>JASJUZ010000338.1:0-600000 GCA_037159825.1 Tupiocoris notatus
TTATTTTCATTTTGTGTTCAGATAGTAGTATTTTATCTGATACATGCTTGTTTTCTAGCACGCTAATTTTCCAAGTTGTGGACATCGCTTGTATAGTTGTTGCGTTGACCATAATTATTTCTCTTGTATCAAGAGTTCCGATCGGGCGAAAGTGCTCGGCATTAGTGAGAAATGAGGTATGGAGAACCAGTCGTTTCCACTCGTTCCGATTACTTATTCCACTGTTGTGATTCTTCGTTCGATCATTAGTTGCACCGAATTGAAAAATTCTCACAATATCGCTATGATGTGACTCGAACAGGATTTACTGGCCTGATCGGCTAGGTGATAGCATTCTCTCGTCAGGTAGTCGATCAAATTGCAGAACGCAAACGCGTTGACGCATCACGGTTTAATTTGCTTCATTATGAACAATTGTACTTAGTGTTTAAATTGCGAACCAGTTGCTGAGGCGATGATGATGCATTCTTTCCCCGACAGATCCGTTCCTATTTTTCGTGGTGAACATTGCTTTCTTATTTCTGAGCCTCTTAATAGTAATCGGGTGTTTGTAATTAAGTCCGTGTAACTTGGTAAACGCGCCAAAAAGTTTGGCAGGAACTATTTCTTCATCTTGTTTGCCAATTATTTTTATTTACCTATTTTTTAAATATTTTTTTACTGACCGTTATGAGTATTTGTTAAGAAATCGATATTATAATTTAGGAGTAACATTATTTCTTAAATGGTCTCTTTTGTCGTTATTTTTCAACATCTGTTCTGTCGCAAGAGCACTCTAAAATTTGGCTCTATCTGCCAACATCCACGTACCTAGGCACGCATTGGTTGAAAAAATTAATTTGATACAAAATCCAACGAACGGTTGTTCAATTTTGTCCCGTTCGAAAGCTTGAAAACAAAAGCACCGGTTTATCGAGTGAAACATCTTATAGAACGTTTTATCAAGGTTTTTGTAATGAACGTTGAAAAGAATTTTAAGAAGCTTATTTTCAAATTATTGTACGAAAAATGACTTCGCGATTTAATCCAAAATCGATTGGCCCTTGTTCCTCTGAAGATATTTGAAAAATATCGTTTCATGGCTCTGCTGCCGTTTTCTGGAAAATTGATGATTCCTTCTTAAATTCGACCCAGAATTTACCGCGTTCTAAGAATATTTTATCTCAAAACGCAGGAGATTTCGGTACCTCTAATTCATAGTCGAAAATTGGCCATGATGATATTCTTTCCCCGACAGACTACGTTCCTAAATTATAATTGGTGAAATCTAATTTATCTGAGCCAATTTTCGGTGCGAGTTCCCCGTCAATATTGTACGCTTGATAACATCTCCAATGTAATACATTTTTACTAATTTATTTGATTTTTGAAGCAATGACATCGGACGCGATTTTTTGTTATCCATTGTCTGTTCCGCTGTGTTATATTGAAACTGCTATGGTTTCGACTCCGCAGTATGAACTTAGATAAATATTTGAAATAACTGACTCTGTTGATAGCACGAATGAATTTAATAAGCATTTTTTGTAACTATGAAAATCTGAATTTGGAGACCAGATTTTTGAAAAATGAAAATTATAAAACTGAAACTAAGCGATTGGAGAACAATAATTTTGAGTTAAAATATGAAACGAAAATAAACTGAAGTTGGAAATTAACGATTAATAAATTTCTCGTTTTTGGGAGAACGCCTGAGTTTTCATTCTTAACATTTGCCTGAACACATTCCGACCGGCGGTTTATTCGAAATTGGGCCATGACGATAATTCTTTCCCCGACTGAAATACGTTCCTGTATCCTCATCAGTGATGCGAATTTTTTCTGAGCCCACTCATTAGCGCCATCGTTTTCTTTTCTTTTATTATTCAGTAATAAACCATTGTGATCGAACTAGAAAAACATTTTCTTACCCCCTCCAAAATTGGATGTTTTACGTTTCAAGGCACGTAGAATCCGAATATCCCATTAGAAAAGAGACAAAACTACAAAAGTTGAATTCTTGACATTTTTACCCAAAATCAATCTTGGCCTGACAATGACTCAATTCTTCAACAAAATCCCTATCTATGGGGAGATTATTCGTATTTTCCGACAAAGTTGTATTTTGTATAAATTTCTATCGATTTTTGTAAGCTGAACCGAATGAGGATATAATCGTCCTCAAGTTATTGCAGCTTACGTGTAGAATTTTCGAGATTTTCCAGAAATTTGGCATGAGGGCACTCGAAAATTTTTGGAGCTGTAAAAATCGTTCTATACTCGTTGGAATTGTCATTAAACACTTCAGCTGTACCGTTAAGTGAATTATTTAGCTTCAAATGTTGAAAATAAAGAAATATAAGAATGATTAAATTTTCCACGTTATTTCGGAGTTTCCCCTAACAGTTAGCAATCTGTTTTGGTGGAAACGTTCACAAATTGATGGTCTTCTTGAAACATTGTTGAAGTAAAAAAAATGATAAACCGCTGTACTCATTTGCAGCGTTTTTTCTATTATGGTAGCATACAAAAGCGTTACATTCAATTTTGCCTATCCCATTGTTGAGGAAATTTTTTTCGCAATAACTCTTTCAAAAATTCTTTCCACACACAAGTAGTTCTACATCAACAACCCTATCATGGCATTTTGGATCTAGTAAAGCTTCTCATTTTAAGAATCGCTCATTTTGACTTGAATATGTTTTACAGACAAGACTCTCATCGTGTGGAAGTTGAATAGGGACGATTCCAACTATGGTGTTCCTCAAAAGCGTCTCCATGGCCATTCGCACTTTGTGAGCGACGTTGTCCTTTCATCCGACGGCAACTACGCTCTTTCCGGCTCATGGGACAAAACTCTGCGCCTTTGGGATTTAGCTGCAGGACGCACTACTAGGAGATTCGAAGACCACACCAAGGTAACATTTAATTTTGTACACAGGTGCTCGTCGCTTTTATTTTTGATCATTTTTGATAAAAATAGAATAATATGAACGGTTTTCCTTCAATTTACCTCCATCATCCTTAAGTTCTCAGCAATCGTCGCACATCACACAATCACAATAATCCCGAAGAAATCAAAATAATCCAGAGGAGGTTGTGAACGTTACTGAACGTACAAATTGAGGAAGATTAACAACAAAGATGTCTTCTTTTCCTTCTCGTCGCATTTCTTGATGTCCGGGGGCTGTGAGGGGGAGAAAAACCAGGCGACTCATTGGCCGAGCACTTTCGCACTCTTTGACTTTTGCGCTTTCTCCGCATCTTCAGGGCGATGTGGAGTCATAGGGTCCACAACCTGGACCCTACGGCCAGCCAATAAAGAATCGGAGAATGAGTCGCCTGGTTTTTCTCCCCCTCACAACCCTCGAACAAAGATGTCAGCAAAAGCAGTCCCAACTCGGTTTCAAGGCCTTTGTAAACTTTTCGACCAATGAGAAGCCTCGTCAAAGTGCTAATTGTGGGTTTAGGCCGGTTGCAGTTATGGCAAACTGACCTGTGATTAATCTCTTTTTTACGCGCTTCTGTGATTAATACGCTTTTTTCAAACCTTTGTCAGCCGACGCCGCTGTCAAAGTTAATCGTGTTAAGAGGGCCCTAGGTCAGGACTCATCTTTTTAACCTAAGTTTTGGAAGCCTTGATTTACTGGGCAGGACGTTTACCTTTTATTGGTAATGATGATCCAATCTAACAAGGCAATATCAAATCGCTTGGTTAATCCCAGATCAAGATTCTTGTCTTAGATTTGTTTCATGCCCAAGCTACAATATATTACTTTAATTATCAACTTGATGACTATTGTTTTTTTTTTTCTAATTCAAGATGAGTTTTAAAAATGTTCTCTTTTTGGCCGTCTTGAAAAGGAACTATTACTATAGTGTAGTTCCTTTAACCTCCAAAGGAAGGTTACTATAGTTGACTTGTGGGTTTTCCTTTTTTTTTGGTGTGTATAGTCAGTTGTCTTTCAGCCGGTAAAATCCAATTGGGTTGTTTTCTTCTTTTTTTTTCAAGTGTAGTTATCCAGGCAGGTTCTATAATATTTTCAATTGAATCCACCATGTAGTTACCGCCCCAGATTCGGAGAATGGCCGAAAAACGTATTTTCTGCAAAAACAGCCACTTCAGACTTATCGTGCTCATAACATCGAGAGAAATTGTTAGATTTATTATTAATTTTTTTTACGTCATTTTGTTTTTTAGTTCTTCTGCCTAATAGGGTCTAGCTCGAACTTTCGTTTGGTATTCTGATGAATACTGATTCTAATGAAAATGATTCTGGCCAGCGAGCATTTTCAGTTTCCAATAGCCTTGATTTACTGGGCAGGACGTTTACCTTTTATTGGTAATGATGATCCAATCTAACAAGGCAATATCAAATCGCTTGGTTAATCCCATATCAAGATTCTTGTCTTGATCTGTTTCATGCCCCAGCTACAATATATTTTTTAATAATCAACTTGGTGACTACGATTTTAGTTGTTTGAGAGTGAAAGTTAAAACATAAGGACTTCAGAGGATCACTCGTGCCATCTGTTCCATGAAGAGTTATTGTTCTCAATAAATGTCAGCGTGTTGCTCATTTTAAAAACCATCTAAATTTAATGACCATAGTACATTCAGAATGTGCTTAGATTGAGTAAAGACTTGATGGAAAAACTTTATTTTTTTGGTCGAATATTTTTATTTTAACCTCCTTAAATGATTTTCTGGTGGTTGATGTGTGAATGAGTTAGTGTCTGGAAAATGCTACTGATTGTTCATCTAGTAGAAGCACGACGATATTCTTGGAAGGTTATTTGTGACCACAAGACCTGTCGTCTGGACTCTACTTTCTTTTCAAGTTTTGAAGGCCTTGATTTACTGGGCAGGACGTTTACCTTTTATTAGTAATACTGGTCCAATCTATCAAGGCCAAATAATCGCTCGGTTAATCCCAGATCAAGATTCTTGTCTTGATTTGTTTCATGCCCCAGCTACAGTCTTGAAATATATTCCGCTCGTGAACTTCATACGAATTTGAAAGTGTGTGGATGAGACAGGAACAGTCCAAGATAGTTGAATAGAATTATTGTGTGCCTCAGAAGCGCTAAATTGTACTCGAGAATAATTTCCCGCTGCACTTTCATTACATCGATGAAGCCTTTATGTACTGGGCAGGATGAGTGCCTAACTGTGGTACGTTCACTCCAATCCATCAAGGCGAAATCAACGCTTGGTTAATCCCAAATCGAAATACGTATTTTGATTTGTTTCATGCCCAAGCAACATTTTCATCTTCCCTTTTGTTGAATCCTATCAACTGTTGAGTTGATTCGTTCTTGGCCTCATGTATTTTTGTCAAGTTAGAGCAAAATTGTTATTTTGCAGGATGTGCTCAGCGTTGCCTTCTCAGTTGACAACAGGCAGATTGTGTCTGGAAGCCGAGACAAGACCATTAAACTGTGGAACACCCTTGCTGAGTGCAAATACACCATCCTTGTGAGTCTAATGTTTTATTGAATTCTCCCATGCGCATGTATTATTTGACAAATGTGGTTACATTTTCTATCCGCCTGTTGTTAAGTAAGTTAGGAAATTTATTGTACACTCGCTAATCTGATCGTCATCCTTTGGAATTCGTGTGTATAAAATATATCCAGGTTCTTTTAGCCTTTATTGGATTTTATTTGTTTTGATTCTTTTCTAGGATGATGTACACACTGACTGGGTGTCTTGCGTCCGTTTCTCGCCGAACCACGCCAATCCCATAATTGTTTCTTGTGGATGGGATAAAGTTGTGAAGGTAAATTTTTTTATATGAGCGGTGTGGAGCTATGTTAGCAAATTCTTCGTAGTTGAGAACTCGAGGCGTGACAAAAATACAACCTACCTATGTTATATTTCCATTCTGTGTGAGATATGTGTATTCCTTGCTGGAATTCACCATTATGTGGTTTCTTATATTTCATCTGTTTGTAGGTTTGGAGTCTGACCAACTGCAAGTTGAAGATTAATCACAGCGGACACAATGGTTACTTGAATACTGTTACTGTTTCTCCGGACGGTTCTCTTTGCGCCTCTGGTGGCAAGGTTTGTAATTGCGTTTTTATTCCAAGGCTTCTATTGTTATTGAATTGATTCCTTTAGCACTTCATGATGAGTTGCCCGTATGATTCCATGTGATATTATTAAACACTTTGCGGATATGGGTCTGAAAAGTGCTCTAATTTTCATTCTAATCTTACTTGAATTTTCGGAAGTTTTAATTTTTTTATTCGGTTTCCATAAGAGAGCGATTCTAAATAGCTATGAACTATCATTATACTTGGCTGAAGCTAGAAAATACGCTCTCATTAATAATATTACAGCTTCATCGAAGCAAAAACTTCATTGCTAGTGAACGATGACGCGGATTTTTACTCTTGGAACCTGTTCGACAAAACCATTGTTTTTCCTCTTAGTTTGTCTTCTTTAAGTCCTACATTGGAAATAAGTAAATTCTTAAGTGCACCGAATTTCTCTTTTAGCACTTGATAATGATGAGTTGCCTGTATGATTCCATGTGATTTTATTAAACACTTTGCGGATATGGGTCTGACAAGTGCTGTCAATTTTTATCTTTCTTCTTCAATGTTGGTCCTTTGAGTGAACACATCTTAATAACGCCTGTCATTCTATTACGTATTTCATGTCAAATTTTACCCAAGCGCTTGGTATGATGAACTGCCTGTATGAATTCATGTGATATCAATTAATGCTATGCGGATATGGGTCTGACAAGTGCTCCGATCAATCCCCTTTTAGGTAGGGGAGAGTAAAGTGGCCATTCGTTCCCTCTTTTTTTTGTTATTGGCCGACTGCTTTCACCTGCTTAAGCTTTTTGATAGGTCAATTTTTCCGCGACACCGTTTTATCCCTCTTGCTCATAAGAGCAATTCAGATTTATCGATTAGAGATTCAGCTAATCAAGTTCCTCGTCAGTGCTCTTGATATGATGATTTACCTTAATGATACCTTGTGATATCAAAAACATTTATGCGGATATGGGTCTGACAATTGCACTGAGTTTAAGGCTAATATTCCACTTGAACTATTATAACTTTGAAACTTGAATGTAAAATGTAATTTGATTTAATAACTTTGATTATTGAGATTTATCCTTCCAGGTTCATTTACGAGTTTGTTTACTGAACTGAAAAACGCATTTTTCGCAGGACTGCAAGGCCATGTTGTGGGATCTGAATGAAGGCAAACACTTGCACACGCTTGACCATAATGACATCATTACCGCCCTCTGCTTCAGTCCGAACCGATACTGGCTTTGCGCTGCTTTCGGACCATCCATCAAAATTTGGGTAAGTCGAGTGCACTCTGTATCAGAATTTGGAGTTTACCATGAATGTAGTCAAGGTCGATTTTAACACGATTGTGGGATCATTTTCCCTTCCCAACAGCCTAATAAGTCTTGATTACTGATTTGTTTTCAAATTTGTTCAGGACCTTGAAAGCAAAGAGATGGTCGAGGAGCTGAAGCCTGAAGTTGTCTCCCAAGGCTCGAAAGCCGAACCTCCGCTTTGTCTGTCTCTCGCTTGGTCAACTGACGGTCAGACCCTTTTTGCCGGATACTCAGACAATACTATCAGGGTCTGGCAAGTGTCAATATCGCAGCGTTAAATTTTATTTTATACTTAATTTACAAATTTCATTGGAAAAAGAGAAGAAAATTTGGAAAAATTTATCACATTTCTTTACCGTGTTCCGATTCATTGTACTAAATTTACGAATTGGACTTCAAATGCGGAACAAGGTGCCGCAATTCATCGAGTTTCTGTATCGCAGGTTTTTATTTTATTTTTCGCCACGTTCACAAAATTATTGGAAAAATAGAGAAAAAACGTAATAAATAAATGAAACAAGAAGGAGGCGTTCTCTGGAAAATTTTGTCTGTTTTGTCAATCATTCCAACTGATTTTGATAAGGGTCTCTTGGAAGATGATTAACGGTATACCTCTCAGAAATATCTTCAATTTTGGCTATGATGAACAACTTGTTCAATGTCTGTAACGAAGCAGCAGATGATAATTTTGGTATAGCCAAACTAATACGGGGCTGGAAAATTAAAATTATTAAAGAGGAAGTACGTTTAATGATGGTTGTGTTAGAAAGATACATCCAGTTGAGAATATCCCTGATATATATAGGATAATCTGGAGTGTGTATAAGTTTGACCGCTGATCAATCAATATCGTAGCTACTGCAATTCCATGGTTTATACTCCAATAGTATTGTCTACTGATAAGAACTCCCATTTGATTCGCTCCAATTTCCTAATTGAGCCCGATTCCCCTGAGTTTGGTTGCTGAAGCCGGCCAACTAGTTAGCAATGGGTTACAGGATTATCATAGGTTTTGTGAAACTTATTGTGGATTTTACCATCTCTGATGAACCCTTTCTCCCCCTCAAATCCCACAATAATACTCAAAATTGAGGTAGCGATTTGGTAAATGAATTGAGCCATTGTCATGCTGAAATTGATTTATAGTGGACATTTTAAGAATTTAGTTTTCAGAGTTTTGTCAGAAAAGTGTCAACAGATTTTTTCTTATTGGATATTCAGATTCAACATGCCTTTAAACGTAAAAAATCAATTTTTAGGGTGGTACATTTTCTTTTTGGTGATTACATTGGTTTATTATTGAGTAATAAACCAAAATCTACTCTGACCAATAATAGGACATTAAAGAAACATAAAACGTGGAATCAGAGGCCTTTTCACTTATTCCTCCACTGATAATGGCGTCCACATCATGATAAGTTAACCTAATTTTAGTTCGTTCAATCTCATGGTGAAATACATCTCGATTCAGTCATAGTTGACGTTAAATCAGATATTACCTACTTCGCCCTTTAACCCTCACTTGGTGAAATCTTTTCATTAGAGGTCGAGAAGGCTGCAATTTTGGGTCTGTTCCATCTATAATACTCCCATTTATGAGGTTAAGACAATTAACGTCTACAAAAAATTAATCGACGAAGTATATTACATAAAACGTAAAGAAAATATTGGAAATGCTTATTTTTCTAAATGTTTAAGGGGAAGCTGTAACGAATTAAAAATCAAGCAGTTGGATTACTGCTAGCCCAATGTGTAACATCGGTTGGAAGACCGACATAGCTGTTGACAGCCTCGTTCACTTGGCTGTGAAGCAGATTGAAGGTGTAAAGCTGGTATTCCTTTTTATACGTTTTACTAGTCCCACCTACCGGTTGAATCAGCTCCAAATCCTGGAAAGGACGAAATTGATATCTATTTAAAAAATATATTTATATTTACGTATTAAGATGCAATTCACAGTTGTACAGTACTGGCAAATTAATGATCGGATCGAGATTATCTGTGAGGTAAGCGTTCTCTAACCAAACCAGCAAGCTTGGTACAATAACCGGATAACATAGTAGAAAGTGGTTTAGAACCAGAACGTCAACCGATTGGAAGTTATAAATGTTCAACACTGGAAGCAGTTAATTACTAAAATAGAATATTTCCTCAACCGATTCACTTAAGAAGCTATGGATTAATTTTAGGAACCACTCTTCGCAACTAATTGCTGGACTCGGACGAATTACATCAAAGGTAGAAAATGAAGTAAATTAATATTGAGTTTCAAAATAAATCCTGCTCACCTTCAGGCGCTCGAAAACTTTGTAAAGTATAGACCGCTGTGTCACTTGGTTGCCCATATTTTGGTTAGCGAATTTCAAGTATTGCTTGAGAACCATTTCGAAATTGAACGGTTCGCCCTCATAAATATCGCAGTGGTGCTTCATCGCTATGACCTGCAACCATAAATAACATTGTTTCCCAGGTTACCCCAAAAAATGGAACATCGCACGAATCAGCTTAATAATGCGGAAGTGCAGACTGATCATAATTGAATGTAAGCCTAACATAATGATACAAGCCAAGTTTTGTAAAATGAGAAATTTTTATGATCCTCCAGCGTTGAAGATATTGCTTTTTTCACGGCCTTTAAAAAACGAAATAGTCAATAAACCACATAAGCACGGAAGTGTGATCCGATCAATACAATACAAGCTTTGTCGAATGGGGTAATTTTTATTGCAAGAAGACCCTAATATACAAAAGTGCACAAATAAAATAACTTAAAATGAGAATCACAAGGAAATACGGTGTGTGAGACCAATAATAATAATCAAACGACGTTCAGCTGAAACAAAGAAACATTTCAAGTCCCCCAGCGTCTAAATCTCATCATTTTTGCAGTCCGGAAAAATTAAAATACAGCTAATATGCGTATAACGTAGAAGTACTGTATGTGACCCTTGTGATAAAAATCAGACTTCATTCAATTGCTGTGCCAAACATTCTAAGGCCTCGAACGTTCAAATATATTGATCTAAAGTGGCCTGTTAAAATCAAAATATAAGATACGCACCAGCAAAATTGTGAAAAAAGCTCATAGCGTGGAAGTACGGTATGTGACCCCATTTTAAAAAATCAAGCATCATCTGCTCGCCATAGTGAACATTTTAAGACCACAAACGTTCAAAAATATTGACTCTTACAGCCTTTAAAAATTCAAACAGAAAAAACTCTGAACGGTATATGGTCAGTACTGTATGTTATCCAAAATCTGGAAATGGCTAATTTTGCACATTTACTAGGAAAACATTCTCTGACAATTTCATTAAGTTTCACTAATTTTTTACAGAGATATGACGACTTATATTATTAATAGACTAGGGACACTAGCAAAAGAAACTCACCATACACAGTTCAAGAACAGAAAGATCCAGCAGCATATTTTTCTTCATATCGACCTTGACAAATCTTTTCAACGTGTCTCTCATAAGCTTGGCCGTAATAAATTGGTTGTCTTCTTGTATTTCACTTACCAGTAGAAACTAGAAGGGAATGCCCCGATAATTAAATAATAATACAACAAACCAATAATGCGTTTTTAGGGTTGCAAAAAAGGCTGCCAATTCCAAATGATAGGGCAGCAAAGATAAAATAGTAGTCGGGATGGGATTATTTTCCCAAATTGGGCGTAATAGCACGAACACTGAAAAAATTCAATTTTCACTTGCCAGCATATTTATCAGTGACTTTTCGCTAGGATCGACGTCAAGCTGTCGCTCTAGCAATGATAAAACAGCTTCATCATTCAACGCTTTTTCCAGCGAGTCGTTCCAAGCCTTGGCAAATCCAGTAGGCAAAACTTTCGACTGACGTTTGTTGCTATTGTTGGGAAGTGATAAGTACGAATGTACCAATTTTTTCCGTTCCGAAAATCTGACGTCGTACGAAAGTGTAATCTGCCTGTGGGAAAAACGAGATTTGACACGTTTCTCCAGAAGTTCCGTGACGTCGATGCGACACGTCAGTCCAATCACGCAAATAGGAGCCTGCGAAAGAGAAGCACGCTGCAATTCATTGAATCATCGAGGGGAACAAAATTTAAATTCTTATTAACCAAATTCAAAATGAGAAGGTTGAAGTTGGGACATCGTTGAAATTTTTCCAATTCAGAGATTTTTAAAATTGTATTTTTATTTTTTTAAATTGAGATATTGGTATTAAAATTTAAAATGATTCGTCGAGAGGTTAGCTTTGGCATTGAAGGCTGGCAAAAATTACTCATCTTGTTTTTATCATGAATCGAGTTTCTCAATAAGCTAAATAAATGCTAAGGTATAATTGACATTCTCACTTGTGCCGATTGCGCGACGTCGAACAAATTGTACAAGAGAATTTGCTTCTTCTGATCGCAAAACAATTGGAATTCGTCAAGGATGAAAATAATCGGTTTGGACGACTTTCGGTCGCCCGATTTCAAACTTTGCAGGACAAAAAGTAAATTATCTGGAACAGAAGATAGAATATTATATCCCGCCGAGGAATATTACTTGCAGTGCACAGGAGGCGAAAATTGTCACCTGAGAAAGAGCCAGTAACACGATCGCCTTCGAGCTCGTTGACGCAAAGTTGCCGAATGATATCTTTCAAAGCTAGGTTATCATCAGTGTGCACCAATCCATTCAATCTGACTGTTGAATACTCTTGCGCAGTCTGCTCATCTAGTTCTAAGTCTTTTAAGCATGTGCTCACTAACTGAAATGGACGAATATTTTTACTTCCATGTTAATGTAGTAAATGGAAGTATTGCGACTTTCCATGAAGTCGAATTCAGAACAGAGGAGAATTTGGAAGACATTTCTACATTACTATACTCAGAAACACTTTATGAACGAGTGACCGTGTATCTGTGGTCAAAAAGTAACAAAAATCGCCATATCTCCCTGAAAAATGAGTGTAACTCAATAAAATTTTCGTTTATAAGTTCTACCAGTGATTGTGCAAAAATAGCTTTTACTGAATTTTTGATAACACGCAGTGCTTTTGAATTTACCATTCAAAGTGTTCACTGTTTCGAATTTTACAGACAATACGAATAAAATTTTCAACGTTTGAATGTCACTATGGAGAGCAGCTGACCGTTGATTTTTCATCTATTGGCTCACACATTGTACTTCTTGGTTATGAGCATTTTTTGCTATTTCACTAGGCCGTATTTTGTAATTGGATTTTTTTAGGCCACAAAACTCAATATATTTGAATGCTCGAAGTCTGTAAATGTATGAGAGGGTGATTGTGTGATGACTGATCTTTATCGCGTGGGCCACATACCGCACTTCCATGTAATTCGCATAAATAGACTATAATTTTGATTTTTTTTACAGACCGCAAAAGTTGATATGTTTCAACCCTGGGGAATGTCAATTTGTCTTTATGTCAGCTGAACATCGCTTGATTTTCATTATTTGTGTCACACACTTTACTTCCTAATATAGCGCATTTTCAATTATTTTATTGGAGCATTTTCGAATTTCAGCTCTCCCTGTTATGAAAATGTTTTTCACCAAAATTCATTCGTACAGTATGGATTACACACAGCACTTCCGAAGAATGCATTTTATCCACTATTCTGATTTTTATTTCATTTTCGATTGATGCTTCCCCTTCAGGGTGTATAACACATTTTTAGGTGTCCTTACCTTAAAAATGATCCCATTTCACAAAACTTGGCTCGCAAACTCAACTTCCTCATTATTAACCCTATTTGTGCTAGTTTCTAATTGTTGTTCTCATGGCTAGTTTTTCAATAATAATTGTAGGTTACCTTAATATGCGTAGGTTGGCCTTAATATGCGTTTCTTGAAATTAGTAGTAATTAAAATTAGTAATACCAGGAACCAACTCAAACATGGAAGTACTGTGTGATCTATGTACACCACTGTTTCGAGAAGATTTTCAAAAAAGGAGAATTTTCAATCTTGATACAAGGAACTTGAGTTTTAGCTTATTTTGGCGAGCAAGAGAGAGCAGAATGCATATAAAAAAAGTTGAACGGGAAAATAAAAAACTCAAACTCGATACCAATGATTTCCCGCTTCCTCTTGGCCCGATGACAAGGAGCGAATTGCTTTCACCAAAACTGACTGTACTTCTCAAAATGTTCACCAGGTGAACACGTTCCGTTTCCAGACCTCGAAGTTCGGAACAAACCAATTTCTCCTTCAAACATTTCCTCACATTGCGAACCGGTCCACTGAGCTGACGCATGATCTGTAGTGAAAAAATAAATAAATGGTGCGTTATTTATTACCTTAGAAGAGCCGAGAGAAAGCGGTCTTGATCATGAACCAAAAAGACTTTCCAATTTTGGAGCGCTCTAGCGTTTTTGAACATTATTATTCAATTAAGCCAATGTGATAACCGCCCTAGAAAAAAATTTCCAACCCCTCTCAAAATTTTATGTTTTGGTTTATTATTCAATAATAAACTCCCTCAAAATTTGACGTTTTACGTTTCTAGGCATGTAGAATCCGAATATCCAATAAAAAAAATTCTGTCTGTCTGCCGTACGCAGTTTTCCGGCCAAACTATAATAGCTACATTCTTGAAATTTCCACCAAAAACCAATCTCGGTCCTACGACGGCCCAATTCTTGAACCACATTGCTAGCTCAATTTTAAGGGTATTTTTGAAATGTTTAGAGGGGGAGAAAATTCGTATATTCCTAGGTTTCTCAGAAAAATGTGTATTGGGTATCAATTTCTAAAGGTTTCTGGACGCTGAATCGAATGAGACCATCGCGGGGTCGATAGCTTTATCGGTTTTCGAGTTATCGCAGCTTTTGCGTCGAATTTGGGAGATTTCCAGGAATTTAGCATGAGGGTATTACTCGAGAGTTCTTGGAGCAATAAAAATCGTTCTATACTCATTGGAATAGTCTTCTATACTCTCTAGCTGTACGGTGGGGCAAAAAATTGGGCTTTTAATTAGGAAATTAAGAAAAATAAAAATGATTAAAATTATAATAGTTGCTACGGAGTTTTCCCCTATCGTTACCAATCTGTTTTTCGGTGGGAACGTTCATAAATGTTCGGAATAATTACTATCACAAATGGATCTTAAATCATTAATGAAGCGAAGGAATAATAAACCACTGTACGATCATCTGCAACGTTTTTGGCTTTGTGTTCACCATTCATCTTGCTCGACGTGGCATAGCGAGGCCAGATGACAGGTAGATTATTTCTAAATAGATTAAGATTACTTTGCGGAGATCGTTTCGGTCCGAACCTGAATCCCATTCACAGCTCGCGAACTTCTTCACTTGTTCCAACACGAATACAGCTAGTTGACGTGTTAAACTATTAACTAGGCTGCATCGCGCATGAATTGAACTGTACGGCTGTTAAAATCAAGCACTAAACGGGTAATCACTTTTTTAAGATTGAATGAGGACGATTTCGTTGGTAAAAAAATCTGTACAAATGTTTGTAACTTTGTAAATCTGATCTAGGAAAAATCTGCACAGTCTGCACACTTCACATTATAATATCAAAGACGCTGATTGATAATGAAAAGAGCGCGAAAGTTGATAATAATAGCATGGAGGTTTGTGCATAAAGTTTCCACCTCTTTTGGGAAAGTCAAATACTTTTCTATACATTTCTGAAATGTCCATTGTTCCGAGGGAACTAGAAAATGAAAATAAATGTTTTACTTCTAATCTTAACATTTTTTCAAGAGGATTATTCAAAGGATTAAAAAATTTGAAAATAGAAGATAATTCTGTTTATATGACGTCTGTCGGTTCCATCGAAAACGAAAACGAAGAAGTCTTTTGCACGTCTGTTATCCGAAAGAAAGAGGGACAAAATAGAATCTTTCAGAGTGGCCGGAGGGATAAAGAAAGGGTATCGACCAATGATTAATCGATTGATTTAAATCGATCATCATCTCTTCACCAATAATCGATCAATCGTAGCTTTTTAAAATCGATTGTTAGACAATGTCGAAATTAATTAGTTGGTATTTGGAAATGAGAATCAACTATCTCGAAAAAATAAAATTATTGACGAGAAAAAATCAAGACACGCATAAAGTAGGGATCACCTCATCTCACGATTATCATATTTATCCGACAAAAAATGTTTTAGGTATTCATAACAGATTAATCGAAACTTACAAACTTCGATCACTCACAGCAGATAATCGATCTTGCTATTTAATCGATACTCCTCTCTCGGGATAATTAATTTCAAACGGGAACGCTGCTAGCTTGAAAATGAAAAGTGGTGAAGTGCATAGAAAAAGAAATGGATCGGAAGTTGTAAGAAACTTTGTGGCCGGGGGAGATTGCACTATGCAGACTCTCCAGATTTTTATTAACTGCCGCAGCGAAATTTTAGCGATGTTATTTACTATCTAAGCGTTTCAGCTGGATAGCTCACATTGTTCCAGGATTGTTTAACTTGCTGGATTGAAGTGATCGTAATGGTTCGTCCGTTTCGTCGGACAGCGGACGTTTCCGGGATCGCAAGCTTGGATTGTTTTTCGAAATCGGGTCAAGCGAGTCAGCTTCTAATGTGTCGGCGGTGCTCGAAGTAGAGTGAGTTGTCGGGCAAGAAGTTCGACCGGGCTACTAATTCACTCGGACGTATTTGTCTCAACGAAATGGCAGTTGACCGCTCGTTGGACAAGCTTTGCCGGATTTGCATCTCAGGAGGTGCCAACAATGTTGGAACAGTTTCGGTCTTTTCGAAAGAAGGAGAGAGCAGCGGATTGCTTGACAAAATTTCACGGTTCCTCTCCATACAGGTGAACACCGTGTTATCTAATTTAAGTGTACCTAAACTATCGCTGAATTGTACAGTTTCTCAAGCTACTAGGATGTATTTGTGATAATTAACTATTCCCGAGCGCGAATCGTCAAACTAATTGATTCCTCGCGTAATTTTTACATCCCACGGTGATATATCTCCAAGTTCCTTTGACTTGTCGATTGGTTAGACGCGCTTTTGAATCAATGCTAGCAAACTTACCTTAGACTCCCGCAGAGTATTTCAGAGTATCTCTTTGACTTGGAGCGTAAAAAACGCTCTTGAAGCGAATTCATGCGAAGCGAGGATCGATTGTTAGGAAGGCTCTCGAGGAAGGCCGAAAAACACCTTCTATATTCTCTTTTTTTGGAGTGCGAGGCAAGTATCGCATACAGGAACGAGAAGGACTGTGGAACAATCCTAATTCTTGTCCAGGATGTGAGGGGAGAAAAACCAGGCGACTCATTCCCCAATGCTTTATCGGCTAGCCGAGTACTTTCGCCCGTTCGGGAATCTTCAAGGCGACGTGGAGCCATAGGGCGAGAATGAGACGCCTGATTTTTCTCCCCCTCACATGAAAAAATGCTGATTTTTCTCCCCCTCACATAAAAATGCTGATTTTCCCCTCACATGAAAAAACGCTGATTTTTTCCCCTTTTGCATGAAAAAAAATTGCTGATTTTTCTCCCCCTCACATAAAAATGCTAATTTTTCTCCCCTTACATAAAAAATGCTGATTTGTCTCCTCCTCACATAAAAAAATGCTGATTTTTCTCACCCTCACATGAAAAAATGCTGATTTTTCTCCCCCTCGCATAAAAAATGCCGATTTTTCTCCCCTCACATAAAAAATGCCTCTCACAAAAAAAGCTGATTTTTCCCCCCGACGTAGAAAAATGCGACGACAAGGAAAATAATCCTAATTCTTGCTCCTCTTGAGTCTGGAAGGTCCTTAGTGGCGTCACAGATGCATCAAATTGTTTATGTTGATCACCATTGGCCCAATATTTGAACCGTTCACTAACTCATCGTGCCCGTGATTTGCTATAGATCTCTGAAGAAGACCGTCTCCCGAAGGTGGTCTGTGTCGATTGCGAAACCAAGTTGAACAGCATCGAACATTTTCAATCGATGGCTCTCAAATCCCAAGAAACGTTACACCAGTTACGCAAAGCTTATGACGAAAACAAAGAGGTCGACATTGACGAATTTCTTTCGGATAATAAGTAAGACCCTTTATCGTAGCGTCAAATCCAATTAATTTTTACACTCACCATACAATTATTTTTACCAAAAATCTGCGTTTTATTTTTTTCAAAAGGAATAAATCCGAATGGTGGACGTCCTCAAATGAGACTGCAGGGTCAGGAAGTGATGAGTCCGAAGTCGATCCTGCCTCTCTAGTCGAAACTACGGACCATTTCAAGGAAGAATATTCTTCAAAAAGCTTACTGCACACCATACTAACCAAAGTGAGCTTGAGTTAAGGAAATGGCAAGAGTGGTCTTCGAATATGAATGGGCAAAATCAAATGCAGAACCCTCACCCAAATGACTTCGGCCGATTAGATGCAATCCGTTTTCACATCCTACCAAAAAAGTTATTTAAACTGAAACGGTCCTCCTTACCTCGGCAAAGCTAATAAGTGGTGTGCATCGATCACACAATGCTATGATTGAGTCAGTTACTGGTATAACCATTTATAATTTCAAGAAACTCGTACTAAGGTGGCAACTTAGTCACTTACAACCGTTACTGAAAAACTAGCCAGGAGACACAGAAATAGAAAAATTCTCGAATTAGATCGATAATCCGGAAGTGCAGATAAAACTATACAAGCCAAGTGTGGTAAAATGGGGACGATCACAATACTTTATAAATTTACTATGTTAACAGGAATGTTAAAAGAAATCTCCTTGTGTTCCAAAAATGTTATTTCTCATTTTGAAAAACTTGCGTTTTTCGTTGCATGTGTTTCTGGACATTTATCGGTTCTTTGTCAGTCTGTTCAATTCAAATCCGATTACGACCAGGTCAGAGGTTGCTTCTGTGCATTATGGCGAGGAACCGTGTGTACTTTGTAGATCAATGTGTATTATTGGCCCAAGATGCCATTGAGACATTTTTTCAACTCAGATTGATTGCTCGCATTGTTAGCTAGTTTCAAAGTTGTCCTATTTCCATTCAGGGCCAGACTCTATTGGCGAATGAAGTAACTGAAATGGAAGTGACAGTTGATCCGATGCTGTTTTTTGAAGAAGAGGACGACGAAGAGGATGATGATGAACGTAGGGAAGTGAACCCACGTTCATCAGCTGGCAACAACAATAATTCAGGGTATGATGCAGATTTTGTTCAATTTTAACCCTTATTAGCGTTAAATGCGTTTTAATATTTCCCTAAATAGTTCTAATTTTGCGTCTCCCTAATGTGCGTAACAAAACACTGATAATAATAAAATTGACTGGTGGTTATATAAATTATCTATCTTTGTAGAGTTGAATCATCGCAAGCCGTGAGTGACCCTAAGCCATACCAGTGCTATATGTGCCCGCGAGGGTTCAATTCAGATCTCAGCTTGAAGAGTCATTTATGGAATCACATACCATCCAGAAAAGTTCTCGCCACCTCCGACCTCAATCGGTAGAAATAAAAGAAAATTAATTTTTTTATTTATTTAGATTTTTCATTATGATCAATCTATGTTCACATGCTATTCCTCTGTTCTAGACATGAAACGGAGGGTTCACTACGGACTAGGATGTTCAATACCCAATGCTTATGTACAGAATGTGGACGAGTGTATCCATCCAAAAGCACACTCCGTGCACATCAGATAACCCATTCAGATCTTCGCCCGCACAAGTGTTCATTATGCGACAAGACTTTCAAGCGCAACCAAGATCTCAAGGTGAGCAATTAATTAAAGATATAATGCAAATGACTTGGTGTGATTTGGGACTGTACGATACCAACGATATATCGAAGTATCGATACTTTTTTGGTAGCGACACGGATATTCGTATCGATACTTTCATTTCGGTACTGGGTACCGATATTTTTGTTTTGATACTTCTCCCGGATTTTATGTGCAGTTGGTTACTGTGACTACAGTTGTTTCCGACAAGTATTGTTCACTGTTTTTTCTCACTTAGTAACAGGCAACGCAATTTTCGCCTTTTTTAGAGAGACCAATTTTTTTTAGAGCTTCAGAGTGCTGAGGGGGATGCTCTTTTCTGAAGAATTGTTACTGGAGATGAGACGTGGGTTCACCACACCACTCCAGAGACAAAAAATCAAAGCAAAGAAGGCGCGGAGAGGCGGCCCCAAAAAAGGCGAAAATTGCGTTGTCTGCCGGAAAAATCATGGCAACTCGTGCCACGTTTTCAAAAATGCATTGAAAAAATTGTGACTATGTAGAAAAATAGAAAACAACCTGTAGAAACAGAAAAAAATTGTCCTACTATTTTTTCTAGCATAGGGAACCTTACTTTTGGCGACGCCCTCGTAGTTATGATAAGTGATAAGATTTGCGATGATTAATAAGTGATAAGTGATGTGTATTTCGTGTTACAGTTTCACATCAATCAACATACAGGAGAACGGCCCTACAGGTGTCCTTATTGCCCCAAGGCGTTCGCCAGTTCTGGCAACTGTTTCTCACATCGTAAGCGAATGCATCCTAAACAATTAGCTAGGGATAAGAAGAAAAACCGTCGCTAAATAAGTTTCCATCTTGAGAACTCTGGTCATTTTACAGGAATCAAATTTAAAGACATTTTGGCAATAGTGTTAACACGGAGGTTTTAGGGAATCCTACCTGGCTCAGCTAGAAGCAAAGGTATCCCTGCGAGTGATGTATCTTGTCAGATCGAGCACAGCGTTAGAATTGAATGCTGATTGCTTAACTAGTGGGTTACAGTGATGTCTCCTATCTTCATCACTTGCCGCTGTCGGCTTCCGATTCAAGAACGTTGAAGACTCATTGCTCAGTCAACTAGGGAAGAGTTATTTAGGAGTTACTTAGGGTCCACTGGCTAGCATTGTCTATTGAGATGCTGACTTTCTTCAATATTGTAATGGTATCAAGTTTGAACACAAGTTGCACATAACCACTAGGTGTAAAACAATGTAATTTTAGTCTGATTTTAAATATCGATGGCAAATGTTTACATTTGGAGGAACTGAAAAAGTCTAAATGTTGCATTAGAGAAGAGCTGAATCACCTGGTGTGATCTCTCTTGCCTATTGATGTCCCATTACCATCTGAATCTGAACCGTTGATTGTTGAGGTGGATTATTTGATAGTATCTCTCATTGAAACAAACCAGAGGCTAAAACAAGTCTTTGGACGACTAATCCAGAGCGGCTGAGTCTGGAATATATAAACTGCCGGTTATCCGACCGTCAACCGTTCCCATCTTCCAACTGGAACATGCGCACAATCGAAGGTTAAATGTCTTGAGTGGTATTGATTACATTACGTAAATTGACTGCATTTTGATGCTGTCGCCAACGTCAACAGGTGAACTGCAATAAGAGCCTGTCACTTGGCAGCAGTACTCCAATCACCTGATCTTTCTGTTGTTGACAATTTAAAATCAGCCTGGGCAAGCTTTCTTCAGGTACCAGCTGCACTGGGTGCTTGGTTCAATACATTGAATTTACTGCTGTTCAGTTTCGCTTCCTGAGTTGTTATTGAGGTTTCTTATGTTAACACTGAAAGCAGGGAAACGGGCCGGTAATTGTTAGGCTGGATTGCCAGTTTTCTACCTCAAGGTTTGTCTGCAGAAGACACTCCACCATCAATTGATGCCACTGACATCATGCCAAATTCCGGTTTTATTTTCAGAACGAACCATAGAACGGGCTGCCATTAAAATATTAACGCTATTGTCAAAGTTGCCTTAAGTGTAGGTCAAGTTTAGATCAAGTGATCCAAGACTAAGGGTGGGATTCATGGTCAATTCAAGGTAAGGTAAACGCACCAGTAGTCGACACCTTAAGGGAAATTTTGACTTTCCATGCACCAAACATTTCCAAAAAATTCGTTTTTCTCGTTAAAAACCTTCTCATGGTATGTATTATGTTCTTTTCTATTACTGTCATAAGAAATTGTTATTGTAGTTAATTTATTTATAGATAAAAACGAGTTTTTTCTGAAATACGAATTTGTCCCAGTAGTCGACATGGCAAAAAAAACAGGAGGGCAGGGGCAATGTACCAGTAGTCGACATCCCGGCGTCAAGGGTCTTTAGAGGCATATTTTGAATAATTACAAGCAGGTAATAAGTATATTCCTCAAAATTTTTATTATCATTAAGAAACAAGGTAGGTAACCATTTTTTTCACATTAAAGACAAGACTAGGTGCTGTACCCAAGTACGGATTTAGACTTTTCAATATTACAGTCATGTCTAGTATCAACGAAACTCAACTATAAAGCAATTCGAAATTTTAACACAGATTCATTTTCAAAATCACAGTTCGTGGTATAAAAAATACAAATGAAATTTACTTAATGTAATTTATCACATTGGTGAAACCCGACTTTATTCGCTTTGTCCTTTAGACTAGGTTCACTTTTCCACGAACGTCCTGAACAAAAATTAATTTGGCTTCATCTGCTTTGGGTGTAAAGGAATTGCCAGATTTTCGCAGTAGAGGAATGCCAATAAAACTATCCTCAATTAATGCGGTCACCCTAAAAAATTCGTCATCCGACGTAAAAATGACATCGTCGTCCATTACCCCAAAAGGGTTTTCTGCATGCCGTTGAGGATGATTTTGTGGTCCCAATAAAGTTTCGACCGTAGCTAGCAAGGTGTTGCATGCATTTTCGAGTTCTTCCTCTCCTACCATTTCGTCTTTGTCTTGAGATTTGGTTGAACATTCATTGAGATCTTCCAAAGCTTGGACACCACCAGGAGGATTAAAAACCTGAACCGAATCATTGGTGAACGGAAGAATTCGACGGACGTGGTTGCCGATATCATCGTCATCCTCAGACAAAGAAGTGCTTCTTGATGGTTTCTTCAAAGACTTTTTTGAAATCACGCCCTTCTTACTATTTTTCTTCTTCTTTTCTTGCTGTTCTTTTTCTTGTTTCTTCCTTATATCCTCTCTTCTGCACGAGTCTTCTTGGCTTCGATTAGTTCTGCTTTTTTCTGTGCCTTCTTTCGATGAAATTCTTGCCAGCTATCCGATGTGACGACGTCGGGGAACATGGTTTTCTTCTTTTTGAGATCTTTTTGAGGAAGCTCCTTTTTTTCTGGGAAAAATCTTGCAAACTTGAAAGGGCTGGGCACTTCGAACGGCAGAGGTGAAGTTGGAGGTCTGGAACTGTCTATATTTGGAGCATTACCTATAGATGATATGGTTGGTGTCCCTTCAGGCTGTGGATTGCTGCGGGCTGGTTGTTCATGGGATGGTGGTGGTGCTTCAGTGGAGCTACCAGGTTGATTATGCTGGACCATCACATCTAATTCCGGGACATAATTTATTGCCACAGGAATGTCAAGCTCGTATGATCCAACTTCACCTGAAACCAACGTTTCGTCTGGACTATCAATGTTGAAAGGACTTCTGTTGTAGAGGTCAGGAGGAAAAACAACTTCTTTTATTTTCTTCCACGCCCTAAATAGCTCCGTGTCTTCGGCACTGCACTCCAGGGACTCTTGATTAGACTCCGATTTTTCGAAAAATTCGACTTTGTTGCGACCAATTGTTTGTTCAAGAACTTTTAAAGCAGTCCAATGAGAGTTTACGCTGTGCTTATGAGTGGCCTGTTCTTTTGGTTCTTCAATGATTTTCTTCTGCTGTCTCATCCGGTTCGCAACGATGTTCGGGTCCCATGGGACTAAACCACAGGTTCTGAAGCCATTAATTATAGCAGACGAGGGTATTTCCTCCAACACTTCATTCAGGAGGGGACAAAAATCCTTTTTTCTGAGGGTTGGATCGTTCAAGTTATTCAGTCTCCATTGCTGGACAGCCTTCTTCCACTTAACTTTCAATGACTTGAAGACTGAAACATCCAATGGCTGGGTTAAGTGTGTGGAATTTGGGTACAAAGTCACCAAAATTATGCCATTCTGGCTGCAAAAAAGGCTTGTATGTAGGGAAACGTGGGATGTATGACCGTCCATGAAGAGCAAAACTGGACGAGCAATTTCGTGTTTTGCTAACCAGGGATCGAACACATTGACTATGAACTCGTAGAACAAAGCTGCGTTCATCCAACCTGACTCAGGAGACATACCTAGTCCCCATCCTTGAGGAACACTCTTTGCGATTTGTTCAGGGACCCTTTCATATTTGAAAACAACAAGCGGAGGAGCTTGAATTCCAGCAGCATTTGCAGTTACAAGCACTGTCAGGCACTCTTTCTCGTCACAGTTCACTTGCTGGTAGACTGTTTTGTCTCCTTTCCTGGCGAAAACTTTGTTGCCTTTAGGGTTTAAAAAAACAGCTGTCTCATCGCAGTTGTAAACGCGGAGGGGTTCATTCAGTATTGAATCAAACCTATTCTCTCTCAGGTAAGAGTGAATTCTATTGGCCCACGACTTGATGTCATCTTCAGAGACAGCTGCTCTTGATTGCGTCAGGTTCTGGGCGGTGCGAAGGGTGATTTCGGGATGTCTAACCAGAAACCTTTCCACCCATTTTCGACCTGGACGATTGTCGTTGAATGGGGTGTTGACGCGCTTGTCGAGTAAATATTTTTGGACGCTGTCCAATAGTATTGTTTGGGAAACTGGGAAATTCATCATTTTGCATTGTAATAGCCATTTGATTACAATTGCTTCCTCCTCTTGCGATAACACTGTGGCAGGACCCGTTCGACGGCCAGGTGGGGATTTTTTTTTAACTTTGTCTAGCAGAGTGATCCGTGGGACATCATTTTTAATGGCTGCTTGGCGGATGCTTAAACCGTTGTTGACGTCTCGGATTGCTTCAAGCATTTGATCTTCGGAGTATTGTAGAATTCTGCCTCCTTTTCGGGACAGACATTTCGTTTTGGCTGGTTTTTTTTTTCGAATTTCCGGGAGAGCTCTTTTTCTTTCTTGGGGCCATCGAACTCCGAAAACAGTATATTACAATAATAATAGTAATAATAATAATAATAACGAATATTGCAAGTAGGTACTTGAAATAGAAGATTACAAATTTAATGTACCTACCTAGGTATTTCTATGTAGAACAACTTAGAAATGTTTTCAAGTATTGCAGAACACAATGAATAAGAAATAAAGTGAAGAAATATTATATTAGTAATTCGATAATTGATATTAACAGTCACAATGTTTGGTATTTTTTGAGAAAAATCATGGTGTCGACTACTAGAACAAGTTGAAATTTGGTATGTTCCAATAGTCGACATCCCCTGTCGACTACTGGAAAACAAGCAAAATCTGCCCCAGTAGTCGACATGCCCAAAAATCTCTAAATATCCAATATTTTTCAATCAGACTCTCGATAAATTGAGTCAAAATAAAGTAAAAATAGGATAAATCAATATTACACATGTAAAAAACAGGTATTGCATAGAAAAACTGCTTACTTTTTGAGGCACGGCCTTAGCAAAACTGCTTACGTTTGACACACAACACAGTTGAACGCGAGCTGGATCAGAACAAGTCGTCAATGTTCATCTTTCCACCGCCTTTTTTCATGATAACTTATCACACCACACACAGGAGACATCAAAGATGGAAGCCTGATCACTGACAACGTTGGCTCGTATCCCTATTCTTATTTTTTCCTGATTTTCGAAGGGGGTGTCGACTACTGGTACACTGTCGACTACTGGTACGTTTACCTTAGTGGCCTGTGAAACCTATGTAGCTAGTCATTTCCCAAGTGATGCCAATCCTCTCTCAGGAAGGGCCTGTCGAGCTTTCTTGAATCCGAGAATGAGTTGAGGCTGTCCTCCAAGTGTGTTCTGATTCTCTTTGAATCGAACCCTTATCCTAGAGGTCAAGAAATCTACCCCTTGAGAAAGGACTATGAATTCTGCCACTACAAGCTGAAGTCGTATTATGAATTACTAATAATTTGTACAAGTTCAATTCTTTCGCCATTGGTTCAACTAGTCATGACGTCATTAGTCTGAACAACGGCCATGATCAAATTAATCATCGTTTAGTCGTGGAATTAAATTAATTTATATCGTAACGTGGAACTTTGTTTCAATCGTGTGCATAGTAATTGGCACAAACGTTGAAACAATGTTCTTGCAAGGTTGTCATTTCTTTACGTCCGCGAGTATATTGACATTTTAGCGTAGTGTATCATAATAGTACAGAAATTACACACATTTATCATTTTATAAAGGATTGAATGGAATCAATATTAGAATTAACAGATCCAGAGGCTGCATCGTTTTTTAAACTTGACTCCGAATTTCGCTGTTTTAACTAAAATTTGAACAGGGTTCGCAGCAGGAGAGGCAAGAGCTGGACTATCATGTAGTTGGTCCCGAGCATTCTAGCGGAGCTTGATAGCACTAATTGGATAAAACTGCTAAAAACACTCTTGCAGGTGCTATTTATCTTTAAAGTAAGATGAAACATGCCATTGCAGTTATGAGTCGGATTGATATCCAAAAGAACCGCGGGTTGATTCCCATTGATTGATTGGTGGCTCTGATCGTATTCGTAAGGGGTTGATGTTCCTATGTGGCGGCGGATATCGGGTAGCCGACTTTTCGGCGCCTGTCTGCGATATCCGAAGCCAACAGCTATTTACCCTAACCAACTGGTTAACGAGGCATTGGTATAATGGGCTCCAGAGCACAGATGCATACTTGAGAATGGGCTGGACCAGGCTGCAGCAGAGAGTCAGGAGAGTAGGAACCTGAGAAAACTGAGTAAAACTAAATGTGAGTTGGCCATCCAGATTGATAAACAGCCATGAGGATAATATGAAAGAAGGGGGAGATCAAGGTACCAACTTTTGATGGTAGTGTTATCAAGCGTCGCTAGAAGCTTTAGAAAATTTACATGGCGTTCAGGCGCTAGCCTCTCTTTATATCAGCTTTCTTCAAATGCGTCATGCTATCTGCGTTCAATGTCCGGGCAAATCTAAGCATGACGTAGGAATGTGAACCCATTTTTTCAATTGTGTACAGATAATCCCCACAAATGTGACTAGGGAAATTTGACTCGCGCAAGGAACCTGTAAAGCGACACCTGCTAAATGACCAAACGAATACGATTTGTAACTTCTAAGATTACCAGACGCTAATTTTTACAATTAACGAATCTAAGATTAGTTATGTGCCAATTTGTTGTACCATATTATCCCCTCGTTTTGAAACTCCGTCTGTTTTACCTTCGTATTTTCTAGCATCGAAACGATGACTTAATTTTGTGTTTTACTTTGATGTGTGATAAAAAAAAAACAACCTAGTCGTATAACCAAGAACGATTTTATTTGTAATGTGCAATCACGTTATCGTTTTCTAGTCAAAGACGATGAAAATTTTCTTAACTTAGGTACTTTTTGAAGGAGTGCTTCTTTTCCACGTAGTTGTTTTGACTGTTTTAAAATTGCAACGTTTGTGTTCCTTTCCTTTGAGTAAAATAAATAAATGAGCTTACGTTTCTTCCTTTACTGAATATTACCTCGTGAGTTAATAATGAGTTTTTCGTTTATTATTCAATAATAAACTATTGTAATGTATTGTAAACTATTGTATTGTGTATTCAAGCTGACTGGTTTACAAAATATCGATGTCATTTGGGCGAAGGAGTAGGACTGAAGCGATAATATATCGTCTCAATCGATCTGAGATCTAAAGGGTCAGAGGGGTGACACAAAGAAACGATTTACCGACGTACCAAATAAGATGTCGGCAAAAACTATCGATACTTCTGGTATTTCGAGGGAAAAGTATCGAAAAGAAAGTATCGATACGAATATCGGCGTCGATACCAAAAAAGTATCGATACTCCTATAAATATTTCAGGTCCACACGATCCCCATGAGAACAGAGGCATGAGTCAACTAAAACACCGCTGAAAGCCCACAAAACGAAAACTGACCCTTGGGCAAAGGGGCTGATGCTAAAAACCAATTGGCACCTGCTGTCCATGATTACAATGGTTTATTATTGAATAATGAACCGAAAGTAGCAGTTAAAGGAAAAAGTTGTGCGTACAAGAGTCGCTCCAAAAGTATTTTCCAACATTTTTTGCTTTGGAGGGAAAAAATTGTAGGCAACTGTAACCAATAATGGGAATTAATTTTGTGTTGGATTTCAAGACTTTTTGAAATAAGACACAAACCTTATATAGCACTGCCAAATAATATTTCAGGATTAATCAACGGCGCAAATTGAACGTAAATTGTAAATAACACAAGACACCAGCCAACGCGAGTTACAACCAAACTAAAACTAAACTGAAAACTGTGTGGTATCAATAACCTAGTGGCGCTTTTTACAATCATACCCGTTCTCTCCATTACTCATACTAGCCGCTAGATGGCCTGAGTGGCCTCAATCTTACACTTAAAATGACTGATATCGAAAATGAGTAAATTGCTTTGAGAAAGCATTTATTAGTGCACTGAAAACAGGCATTGTTTAGGTTGAGTTCATTATGTAAAGATGGAGCCATTCTTCGACGAAAAGAAGGTAATTCGTGTTATCCCAGCGGACGGAATCCTCTTGAACTTTGATGGCGTAATTTGTTACGTCCAGGTCGTCATTTATATGACCGAAGTA
Organism: Tupiocoris notatus; assembly: GCA_037159825.1. Taxonomy (NCBI): domain Eukaryota; kingdom Metazoa; phylum Arthropoda; class Insecta; order Hemiptera; family Miridae; genus Tupiocoris; species Tupiocoris notatus. The sequence goes on from JASJUZ010000338.1 coordinate 27,888, forward strand.
GCTAATCTGCGAATAGAAATGTGACGAGCCTTGAAACGAAAAGAGGGACTGATCTAAAATAGCATTTCACAAAGTGAACCAAAATATGTAGCCAATTTTGAGCGTTGGACTATTATTTACATCTCTTAAGACGTTTGGGTCGCTAGCGTGTTGAATTATGTTCAGTAGAATTGCACGGACGTTGTCTTTACTTTGAGTCGGAAGGAAACCGTAGTCTGACCATCTCTCCCTGGAACGAATTCAAATGAAAATGCAAATCATTCTACAGCCGTTCATCGTGTAATGAAGGCAAAAGAGATGGTTTTATGGATGGAATTCATGCAGAAAGGGGCGATGGCCCATAAAAGGTTGGGAACTCTTAAATGATTACTCACTGTACGTTTGGCCAGAGATAGTCGCGAGAAAGGGGATTGGTCGATAAGATTTTTAGCCTGACCAACAAGTTGAATCTGCTGTCAGTATCAGGGTCGTCGGGTTCATTAGCTAATTTCCACAATCTAAAAAAAAAGCCAATTAAATAATGCTCACTGAATATTGAACTTTCATTGAGGACATTAAAAGGGGTCACCTGTCCATATAATCCATCCGCTGCACTCCGACCAAAGCTGTCCACAACATTATTTTTTTGAAAATATTGATTTCGTCGACAAACCGCGCCATAACTTTTTCGTATAGTTCTTCGTCGACATTATCCCCTTTGAAGGCTGCAATTTATGACAAGTTCAATTAAACGGAGAAATGATGACCTAGTGTTTTCTCCTAATAACGTAATTTTACTGTTTGAAATGTCAAAAAACTCAAAATAATTTTCATACCGTGGGTAAAAGTGACTCGCTTCAACTCCAAAGGTATCATCTCTTCCTCTAAAAATGACTTGAGCATGAAATTGAAACGATCGATGGCCTCCTTGACGACGAAAGTGCCGGCAAAATCGAGAATGGCCACTTTTCTTATTACTTCCAAAATAGGCTGCTTGTTGACGACGTACAAAGATTCGTCCATGAGATAGCTGTCCACTATTAACTTCACAAGGAACTGTTGAAAAAAAATGCTGTTGTGACAAAACTTGTGACAATTTGTATTTTTAGAGCGAGTGGCGCAGTGGTAAAAATTGATTAGACTACAGAAAAAATGGGCAGTTTGTGAGGACAATTCGACTCCAACACAAATACGACGATGGAACTAAAGAGTGATACTAAGTAGACTTCGACAATGAACCTTGTTGAATACGAATAAAATATCAAATCTTGAAAAAAAGTGAGCATATTATTCTTTCTTCCCTAGGGAATGGAACTTTTGGCGACCATCGTACAAGGAAGTACTGTGTGTGACCTAATGATAAACCAGTGGTGTGCAAAGATCACGCAGTACTTCCATGTTTGAGTCGGTAACCAGTAAAACCAATTATGTCTGGCCGAACCATGTGTGTTTCTGTGTTGAGTTCCCTTGCTGGTTTTTCAATCAACAGTTGTAGTTTACCAACGCTGCAGCCTTTGTATGAGTTTCTCGATTTGATAATTTGTCATACCTGTTAGCCGACTCAATCATGGAAGTTGATATATGCACGCCACTTTTTTTCTTTTTTATATTTTATTTATTATTTATTTTTATTTTTTTTGTGGATTTTTACCTCCAAAAGGTAAGTTACTTGACTGCCCAAGGTGCGGTGGTAAAGCCTCTCCAAATGTTTAGCTGCTGTAAGCCACGGCAGAGGGTGCAGCTCTTTGCTGTCGCGCAAGTAAATGACCAAACTCAATGGCACGCCATGGTGAATGTGTCCGTACTCAGCTAAAACGAAGGCATCGTCAAGCAGGTTCGCCTTATCCTCCGGATCGAGTACCTGTAATCATGGAAGAATTTGATTCATTGTCATTCAATCATGGTTATTAACAGGGTTTGGACATCGACGTTAGAAAAACATATTATATAGGCAGTACCTTTGGTTCTTTAATTGTCTTCGCTAAATTCGCCCACAATTCTTTCGAGTAGTTCACTCTGTAATAGCCCGATTGATGCCAGTTCAGTTTAAACGGCTTCAAAACTGTTTGAAGAAGCACTGGAAAAATCGGAATAGAATAACAGTTCGAAAATTTTCAACCGGTTATCGAACAGCATGAGAATTATACCTGGCGAGCCGTCAGTTTCAAAAAAGACGGTCTTCACTTTTTTCGGCGCATCAAGTTCGATGTACATGACCGGCAGCAAAGCTTTCCTAAACGTTACAGTTAGAATTTCGCACGAAATAATGTAATGCAGTACCTTCAGAAAAGTATACTATACTTCACCATTTTCTATCCGAGGGCAGATTTTCTTCCGTTCTCGATTTTCTTCTGAACACGGTCTGATGAAGGGTGACCCTCCCGGTGCCGCATAGCTCGACATTTATCAACGGGTACGACTCAAGGACTCTCCAACTTTCCACCATGGTTTGCATCCTTTGAACTCCGATGAAGGAATCCGGGTACTCGTATAGGTTCAAAGCTCTGCCGAATTCGGTCTTGTGGTTGAAAAACTGCGATATCTGGAACCTGGAATGAAATCCGACCGATTGACGATTTCATTTATTAAATAATGTGACAAAAATAGCTCTCTGCCTTCTTGACACAGTAATTAAAAGTTAAACAAAAAATAATATACATCTTCAGTCAGGCAGGCTTATTAAGGTGCAGTCTTCAAATATATATTCATCATTAAAAAAAATTAAATATATGGAAAACAAATTAGGTAAACGTTACCTAATCACAAATTTTGATTTAATGCTATTTTTGAATGAGATGACAGAAAGACAATGGTCGAAAAATTGAGTGTAGCTATTGTACATTTTGATGGCTTGAACGGATTTTGAAATTCTGTGCGGTGGGTGGGGATTGGAGTAGCATATTTACTGCGCTCTGGTCGAAACAGTATTCACAGCTGACATCTTCTTAAAATTACATTGCAGAAATGGTGGGCTTTCGAGCATCACAATTTTAAGCATCTGGGAGACAACCGCAAGATTTTCTCTTTGAATTTCAGCCATTCAGCTTTCCGAAAATATGGGGTTACACGCTCCCCCACTGGGACACTGAACTTGTACCTTACAACCGAATTTATAGCTATCTGTAATTTAGTAGTCAGTTCGTTATTCATATCGCATGATACATGATATGATCTGACAGAGCGATGCCAACTTACTAGACGGTAAATTTGAATAGAAGGGACGAACCTGTAGGTAGCTATGTCAACCATCGTTATCATCCTTATGACGGCTGCGCTCTGCAAAAAGATGGATAATGTTAAAAAAAAAGAAGAAAATGTGGTTTTAGCGTGCGTCAGAAAATTGGCGTTTTTTCTACTGTTATTGAAGGTTTATTGCCCAACAAGTGGAACGGCATGGTGGAAAAAACAAAAAAGAAAAGGCGAGTCGATTTGAATCGCCAAGGTCAATCTTAGAGATTGTTGACCAGAAGAAAACGCTGCAAACGATTCTACATCATTTTTATTTTTCTCAATTTCCAATATAAAATCACAATTTTTCGCCTTGCGGTACAGCTGGAGAGTGTTTGACGACCATTCCAACGAGTATAGAAAGATTTGTATACCTCCAAGAACTCTCGAGTTATACACTCATGCCAAATTTCAGAAAATCTCCACGTTCAACGCAGAAGCTGCGATAACTCGAGAACCAATAAAGCTATCGACCCGGCGATTGTTTCATTCGATTCAGCGTCCAAAAATCTATAGAAATTTATACCAAATACACCTTTTTTTTTTTCTGAAAAACGCCTTTTATAATACGAATTTTTTCCCCCTCATACCCCAAAAATACCCTTAAAATTGAGAAAGCGATTTGGCTAAAGAATTGGACCGTTGTCAGACCAAGTTTGATTTTTGGTGAAAATTTCAATAATTTAGCTTTTATGGTTTCGTAAGAAAAGTGCAGACGGGCTGACGGACAGAATTTTTTACTTCCATGTTTACGTAGTAAATAGAAGTATTGTGATCGTCTGAAAAGTCGAAGTTGAAACCGAGGTCCTGTTGGAAGAAATTTTCTTAGTGCAAAACCCAGAATCACTTTCTGAACAAGTGTCTGTGTGTCCATCTGTCTGTGGTCACAAACTGACATAAATCGCCATATCTCCCGGAAAAATGAATGAAACTCAATGAAATTTTCAGGAAATTTTCTCCCAGTAAATAATCAAATTAGCTTTTATTGAAATATGAAAAACACACTGTGCATTTGAGATGTAACGCTTCAAAGTTTTTTCTGTTTCGATTTTTACAGGCTATAAGAGTATATAATTTTCTACGTTTGAGGTCTTCAAATGTTTGTTATAGTGAGCAGATTACAATCGATTTTTGTATATTGGGTCACACACAGTACCTCCGCGTTATCACCAATCAGCTTGACAATCTAGTTAGCAGTGGTTGGCCTCAGTTGGCAGGCACAAGCAGCCGTTGAATTGACTTGTTTTGGCATTCGCTGATAGGCCATAGAAGATTGAATTTTTTTTACCTTCCCAAAGTAAATAGCTTGAGCGGCCAGCGAGCTAAAATCAGGCGCGTTGAATTGATCGATTTGACGATTCAAATCGTTCAGCATCCAAGACTCCGCGTCCATCGCTGGCTGTATATCGTAGTAAATGGTCATCCAATCCTGAAAATAGCACCATTCATAGAGCGAACTGACAAGAAGCGGAGAAGTATTCTGAATTAACAATACCGGAGCAATCCTTACAGAATACCAACTTGGGAACATCTGGGATCCGACGAGTTGCGTTATAGTTCCGATATTCCCTTCAATCAGCCAGTAATATTTCCAAGAAACGGAGCTGACTGCGAGGAATTAGAAAGAGTTCGAGAATCGGCTCCAGATAAAGCATCGAGATTTGAGATAAATGGCTCTAATCACCTAATCTCCACTTTTAAATCCGTCAGAACTTTCGACTCCTCCTCCGCCCATGTACAGTTGTATTTCCATGTTTCAGAAGTAAATGGAAGTATCGGGATCTTCCGAAAAGTTGAATTCGGAAGAAATGTTCCTACTACTCAGAAACACCTTCCAAAATGTCCGTCTTTCTCTGGTCAAATCTGACAAAAATCGTATCTCCGTGAATCGTAAAAATCGTATTGTCGTATCTCCGTGTAAATGAACGAAACTCAATAAAATTGTCAGAAAATGTTTTCCCTGCAAATGTGCAAAATATGCCGTTCTCCGATTACAGATAACACACAGTACTTCCAAGAATAAACGTTCAAAGCTTTTTCTGTCTAGTTTTTACAGGCCGTAGAAGTAATAATTTTTTAACGTTTGAGGTCTTGAAATAATCAGTATGACGAACAGATGAGGTTTGATTTTCCACTTTTGGGTCGAATTCTGTACCTTTACGTTATGAGCTTTTCTCAGTATTTCACTAACGCGTATTTTATATATTGATTATTACAGGCTGCGAGAATCTATACATTAGCAAGCAAGCGCAAGGTCTTGAAATGTTTGGCAGGGCGAGTTAATGCCGCCCGATTTTTATCGCTAGGGTCACACACAGTATTTCCACGTTATTAGCATATTGTCAAAACGTTTTGATTTTTACAGACTGCAAAAATGAGTGTATTCCAATGGCAGGGGGCTAGAATTTTTCTTTACGTCAGCTGAATGTCGCGTTAGTTTTATTATTGGTGTCATACACCGCATACTTCTTCATAAATCGCTCTTCAGTAATTTTATTAGAGCGTTTTTGAATTTTCGGGGCTTCCTAACAATAAAAATTACTCCCTTTCACTGAACTTGTTTCATATCTTCTTTTCCTTGTCGCAATTTTCTATGTCCAGGTGTTGCGTGGGGGAGAAAAACCAAGCAACTCATTCTCGGATTCTTTATTTTTGGCAGCAGTTGTAACCTTATTTTCTGGATATCCCTCGTATGTGGTTCAACTGAACCAAGCAATAATCCTTTTCGTACAAATTGTTCATGATACAAATATAATTTCATTCGCGTTCTACAATTCAAGCTTATCATACCTAGCAAGTCTTATTCCTACTTGAGGTATTTCACCCCTCATACCATTTACTGTAACAAACTGCAAACACACCTAACCGGCTGATTGAAGTTTAGGCACAAAGAATAGACTACACATTTATTCCAATGCTTCCTACTAGTAAGCGTGGTTTTTTATGAATAGCTCAGCATCGGCGGCTGCCCCTTGAACGGTACCAGCTTTATATTTGCCCAAAGTTGCGAGTCCGTTAGCACGCGCTCTGTTGACAAGTTCTTCCTGCGCTGCTTTGACAAACTCATCTTTCCCGTTCCAGGTTTTCAATACCGAAGCCTGAAGAGCCCTACCGAACGCGAACGTCAATGGCCACGGTTTTCGGCCGACGTATTTATTTATGGCGTCCAAATTGACAGACGCCTCTTCTTCGGATTGGCCGCCGGAAAGAAAACCAATGCCTGCAACCGCTGGTGGCACAGTCCTTTGGAAAGCGAGGACAGTAGCTTCTGCTATTTCATCGGGAGAATATTTGATAGGGCACTGCATTCCTGGTGTGACCATGTTGGGCTTGAGAATGGTGCCCTCAAGAAAGACATGATGGTCCTCAAGCGCTTTGTACACGCTTGCCAACACTGTCTCCGTCACTTTTTGAGCTCGCTCTAAATCGTGCGAACCATCTGGAAGCACTTCAGGCTCTATAATTGGCACCATCCTCTGCGACTGCGATATCGAAGCGAACCTCGCGAGCACGTTGGCGTTTTCCATGATCGCCTGATACGAAGGAATGTTTTTACCAATCTTCAAGACGCACCTCCACTTGGTGAAATGGCATCCTTCCTTCTTGTACCCAGCGCACCTTTCGGCCAAGTCGTCGAGCCCTTGAGTCGTGCACTCGTCTTCAGAACCGAACAACGGTACGACTCCGCGGTCAACTTTAATTCCCGGCACGATTCCGTTTTGCTTCAGGAGTTCAAGAAATGGAGTTCCATCGTCGGCTTTCTAAAACCAAAAATATCAAATAGAATCCTCTAATAACAAAAAAATGAAATATATTCCACGCTTCCTCTTGAAATAGACAAATGCTCAGATCACTGGTTCTATCTCGGAGGTGATATTTTCTTCCGAAATTTTCCAACACCATGAAAAAAGCTGCGCGATTCTCAACAAATTGTTTTATCCCTTGAAGCTCTAAAAACTCACTTGAAATAGCGTCTCGTGGAATAGAATAACACCAGAGATGTTGTCTGCTATACAGGAATCCGTGGTGAATAAAAGCTGTCTGTAGCGCCTTCGGTTTTCTTCCGTGTTCTCAACTGAGATTTCTATCAACCGTTTACCCAACGTGCTTACCGACTCGTCAGCAGACAATATGCCTTTCCCGGGTACCATGAGCGCTTTTGCAATCTTTCGCAACTCATCTTGCAAAGCTTGCGGAGGATAATTGTAATACGTAGTCATATTGTCCTAATAATGAAAGTCGAAGTGGATATTGGAAAGGATGATTGAACTGGAATTTTGAAGAAATAAATCGAAAAGAGCTGCTATGTTGGGAGAAAAATGATTTTTTTCCCTACATGTGATTGTATCCATGAGAATCGCGTTACCCGTTAACGATCAATCTTTATCCACTGTAGAGAGAAATCAATTGGTAATTGAATATTTCAATCGGCTAATTAGTCTCGCTCGGATTTGTTGCTGGAAATCTTCATCGGTTAACAAAGAACGCTCGCCGAAGTTGACCGTTCGGTTACGCAGTGAGATAATCGAGTAAGAGCGAAGTCGATAAACGTTGTGAAACCAGAAGTCTTTGATCATAGTCTGTACTGCTAGCCGTAGCAGATTTGGTAGATACTGGAAACATTTTATCTCATGGTTGAATGCAGGATGGAGTTTATCATTGGCTCCAATCAAGCAATTTTTTTCCCGCACAGGGAAAAATCATCCGAACTCTACGACTGATGAGATTCATTTAAGAAGAGAGAATCATGAGTGTGTGTCGTGCAGGTGTTTAAGGCCAACATGATGAAACTGGATGAGCTTCAGCAGCAATGATGTTGAAAATAACAGTCACTTTCACTTCAGAACGTTCAGTTGTAAAATAGATGTCGCTGCCGGCTATGGCCAGTGTTGTCAGGTCTCAAGCGGAGATTTGGGGAGAAACCTCGATCAGAAAAAGGGAAAAATTGGTTTTTGTTAAACCGAAAAGGGGAGAAATGTACAGAGCCATTAATATAAAATTATCAATTGTTTTAAAGAGGGGAGGCACCCGGTATAATCAATTATGAAGAAATGAATTGAAATACATTTGGTATAAAAATTGGACTAAAATCAGAAGCACCATAAAACCTGAAAAAATAAATTATTCTCGCAGTTTCAATTATGCCTAGATGGTAAAACACGTAGAGTCCATCGTTGTGTATTTATAGGCAAAGCAGGTTACATGTATGAACACTCAGGAGGGCATATAAAAATGATCGCTCAACTTGTCAGCATGTCAACTATAAAAAATCACTTACTTTCCAAATTTTTACTTTTTCTTCATTTCACATTAAAAAGAGGAAAAGGGAAGCAACTACGAAAATTGCGGAATATTTAGGGAAAAGGGGAAAGAGTTATTTTGTCTTCTTTTTTTGGGACTTTCCCCCAAAAAGGGGTGACTTGGCAACACTGGCTATGGCAGCCATAACAGAAACAGTTCTCCCAATAAAGCGGTGAAACAGCAAACCAAATGAATCGAAGTGCTCCTCTAGTACCAACCGAGACCTCAAGCGCTAGGAGAGCAAATCGTAGAGAGAAACGGAAAACAAGAACGATCGTGCTAGGGATGCGAAATCGATCGCCAACAATCTATTTTCAAAATCGTTTCTCAATCGAAATCTTAAAATAGATTGCACAAACAATGGAAGTTTGGGTGCCATTGGAATTTAAATTTAAAGACCCACAGTTGCCAGTACCCTGTCTCGAATTTTCTCACCTGAGAAATCTGAAAATCCCTTTTTTGTCCACATTTTGTGACCCACGAATGTAAAAAAATATTCGCACCTTTTTCCCCACACTCAAATTTATCTTTTAGTGGCGTCCGCTGACCAGTCCTCACGCAAATTTGACTCAGAACTCACTTTTCAGATTTTTCTTTTGGGTGTCCCTCTTTTTCTGATATTGTCAGGATGAGGGGGAGATTGAGAGTGCGACTTTTTCTCCCCCTCATCCTGACAATATCACTTTTCAGATGTTCACTCCCAAGAAATGGGAATTTTCCCCACACCTGGCATCTATGCACCTCCAGAACTTTTAGGTACATGCTGTAATGGTTGAAGTCGAAGCTATGCACCGACCTCCATTTATATAACAACAGTGTATTCTTTGAAGAGCTCTGCGGTGATGATGAGGAGGAAACAAACTACTATTGGTGTAGTGAGTGGAAGTTCTGATGACAGCTCGTCCAGCATTGCCCACAAATCGATTTTATAAACAGCTGATAATCGTTGAAAATCGATGGTAAAAAGATCGAATCCCAGCTTAAGAAGGAAAGCATAGGAAATCGATTATCGATCTGATTGAGTGATTATCGCTTTGCATCCCTAATTGAAACTCAATGAAATTTCGAAGAATTGTTTGTCGGTTTTTATAACTTTTTGACCACAGACATTGTTTGAAAGTGTTTCCGAGTTTATGCACTAATAGCGTTTCTTCCAACCAACTTTTCGGAGGATCACAATACTTGAATGTACTGGAAGTAAAAAAGCATTAAGATCCTACTTCAGAGCGCTAAACGCCAGCGTACAAAAAAAAAAAAAAAAAAAAAAAACTTGAGAAATCCTTTTTTTTTAAATTGGTTAAAAAAGACGTTATTCAATAACTTACTGAGGTTGCCCATCCACATGTGGAGAACTTCGTGTATCAATTTCCTCACAACTCTGGTATAGTACATGCAAGTTTTGTCACTTACAGGGCATACTTCATGCTCTGAGAAGACGAGTACTCCTGGATTGCTCATACAGTAAGGTGGAAAGCTGTCGACAGGTAGAACGAGAATATCTGCAAGCGAAGAACAAATTTATCTAGAAAATTTACCTTTTGAGAGCCAATGAAACTCATGAATTCATACTCGCTCGCCTATTTTCGACAAGTTGAACGGAGCTCGAATGAATTTCCCGATAAAACTCATTATAGAACAGGTCATTTCTTGCACTTCTTTAGTACGGTTCACCATTTCTTCGCGGCAGCATGTTGAAACAGTGTAGCCGAATTTAGCTACGCTCGGGTCGGACGTAACAAAGTTTCCAATCATCATTACAAGAGACATTACTTGAAGAGGTGGCGACGCGTAATAAAATACCGTTGTTAATTTTTCGCTGGGGAACTCCGAAATTCGTTTCTGAAAAAAAAACAGAGTAGAGTTTTTCTCCCCCTCACAACCCTCAGACATCAAGAAATGTGACAACAAGGAAAAGAAGAATAGCCTGCGGTGAGGGACGCAGGAACGACGAGGCTTCAGACGCCTCCGAACTGATACAACAATACAAGGGATCACCCCACGCACCAATAATCACCATGTACTTAGGTCGCCCTGAAGATGCCCGAACGGACGAAAGTGCTCGGCCAGCCAATAAGGAATCGGAGAATGAGTCACCTGGTTTTTCTCCCCCTCGCACCCCCTAGACATAATTATCATAGAAACTCAAAATAAAAATTTCGACCTGAGTGCTATCATACTTTTCATCCCTTTTTCAGTAGGTATGTAAGGAAAGTATAAACAACAGATGATATTGCGCCCCTCATCCACAGCCTGGCTGTGGGCGCTATGGCGGAGGGAAAGGATCGAAATCAAGAGTAAAAACTAAGAATAACAACGAACGATGGACTTAACCTTACTTGGGTTAACCTCTAGCCAGGTTATAACCCCGGTGGTCTCATACGATTCAGCGTCCAAAATCTGTAGAAGTCGATACCAAACACATCTTTGCCCGAAAAACATTAGAAAATACGAATTTTTTACTATACCCTCAATAATTACCTAACTAACTTATCACATGAAGTGCTTGAGCGGAGAGCTGAGAAATCTAGCCCTTTCATATTTACCAAGTCGTTTGTGAATTTACAACGAGGGAATTTTTGAGGTAAGAAAAAAAATATCAAAATTAGCATGTACCTCGGCTTTCATGTTGGACATCGTTCTGAAGTTGGCATTACTCGGACGTATGAGGCTCACGACGAAAATAGATTTGAAAGCGGGGTTGTTGAAACAGGGAAATACGTGCTTGGCATGGTCAGGCCAAAAATGAGTCATTGCAAATTTACTGGAAAAGATCAAGCCAAATTATTCTTGGATGTTTAATCAATGAAACAATAGTAACGCATGGGGCGTTCAAAAGTAAGTGGCAACGTTTTTCAATTCAGCAGGAAAACATCAATGGGAATTGGACAATTGGGAGGTAGATGCATCGTTTAGGATCTCATGGCAACACTGATTTTTTGGGGCTTGAGTTAGATTTTGAGGATTGAGTCACAGTTCTAGTGACGTGGCCCATGGCAGTGGCCATTGTTACCCTCTCTGTACGATCTAGGAGTTTCTGAATATGACAGTGCGACCACTGCGTTTTGTAGAGCTGACCAAGTATGGTGTACTGTTTTTCTTTCTGACTTAAAATCCTATTTAATCCTTTTATTTTTTACAAAGAGGTGGACGATTTGACCGACAAAATGGAGAGTCAACATAAGTACCAAAATCTACCTTTTCGATTCAACAGTATTGTTCATAAAAAGTCGAAACTTACTTTTCAAATGCCCTTTGTATAAAGGTATTTCTTGAGCTATTATGTTCTAAACAATTGTTTCGCAAAATGGATTCCCTAAATGTTAAGCACGTGCAGAAGGCCAACAGTGAAATACCGGTTATCTGAGAGATTGATCATGAAAAATCCTTCCGGCTTGTCGCCAAGGCAACCACGAGCGTTCATTACGATTTTGTATTTCCCGGGGATGAGTTTTCTGCTAAGGCAAACGACCAATGCTTCTTTTGGCGCGTAATCGTAAATCCCATCGACGGGGACGAGATCGTTTCCTTTGCGAATACTAAAATTTTCAACGTCGCACCTGTCAATTGACGTACTGAAATTAATTTTCTCAAATTGACAGCTCTTCGAGTTGTTGCTGCAGTAGAGCAAGCGCCTAAGGAGCATAGTTACGGTAGAATTAATTGAACAAAAATCCCTCGTCCAACCGGCATTTTCGTTCAACTACGCTTCATTTCGCACACGTAATGGACTTAGTTTCAATTTCACGCACATTGCTTCAGTGTTGCTAGATTTAAATTACGGCTTTTCCATCGAAAATTTTATTTGTTTGATTTGGTAATTATTGGTGCTAATTTCCCCAACAATAAGAGAGTACCTTTAATTTTGATAACATATCTATTATTATTTGGTTGATTTTGAAATATTACTTTTGCGACGTTTAAAAGGGGCCAGAAAACAAAAATGAAAGCGTTTGGGTACGATATTTGGCTGTATCTCCATGGCAAGGTTCTGGTTAGGGCTGGTGGACTTCTATCAAAACAAAGGGCCGCAATTTTCAAAAGGTGATACATCACCCAGAAAGTGTTTAAAAGAATGATTTTTTGGTGGAAACCGTTTATTAGTTTTTACTTTGTCAATTGGTACCTTCTCGCCTATTGTAATGTTTGCATTTTCCGCCTTACCTAGTTCAATTGTGTATCGTTCCGTTTGTCGTCCAGTTTTTAATACATTTGCGTTGAAATCGGCTCGTATCTTATTTGCACTTAACCCGAATCAAGAATGATCGTCTTCAAAATTAAATTAAGCTTACCTGCCTTTGTCCAGAACAATATAAGGAATCACTGTTTTCAACGTGATGTGGATTTTTATGTCGCCGAAGAATTCTTTCTTATCCAAATCGACGAAATACTGAAGATCGTACATGTTACACGTCAGATCGTCGATAGTTGGCAAATATTTCACTGCCGCATCTCCCAGCCATTCTCCCAACTAGTAACATGACATACAGAATACAGATGAGCAGAAGACCTAAGATATTGACAAAAGGATCACTTTATACCATGCAAAATAATCACTGGTGTAATTGGAAATTGTATTTTAATACAAGTTTTCCTGACGAAAGTACTCCCGTCTTTCCAAACCCTCCCGCTAATCTCATCTCTATCTATTGTCAGAACCAAATCATTTTCCTCATTCAAGTTTTCATCCTCCCTCCAGGGATAAAGGAATAGGGGCATGAATTGCTTTCAGGAGTAAATTTGGCACGTCATTAAGGGCTCGACTCCACCTTACCTAGTTAATTACCATCGTGGAGTCATTTTGACCTATAGGACTTTCTCATTTACTTGAACAAGATGGCCAAATCGTTCCAAAACAGCCACTGGCTAGCGCATTAGTGACTGTACATTCTGGAGAAAGCATAGCTTGGAGGGAAGCGTTGATACACTGTAACAAGTCAGTGCTGGAGTCAATTTGACTCCTCAGTGGTGTTCTAGGGTTAATTCGAGGAGGTTAAATCCACCATAATTGTCAGGGTCGTTCCTATTCTCTTTTCAAGTGATACTAAATTGTGAGAACTACAAAATTAATCGGGAATTATTCAAAACACTTACTCCTTCCATTGTAAACACTGAATGCGTTCTCGCCGGCTGCATTTTGCGAACCAAAGCCACGATTTTCCAGCTTCAACAAGGCTCGAGGAACTTGAAAGCTTTATGTATCATTCCAAGTCGCTATTGGTCTCGTTAACACAATCCATTTCCAAGTGACAATTCTGTTACAATAAGACGCCATTATAATCATTCATGGAATAAAAATGTGAAGAGAGCCTAGGGCAAAGGTAATATTGTTAAGCTTGCAGCGCTGCCTAGGGACAGAATTACAGAGCTTGTCACAAAATGGCAATATCCCATCGGTCGATTGACAACGAAGGCCTTACACTGTCAGTTTTACCATCAATATTAAATATTTGTTAATACTAATAATTTAAAATAGAATTTATCCCATGAAGAAGCAAGCGTGTTAGATGAGAGTTCCAACGAATATAGAACGATATTTATGGCTCTGAAATTTCTCAAATTGGACCATCGTGGCAAACTAAAAATCTTGAACATTCGATTGAAAAACTGTTATAACTCAAAAACCATCAAAGCTATCGACACTGCTATGGTCTCATTCGATTCAGCGTCAAAAATCTATACAAATTGATATCAAACCTATGTGGGAAACCCACACTTATTTCAACGGGTCTTTTCAGGGCCACTGATTAGCAGAGATGCTATTCAAACAAAGAATTATCTTACAAGTGTCATGTGTGTTGACGTCCATGTATAGTGGGATCTCCTCATTCCACTTAATTCGACGTGGGGATGAGGTTGAGATGAAAGCAGCGACGTTATCTCATTTTGAACTTTTATACTTCGAGCGCTTATGCCATTCAAGGCCTCTTCAGAAAAAATCTTCATCATAAATTAAAAAAAAAAAAAAAATAGGTCCAGTAAGAGTGTGAAGTCGGGCATCCTAAGGGCTACGTGGAGTCATAGGGTCTACATAGGGGCTCCACGTCGCCCTGAGGAGACCCGAACAGGCGAAAGTGCACGGACAGCAAATGAAGAATCGGAGAATGTGTCGCCTGGTTTTTCTCTCCCTCACAACCCCTGGACATCGAAAAATGCGACAACAAGGAAAATAATAAACTTGTATAGATGTCAAATATTGCAGCAGCTAGGAGATGGAATCAAAGCAGACGTAACAAAAAAAGCGTTATAATCATTTCCAAAAATATAACCAACTCAGAGTAAGTATAAACCTTCCGAATATGATAACACTTGAATAACACCATAAGTGAATCCCATACCGATAAAGCTATCATGTAAATAAAATAAGAAATACAACACTTTTGTTTACGATGCACGATCCTGATGTTCCCCAAATGGTACATAATTTGAAAATTGACTTCAAATGCAAACATACCGTGTCTATAGATTTGTATTCATAGCCGCATGTATAGTCAACGTGTGAAAGGCAAAATGCAACGTGCTTGCCTTCATGGGCCTCCTCAGGATGTATACTGCTGATTTCTCAGTTATTCAGCACATTTTTTCCTCAGAATAGCTGTTCTAATTGTTGGCAAAGATTTTCTCTGAATGGGGCTGGCGTGGGAAAGTGAATTTCGGTAAAAATGAAAGAATTTCAGTTGAGTGGGGTGAAGGGCAACACGTGAAGAGTCAGTGCGCGAAGTTTCACCAGTTTCCTCGTTGGTGGGATTTTTTTTTTTTAACCTCCTTTTTCGGTTTTTGCGAAAACATGCGATGGCCAACAATCGGCACCTGCTCACACCGCGACACTCTTTGTGAAGCAGTTTTTGACAAAAGAACCGAATGACCCTGATTGTTCATCACAGTATCTAGCCCCTTGTGACTTTTTGTTCTCCAGACTCCCCAAAATTAAATACCAAAATTACCCTTTTCCAATTAAGAACCTTCGATATTATCAAATATCAATCATTTACGTCGATATAACAATGTTATCGATATCCCTCCCTATATGTAGCGGACTGTGATGGAACAACAACACTCATATAGTTCGAATTATTACGCTAATGGGAGAAAAGAAATTCTGATCACGCTCTGCAACTGGGGACTTCTCCTTCCTTGTCTATCACTGAGTAGTGTAGAATCAACTACTTCTCAATTTTTACATAATTAGACTATTCTTTGACAAGCATATTATTTTTTACTTGAAAGACGCAATTTTTTCATAAAAAAAAATTATATGCGCCGAATAAGTGTGGCATGGAAGATAAGTCCGACCGTATCAAATGCTGTTACCATCTCGAAGCATTCTTATCAACAAGAATTTCAATAGAGAAATCTAGAGACGGCCCATATAGGCGGAAGCACTTGCCGTAATAAAAACTGTACGAGAAAAAATGTTACTTTTCGCTCCCGTCCTCACACACAAGTTACCAAAAAAGGATTGATGGGTGAAAAGTTTCTCCAGTCTTTTCCTACTCGATTCATTCATCATTGTGGAATGGATGGCCATTTTTGGAAGGAAATCGCAACAGAATGTATAGAGAAACTTCGAAGTGAAGAGTGTCTTAAATGTGCTGGACAATAAGAAGAAAATAATTATTGTCCATGACATCGAGTTAACGATAATATTAAGAGAAAGAATAAAAAATACAATGGAGAAAATTTGAGCACCCACGAGAACAATTCCTTACATGTAGAATGATTTTAGTGCCTGAAGGAGAAACGCTTCGGTTCGAAGTCATAGCGTACATAGGAATGCCAAATTAGCAACAACAAAAAAGGAAGAAAAAACCTCGACAAATAATGATGATATCTGAAACTGTGCAGTCCTCTCTTGTGCAGACGGAGAGATATTAACCTTTATCATTATTATTTAAAAAAATAAAAATAAAATACTCAAGCCTTCTAGTTCAGTCTAGAAACCGTACAACTAATTACAGTAGTTACGTTTTAGAAAAAATAAAAATTACAAGGACGTACATAATGCTATTAAAACCACCTTACACTAAGGAAGAGGACGATTTAAGAGAAACTGTTGACAAGATTATATAAAACCATAACTTGGATTGCATTGTGCGTAATAAGGACTCATTGAGTTAGGCTGACTGCAGAGTAATATTGGAACACATATGGAATTGGAATATGCTGAATATTGGAACACATTTGGAGTAAATATTGGAACAGAGCCCACATGAGAGCCCAAAAGTAATATCAATTTTGACTAAAACAGGCTGGAAGGAAGTTTTAGCTTTGCAAAGGCTCAGAAGGAAAAGAGATACAGCTGGGTTGGGGGGGGGGGCTGTGGCAATAATGAACTAGCAAAGAGTCTAATAAAGCCAGACGTAAGAGCTGCCTTACCCGTTGGCTCTTTCAGCGCAGTATTTAACCCTGCAGCCAGCTTTAGTGTAATAACATACTAGGTGATAAATAACTTAGTATATTCTGCCAATGGCGTTGTCTTTAGTGGCCTGATAAACTAGGCCAATTGCAGCCGCTTATCGCAGGCCGTATTTTTCATCTGCGTTTAGTTAGCGGAATGGAAATTAAAGCTATAGCCAGTCGACGCGTTTTGGAGAATGAAGAAACAATGAAGAAGAAAAAAGCCTATCCTCTCTCCCGCAGCAGTGGTAATCAACAATAATATCTTATCGACAAAAAAAGTGCAAAATTTAAAAGATTAAACAATTATCACACAAATTGCATGCTTAGTGGTGGAAGTGCACATCTGACACTATTCTATCCCCATCATTTCTTTTTTCTTCTTTCAGCTAATTTTCGTTTACACATGTTCGATCTGTAACATTAATTTCGGGAGACTCCTTTTTCCGCAGTGGCCAACATTGGAGAATAATTTCCTCAAATTAAATCAGATTATTATTTACTTTTATAGTATAGGTATTATTTATATTTTTCTTTGCACTCTGTAATTATGTCTTATTTTAGGAAAAAAAAACATTTAAAAATTGCAGACCGCTCCCGCTCTTTCAAAATGAAATTGTACTATTACTACTAAAATTCCTTACTGAATTGCTATATAATACTTCAAAGTAGAAGCTCTATTCTTCTGGACAATGCAGCTAGCAAATTACCGCTTAGCGCTTCAAGGCCTAGTATCTTATCTAATTCAAAACGCGTTTTGCCACCTTCATTCTATCAGGAGCAATTTATCGCTTGACGTATGTCATTACACTTAGTCCTTTTCTTTCCAACGAACAATATTAAAGAGATTCCAACGTTTTGACGAGCACTTTTGAAAAAGTGAGGAACGAACTATCACAGAAAAACAAATTCGTCGACTATTAAATAGACATCGTTATCAGGTTTGGACATTTCCTGAATCGGACTTTTACAACAAAGTTCGACAAATAATTCAAAAAATTCCCCACGCAACTTAGTAATTCATTTCCAATTTTTTGATTTCATTCGATCACTTTGAGCAATCTTGTTTGAGGTAACTCGGTGTTCATAATTAAGTAGCACATTAGATATGGCTTATGGAACGAGCGGTCCAGCACCCGAAATGGTTGGCGGTCAATGAAACTTTCGGGGGTGTCCCATTTGGTTGATATCTGAACGTACGAGTGGTCCCGCCTGAAACCTACTCTATGATCAAAATACTATTCCGGAACAACTTGAATAACTCTTGATAACAACTTGAATAAACTTGTATAGAGGAGAAAAACCAGGCGACTCATTCTCCGATTATCAATTTGCTGGCCGAGCACTTTCGCCTGCTCGGGCATCTTCAGAGCGACGTGGAGCCCGGCTGTGGACCCTATGGCTCCGCGTTGCCCTGAAGATGCCAAAACAGGCTAAAGTGCTCGGCCAGCAAATAAAGAATCGAAGAATGTGTCGCCTGGTTTTTCTCCCCCTCACCCCCCGGGACATGAAGAAATGTGACGGCAAAGAAAAGATCCATAGAACCTTCAACTTTGTGGTTTTAGCAATTATCGTCATCTTATACACTACATGGGCCGTTTTCTCGAACAATTGCAAACCACAGTGTTAACAAGCCTCGTGTTAAAGCTAGTTTGACACGGAGAGTTTCATGAATCATAATCACAGCTCAATTAGAGAGCAACGGAGTTAAAGGTTTATATTATCATCATAATTACGAATGCAATTCAAACAGTTCAACTAAACTAGAATACTAGACAAAGAGATAGCCACGAATTCCACTAGTTTTAAATGAGTTATACTGTAATATCGGTTTCAGCGTTTAGACCATCATCAGTAAAAATCTTATGACTCACTGATTAATGACGCCAAAATCTAGAAGGACGAGTAATCGTACCTCTCAGCTTTTAAATATTCTTTTCTCTCGGGGCGGGACCGCTCGTATATTATACACTACTTTTGATTGGAGTTCGATTAGAAATTGAATACGAAGTAATTTTAAAATAACGGTGGCTCATGAAACTGGATTTACAACCGGAACCAACTTAATAGAATTCCAGCGAACTATTTCGTCTAGCATTCTACAAGCTATGGCGTTGCATTTCCCCAGGTAGCTAAGCTACGTTTTAACTACGACTAGAAAACACACTAGCTGAAAACCTTTTTCGCCCATTTCAAACCGAAACCGCTGGAACGCAGTTGCAAATTGACAGGTGCGTTGAGTTTCTCGTATCGGAAGTCGTACGAGGCATGTATCCTGGAAAACGAACAATTTCTCAACTCAAAGGCTGGAAATTTTCTAACAAGAGGTAAACACGTTTCAGGAAAGAACTTACGTGAATAGTACTTGAAGATAAGTTCCGTAACCTGCCATCACATGCCACCAGCCGTGCAACTGCGTGATTGGATCGAGAAGTCTTGGAATTTTCCCACGCAACGAACTGCAAAGGAAATTGGAGGAGCGAAAGAAAGATCAATATTGGACTAGAAGAGAAGATTTGAAACGTTAAACTATTCAAACTATAATCAGTCCTGTAAGTATAATCAGTTCTCAATATCTTCTTTATCTACTTTGTGTTCCAGTCCCTGTTGGTTTTATAATTTTGTCAGAAAATTATCAACGGACACACGGATTTGTTCAATTGGATACTCGGATTCTATGTGCCTTGAAACGTAAAACATCACATTTTGAGGGGAGGTTAGAATTTTTTCGTGGGCGATTACGGCGATGGTTTATAATTGAAGAATATACAAGGGCGTCGCCAAAAGTTCCATTCCCCTATTTTTTAAACCAACTTTAAAGCGCGGGAAAAATCTGAAACTTGCAGGGGATGTCGGTTAGGGTGTTGTGGCGACACTGATTTTTTACGCCGGTCGTACGATAACCTGGTCGACCGTAGCAGTCTTGTAAGACCCGGCACAGCTCCGGAAGGTGAGATTGTCGACTCAGTGGAACAAATTCTTGATCAAGATCGTCGGCTCACCATTGAAGAAGTTTTTGATAAACTTTCCCCAGCACTGAAGGATAAAACAAGCCCATGGTCAATCCACCAGTCACGATGTACCTTAAGGAAGTGGGCACGCAGCATTATGAAGACGGCTTAAAAAAATTGGTGCCACGGTATCAAAAAGCATAGAATAAACTATGATTTCGTAGAAAACAAAAAAAAAAACCTTGCGCAATACGAATAAAATATCAAAACTTTAAAAAGTGAGCATTTTATTTTTTCTTCCCTAGGGAATGTAACTTTTGGTGACGCCCTTGTACCAGTGTTTCCCTTGGATCAACACGAAACCAGGGCAGTTCCCAGGGGGGGCTAAGGGGTAATCAGGGGCAGTGGTTTGGTTCCAGTACCCTACAATGTTCTCCTGTCGAAATCCATGGAACATTTGGAAAGGCCGTTACAATTATATTATAACTCAGAAGAGACTCACTTGAGATTCGGGCAAAATAATTTGTCCATATTCCACAGGAAAAACCCAAACAGGTAGATTGAGGTGGAGAAGATGAAGAGCCGTCGACAGATTTTGCATTTCTTCACTTGAATCAAATGTATTTCAAGAAGGAAAGAGGCGAAAACAAGAACTCCGTAGGAAAAATGCTGAAAAACTGGCTGTGGCCAGTATAAATACAGGATTGTGAAGAAAACGCAGAACGAAGTGAGAAAAAAGAAAAGCGGCACGTTCGAAATGGAACGAGATTTCAACGGTTTGCGGACTTCAGTTCTGCAAAAAAAGAAAACAGCCTCGATCAGCCTTCAAAGACGACACTGTAAAAAGATATTTTCAACACTAAAAGTACACTTACAAGCAGTAAACCATAACTGATGTGCCCCAAACCATTGGAAGTTCATCAAACAGTTGCATTTCGTAGAGTAGGGTCATGTGAAACGCCCAAGATCCAAGGCCAACAACTGAAATTTAAGGAGAGTGTTAATTGAATTTTTCTATTGTAAAGGATCAGTTCAAATTTATCTAGTCATATTTCTGTTCATGTAAATAATCAGACCACATAGCTGAGCTGGGACGGAAATCGTACAAAGAATATTCGGTAGTTTGGGGAAGATTGCCGCTGATTCCCTGAGGTTAGCTAACCACCCAGTTATTGTGGTTCAAGAAACCCTTATTGTTGATCCGGTGTCAATTGAATTTGACAGCGGATTGGCTAACACCGTGGTCTGCAGTGGTTTGAGAAACCGGCCCTAAATCTTTTCCCACGCAGACGGATGAGCTCTCGGCATCTAGCCGTTGTTGATATCAACGGACCTAACCACGCTTTCAAAGCTGTTATTTTCGTTGGGACGATAAAATTCATACAGTTTTGCCATCAGTGCTGCCAAGTTTCCCAATTTTGTTCACAACTTCGACCCAAACCAATTGACTAATTCTTAAAAACCATCATTTCGCATCTGAGAAACAATGTCACTTCTTACAATATTTGTTTCATGAAAACAATTAGTAACTTTCAAGATGAAAATGCTGCAAATGATTGTACAGTTTTCCCCCATAGTCACATATCTGTTTTTCGGTGCGAACGTTCATAAATGTTCACAAATGTTCGCAATAATTGCTATCACAGTCTTCTTAAATCATTTTTGAAGTGAAGGAATAATAAACCACTGTACAATCATTTGCAGAATTTGTTTCTTTAAAAAAAAAAAAAAAAAAATAGGATATTCGGTGTAGAATCCGAATACGACGTGTCTCAAGCATTGAATCGTAAAATATCAAATTTTGAGAGAGACAATTTAGTAGGCAAAGGATTTTTAGAAGGGGTTAGAACTTTTCTTTTTGTGAGCGAGTACAATGTTTAATTATTAATAATAAAACAAAAAGAAACGGATTTGACCATCAAGGAAATAGCAAGTCTTTTGGTCTTGCTATGCTGGAGTTGTGAGAGGGAGAAAAACCAGGCTGTTTAGACATTCTCAGGAAGCCATGAAATACTTGGTCAGTCACCAAGTTGCCAGGGTTTCCTTTTCTTAAAATTTCAGCATAGTTTGAAAACTCACCAAGCAGTAAAAAATAGCAGTATATGAATTTCCTCTCGAATTTCTGATTGATGACTTCAATCATTCCCCATATTGGCGGAAGAATCATCATCAGGTTGCTTATAGTGTTCGCTGTAACAGATGGACACAAATAGAATAAAATACAGGAAAATAACTACTTAGAGAAATAGAGTCGTTCTTATAAACGGCTGAAATTCCTTGATGAACCTGTCGTTTTTTTCAGTCTTTGTGCCAACATTCGTCCTATCATCGCTTAGAAATAGAATTACAATGGGGTAGACGCCTATTTCATATTTTCGTACCTGATGTCCTGAATTCTGCTATTTGGTGTCAGCTGAAGACAGAATGACCAATTTTTCATGAAAATTATGAGTTTCCGCGGAGAAAATCGCTAATTAAAACCGATGATTTTGAACGAAAAATGAATAGTTATTACGTCATAACTTGTCCGTTGAACGTGAATATCGATACTAGCGCTTGTATCCTCGGAAGAATAAACTAACATTGGGAGCAATGATTTGAGGTTGCTGTGAGATTACCAAACCCCCCTCAGCAATTTATTTGCTTTACGAGGTATTTCGGGGGCTACTAATTTGACGATTAAAAAAACATAACAAGTAGCAGTGAAGTTAGCGTCACTTACTCGATTTAGCATGACTCCAGTCTTAAAGACCGTCTTGCTGTTGTTGTCTGTCTTTCAGCCGACTGCAGAGCGCTCTAGGGAGTTACTTCAATCGGTTGGAGTTACATCTCCGGTTTTATTCGAACCGCTGATTTTCCTTAGCGATTTTCTCCGCGGAAACTCACAATTTTCATGAAAAATTGGTCATTCCCTCTTCGGCTGACACCAAATAGCAGAATTCAGGCCATTAGGAACGAAAATAAAAAATAGGCGTCTTCCCCATTGGTAACACATTAAAATATCCGTCATGTCCTCTTTAATCTATATATCGTTTATGAACGGTTGAAAAAAAAGATCCAAAGTTCTCATTTGTGGTGGACTCAGGATTAGGGTGGGCTAGGACGAAAAGATGAAGACGTTTTGATATAAAAATGAGATGTTGAGGAATGCAGACATTTCTTCTCCCATCATCAACAAAACGTCGTGCATCAAAGTGCACTCCCGGTCTCCAGTCAGAACTGACGAACTAAGTGAAGTATCTTAGTTTCATTTATGTAACCCCTTAGTAAGATAAGTCTGATAAAAATTGATAATAAGTTAAATACTTAGTGCAATTAACATTTTTTCAACAAAAAAATATCAATAAATAAATAAAAAATCAACAAAACAAATTGACTAGGTTAACGTCTTCGAAGTTATCAACAGTATTATTTAATTCTGCTAATAATATTACAAGCTAAACAGAATTTTGTCAACTCACTCATTTCTGCGATGTAATAGTTGAACTCGTAATTTTTTTCACACCAGTCGATAGTGGACGTAGGTTTGCCCCAAAAACCTTGATTTTCCAGAGGAGGCATCGTCGCTTGTTTTTCGTGAGCTCAAGCGCGTTTTAAATAACTTCGTCGTTGACCAGACGAAAACACGTTTTCCCGGAAAAAAAAACACCTCGACACCGTTCTTTTTTATTTATTTTAATTACAAACTAAATACAATCAGCTGAACCTAAAACCTATTGGAAAAGTCTAGAATCTTAGAGAGCGAGATAGAGAGAGAGCGAAAAAATAGCAAGTACTTAATGGCATAGTGATCTGAAGAGAGCCCAAGACGAAAACTAAAATCTAGGAAATGTAAGATTAAGCAAAGGAACATTAAAAGAAAACAAACCGAGCGCTCTTATCATTCTAGGGATGCAATATCGATGTTCGTAAAAAAATCGATGTTTTCCAAAGAACATCGATGTTTGTAAAAAAGTCGATGCTTTCCAAAAACATCGATTTTTTAATACATCGATGTTGCTGAAGGACAATAATTTGTTTTCTCCTTATCGCAAATACATGAGCTCAAGAGCTCTAGACAGGGGTGCTCAAACTTGAACTGTTGGCGATCTACATCAATATTGTTAGACTTCGATCGATCGACTCTGAGAGGCCCAAAATTCGTACATTTAACCCCCCCTCCTCCCCCCGCTCATCACCTAGGAGTCAGGACTTTTGGTATGTAAACAACCTAAGCCCCCTAAACAAGTTTCTGAAGGAATCGCTTAGTTACCTGCTCACGCACTCAACACCTCATTCCTTGACTGGACTAGAAACTTCAGCAGGAATCAAAGACGCGGCTTTTCTTTGACAAGTACCGCACGTTCCTCTGATAAAGCCGCCTTTTTCCACTAGCAAAAAGTTATGTCGATCAAAGAAAGTGATGAAGGTGTTATTCTGGTCTAATTGCGGATCGAATAAATGTTAGTAGTTTATTCATTCATTTTGTTCTAGTGACCTATCTATTTAAACAAATTCTGTGAATAGTTCTATATTTTTTCCTCGAGATCGACTCAAAAAGCACCGTTTGAACACCCCTGCTCTAGACTAATAGCGATGTTATGCTTCCGATATTTTGTGCACTGTCTGCGCCTTGTCGGAACTCCATTTTGAAAGACTTTCAAAATTACATTCGCCTGTGAATAAAGATTTATTAACAAAGTGTTAATTTCAAAGAGATATTGGTTTGAATCATACCTTCTTCGATCTTCAATAATCACTTTAGCTTTAGCTAAATCGCGGTTTAATATGAAAGCAATAAGCACCACCAGTTAGAACAGATGAACTATTCTGTATCAATCGAACAATAAAACACTTCGTAAACAGCAGCAGAAACAGTGAGTACTGAGTACAGGAGGTAACAGGCTAGCTAGATAGTTAACAGTTCACAGATCATCTTTTGCAGTACAGAAAGCAGGCTGCCACACAGGGCTGGTAAACCAAGCTCATGAAAATAAAACATGTTGTACCTATATATCAGACGTACATGATTCTATGTGAACGATTTATATAATATTTACAACAATCCTGGATTTCTATATAGTTTATTTTACTCAACATTATTTGTTCACATTCGCCTTTGGGAACTAGTACCTTCCAATTCCAACTAGTTCTTAGTCCTTACTAGTTCTAGTCCTTACTATTCCATTTCTTATCCTCAACAGTTGAGGATATAACAAATTAGATCCTTGTTCTCCACCGATGGCGAGTCATAGGCGCGGCGTCCACGCGGATTAATATTCCGGCGGTTGAGTGGCGGCTACCGCGCGGACCAAGTATCCGCGCGGTGTTGTGTGAACGTTCTAGCACGATACCATAATTATATTGGACCGCCTGCTCACTTTCTGAACAAGTGTCTGTGCAACAGTGCAACCATTTGTTTGTCTGTCAGAGTGTCCGTCTGTCCTCGCGTTCATCTGCCCATGGTCTGAGTGACTAAAATATTGCCATATCCAAGTAGTTCCATGTTATAAGCTTTGATGGGTATCTTCTACTCGCTTCAAAAATCAATATATTTGAACGCTGGAGGTTTTTGAATGTTTGTAACGACGAGTGGATGACAAATTTTTAGGTGTCGTTGCAATAAAAACGATCTCATTTTACAAAATTTGGCTTTTATTGTAAGGCTCACAGACTGTGGCAGAATTATCAACCTAACTCGTGCATTTTTCTATTTTTGACTTTTTCTATTCTCCTGGCTCGTTTTCCAATAACAGTTGTTTTAAATTATTAACTTATTGTATAATTGGTTATACCTGTTACCTACATGGAAGTACTGTGTGATCTATGCACACCACTGTTTTTTTTTAATTCGGCTCCGGAGCGCCGTGTTGGGTAAAGTTTTACGTTTTCATTATATTGTCAGGATGAGGGGGAGATTGCGAGTGCGACTTTTTCTCCATATTTTTATTCCTCGGCCGAGATCTTTCGCCCATTCGGGCATCTTCAGGGCTGCTCCCCTTCACCTCCCTCATACTCTCACGAGCAATTCTCCAATAGTATGGACGTCGCAAATGGAAGAAGCGTTTGAGGCGTGTAAGAAAATTCTCCATGAAGACATAGTGTTGACCTATCCCATGCCCGACGTACCCTTATCGGTGACTTCAGATGCATCGGATTTTGCCATCGGTGGTGCGTTGCATCAGATTGTCAACGGTCGTCCATATCCTCTGGCGTTTTTCTCCAGGAAATTGTCGCCGACTGAGAGTAGGTACTCCACCTACGATCGGGAATTACTCGCAGTGTATGAGACGATTCGTTATTTCTCATATATGTTGGAAGGTCGTCCTTTCAAAATCCTGACTGATCATCGCCCATTGACGCACGCGTTCTCGAAGAAAAGTGATAAGCTATCACCACGACAACTCAGACAACTGTCCTACATCAGTGAGTTTTCGACGGATATCGAATTCGTGAAAGGTGCCGAGAATGTCACAGCAGACGCCTTGTCTCGTATAGAAGCTGTCACCTGTCGCAACATCTCCCCGAGTCAACTAGTCGCACAATCATCGGACCTAGAACTTGAAAAATTGTTGTCGAATCCGAAATTGTCAAGTCTCCAGCTGAAAAAGATCGCGATGGAAAATGTGGACCTTTTTTGTGACGTTTCTACGTCACGAGCTCGCCCATTCGTTCCGGAAACTTACCGTTTTAGTGTATTCCAGCAACTGCATGGGATCTCACACCCCGGAACGCGAGCAACAGCAAAAATGATTGCCGATCGTTTTGTTTGGCCGCGAATGAGAAGCGATCTGGCAAAATGGGTTCGGCAATGCAACGGTTGCCAACTCGCAAAGGTTCATCGGCATGAGAAGACACCGCTAGTGAAATTTCTCCTCCCGGATGAGCGGTTCAGTACGATTCACATCGACGTGGTAGGTCCACTGCCTCCGTCCCATAATGCGTCGTACCTTCTCACCTGCACCGACCGATTTACGCGTTGGATAGAAGCGTTGCCGATGGAGAATCAGTCAGCTGAAACCGTCGCTCGAACGTTCTTCGCAGGGTGGATCGCACGTTTTGGAACGCCAATAACCATCGTAACAGACCAAGGAAGATCGTTCACGTCAAATCTTTTCCGACAAGTCTCCGCCATTCTGGGGATTGAAGTCCGCCACACGACGAGTTATCACCCTCAGGCCAACGGTCTCATCGAGCGTCAACATCGCGCCATTAAAGCAGCTCTCATGGCAAGATCGGAGAAGCCAGAAAACTGGATGGACGAACTTCCGGCAGTGCTCTTAGGCGTTCGCAACGCTTATAAATCTGATTTGGACACGTCCTAGGCCGAATTGGTTTATGGCACAACCTTACGTCTACCCGGTGAAATTTTCGAGCGCCCTACAGAGCATTCCAGCCCGATCGAGTATGTGCAACGTTTGCATGACGTCTTGGGAATGATTCGACCAGCGCCGACATCCTGGCACACCACGGAGAGGACGTTTTCTCATCCGGACCTGAATTTCTGTTCGCACGTTTTCCTTCGCAACGACACAGTGAGAGCAGCGCTACAACGCCCTTACACTGGACCGTACAAAGTTGCTAAGCGATCTCAAAAAACGTTCGACATCATGATCCGGGGAAAACGCGTCACGGTATCGAGAGATCGACTCAAGCCCGCATATGTCGTTCATGAGGAAGTAGCGCAACCAAGAGCCAGGCAACCAACGAATCCACCCGCTACAGCACAAGCTCCACCAGAACGTCAGACATCAAGCGGACGTCGAGTACGGTTCCCTGTTTGCTTATGACAACGTTGTCTATCAGTGAAGGGGGAGTGATGTAGCGGCGTCTTCGGTGGAAATCACCTGAACTTGCGGTTGCTTACCTGAGCAACCAAACCGACAGTTGCAAAAACAAGAGCGTTCTAATTTTTAGTTAGTCGTCGTAATTTCGCGTTCGAAGTTTTCCGTTCAATAAAATTTTCCGAGTTATTTCCCTGTAACAGGAGAGTTGGTTTTTTTCCATACAGCACAACAGGAGGAGAAAAACTATAGGTCCATCTGTGGGAACACCCATCCGTTCTCCTTGAGACTTTTTTAATGCTCGATGCTTGACCTCTTATCGAATACAGTGGCTTGATAGATACAGTGCGGTCAAGCGGTGTCCTCTTTTTGATTGGTCGAACGTCCGAGCGCCATGTTTAGGCTAAACTCGGCTGATATAGCATTGACTTACATAGGTTCGTCTCACAATAATGCTTATAAAATCGTAATTTATATTCTCAAATACTTAATCATAAACTTTTCAATTGCTCAATGGTATTTTGAACTAAAATGAAATACGAAAATAATTTATTCTGTGTCGTAGAAGGTGTACATTAATAAGTACCGGGTGTGTGCCTAGCTTAATTTATTTTCATTGAAAAATATTCATGTTCTTTACAAACTATAATGGGAGGAACTTTCTCAAAAATACTAAATAATTCAATGCTATAGTTAACTATGAGAATAAACACTGCGAATTTTAAACACGACTTTATTATTTTCACTTGATAGACGAAAATCCAAAAAATCGTTAAATTGATTTCTAAGTCAGTCTTATTGTTCACTTTAATTTCATTATTGATTCATTCATTTTATTTTCATTTTCTTTTTCTTGTGAGCTTTTACCCGAAACCAATAGGCTGGATTATTATGAAATTTTGCATATATAAATCCAGGTATATCCAGAATTGATCTTAGAATTTCGGCATCATAATATACCATTTTGGAAAAAATGCTGCCCATTAACTGCAATAAACGGAGGAATCCACAAGGTAACAAAAAAAAAAAAAAAAAATGGACATAAAAATATTTAGAAAATTTCCGGACTTGGAAAAAATTTGGAAATTTTTATTTATTTTTTTAAATTTTTTTAAAAAAATTTGGAAATTTTTATTTCTTTTTTTTTAAATTTTTTAAAAAAATTGGAAATTTTTATTTATTTATTTATTGTAGTTTTTTTATTATCATTTTCTGACAATTTTTTGTATTTTAAAAATTTCGAAATTTTTTGGACTAAGAAATAAATTTGAAGATTTTTTAGACGTTTGTCTATTTATTAAAATAAACATGTGTTAACATTTGCAGCGCTTATTCTCATGGTTAACTAGCATTAACATTTTTTTGCATTAAAGGTCTTGAAGAACATGAATATTTTTCAAGAATTTAATTTTTCATGAAAATATGTTGAGCTAGGCACACTCCCGTTATTTATTCATTTACACCTTCTATGACACAAAATAAATTATTTTCGTATTTTATTTTAGTTCAAAATACTATTGAGCAATTGAAAAGTTTTTGATTGAGTATTTGAGAATATAAATTACCATTTTATAAGCATTATTATGAGACGAACCTATGTAAGTCAATGCTATATTAGCCGAGTTTAGCATAAACATGGCTGCGATTCTCGCTTGACCGCACTGTATCTATCAAGCCACTGTATTATCGAACGGACCGATGCGAGCTCTCGGGTTATTTTTTGTAACGGTGAGTGGTAGACGAGGAGTTTCTAATAATGTGTACCTAGCGAGCCAAATTCGTACAAAAGAATATGGGCTAGTATTGACTAAACTGTATTGAACAGTGTATCATTTTCGCCTTTGAATCCGTTCAATTCATAAAACGCCAATAGATTGAGTCCCTGACCTGCAGAAACGTCAATATTGCAAAAAAAAAAAAAAAAAAAATCAGCGCGAGTTAAAATACGGGCATTGGGTGATAATCGAATCAACCTATATGAAATATATTTTATTTATAACATTTTTTGAACGTAGGTATTTTGACAAACCGACATTTTCACATTTATCTTTCTTTGTTGCCTAAACTGAGTTACGTACAACCATTTCCATACGAATAAAATACTTTCCAATACGTCATCATTGCACAAACAAGGGTCGCATGCAACCCTCGGATGATTCAACTTGAGCCCTGAGGTTTTCTAAACTTCAACCCGATTGACAAGGTTGGAGAATGGTTAATTAGAATAATTACATCATCAATTCGATTATAGGTACATCATACTGTTATTAACATTACTTTGCCTCAATATTCAACCACCCGACGAACTGAAATTACGTACCAAGTAAAAAATAAATTAATAATTGGAATATTATTGTAGCCAAAATAATCTACACTTTTGTTATTCTACAAAACAACACGAAAAAGAAATGAAAGAAAATAAATAGGTCGCCCTAAAAGCTGCTTTTTGATATTATAAAATTACACTAACGTATTCCCCCGTCAAAATCTGTCCCATTTGCGTGATAACTGGCCAATTTTATGGAAAATTCAACGTCGTAAATTTAGCAAATATACTTACCTAGAGTATTCGTTTAGATTTTATTTATTTATTTATTTTTACGACACCAACACCAGAATAATAAGATACAGACTCTCTTGTGTTAGATTTTTTGCTATAGAAAAAATATACCCCCTCTAAAACATTGCCAAGTGGTGGACGAGGCCTAAAAAGTATCCACAAGGTAAAGATACGCGCTCGACTGGAAATAAAAAAACTACGTTTTCTTTCTTCGGATTAAAAAAAAAAAAAAAAAAAAAAAAAAATTGCTCTACAACTGAAAATTATAATTGGCCCAGAATTGCGCATTCTTTTTCCCTGAGATACTTTTCGTTCACCCGTCTGAATTAAATGTGCTCAGTTAACGTCATTATGTACAGTTTTCCATTAATTCAATTCGCTATACTAAAAGAAGAAGTTCAGTGTAGTAATCTTAGAGGAAAATTTACAAACCTTATTGGTAGGCAATGCAAATGATCAATGAAACGTCTAATTTTCTAGTGCGCTTTTCAATTTTCTTACGCAGAGTCTTCGATGCGATTTTTCATCGTCATGCCGATTTGCATCTAGTAAATCCGTCCGCCAATTTGGCGGCATTCAATTTCATACAGTTGATAATACGATACGGCTCGGATACTAAAATTGATACAATAAATCCTAAATAGAGGCAATACTGCGATGTAAAAATTCATTAAAGACGCACGTTTTTGTTCTTACACATTTTTTAATCAAATATTTCCGTTTCCTGCATCATCATACCTATGCACTTATTGGACGGGCGAACACAGTTATAATCAGCTTCTCTGAACATTGGGTATAACGAAAGAAATATGAAAATCCCTTGTTTAAATGAACCGCTATTGTAACAACTCAATCTTTTCATTTGACAGGAATTTAAAACATATTCCGCTTGATAATTTTATTTCTCAACAACAATTACTTTGAGTAATACGAGAGAAAAATTTAAAAATTCAAGAAATTTTTTTTTTCGAAATTTTGGGAAACTTTTTAAAATGCTTGTTCTCAACGTAACATTTTTTTGTCGATTAATTTTTCCAGACTGATTAACTTTTCGCTATTAAATCACTAGAAAATAGTGATAAAGAATGATCTATGTTATAAACGAGCGCCCGTCCTATATCTCCGAACTGTAGGGACTAGCTCACAAATCCAAAATAGGTATACTGTCTAAAAAATAAATATTAAAAAATTATCTCTAACTTAAGGCACTGTCTACACATTGAGCAACGCAGTAGGTGCGCGACCTTACATAAAAACAGAAGGTACTGAAAAACAATAATACAGATTATGTTAAACAGGTATAAAAAAATGAAATGAAACAGCTCTTAAAAAATTGAAACGAGTCCATTTTCTTCGTATTGTCAATATGATTCACTGGAAGCACCAAAATTGTAACACACGGCCCCTAAGCCAACTTGAGCGCTGCGATATTCGCTAAACGTTCCATAAAAATAAATGAATTAAAATTCTATTAAAAAAAAAAAAAAAAAAAAATGAGAGAAAAGATGATTAAAAAAAATGAAGAAAACAAACTTGATTTTTTTTCTTGTAAAATATTTTAAAAAGAAAAACATTTTGTATTGCATCTATTTAAAGCTAACGAACGAACGATAAACGATTTTCCTCTTTGGCACGAAGGTGAAGTTTGAGGTTTGGGGGCGGGAGGTTAGCGAGTAGGCGAGGGCGGAGCTCGAGGGCGAAGGAGACGGAGTGCGACCCACGAGGCGATCGACGTCGTCTGGGGCGACGCCTGGTGCGACAGTTGAGGCGTCACATGAGGTGGCACTTGGGGCGTCATCGAATGGTGCCGTCGCATTCGAACCTGCCGTGCGACCAGCTCTTGCGTCTCGCGTTGCATTTGGTACCTGAGAACGAAATGCGAAAACATAGTGCTGAGCTGTTGAAATCATCTGATAAAATTCTAATATAAATTCGTCTAATAATATTTTAATAAAAAATTCAAATTTCACAGAATAAAAATTAAGTTATAAATTAATTACGATAAATAATTATTATAACAAGTAATGATACTAAATAATTCATTATAATAAAATTAATTTAATTAAATTAAATCGTCGAAATAATAAATTAATTAAAATCAACATCAACCCCCTCGAAATTTGATGTTTTACGTTGCAAGGCATGTATGATCCAAATGTACAATAAAACACGCTCCAAATGATTGTACAATCGCATGTAAATACATTGAGCATCTTTCCTCTCACTCGCACACTTGTCGTCCACATTAGCCTTAAATCGTTAATGAAGCGAAGGAATAATAAACCACTGTACAATGATTTGAAGCGTTTTTCGAATTTGATATTCTATATGCCTTGAAACGTAAAACATCACATTTTGAGGGGGGTAGAAATTGTTTTCTTTGGGGATTACGATGGCTTAATAATAAACCTAAACCAAGCCTCCGATATTACTGTACTATATTGGTTTATTATTGTTTATTATGTCCGTCCGCCGTACGCCGTCAACAGAGCTAAATTCTTGAAATTTTCACCAAAAATCAATCTTGGTCTTACGACGGCCCAATTCTTGAAAACCAAAGTGCTAGCTCAATTTTAAGGGTATTTTTGAGGGGTTTCGAAGGGGAGAAAATTCATATATTCCAAGGTTTTTCAGAAAAATATGTCATTGGTATCAATTTCTATAGATTTTTGGACGCTGAATCGAATGAGACCATCGTGGGGTCGTTATTGGTTCTTGAGTTATCGCAGCTTTTGTGCCGAATTTGGGAGATTTTCAGAAATTTGACACGAGGGTATAACTCGTGAGTTCTTGGAGCTATAAAAATCGTTCTATACTCATTGGAATGGTCATCAAACACTCACTCCAGCTTTTCAAAAAATTTAGTTTTTAATTAGGAAATTAAGAAAAATAAAACTATTAATATTACAATAGTTGCTACGGAATTTTCCGATAGTTACCAATCTGCTATTCGGTTGGAACGTTCACACATGTTCTGAATAATTACTATCTGAATCTTCTGAAATTACTATTGAAGCGAAGGAATAATAAACCACTGTGCAATCATTTGCAGCGTTTTAAAATATATTTTACCTATATAAGAGGGCACCAGCCACAAGCGCAGAGACGACAGCAGAGACAGCTACCAGGACGAATAGCGCCGAAAAGCCAGGCGCAGGAAGACAGATACCGTAGACGACTTCCTCGCGGATCCGCCCTTGGAAAACTGTGACTGCTTCTCCTTTCGAGTCCGGCGTGAAGGCAAGGTCAGCTTCGGAGATGACTTCGTATAGTCCACTTACGCCCACATCGGCTGAACGAATTTTCCTATCCGAAACGACAACACTCCGCCGTTTCCGGGCGTTTAATGTGCTCCCCAGTGGGAGATTATCTACGTCCAAATTTCGTGGCCCGTGAGGAAACCTCTCTTGCGAGTTATCGCGGACGCCGGATGATCGGAGAGGAGCTTCCTGTAAATGAGTAACAATAAAATAGATAGGATGTAATTTAATTAAAAACCCAGTGACTGAGCCGACTTGGCTGTGGACCACGTGTGCTCCTCTCTGGCAAAATGACTACCCGATGGTTACAAAGAAATATGAATTATTTACGATAAATTAGTAGGTGCCAGGTAATAAGTTTGGGTCTGGACGTGAAGATTCATAGAAAAATCTGAAATGGTTTTTAGGAAAAGGCGTGAATAGCCATCGTCAAATCGATATTGTTAAACATCGGTTCTCATAAATGCCGATTTGCTCTGTTCAAGAATCATGATATTTATATTCTTACTAATTAGAAATCTATAGGCTTCTCCAATACAATATAAGAGAGGCGCCGACTCCAAAAAATGATCAATCTGGAGGCGATTCAGAGGTGAAAGGAAAGTCTTTCAATCATTTGGGAAATGAGAAATAGTAATTTTATATTATTAGGGGAGGTGATCCAATCAATCAGGAAGTGGTCAGGTCAATACGAGTAGTAAAGTAGTCCATAAAATGTGTAGTTGACGAATGAAAAAAATAAAAATAAAAATATTCTCATGGCTGATAAAGCAAGGCCCCAGCGCTGTGTCAGGCATGCTGAGAAGCTCTTATGTTTATTAGTTTATTTTCCTTGCAACTTAATTTCATTTACCCAGTATTACCTTATTTTTTTTCAATATTAGTTAGAGATTATTTTTGACATAATTTATTTTACATCGAGAGCAACCCCCTGACCGCACAGTTATTGTATTACTATGGTCAGGGGTAATTCCATTGTATGTGAAGTGTTTAATTTTTGTATATTTTATGGAATAAATCTTCTTTTCATTTCATTTCATTCATGAGTTGCTGCGAAGTTGGGACATTTTTGTTATTTTTTCCTTTTCAGAGTTTATTTTATAGGCAAATATTTTGGTGATTTACATATCGATAGCCACATTGCAAAAACCTGTAAGTGCAATTTTCTCCAAAATCAGGGCTCTGTGTTTTTCTTGCCATGTGCGGCCTAGAGCACAGTCTGGGACTACAAAAAGTGACAAACGACCCTTCATCTGTGGTGATTTGATGAGACGTTCAAGTTCGTAACCTATATGTAACTATATAATAATATTATTTTATCGATGTAAACACCTGCAAGTGCATGAAAAATCCTGTGTCGAGCAACGTTATTGGAAAACGTAAGTACAGCTAGTTTTTTCCCTAGCTTGAGAAGAGGCAGAGAAAAAACAAATTCAAAGGCGTTGTTACAAGACTGTACAACGCCCCCATAAAAATAAAAGAGGATAAATTCAAGCATTTAAAGGGCTTGAAAAATGTGATTTCAAAAGATTACCATTCGTTTTATGATTCACTAAGTCGTTAGATGAGAATTTAATAGGATAGGGTGAAAAATTACGTACTCAACAATTTCGAAGGCTGTGATGGAGTGAATTCTAAATAATTATTTAAAAGCTGGACATTCTTGTCGTTTTTGGCAAGTTTTTTTTTTTTTTTTTTTTGTGGTTCAAGTTTTTAATTATTTTTCTAGTTTTTAGTCAAGATTACAACATAACGCTATAATTCCATTCTAGGACTGATATTAATGCTCAAATAATTCTTCTGATTGCACTGAAAAACAGTCGATTGAAAATTTAGAACTTCCTAGTCTCAGTAGATTAGGAATTTGATATATTTTCGTGATATTAAGACAACCTCGGTTTCGAAGGTGATAAGTTTAAGCGCTAACCTGGAACGATGTTGGTGGCAAGTCATCACCGCCAGCGTTCTTTGATTCTTCTGACGGAAGAGGGCTATGCGGGGCGGACGACGAAGACATTGGAGGGTTCAGATGTTGAGCTGCTGCTTGAGGTGCCGAACTTCCACCCATTGATGTGCCGACAATTCTTTCGCTTTCGAACATCTCTTTGCCGACGTCGACCATTTCGTCATAAATGAGCTCATCATCGTTTCCGGTAGCATCAGCGCTAGCATCGCTGCCTGAATTGCTCGAACCTGCGGAAGTCGCAGATAGGATTATAATTTGAAATCATTAGTTTCTATCAGTAGTTATTGTGTTAGTTGAATCGTCATTTTGCGGTAACTGGTTGAGCTGCGCGCTTAGTTTGAATGATTTTTATTTACAATTACTCCACATTGTTAGGAATGGATTTGGATTGTAAACTTGCATACATGCAAATAGTATTAATATTATAAGTGGGTTTGCGGGAACCCGTCATAAAATAATCACTAAACAATTTATGAAGAAATATATTATATTTGATTATTTGTTATTGACATTCACCTTACCTAAACAACATGAAAAAAAGTAAATAACGTTTCAGCGTCTGATGCAAGGTGAACTCCCTTTTGAGCCTCTATTGACTGGACTAACAGTCTAAACTGAATTTATTTTGCCAAATTTCAAAAACATTGGTTCCTAAAACACAAGAAACGCCTATCTTTGCTTAGATGAAAATAAGCGAAGGCATGTTTATATTAGCAATGGAGGAAATGCCAACCGACATGTTGCTATTTCTATTAGATCAGATTTACAGTTTATCACGAACCTGAAGTCGGTGGCGGAACGGGGTTCGACGGTGGCGGCGATTCAGTCGCTCGATTTTGCTGACGAACCGAGGATGCGCTGGCTGTTGGCTGATGAGAAGCTGCTGCGGAAGTGTCTTTCCTCTCGAGCGGTCCATAATGTCCCAGAAGTTCGTCGCCTCCATGTTCCCCTCCTCCTCCGTTTCCTGAAACAATTCAAATCCGATTCAGCTTGTGCTAAAAAAAAAACATATCTGCTAATCTCCTCGAATGGCATGTCTCATTTTTGACATTTTTATGTCTTTGCTATGGCACACAAACTCGAAAAGCGTTAGGCATTTTAAATTGTGTACAAGTCCGC
This sequence comes from Tupiocoris notatus, assembly GCA_037159825.1. NCBI lineage: Eukaryota > Metazoa > Arthropoda > Insecta > Hemiptera > Miridae > Tupiocoris > Tupiocoris notatus. Next base: position 64,409 of record JASJUZ010000338.1, read on the forward strand.
AACTCAGTTAGGCATTTTTATGTGCTCTGCGGAAATCGCCTGGTAGCGTAAATTCGAGCCGAACGTCATGGTTGAGCTTCGCAATTAAGAAAATAAAATAAAAATAAAAGAAATAAAGAAAATATAAGGAATAACAAATATTTTAGTTGTAAAATAAAACAATAGCTTCCAAATATTTGTATTTAATTTGTAATGTACGATTTTGTGGGGGATTAATACTATTATTAGAAATAATCGCCTCTGCGTGCGGTCGAAATAAAAGCTATTGTAACTGGAATGTCTGGAGGGAAAAGTAGAGTTTTTGAGATAACTCAGTTGTGATAAAGTTCAGTTCGAATCCGGGAACAAATAACGGGCCAGAAAAAAAAAAAAAAAACAAATTTCAGCAACATTTCATTGAGCGGAATTTCGAGAAAATTCTTACAATCTCATACCTGCAAATTGACAATGGTCGAGGCATCCGTGTCTGCAAATTTCAACCTTGCATTTGATGTGAACGCTGAGAGCGTCCGGGAATTTGAACGCGTGGAAAAACGCGTACGTTATGACCGATGCTCGTTCGTCGGCGATTCGAGCTTTCAAAAATCGGCTGATCATTTTCGGCCGAAGTACGCAGCCGAATTCGTCGCTCAGGTGGATCACGTGGCCTCCGCCGTCGGACGCAGCGCAACTTTTCACTCTCATGTCGAACTCTCCTGAAATGAATACAACCCTTAAGTGGGGATATTGTGTTGAGAGACCGCTTATAATGATCTTGACAAGAGATTATCGATGATAGGCGATAATGGCATGCAAAGCGAACTTCAACTCGTCTCAATTCACAAAAAATGGGGGGAAAACACTTCGAATTAAACTTACATGCTCCTTTGTGTCTATAACTTTTTACCACATGAGCTCAAGCAGCCGTCCAAATTTTCGAAATCATACAAAAAACGCTGCAAACGATTGTACAGAGGTTTATTATTCCTTCGCTTCAATAATGATTTAAGACGATTATCCATTTTTATTAGTAATTGGAGAGTTATAGTGCATGTCGCATTTTTGAAAACTGAAACGAAGGAGTATTGGTTACTTAATTAAATCATACGTTTCTTATGGTTACCGCCTTGTGTATGGCGGATTATGACCATTAGAGACATAAGATTTAACAAAGTAACCAAAACTCCCACGCTTAAGTTTCCAAAAGACGCGAAATTCACTAAAACTCTCCATTATTCCGAAGATTTGTGAACGTTCCCACCGATAAAAAGATTGTTAACGATAGAGAGACGCCGACTCCAAAAAGGGACCTATCTAGAGGCGATTCAGAGGTGAACGGAAAGTCAATAATTTGGGAAATGAGAAATAATAGAAATTTTTATATTATTAGGGGAGGCGATCCGATCAATCAGGAAGTGTTCAGGTCAATAGGAGGAGTAAAGTAGTCCTTAAAATGTGTAGTTAATGAGTTGGGGACATTTTGGTTTTTTTTACTTTTCAGAGTTTATTTTATAGGCAAATAATTTTGAAGTCGTTTTTATTTAAAAAAAAAAGTTTTTAGTTTTTTTCTATATATATGTTGTACGTATGTTAGCTTTGTTTTGGATTATTATTCAATAATAGACCATTGTAATCGCCCAAGAAAATTTTTTTTCTAGCTCCCCCCTCAAATGTAATGTTATACGTTTCAAGGCATGTAGAATCCGAATATACAATAAAAAAAAATTCTGTCCGTCCACCGTTCGCCATCCACACTCAGGAATAAATACGTAAAAAATACGGAAAAATATAGCTTTCAATTTGAAAAATAAGCAAAATAAAAATTATTAAAATTAAAGTAGTTGGTACGAAGTTTTCCCCTGGAAAAAAAGAACAATATTTTTCGGTGCGAACGTTTACAAATAAATGTTCGGAATAATTACTAATAATTACTATCATCACAATTACTATCTTCTTAAATCATTATCGAAGCAAAGGAATAATAAATCACTGTAAAATCATCTGCAGCGTTTTTTTTCCGATACGGCTTGTAGAGAAGAAAAACGTGATAATTTTCCTTCGAATGTTGAGGTTTTCCAAGCACTATTTTCAAGTACGACAGAAAAAAAATTGTATATTCTTTTAATGAAGGTACTCAAGAGCTTTTCAAAGACGGTATAAAATTATTTCAACATCACATGAGGGTTAAATTTACGTTTTCATGGTCCTACGTTTGAAACCCAATATATAAACTATGTTTCGTTGTAGTTGGTTTTATTTATAATTTTATTATTACGTACCTCGGTTGTCATTAATGGCCACGACGAGCGTGAGAGTCGAACCGAGAGGGACGATACCGCTGACTGGCGGTGCCCAAGGGCCCTTGCCGTGTTGAATTTCCATCCAACAATCGACGTTATCACCTGACGATAAATATTGTAAATGAGAACATATATATTTATAACTGGCAAAAGAATTCAAGTGTATATGACCTATTAATAAAAGGGAAATTATTACTTCCTAGTATTTACACCGTCTGAAAAGTCGAATTGGGAACGGTGGTGAATATTAGTATGACATTTTTATAGTCAGCAACTACACTATACTCAGAACCACTTTCTGAACACTGTCTGCGGTGAAAAATGACATATTCGTTACATTTACGTGAAATAATAAACTCAATGAAGGTCTAAGGAAATGTTCTCCTAGCGAATGCAAAAAATTAGCGTATTCCCGATTTCGGATCATTTACAGCTTCCGAGATATAACTGTTCACAGGTTTTTATATTTTGTATTTTACAGGTTATTAGAGTCATTTTTTAACGTTCAAGGTCTTGAAATGTTCGATATGGCCAGCAGATGACGTTTGATTATTTATCTTTTGGCTCACACACTGTATTTCAACGTTGTTCGCTTATTGAAAATATTTATAAGCAGCCAATGTGTAAAATACATGTTTATTTTAATTAAGCTAGCGGTGTTTAACGCCCAATTTAATGTATATGTAATTTTTTTAAAATTTTTGTATTTATTTATTTTTTTAATGGAAATAAATTAATTCTATTCTATTCTGTTTTGGGTTTCAAAGACGGTGAAGAAAATGTATATATTTCAAGGCTGGGGGACTTTAAATTTTTCTTAGTGTCAGTTGAATGTCATTGGTTATCATTTGCTAAATGCGCCAGTAAAGAAAATACTGAAGATGGACCTTGGAATAAAATTCATGCAGCGCATATATTTCACTACACATGTCCGCTACAATTCCCAAGGTCTCGAAAAGAGAAGGACACCGAAATTGAAATTTCTCCGAAACATTGTCCAGACATGGCAATATCTCTATAGAGGACCAATATGACGTTTATATTCTGCATTCGATTGTCATTCACTCCTTTGCTTTTTTCCTGACTAATGATTGAAAACTATTGGCAAAAATATCGATTAAAAAAATGTTAACCTACCTAAGGGCACTTTATTTTCTACAAAAATCTAAAGTAACGATAAAAACCATGGTAATCCTTTTTTGCTATTTTCTGCTCACCTCTGAAATCCAATTGGATGACGTCGAGGTCGGCGATGACCATGGGCGGTTTCGAGGCGGTTTTTTCGTAATCGTTGTACCACTCGCATCTCAACCGCTTCGCCTCATCCCAAACTTCGAGTAAATCTTTATCGTACTGAACTACGACCTGCGATAAAGGGAGAAAAACGAGTAATTGCCAAATTCCAACTTTTGGAAACGAAATCGTATGAATCTATGCGAATTTCGCTCACCGTATTTTCGTAAAATTGGCCGTTGAGGTCTGGTTTGGTGCCGCATCTGGCGTACGCTATTCTAAATGAGAAGAACGTCTTTCCCGTTGCCGGGGGAACGTAGACGCAACGCGGATCAGCGTATTGACCTTTCGAGGAGACGATACCTGCGAACGTAATGTTGATTAGTATTCGTCAGACGAAACGCGACGTGTTTCCGAAATTCGACCTGATAAATATGAACGAAGCGCGAGAAAGTTGCGAATCGATCGCCGAATAATACGTGCACCGAATAAAATTGTAGATTAAAAGCTGAATACGTAGAGTGTAATTAATAAGGTGGTCAAAACGCCCGCACATTTTTCAACGTATAGTTTCTCAGCTTGAATTGTTTCTGAACGGAAGTGCGGCATGATATCACCGATATATTCCCGAGACGCTCCTTGAAATGGGAATGTCATGCAGCATGGATTTATTAATTATAATTATTTTATTAATAAAATCCTGTAAATAATAAGATACTCAATCTAGGAAATAAGTAATCACCAAGAAGCATCAATGTTTAAATAATCTATCTGTAGTGATTAAATACAATTGTACTATCATGAGGACAAATAAACATTATCTTATCTTATTTACGAGCGAATTTTCGAAGCTTATTGAAAGGGGAGTCAAAATGCCCCTTTAGATGGGCATTGATTGTTTTTCGATTTTTAGGTGAGTTCATGGTCAAATTTGAACACTATCTTCTGCTCCGACTTGGATACCCAACAAGCTGTTACTACTTTTAAAAAAGTGGATTTTTCTGCAAAAATTCGTATTTTTATCTAAAAAATTACGGCATTTATTTTGCAAAGGTGATTCATAAGAATGAAATAAATCTTCGCTGATGAGATTGAGGGGGAGAAAAACATGGCGACTTGTTCTCCTGTTTTTTATTAGCTTGCAAAGCACTTTCACCCCTTCGGGCATCATCAGGGCTTCATAGCACCATTACAAGGTATCCACGGCCCTCAAAAAATAAATAAATAAATAAATTAATTAAAAATAATAATAATAATAATAAAAAATTAATAAATAAAAATAAATGTTTTCTGAAATTCGATTCTCTGACGCATGAAACGGATTTCGTACGAGTGTTCGGGTCGAAATTTGATGGTCGATATTTTCCGTGCCGAATATAATTTTCTGCGAATATTCGCTTAAAGATGAGATAGAGGGGCAGGATTTTTTATTTTTTCTCCATTCTATTTTTTTTTTGGTAAATGAAGAAAATAAGAAGAAATGTTTAAACGTATTTACCTTCGAAAGGTTGCGTGAAACTCAGGTGGACGTCCATGTGGTCCTTCCCGCACATCACTTCCAGCGACTGGATGGCGGGCATTCCTTCGGGCCTTTCCAGAGGCCATATTTCACCCCCTCGTATACTCTTCTACAAATAAATAAATACGAGCGTGAATTAATCGAAAACGCAAAAATATCAAAAATGTACGCCAAGATTATTTCGTAGCGTTCAACTCTCTCAAACACTCGACTTGAGAAATATTGTGAAACTGTATGGTACGCCATAGTTTTCTCCTCAGGCGTAAAAATAAGTAAATTGTCCAATCATAAATGGCAACATTGTTTTCTCTCGGAACTTTCAAAACGCCTTTGAAAGCGAGACTGCTCCATATTATGCGTTCGAATGTCCGATTATACATAGCCATGCTGACCGATGCGATATGCGGTGACAACAAAGCAGAACCTGCAACCGATTTTCGTGACGAGATCTCATTTAACAATCCACTGACTCACCAGGGAAAGTTGAGTGTAAAATGAGCGAGAATCATTTCGTAAAAAGTCAGTCTCTCGGTGACTAGACGGAATCGGGTTCGAGAAACGGGCGAAAAGTGAAACCGACTAGATTTACCATCTTCTCTATTCTCGGTCTACATTTACCAGCATTGAATATGCGTCAGCGATAATAGAAATAGCCAGCTCGACTGGGCATCTTTCAACTTGTATCTGCAGCTGGAGATCCTCAGCGATTCGAAATATTTTGACTATATTAAGACTAATCTGGTGAATTCTGGACCGTTTTCCAGCAAGGGGACTCGAGATTCGGAAAAGACTCGAAATATGGGAATTACGTGGAAATATAATGTGACAATAAAAATCGAACGTCCTTTCTTCGTCATACTAAACATTAAAAGTCGAAAAAATTAGAATGTATTGATTTTTGCGGCCATTAAAACAAAATACAACCGCGTACTTGAAAAATAGCCAAAAACATATTTTTTTGGTTCATTATTCAATAATAAACCATTGTAATTGATAGTCTTCTTAAATCATTATTGAAGCGAGTGAATAAAAAACCACTGTACAATCATTTGCAGCGTTTTTTATCACTAAATTTGAGAGCTAGCGTAATTGCATAATTTTCCCTAGAAATTTCGTAAACCCAAGAAAACTTCCTTTTCGCTTTCGTTATTGTTCCGAATCGGTGACCTACGTCCAAATCAGTTGGCGCCAATTAGCGGCCACGTTGGCGTTGTAATTCGTATCGAGTAAAATTCCCTAGAAAGAATACCTCGCCAAAAGCGATACGCATTTACTACGTTTCACCTCCGTAATCGCCTCTTCTCGCCGACTTCTTCGCAGTCTGTCCGGTCTGCTCTCGGCCCGTTACTCGGATTACTACTTTGTTGCGAATTTATTGGCTCGAGCCTCATCCGTTATGCAAATTTTTGGCTCCGCCGGCTTTGGAGATAAGAAGATGAGAATAGCGACGTCAAACCTTGTTCGGGTTGAGTCGAGTTTATCGGCCGATCCTCTGTCGTTAGGTCGGAGTTGGAAAACGCAAGTGAACGCTTCGATTATAAAACAAGATGCGTTGGGAATTTTTTCACTCAATAATCCGCTACATTTTTCGACCGTTATATTTATACAGGCGGTTTGAGCCTCCCGAAAAGATATTAAAATATAATTTTTTTTGTCAAAATGTAATTTTCATTTTTTGCGAATTTAAAAAAATCGATTTTTCAATTTTTTTTTCTCAATACTATTCCAGTGGTATTTTTGTTTTTCTGTTACACTTTCCGCTGGTAAAATAGAATACTAGACGATACTATTCAATGATATGCCGAACTTGATAAAAATGCCGTTAGTTTTAGCGCACAATTTCTGATCGACATAGCAAGACGTTTTCACGCCTCTTCATCTGGCCACTTCATCTCTCTCAAGCCCGAGAGCAATTACGTCATCTACGAAAAAAGGTTTTGCTTCGAAGCTGGTCGAACAGGTGGATTGGATGAGAGAGGAAAAAACTGCTCGATACTGTTGATTATATCAATTAGCTTTATTGGTTCTCGAGCTATCGCAGCTTTTGGGCCGAATTTAGGAGATTTTCAGAAATTTGACATGAGGGTATAACTCGAGAGTTCTTGGAGCTATAAAAATCGTTCTAAAAATAATGTTCGGAATAATTGAAACGCTGCAAATGATTGTACAGTGGTTTCTTATTCCTTCGCTTGAATAATGATTTAAGAAGACTATCCATTTGTGACTGAATTTACTCCGAACTTTTGTGAAAGTTCCCACCGAAAAACAGATCGTAACTATAAAACCCCATAGTAACTTTTGTAATTTTAATCATTTTTATTTTTCTTAATTTCCTAATTAAAAGCTAAACTTATTGTTCACGATACAGCTGGAGAGAGTCTTTGACGACCAATCCAATAAGTATGAACGATTTTTATAGCTCCAATAACTCTCGAGTTAATCCCTCATGTCAAATTTCTGAAAATCTCGCAAATTCGGCACAAAAGCTGCAGCTCGAGAAGTCGAGAACCAATAAAGCTATCGGCCCCGCGATGGTCTCATTCGATTCACATGAAAAATCGATAGGATATTTCACTTTTTTCTCCCCGCTGATACCCCGATAGAAATCTAACGCCTTCAATTAATCGGCATAAATATTTGACACGCGCAAATGGTAAAGCTTTTATGCAAATTGAAAATAAAACCAACGAATAAATTATTTTACAAAAAGGGCGGAGATCGCATGCGATTCCGTTGAAAGAACATTCAACATCCGCCTTTTAGTCCTCTTTTGAAACGAGGTTCCCGTTATAATATTAGTATTGTGACCATGTCCTCCCATACACACACGACCACAACAAACCATTCTGTTCTTTCGGTCCCGTGTGAAAGCCGCACCTCGCCGTTCAGTTTGCTCACCTTTTCGCATCTCCGACGTCCCCTTTGACATTTTCCCCTCTCTTTTTTCTCTCTCGTTCATTACTCACTTCCTTGTTATTCACAGCCACGTTTCGGCGTTTTCTTTTTTTTTTTTACACACTTTAAATCCGTTGAGAACGGCCGGCAGAAGAAACTACTTCGACTCATTTGCTCGCTAAGTTTCAAAGACGACGTTTTTCTATCCAGTATTTTATTCCGTTGGTAATCTTATTATCTTTGTATTTCCTTGGTTGATTGTTGGTAATTCAATGAAGCACTAAAACGTCGAATTTCGGTTTACGAGTACTCGACCCGTTTTTACCGGTAAATCATTCACTAACTATTGCGCTTGTATAAATTGAAGAAATTTTGTATGCCCTGGGGAAGGATATAAATTATTCCGAAAGCTCGGCGAAGGAGATATCTGGCTTTGCTTCGACCTTTATCCTGATCAGTTGACAACGATGAACTGCAGAGGGTCGATCTTCTTCTTCAAGTAAAATTTTTCGCTGGGGTTTTGGAAGCGCTTCCCTTCGCGTCCTTTTTAGGCGGCATGTTGCCTTTCACTAGGAACGCGACTCAGAAAAAGGAACGACGTCGTGCGCTGAGAATCAAACACAAACACACGGACACGATGAAAGAGACAAGTAAAATTTAATGCTCTTCCATTCGCCAAATCGTATCGCTTTTGTTAAAATACGCCGGTTTGAAGTTATTAAAGAAATAACGAAAATGGTTGACGTTTTCCACGTTTTATGCGACAGTGTTGTTTGTGAGTACAAGGATTTACATGAATCTAGATCATTTCCAGCATTCCGAATTCTTCGTGAGGCTTTATATAAATAAATTTCCTCAGACTAAATCAGAAATAAATTATTTCAAATTATAAATCGCTATCTATTTTCAAAGGGATTCCGCTGATTTAAAAGGGCAGCAATTGATGCATCCAACTGTAGATTCAACGCTAAGCGAACAGCTCTAAGCTAATGTTGGCTCGAAAACCACCTGTGTTCTCTTTGAAATCGTGACGCTCTCTGTAAGCGTGTAATGGGCTCGAGTCGACGAATGAGCGTCATTAGGGTCTTTCAAGAGATCTAAAGCCCGAGCGGGCAACGAGACTTGTAGTGTAAATTGCTGTCGATTTGCGGACGAACTCGACGGTTCCTATCGGGACAATCGGTCTGGAAAAGAAGTAATTGCCCGGCTACATCTGTCGACAAGAAACGTCACTTTGTGGACTTAATGACGGTCGTAGTACTGCGCTTGGATCCTCGTGAATCAAAACTGCATCTATATCAAATCTAGTCTTCCGATATTAGACCTGCGAACTCCGCGTTCCGTTGGAAAGTTTAGATATTTTTACCTTTGGGTTAAAAAAAAATGCAATCAAAATAATTTTATCCGGGGGTTGTGAGGTGGAGAAAAACCAGGCGGCTCATTCTCCGATTCTTTATTAGCTGGCCGAGCACGTTCGCCCATTCGGGCATCCTCAGGGCGACGTGTAGCCATAGGGTCCAAATTATACATCGAAAACTACGTAGCAACTATTGTAATTTTAATCATTTTTATTTTTCATAATTTCTAAATTAAAACCTGAATTTTTCGCCTTACGGTATAGTAAGTTGAAGAGAGGGTTCTACGAGTATAGAACGATTTTTATAGCTCCAAGAAGTTTCGAGTTATACCCTCGAGCCAAATTTCTTAATAAACCCCCAAATTCGACACAAAAACTGTGATAACTCGAGAACCAATATCGAAGCCGCGATGGTCTCATTCGATTCAGCGTCAATAGAAATTGATACCAAATACACTTTTTCCTGAAAAACATTGGGAAATTTGAATTTTCTCCCTCTCGAAACCCCCCTAAAAAATACCATTAAAATTGAGCTAGCAATGTGGCCATACTATAGTGTTTCCAGCCATACTATAATAGCTACAATCTTGAAATTGTCATCAAAAATCAATCTCAGCCTCACAACGGCCCGATTCTTGAACCACATGGCTAGCTCAACTTTAATGGGGTTTTTGGGGGGTTTGTAAGGTGAGAAAATTCATAATTTCCATAAAATAAAATCATTTGTTACCCGCGGTTATTTTTTTCTTGGACGATTACAATGGTTTATTATTAATAATAACAAAAAATACCAATTTTTTATCGGCCGTTAAAACTGAGTTGTAGGACCGATTTCGGATAATTTTTACTTGATGGTCGTGTATTTTTTTCGTCTTTGATCGTCTATTAATGCACGCTCACAAATGTTCGGATTGTTAGCAAACACAAATGGATGGTCTTCTTAAATAAAAATTGAAGCGAAGGAATCATCAACCACTGTTCAATTATTTGCAGAGTTTTCCGGTGGCGCCAATGGTATTTTCCAGTCCGTTAGTTTTCTATCGTCAAAAAAAGAGCCCTTCCTATTATACTTGCATTTACGTGGATTTGACAGCTCTCATGGGAAGCAGAAACTAGGGAGGACAATATTCAGAATAGTTCAAGATTGTGGAACTATTGAATATCAACAAAAGAACTAAATCGGCTTACTGACTCCAAGATCAGCTCCGCTTTCAATTTACGCTATTTCGATGTTCGAAAATTACGTTTTGAAAAATAGCGAACATAGTTCCATAGGACCGCGGTGCTCTATTTTCACAGCTACTGACGACTTATGCATCATTCATACCTAGGAATACTTGGCGAAGGTGAAGCCCGGATAAACCGGAGGAGACGCATTCGAAGCACGTACGGGACGCGGAGTCTTGGCAAAGTGAATCTCGCGTCCCGTTCGACCGGTTTCACGATCCCATCTGCGGAGTCTCATATCTCGTTATCATCAATCGTCATATTACAACAGAATTGCCATGTGTTTTTTGAACGGGCGATCACAGAAAGGGAACGCGTTTTCTTTCATTTGGCACTCGTTTTCCTGTGTAAACGCAGTCTCGATTGAGCAATTGATCAGTTCGAGATGAAAAACGCTGCAAATAATTGTACAGTGGTTTAATATTCCTTCGCTTCAATAACGATTTAAGGAGATTATCCATTTGTGATAGTAAATTTCGAACAATTGTGAACGTTCCCACCGAAAAACAGCTTGGTAACCATAGGGGAAAACTCAGTAGCAACTATTATAATTTTAACCATTTTTATTCTTCTTAATTTCATAATTAAAATCTGAATTTTTCGCCTTACGGTATAGTTGGTTTGACGACCACTCCAATGAGTATAGAACGATTTTTATAGCTCCAAGAACTCTCCTCATGCCAAATTTCAGAAAATGTCCCAAATTTGACAGAAAAGCTGCGATAACTCGAGAATAATACAGCTATCGACCCCACGATGGTCTCATTCGATTCAGCGTCCAAAAATCTATAGAAATTAATACCAAATACACTTTTTTTTGGTCGCCTTGGAATATACGAATTTTCTCCTCTTCAAAAACCCCCCAAAAATACCCTTAAAATTGAGCTAGCAAGTTGGTTCAAGATTTGGCCCGTCGTAGGACCGAGATTAATTATTGGTGACAATTTCAAGAATTTAGCTATTATAGTTTGGCCGGAAAAGTGTTAACGGTGTTTATTGGTTCTCCAGTTATCACAGTTTTTGTGTCGAATTTGGGGGTTTTTAAGAAATTTGGCACGAGGGTATAACTCGAGACTTCTTGGAGCTATAAAAATCGTTCTACACTCGTTGGGATGTCGTAGAACACTCTCTTCAACTATACAGTAAGGCATAAAATTCAGATTTTAATTTGGAAATTAAGGAAAATAGAAATTATTAAAAGTACATAGTTGCTACGGAGTTTTCCCCTATAGTTACCATCTGTTTTGTTTCAACCAAATCACGAACCACAATTTTTGGTGTATTTTTGGATGGTCATGAGAAGGAATATTAGCATCTTCTATTGTTCTTGAGGTGTATTTGATATCAATTTTTGTAAATTTTGGAGGCTTAATCGAATAAGACCACAACGGGGTAGAATGCTTTAATGGTTGAGTTATCGCACCTTTTGTTGGGAATTGTCGACATTTTAAGAGATTTAACAGTTCGTAACTCAAGAATTTGCGGCTCATTAAAAATCGCTCCACTCTCGTTGGAATGCTCGTCAAATCTCAAGCTGTACCATTAGGTAAATAATGTGATTCCAAATTAGTTGATTATGAACAATAATCATATTTTGAATTACGTTATTATTTGCAAGGGATTTTCCCCGTTGCATAATTGAAAATCTTTTCTTAGGTGGAAACATTCACCAACGTTTGCGACAGTTACTATTCACAAGTGATCTCCTTGAATCATAATTTATTGAAGCAAGGGAACAATAAACCGCTGTCCGATCATTCGCGTTTTTCCTGATGAGGCAGGTTCGATAACCATCGGAAAACGTGAGAACGGCCGATTCGCCCATTTCTCGAACGAGGGTCAATATTTTAATGAGGTGCTCTGGCGAATATTGGGCGCTGACTAGCAGTCGAGATTGCAAGTGCGCGTATTGTCCGATGATTCCCATCGGGCTCAACCGCCTCGGCTAACAAGACTATACTACGGCGGTTCGTATCAGATGATTTCTGTACTGGACGAAGAAGATGAGGGTATCGTAGATAGCGAGGGAAAGAAAGAGAGGGAAGTATAATGAGTGGTATGGGCGAGTAGTAGTCGAGGTATCGTATAGTAGAATGGACGCCAGGCGGACTGCTAGAAAGGCAAAGGCCGACCTGACCACAATTAGCTACCCATCCAGGGCTCCCCTTTGTCTGAGACCGTTGTGATTTACGATGCCTCCGGCCCTCGTTCCTTTCCTCGAGCCGTCTTCCGCGGGCTGCTATAGGAGACGGATCTTCGGCGCAGTTTCGGCAACTCGACCTCAACTTTAGCTAGTAGTTAACAATTTAGAGCGCACTTTATTCAGAAGATCAACATGTATAGGCTACTTCAAGCCTCGTTTGGCTCGTGAGGTGATTTTTTTCTTCATGCCGATCGAGCGGGTTCGTGTGAAAAATACAACTCACTTCGGTTTCTTACTAGAGAGCTGCAAAAAGTAACTATACGGTTTACAAACGGCAAAGCCAATTGTCGACAGTTGTTGCACGGAACGCAATCAACATTGTGGCAATTTTTCGACCGGCTATCAACTGGAAACAGTTCATTTGTTCCTATAAACAACGAGCGTTTATCTTGGCGGGTTTCGAGGGCTTGATCATGAAGAATAGTGTTAGCTGAGATCGGGAGGTTCGTAAGAACGAGTGCGAGCAAAAATACGAATAAAACGCTGCAAATGATTGTACGGTGGTTTATTATTCCTTCGCTTCAATAATGATTTAAGAAGATTATCCATCAGTGATAGTAATTATTCCGAACATTTGTGAACGTTCCCACCGAAAAACTGATTGGTAACTATTGGGGAAACTCCGTAGCAACTGTTGTAATTTTGATCAATTTTATTGTTATTTATTTCCAAATCAAAAGCAAAATTTTTTTGCATAACGGTACGAATCCTCATGCAAATTTGGGGAAATTTCACGAGTTCAACTCAAAAGCAACAATAACTCGAGAACCGATGAAGCTATCGACACCGCAATGGTCTCATTCGATTCAGCGTCAAAAATCTATAGAAATTGATATAAATTACTCCCTTTTCTGATAAAATTTATCAGAATTAAATATAATATGGATACATTTATTTATTTATTTTATAAATTTATTTTTATCTATATTATTTGTTAGTTATGAAATTTATTTAATTTAATGTTGTTAAATACGTATTTTCTCCCCTACAAAACCCCCAAAAATACCCTCACAAATGAGTTAGCGACTTGGTTATAGAATTGAATCGTTGTAAGACCAAGATTGATTTTCGGTGAAAGTTTCAAAAAATTGGCTATTATAGTTTCCCGAGAAAGGCGGACAGACAGATTTTTTTAAATTTGGATAATTGGATTCGGCATGTCTTGAACGGTACGAATCGTATTTTGAGGGTTTGAAAATTCTTTTTCTTGGGCGATTACAATGGTTTATTATTGCATCATAAACCGGAAGGTATACATGACGAAAGCAAGCTTTAGCGTTGGAATGCCACTCCACAGTGATCATTATTATTTAATTATATTTTCATCCATATTATTTTAATTGATTATTATTATCTATTCTAATGAATATACGTATATTACCGAGCACTTTTTGGCCAGGTGCCGAGCCTTGGCCGAATATAGGGTGCGCTATTTGGGAAAGGCACATTCAGGCACAGCTGAGCTGATCGAGGTGTTGAATGGTTAGGGCTGGGAAGATCTGAATAGGTACATCAGGGATGCTAGCAGGTATAGAAAGGAATTAATTGAGGAATTTAATTATTGTCAGAAGAGAAGAAACTGTGAAGTGCTGGTCTTGAAAAATTGTTTTTAGCACAGTTGAGCTATATTTTCCCAATACTAATTTCTCGAAAACAAAATTGTACCACTGGGAGACGGTTATGAGCCATGCCATATGAGGTGTTTTGTTTGTGGAATATGTATGAATTTTTTGCTCAATAAACATCGATTTCATTCATTCAATGAATATATATTTAATTTACTGTCACATCAATATCTAGATATAGTCCGTTGCTAAGTGCTATTAAACCTTTAAACTGAACCGTAGTCGTCCCAGAGCTATTGCTGCAGTTGTAAATAATTTACACAAAAAAAGTTTTCCTTCTTTCGAGCCATTGAAATCTCCTCGCTTCGGCCCGAACCGTACGCGCTTGTACAGTCGTTGAACTCTCTGGCCGTGACGGAAGGTTGCGTGCTATCGATTCGCTCCCTTGACCTTGCAAGTGCAAAACAATGCACTCGAATCGAGCACGTCTCACGGGCTCCCGTTGCACCGTCTCAAAACGCGTATCAGTTACGCAACCTAATCGGATGCAACCACGCCCGCCATTTCAGCGAGTCATATTCGCATTGAAAAGTGAAAAGCGTTGTAAAGATAGGAGGAACTTACTAATATCGATAGGCAAATTCCAACTAAGATTAGGTGCCTAGTGTCCCGCAATTCCATCTTCTGCCGAAGCTCCTGAAACAAATCACCTTGGTTAAATCGCATATTTGCATGGGACGCAATCTTTGCAAAACATGTCGTATACCAACTTATATTAGCTGTCTTACTTTTGGTTTATTATTCAATAATAAACCATTGAAATCGCCCAAGAAAAAAAATTTCTAACCCCCTCAAAATTTGATGTTTTACGATTCAAGGCATGTAGAATCCGAATATTCAATTTAAAAAAATCGGTCTGTCCGCCCCACGCCATACGCCGTCAACACTTTTCCGGCCAAACTATAATAGCTAAATTCTTGAAATTGTCACCAAAAATTAATCTTGGTCCTACGACGGGCCAATTCTTGAACCAACTTGCTAGCTCAATTTTAAGGGTATTTTAGGGGGGTTTTTGAAGAGGAGAAAATTCGTATATTCCAAGGCGTCCGAAAAAAAAGTGTCTGAGTAAAACCAAGGTTTTTTTTTTTGTTAAACCATGTGAAACCAATTATCTTAGCTTTTATATGCTATCATCGCGCATATTAAGTCACTTCAAGTGAAATCACTGTGATCAGAGAGCTCCTAAACAGCTATTAGAAAGAAACGCTGCAAAGGATTGATAAGTAGTTTATTATTCCTTCGCTCCAATTATGATTGTAAAAAGATCATCTACTGGAAATATTAACAATCCCCAACGTTTTTCAAAGTCTCAACCAAACAGATTAGTAACTATGGTAATTTTGTTTATTAATATATTTTCGACTATATAACAAAAAGTTAAATTATCGCCTAACGAGACAGCTTAAGAGTGTTTTATGAGCAGTACATCAAGAATAGAACTTTTTATAGCTCCATTAATTTCGATTTATACGATCATGGTAATTTTTCCAAACATTAAAAATTCTACACAAAAGCTGAGATAACTTTAGAACAATTAATTCTATCGACTCTGCTATGGTATCCTTCCAAAAATCAAATTAATTAATTTCAAACACAGTTATGTTTCAAAAACAGTGGAAAATACGAATTTCTCCCCTCAAAACAACCCGAAAAAGCCATAAAAATTGAGGTAGCATTTTGGTTCAAGAATTGAACTATTGTCAGACCAAGAATGATGTTTGGTGAAAATGTCCCGAATTTAGCTATTATAGTTTCCTCAAAGATGTGTCGACGGTGTTCGACCGTAAGACAGAATTTTTTTCAATGGGTATTCGGATTCTAGTTGCTTTGAAACGTACATATCATATTTTGAAGGGGGTTACAATTTTTTTTCGTGAGCGATAAGGAAGGTTTATTATATAATAAACCAAAACGTATGGGAAAATTTGGACGAAGTAATTTTCGTTCGAGTTTGAAGTCAGAGAATGAACCGTGGCATTAATTAATTATTATTTTAAATATATTTGTTTCTACATTTTATGGTATAGCACCTGCAGTACAAGATCTAGCTCTTTCACCGCAATGGCCTTTCAATCCAGGATCTGTATGGTTATTGTGATAAAAATGCTTTTTTGACATCACGTGACGATGATTGTTATGTTTGCACATTATTTTATTTCCATAGCGAAACAATCACGAATGAAGCAAAATGTTAGCTCACTAGCCAATTTTCCGTACGAAAACCGCCAATTCCATCTCACGCAGATCGTTAAAATCGAGTTTCTCGATATCCGCGCGAAATAATCGAACGTTTCCTTGAGCAATTTACAGGTACGGCTCGCAATAAAAATATTGCAAGAGCTTCGGAGAGAAGATAATATCGAAGCTGAACGTGATACTTAATACAGCTACTCTGCTCGTACGATCAGCGAGCGTGCGTTTTTACAGATGCCTTTCAAGCGAGCGCGGCACATCACACAACAGTTGGCATTCAAGGCAAAAGTACCGTTATTTCAGTGGCCATTGCCACCGGCGCGCACTACTTGCTCACCACGGCAACTAACTAGAACTCCAGGCATTAACTACCCTCTTCGCGTTGGCCGAAGCGGTCGACGACACGGAACTACCCATTCTAAGTAGATAATTGTGTACAATTAGTCGCCCTAACTGTATTCATGTCCCATATTTTCCGAAACCTTTTTTTCCTTCGCGAAAAAATCATTTCCGAGCCTTCCCACTGGGAGCTTTTTGCATTTTATTCGACCTTAAGTCGACTTGTAACGTGAAATCGCTGTTTGAGGAGACGAGCGGTTTTCGCATCGCATAAACAAAGATGTAGAACTCGATTTACATTCGCGAGAGTACATTTCGCTGTCAAAGAGAACGCCTTTGGTCCATAATATTATAAATTTGAATTTCAAAATGGTTGCGTTTATTATCGAAGCATTCCTCGGAAGATACGACTGAAAGAAGTCGAAGCACAACATTTGAGCGATCCGTTTGTAAACCAAAGGTTTGCATAGATCATACAGTACTTCCATGTTTGAGTCGGTCAGACACAATTATAAAATCTAATGAATAAATCTAATGAATAAATCTAATACACCTTATAATTTTTTTAAATCCATAAAAACTTTTTTTGTGGATTATAAAATCCACTGTAAGTGGCCTCTTGTCCACGCGGAACTATCGAAACGTGAGGTGTAGACTTAAAAGGCGACTTTCTCTCCTACACATCATTTATATTTTTCCCGAGCACTTCCGCCTCTCAAGGCCTCTTCAGGAAACATAATTCTTCCAGTTATTAAAATAAAACAGTCATCCGAGTTCGTCACCTCTTCATAAGGATCGTAATTTATTTTCAGGCCACAGCAAGTCTACATTAAATCTTATTCTAGAGTCGAGATTAAAAAAATATATATATAAAAATTGACTAGAAAAAAAAACTAAAAAAAGACTTAAAAAAAAAATAAAACCGTCTTCAAAATTATTTGCCTATAAAATAAACTCAGGAGAGGAAAAAATAACGAAAATGTCCCAACTTTGCAACTATCACTAATCTTCGTTTGGTTGTCGTCGCATATATTGTAGTAGAGGGGTTGTGAGGGGGAGAAAAACCAGGCGTGGTTTTTCGCCTGGTTTTTCACCCCCTCAAGGCTGTGGACCTCATGGTTCCACATCGCCCTGAAGATGCCCGAATGGGCGAAAGTGCTTGGCCAGCCATTAAAAATCTGGAGAATAAGTCGCCTGGTTTTTCTCCCCCTCACAAACCCTCTTCTACAACTATCACTAAGTAAAGTCACACTCATGGAAATGAACTCCATTAGCTTGAAAACTCCGGTAATTGAAGAGCCGAAAAGGAGAAAGAAGTCTTTCGAGAAGGACAGGACAGATCGATTAGCTGATACGCAAGGAGCAGATGATTTGTGGAGCATAGAGGCGCGCTAATGGCTGTTATTCATATCTAATTCCGAAGCACTTAATGCTCCCAAGAAACAAGCAGATTAGCCACTTTTTCTCATCTTCGGCTCTTTTTTCCATTTAGCTTCGATTATTTCAAATTCGTTACGATCGCTTCTATCTTTCCAACCGTTTTTTTTCGAGATGGAATTTCCCCGAGTGATTCACATCTAAGGGAAATCCATCCAGAACAGGACCTGAGAATTAATTTGGTTATTCTCTTCTTTTTTTTAGAAAAAAAAAAACTGGATGGTGATATAGCAGCTTGAAGTACTTTGTTTTGCATCGAGTCATTTTAATTCGTCGTTTAGATTAGTTCAAATATAAAACAGAAAGGAAATACAGAGGAACGAAGCACAATTATTATTAACCCAAGATTTTTGAACTATTATTAACAATGAGAAGTAAACAGATGATCTCAAAATTCTGGTAATGATGGACGCATTAATTAGGAGCACTATAGTTGACAATCAATATCGCCCGATGAGGCCCATGGAGGTGAAAACGCTAGAAAAACGCGACCGCTTCATCGTACTGCAAGACAGCTAAATTGTTTGCTGCAGTTGGATCCCTCTCTTGATTTATTTGCGTCCCCCCTGAGCTTGTTTAGGTCGTGGTTCTGCTTCTTAGCCCGATTTTTTTTGTTTCTATTTGTTATAAAAATTATATTTCTTCAAATTGATTACGATATTTGTGAATGTTTTGGGTATTTTGCATGTGGTTTGATCGAGTATGGAGAGATGTCACTAGTCTATTTGTCAAAATGTGTTAGCTGTTGATATGTAATATTAAAAGGGGAGATTATAATTACCCCTTTATTATAATTAATATTAAGTAATATTAAAAGGGTAATTATGAGAAGGGATTTCTCCCGTGTACCGTTGAAATAAATAAATAAATTATTAAGACAATTTTTATTTTTTTGAATTTTTGGTAATTTATTGATTTATTTATTTTAGTAGTTTGAAAGGAAAAGCAAATTAAAGCCCGTAAAACCAAGATCCTTTTTATTTTTTATTAAATCCGTGGTTGGAGAGCAAGATTATACTTTATTTTACATTAATCTATAATATTTTATATTACAGAATCCGAATAGCTTATCTGAGGAACTGCAGTTATTAAATTCTTGAACTTTGACGAAACAACATTATTGGTCTGTCGATGGCTCAATTATTTGCAACCTCAATTTTAAAGGTATTTTTGAGAGGGAGAAAAATCGTATTTGCAAACGCTTTTCAGACAACGATACATTTGCTGTCATTTTCTATAGCTAGGTTTATTATTGAATAATAAACCAAAAATCGGTGGAAAATTTCGCAAAACGGACTATGTGAACCGTCCGAAGGCGCCGTTTCCGGTTAGTGTGATTCGCTTCGATCAGCTCGCTTCCAGTTCGCATACTTCGCTCATTGGAGATTTCTTTTACAACGGTGTGAGGATTGATGGACCACCTGGTTCGAATCGGATCCGTCCGAAGCCGGTTTTTCATCGGCCGGAAACCCTTGGGGCTCCATATTACTAAACTCAATGACCGATAAGCATTTAAATAGGCTGCCGATGGTGATTTCATATTACTGCGGCCGTCGTTTGTAAGTAAATTCGTTCTTTCTATACTCGCGTTCCCGATCTAGTTCTGATCGTTTTCGTCGGAATATCGCGTCCGATGGTTATAAAAATCGATAAAGGCGCATAATTTTTTTTTCGATTAGTGAACGCTAAAAAAACATTTTGGGAACTCGGGTGGTTCTAGCGGCTGCGATCTTAAATGAATATCTTGATGTCTTATGGCAATAGAATATAAACAGTGTTTCGAAGCTTAAAGGTTTGGAAGTCGTAAATCATGTGAAGGCGTGTGGAGATTACGCCGTATTGGTTTATTATTGAATAATAAACCATTGTAATCGCCCAAGAAAAAATATTTTTCTAACCCCCTCAAAATTTGATATTTCACGTTTCAAGGCATGTAGAATCCGACTACCGTCAACTCTTTTCCGGCCAAACTATAATAGCTAAATTCTTGAAATTTTCATCAAAAATCAATCTCGGTCATACGACGGCCCAATTCTTGAACCAACTTGCTAGCTCAATTTTAAGGGTATTTTTTGGAGTGTTTTGAGGGGGAGAAAATCAATATTTTCCAAGGTTTTTTAGAAAAATGTGTATTCGGTGTCAATTTCTATGGATTTTTGGACGCAGAATCGAATGAGACCAAGGTCGATAGCTTTATTGGTTCTCGAGTTATCGCAGCTTTTGAATTGAATTTGGGAGATCAATTCCCTTCATCATTGCCATGAAATCCCAGCAATATAATCTCGTACTATACATCCATAGTCGTATTTTTTAAAATTTTTTCAATCTCATGGTAGTAACGATCAGGTTCAATTCAAAGCTGCAGATATCAAACTGTTTACAAGTATTAGAAGGTTGACTATCACCGGGGCGTAAACATTTCAAGCGATGAAATGCTTTTAAGTGTTCGTTCAAATGGCTATCGATCAGTATCCTTAAAGTTACGCAGAAGAATACGATCCTCGAAGTCCGTTTATGGAAAGAAATCCCCAAGAGTCAGCGAACTTAGCAACCTCGAAGCCGCGACATGATTGATGCTCCTTCAAGTCCGGATCATAGACTTTCGTCTCACATCATTAGCAGTCCAGACCTGAACGGATGAGGCGATGGAGAATCGATGAGAGCGGTAACGCGTAACGCATGTATCATTCATCGCCTGCCAAAATAGTAATCCGACCGTACATTCGAGAATGGACGAAGAAAAAACGCATTAAAATACGAGAACATGGGACTAAAAACGCCGCAAATGTTTGTACAGTAGTTTATTATTCCTTCGCTCCTATAATGATGTAAGAAAACCATTCCTATGTCCAAAAAATTCCCCATAAAATTGCATAGAGTTTCATTCAATTTTCACGGTGATATGACGATTTACATAATGGAATCAGATGTAATGTAACGGAATCAGAGAGAGAAAATAATTTTGTAAAAGGAAAGGAAGTGAACAATGAGTGAATTGTATTTTATCTGATGTAACAGTTCTCTCTCTCTCTCTCAGTCAGTGGAGAACTCCGTAGCGACTATTGTAATTTTAATCATTTCTATTTTTCTTAATATTTCCTAATTAAAAGCTAAACCTATTTCCTAACGATACAGCTGGAGAGAGTGTTTGACGACCATTCCAATGAGTATAGAACGATTTTTATAGCTCCAAGAACTCTCAAGTTATACCCTCATGTCAAATTTCTGAAAACCTCCCAAATTCAACACAAAAGCTGCGATAAATCGAGAACCAATAAAGCTATCGACCCCGCGATGGTCACATTCGATTCAGCGTCCAAAAATCTATGATTTGATACCAAATACACATTTTTCTGGAAAACCCTGGAAAATATAAATTTTCTCCCCCTCAAAACTCCCCAAAAATACCCTTAAAATTGAGCTAGCGATTTGGTTCAAGAATTGGGCCGTCGTAGGACCGAGATTGATTTTTGGTGAAAATTGCAAGAATTTAGCTATTATAATTTGGCCGGAAAAGCGGCGTACGGCGGACAGACAGCATTTTTTAATTTTTAAAATTTTTTAATTGGATAATCGGTGCCTTGAAACGTAAAAGATCAAATTTTGAGGGGGTTAGAAATCTTTTATCTTGGGCGATTATAATGGTTTCATATTGAATAATAAACCAAAATGAAGAGGGATTGATTGGGAATGGGGTGAATGCGATGTGAAAATGGCGTGTTAGCGGAGTATCGAATCTCTTTCTCAAAATGCAAAGTCATAATGCGAACTTATCCGGCGAGCCATCGGCATTCCCCTTTCCCCTTCGTGCGACGTATGGTCCGTCAACGTAATACTTTTTATCCGGACGGACCCCCGGCCGAGTCTGTACCACTGTTCTTTTTTCTCCCCTGGAGTTTTTTTTCCCATAACTCGACGTTATCTCGAATCGATACTTCCTCGGGCCTAGGAAGAGTCGTTTAAATCGGAGACGGCGCAGATTTCGCGGCCGCTGAGGTATATTCTTTCATGACAGTGTTGGCCAGCGCTCATCTTTTGAGACGAGCCTCCTGCCGAGCCGCGTGACTATCCTCAAAGAAACATCCTCCTTATCTCAACTTCTTCATCTCAGTCTTTCATTCGTAAGGCGTATTCATACTGGTCGGCCCGCGACGTAAGAAAGCCAATTTTATACGCGAAAATTATTAATGCGGGACGTTCAAATGAGCAAATACGGAGGGATTTTTGAAAATTCAAATTAATCTACCGGGAAAACAATAAACGAAAACGCTGAAAATGTGGTGTGATATTCCTTTGTTTCAATTATGATTTGAAGAGACTAACCGTTTGTTATCGTAACAATTACAAACATTTGTAAACTGATTGGTAACTTAAATGGGAAATTCTTGAGCAACTGTGATTATTTTTATTTTCCTCAATTTTCAAATTATAAGTTTAAGTATTCGCCAAACGATACAGCTCCATAAATGCTCGTGTAATACAATCGCGGCAAATATTTCAAAATATGGAAATTCTATATGAAATCAGCGATAACTTAAGAACCATCAATGCTATCGACCCCGCAATGGTCTCATTCGATTTAGCGTCTAAAAATCTATAGAAATTGATATCAAACACACTTTTTTCTGACAAATTTTGCTAAATACGATTTTTCTCCCCCTCAAATTCTTAAAAAATACCCACAAAATTGAGGTAGCGACTTGGATATAGAACTGAACCATTGTCAGACTGAAATTATTATTATTATTGCTAAAATTGCAAGAATTTAACTAAAACCGTACACCGTCAACACTTTTCCGGCCAAACTATAATTGCTACATTTTTGTAATTTTCATCAAAAATCAATCTCGATCTCACAACGGCCCAATCCTTGAATCACATTGCTAGCTCAATTTTAAGGGTATTTTTAGGGGGTTTTGAGGGGGGAAAATTCGTATTTTCCAAGGTTTTTCGAAAAAGGTGTATTTGGTATCAATTTCTATCGATTTCTGGACGCTGAATCGAATGAGACGATCGCGGGGTCTATAGCTTTATTGGTTCTCGAGTTATCGCAGCTTTTGTGTGGAATTTGGCAGATTTCTGAAATTTGGCAACTCGAGAGTTCTTGGAGGTATATGAATTTTTCTGTGGGAACGTTCACAAATGGTCGGATTAATTAATATCACAAAAAATGGTGAATTGAAGCGAAAAATAATAAACCACTGTACAATAATTTGCAGCATTTTTTACATTACAATGATGACGCGCCGCGCTATCTCTTGCACAATCATCTCATCTGGTCACAGACGCGATCAATGTTTCCCCAGAGATTTCATCCCTTGGCGAGTTTTTATCCGTTTTCCCCTTGGCGGTTTCTTGACACGGCGCCGCGTTTATGCGCGGGAAAGAAAGCGCGCGTATCGTTAGCGATTCGAACCATGCATCACCCTTTTACCTGTTGCGTCTTGGAATCTAGCGGGCTACCAAAACACTGCGAATTGTTCCCGATTGTACTTTCCGAATTCGGGCATCATCAACCACTTCGAACAGTAATTCTAATTGGGAACAGTTATTTTCTACCTTCAAAAAGGGCCGTTAAAATCTGTCTGACCAGTCTTTTTTGGAGAAATCGTAAAAATTCTCGCGAAAAGTAGTTTTCGGAGCAAAGATGTGTCAACTCGTTAGCTATTGCTACTGCAAATATCAAACCCGTTTTAGTGGTGAGTAAAAAAATGCAGTTATTTGGTTCAATTTAATTTATTTCATTTAATATATACGAAAACATATTATTAATTGGTTTTTGAACTTTGAACGACACCAGCCAAGACAATAACTTCACCCGTTATGGGCAGCTTTCGCAAATGATTTCGAAGCAATAAAAAAAAATAATTGGAAGGATGAATTGGCAATTATGAAGCTCTATTAATTGATCTGAGCATTTGAATGTAATTATATTCATGAAGCAAAGGCTAATCAAAAACCTTTTCCTAAATAATCTTTCGCTGCAAAGAATTAAATGTTTGAAGTAACATTTTGTTCCATCGTTTTAATTAAGTGTACAATCGAAATGGAATTATAAATAAGTGAGGATTATAGTTGAAATTATAGTATTCGACTTCGGAACTTTTACACGCCGAATAAGTACCTACATCGATTTAATTATCCCTTCTATGCGATGGGAGTAAAATGTTCGCTCAGGTGAGGACTCTGTCGCACTTTCCGACGGGTTATTGAATTAGATTGTTGCTTTGCGATCGGTACTCACCAATTTCAGGTTTTTTATTCATTAATATACCGTTCAAATTGCTCCCGATAAAAATGACAAACCCCTCCACTCGCAAAGTTTGCGTAAAATTCAGATTTTAATTTGGAAATTAGGAAAAATAAAAATGATTAAAATTACAATAGTTGCTACGGAGTTTTCCCCTTTAGTTCCCAATATGTTTTTCGGTGGGAACCTTCACAAATTTTCGGAATAAATTAATACTATCACAAATGGATAGTCTTCTTTAATCATTATTGAAGTTAAGGAATAATAAACCACTGTGCAATCATTTGCAGCGTTTTTTATTGGATAGTTCGGATTTTTCATGCCTTGAAAAGTAAAACATTTCGCATGTTTTTCGCCAATAACTTTTGAACCGACCACTTTTACATAGGTATAATACTCGGAGGCGAAAAAGAGCTACCAAAATCCTACAATTTGGTGTATTTAATTATATTTTTATGTTATTTCCCCGCGGAGCTATTAACGTTTGAAGAAAAGTCAAAACACGTTTTTTGACAGAAAGTGGAATATATCTCGAGAGCTATTATACACGCTAGCCATTTCGGGAACCTGACGAAAAAAAAATCCAAAGTTGAGACTTCAAAAGTATGAAAATCGAAAAAAATTCGAAAAATATTACTAATCGTTCGAATTTGATTGTTTTCACTTTGAATTCGAATTCTACGTCTAATTTCCTGTAGGAATCATTAATTAATCAAATTTAATCCGTACTGTAAGTATTTGCAACGGATTTTCAAAGTTGAAAAACGTAGGATTGGCGTAGTATTAAACCTGGAAAAACTGATAGTTGTCGTGAAATTTCCACCGTTTTGACGTCATATTCGGATTCAGCGTTAAATTTCCTATAAGAATAGCTTTCAAAATCGCTTTAAAACGAAAATTTAATTACCGATGCCAGCGGAGCTCGGAATTTCGGCCGGCGAAAAAGTCGATTTACGGAAAATAATTTCTCTGGCTCTGTTTAAATTTTTTTCACCAAATTTTTTGCTATGTACGTGTGTAAGGCGTTCAAATGAAGACTCCTGCATAATAAAACAATTGATTCGCATTTATTTTGACCCCGAAAATCACGGTTAAAGTCCAATTTTCGAGCTTTCAAAAACCGATTTTTTCGGACCACTTGCAGATTTTTTCGAGAAATAAAAAAAATCACAAAAATACATCTTGGTAAGACACAACTTTCCTAAAAATTTCAGATTTTTATCTGTATTGAAAGACGAGTAAAAAATCGTTAACTGTTCGGTTGAAAAAAATCGCAGGGGTACCCCTTGGATTTTTCGCGAAAATTTTTTTGAAATAGATTTTGCTCAAATTCAGCATAATGATAGTTGATGATGTGTATATCAATAATATATGGTTCAATCTTTGTTTCTTTCGCACTAAAAAGATGAAAAGAATGTTTTAAGTTGAAAAAAGTGATTTTTTCGTGTATAGTCCACTATTATTGTTGAATAACGCAAAAACGGTTGAAAAATGGATAGGTACATTACATTAGGAAAATGTGTGAAGTGTTTTTGAGGGGGGTTTGAAATTTAATTTTCTTAGGCGATTACAATGGTGTATTAATGAATAATAAACCAATAACTGAAACCACGATTTTCGACTTGGAGTTTCCAGTCGGTGACGTTCACACCGAATTGGGTTTTATTATCTACAAGTGGATTGCCTTTTCAAGCTACGATCGAAGCAAAGGAACATTTACAGCCCAAATATCCGGAGGACGGCACGGATAGTGTGAACTCTCTTTCCAAGGAGGGCCCCTTCGGTCGTCAAGCTAAGGCGGTTTTAGCTGCCGCGGCCCTTAATGAGCTCGTACAGGTGAGCGAGTGCGCCGACAGGTGATTCATAGTCGGCGAGGGTCAGGTTCACGAGTTCCGGCCGCTATCATTCGGTGCGGAGTTGTGCGATGCTGGGCTCTTTTGCGTGATCGCTGGCCGTGGGCAACGCTTCCAGGATCATGGTCATATCTCGATGTTTTCTTCAATGGAGAACTCGGAGGAGCGAACTCGGTTGATGCACTTTCGAAACGCGATTCGAGCGACTATCCCTGAAAACGATCTTTTCACTATTGTTTACGAGCCGTTTTTCCTCGGCACTTTGTTCTTAATAGATTTTCACGTTAATAGATGTTATTAATAGATTGAAAACTAAAAAAAAAAACAAAAAAAAAAAAACATCGATGTTTGATTCACCCCAACAAAAAACCGATAAAATATAATACCGTTCTTTTCATTCGTTGGTAAATTACAGGCTTTGCCTTTTAATTTTAGGTATCACCTCGAAAGGTGGAACTGAAATTAGTGTTGCCAAAGCATTACACCCAGAACCCACTGAGAAAATAAATAAAAAATCCCATTACTCTATTAGGGATTGTTTTAATAACCCCTCGAATGTTTTATACACAAGAAAAAACAGAGCCTCTTCCTATTGAAAAAAAAACAAAATTACTACGTCGGTGTCAAAAAAAAAAAATCGAAGCATAGACATCGATGTTAAACATAAATGTTTTTAGTCCGTTCCGTAGTCTTACTTTAGTTTTTCGGTTCGGACTAAAACGTGCTTGTTATTCAATATTTTGTCGTTTATGGTTTTCCGTCAAATCTCTCCATATCTCCCTTATACTCGATTCCTCCCATTATCTTTACTTAAATTTTCCAATTCCTAAACCTGTCTGTCCCCTTCAATCTTATGCCACCACGAGGGCTCCTGCCGCCCCCTTGCAACATCATCGGGTTTCAACAGGTTCATCCGCGGCGAGTAATCCACGTACCTCTTTATTATGATCCGTTCCTTAACCTACACCTCGTAAAATTCGAAATCTTCGCCATTCAATCATCACTAACCTTCGCCTTACAGTCCACTAAATCGTATTTAAAACAAATTAACAACAGATCATAAGAGTAATTATTTTGAGACGGTCAAGGTCTTGAAATCGTTTCACACACCTTACTTCAGTGATGATAGCTTATTTTAAAGCGTTTTTCTTTATTAGGGGTACTAGCCGGCCCACTCAAAAGTGGAATGTGTAATCAATTGACACCAATTTTTCGTCGTTCACGGGACATCTTACGTAAAACCGCAAAAAATTCTTTTCTAACGGCTTTCAACGATTTTCGGCATTAGTTACTCTCGTGTATTTTCAATTTGAAACAATTTCGAAAAAGGTTTTCCAGTAGTATCGGTCCGTTTTTTCGAGAACCTGTCTCGAAGAGTCGTGCGAACGTTTCGTGCTTGGCAGAGCTTTGACCTGATGCCGGCGTCCCACTTCCGAAATATCGCGCGTTTCGAATAACGACGGATAGTTTACCTAACGAGACGTTACCGTTGGCGATTCATCTCGAAAGGCTCTGGATTCACGTTTTTTCTCTCTTCCATTCAAATTAAGGAAGAGGACAAGGGCCTTGAGGAATCTTATTGAAACCGCACGATTTTGACCCCCATCACGACGTTTCTTCAGGTTTACGAAAATCGGAGGTAATTCGATATTTTAGACGTAGGCCGGATAAAGTTGGAGTCAAAGAAAGAAGTTCGAGCAAGGCAGAAGAACATTTTTAACGATTCTATATCGTGGAGAAAATATAGATTAAAAATAAAATGAAATAACGCTGCAAATTATTGTATGGCGATTTATTGTTCCTTTGCTTCAATAATTACTTGAGAGAACCATATTTTAGTGATAATAACTTGTCCGAAAATTATTTGTTAGCGTGTCCCCCTAACAACAGATTGGTAACTTAAGGGAAAACTTCGTAGCAACTATGGCAATTATATATAATTTTTTTCTTAATTTTCAAATAAAAAGCTAAATTATTTGAACACTTTATTTTTATAACGGGATAACAAACCAGAACACTAGGAAAAAATTCTTCAAACCCCTCAAAGTTTGATTATTTACGTCAGAAGACATTTAGCATCCTACAATTCAATAAAAAAATCCTGTCCCTTTTCCGTGCGCAGTCAACATTTTTCAGACGAAATTATAAAAGCTAAATTCTTGACATTTTCACCAAAAATCAATCTTGGCCCGACAGCGGCTCAATTCTTCGACAAAATCGCTACCTCAATATTAATGGAATTTTTGGGGGATTTTCAGGGGGAGAAAATTCGTATTTTCCAACGTTTTCCAGAAAACGGTGTATTTGATGTAAATTTGATTTGGTATAAATTTTATTTGATTAATAACAACGCGGTGTCGATAGCTTTATTTCTCGAGTTATTGCAGCTTTTGAGTAAAATTTCAAAACACAACAGAAAAAGTCTCGAAGGTTCCTCATGAATGTCTCAATGTCTCAAAGTATTTTCAAGACCTCTTTAAAAAGTCACGTTGGAGATATAGCTGTACATTTTACGGAAGACCTAATTAATAATAAACGGATGCTCGAAACGAGTACGATTTTCCAAAATATCTCATACCACTGTTCTGCAGGTATATTTGCCTTTTTGAAAATTCCACTTTCTCAAGAGCTAGGGTACAGAGAATTTCACAAATTCAACTTGAAATCGCCGGAATATGAAACAGAAGATGAACATTGTTCGTTTTGTCGCTTCTCTCCTCTTTCGCTGTTCAGAGAAAAACATTTTCACCATTCAGTTGGAAAGGGGGTGACCTTGGCAGAGACCAGGATAGAAAGTCAAACAACTGTTCGAGGCCGAGGACGAGCCTGGAATTGGCGCGGCTTGAATCCTAGTCAGTCGTCATAGTCATTGCTGACCTAGGCTAGCCAAGACTGCGTGCGCTCAAAAAAAAAAAAAAGAAAAAAAAAGGCGCCACAATAAAATAACGGACAATGGAGATAGCGTCGAAGAACGGTATCAGATACCAATGATAAAAATATCGCATTATTCAACTGGTATAAAAAAAAATTCAGCTTCCTGAACTCTCAAATATATAGATTATAAGGTCAGTAAAAATCGAATCACCATCAATATGCCATAGGCCATAGGTACCCTTAGTCCTATAATGCCCTGAAGAAGCCCGAACGGGCGAAAGTACTCGGCTGAATAAAAAGAAAGATAAAAAAAATGGAGAAGAGGTCGCCTCGTTATTCTCCCCCTCAACCTGCAGAAAAAAATAATCAATATGCTAATAATGCGGAAGTACGGTAAGTGAGCCAAAAGATAAAAATCAAGCGTCATTTGCTTGGCATAACAAACATTATAAGACCTTAACCGTTCAAAGATATTGACTTTTACGGCCTGTAAAAATCGAATTGGAAATAAAACTTCGAACTATTTCGGATTTAAATGAAGTCACGTAACATCATCAACTGAAGTTTTACAAGTATCAAATAAACGAATGAAGATAAAGTTGATTCCAATAGATATTTAAAAAATAAATTAATAAATAAAAAATAGCACAAATATCTTCTCAAACTCATGGGATATGCTTCAAACCACCTCTGCGGTTCTGGAGAGTTTGAAACTCCAAATTATCGCTATCTATTGAAAAATGCGGTGTAAAAAAAGAAATAAATGTATTTAAACGCGTACGCGGTTTTATTTTTGACATTATTGAAATTTTCACCAAAAATCAATCTTGGCCTGACAATGGCCCAATTCTTTAGCCAAATTGCTACTTCAATTTTAACGATATTTTTGGGGGTCTCAAGGGGTGGGGAAATTATTAACCAATCAATTCAATCCATCCAAACCAATTCAATCAATTATCAATTCGGCAATTCGGGTAAACGAATCGGAAGCAATAAAAACGGTGCTCTAGACAAAAAAGAAAAACCGAGCGCGATAAACACCGTCGGATTGAAATATGAAATAAAAAGATGATTATAACCGAGCAAAAGCGAACTTGACGACTACCTCGCGGGTTGTCAAAGTGTGACTTGAAAATTGCTAAAACGTGATCCGTATTTAATGCCCGGTAGCATGTAGTTCTTGATTATAATCTGTCTACGTCTGGCCGCGGAGGTCCGCCGGGGTAATGGGCATTCATTTATTCGTAATTTCCATCAAGAGGCTGGTTTAATAATAATACTACCCCGGAGGAACTGCATATTACCGCCGTACTAGGGAGGAGACAGTCGACAATTCTGGGCTAACCAGATGAATGCAACGGGATGCAAAATTGTTCCGTGACAACCTCAACATCAGTCAGTTTAAACGCTAACCAACGAAAATCATATCTTTTGTTTGGTGAAAATTATAATTGACTCAATAATAAATCGATGGCAATATGTGATATGAAAAAATGGGTTTTGAGGTTTTGGATGATTTTTATTCAGAATTTCAAGCCAAATCTCGTGGTCGCCTCAGTTTTTTTGTTCGTAGCTCTGGGAATGAGTTATGCTCGCTTAAACAACATGTTGTGTTATACCATTCTTGTCGGCAACAAGTGTTATCAATGTGTTTTCCTGAATTGAGCTAATGGAGAGTTTTAGTGCATTTTCCAATTTTGAAAACTTAAAACGTAGGAGTATTGGTTACTTCATTAAATCATACGTTTCTTTTGGTTACCGCCTAGTGGATGGCGGATTGTTGTGACCATTAGAGACATATGATTTAATGAAGTAACCAATACTCCTACGTTTAAGTTTTCAAAAATTGCGAAAGTCACTAAAACTCTCTACTATCTAAATTACATAGGATGTAGCATGATATCACAGGTTGTCCCACGTCTGCACTCTTCATAGCACTAATTGTCCCATTATTTTTAAAACGTTTTTTCTCTCTCTTGAAAACCAGCCAAATTATTATAACACATGCTGTGCTGTAGCCATCGAAATATAGGATGCAAAATAATTAATTTTACTACAATCCTAATGCATTCACCTGACTCTATTTTATGTTCTGCAGATAGCTTGCGAGTTGGGCAGAAAATTCAATTTTCAACTGTCGATTGCACTTAATTCGTCAGCAGTGGATTATCGAACTTGATGACTTATTTGAACGGAATATTTGATTTTCAATAGTTATCGAATAGGATCGAAATAAATTTCAACATAAATCTCTTTCAAACATCGAACGAGATATTAGACAATTGAAAACTTACATGTGGTAATTTTGTTTACGTCACTGCACCACTTGGAACACGGACACCTGTAACAGCGTCAGAAATTTGTGACATCCTTGGATCGAATAAACAAGCTGCGAATGCTTGTTTAGTGGTTATTATTCCTTTGCTTATTTGTTTATTTACGGGCAAGCCCAATTACATTGAAATATTTAAAAAAAATAATAATAATAATAAATAAATGGATAAAAATAATATAACTCATTTCGACACAATTTTCAATAATAAATAAGTGGAGAACGTTTAGTAGTCTTTTTAAGTGACGACAACGTTGAGTGGAAGAAGTCGAACTCGGGATTCAACGCCAAAAACAGATTCGCGCTTCGGGGAAGTCTACAAAGCGGGCGGTTCCTCTGATAATTTGTAGGGCAGAAAGGCACGAAAAAAAGTTGCGGCGCACGAGACGACCGACGAGGAACAAGGATGCCAATCTCTGAGAGGAGGGCAGGACAATCGATGCCGCCGTTGAGAAGCTTGTACAGCATGGCAAGATCAGCCAAGCATCGTCGACTCTCAAGCGTGCCCAAGTGACACCTCCGAAGCAGTGGCTGGTAATCGACGTCCGCCGAAGGAGTGCCCATCTTAAAAGCGATGTATCGCAAAAACTTATTTTGCACCCTCTCGAGCCGATACTTATGAACGGAGTACATCGGCGACCAGACAGTCGATGCATACTCCAATATCGGGAGGACCAGAGCCCTGTACACCGTCGCGATAGCCGCGACACTAGTGAATTCTCTGGTACACCGCCTCACGAAGCCCAGGGCCCGCATAGCTCTGTTTGTTAATGCTTATTATGATTTAAGAAGACCACGCCATAGTGTGGTGACTGTGAACATTTTCACCTATCAACATACTGGTAACTATAAAGGATAGCAGCTATCTTAATTAACCGACTTAACTGACTTGCGGGTTTTTTTCGCTATGTGTTGACCGATGGCGTTCAGCCCCTGTGAGTCCAATCGGGTTGATTTTTTCTTGTTTGATAGGGTAACTATACAGGTAGGTCCCGAAATTTTTCCAATCCATCCCGTAGTTACGGCCCCAGATCGATAAAAAGTAAAGCTTTCGGAACAATGGAGAAGAATTCGGGCGAAATAATTTACTTCATATTCAACCGTTGACCGTACGAAAAATTTGGTTTCATTGATATTCGATCGAATTACTCCTATTATTAAGCGCAGATACTTCCCGCGAGTTAATTTTGTACCGATGAAAATTTAAGATCGAATTACATTGACGAAAAATTGAACTGCTAATATTATTTATTCATTTATTTTACATGCACGGGGCAAACCCAAATAAAAATTATGCAATACATTATGCGACACCGCTTTTCTCAATGATTTTAACAAGAACAAGAAAATAAAATTGAGTTAACTTTTATTAATTTTGACGAGAACAATAAAATGAAAATGTATTTATTTCCCTTACCTGAAATACATTTGGTGCTATAACATTGATGAGTTATGTCCGAAATCTGTAAACAAAAAAGAGAAAATGCAAATTAGATGGTGATTTAACGCCGTTACGAATGCCTACATTTGTGAGAGAAAATGCGAAAAATGAATACAAAATTAGACAAAAACAAGCCTCTCCGATTGTATACGATTTCACCTAATTTCCTTCCGCCGAAAGGAAGGAAGAGTTAAGTTATATTGAGGGAATGTAGCGGGCGGAGGCGGACAGAATTGAGGAGCATGATGAAACTTTTCACACGCACGTCGTTACTGGTCCATCTTTTTGCATATCAATCATCGTGGGACAATGCCCTCGAAATATGAATCATTCAACAGATGTTTGCTTTGGGTAAAAGAGCCGACAAGCTGGAAAACATTCGAGACAAGTGCGGTAAGAAAAAACCGATTTTGTTGGCGCGATTTTTATTATTCAGCTCGTTCGAACCTCGTCGAAGCAAGATGTAACAATTTTTAGTTCCTATCGTGCTGATATG
Source organism: Tupiocoris notatus (assembly GCA_037159825.1). Lineage (NCBI taxonomy): Eukaryota > Metazoa > Arthropoda > Insecta > Hemiptera > Miridae > Tupiocoris > Tupiocoris notatus. The sequence continues at coordinate 97,962 of JASJUZ010000338.1, forward strand.
TGGCACGTGGCTCGAAACTTGGCTGAAGCTTGATTTTCAGTTATAACGGTTGTTTCAAGCAGTCTATCAATATTCTTTGTATATCGGAGTGCAACATTTTTCGTTTTTATAATCTATCCGACGAAAGAACACTAGTGGTTTACTCAGAGCGTAATTTCGGCGACTTGCGTTGTCAATGGGGAAGACGCCTGTTTTTTATTTTTGTTCCTAATGGCCTGAATTCTGCTATTTGGTGTCAGCCGAAGAGGGAATGACAAATTTTTAATGAAAATTGTGAGTTTCCGCGGAGAAAATCGCTAAGGAAAATCAGCGGTTTGAATAAACCCGGAGATGTAACTCCAACCGATTGAAGTAACTCCCTAGAGCGCTCTGCAGTCGGCTGAAAGACAGACAACAACAACAAGACGGTCTTTAAGACTGGAGTCATGCTAAATCGAGCAAGTGACGCTAACTTCACTGCTACTTATTATGTTTTTTTAATCGTCCAGTTAGTACCGCCCGAAATGCCTCGTAAAGCAAATCAATTGCTGAGGGGGGGGGTAATCTCACAGCAACCTCAAATCATTGCTCCCAATGTTAGTTTATTCTTCCGAAGATACAAGCGCTAGTATCGATATTCACGTTCAACGGACAAGTTATGAAGTAACAACTATTCATTTTTCGGGGGTTGTGAGGTGGAGAAAAACCAGGCGACTCATTCTCCAATTCTTTATTAGCTGGCCGAGCACTTTCGCCCATTCGGGCATCCTCAGGGCGACCTAATTATATATAATTTAATATTCGTTATCATGGAGGCACAGAACAATCATAAAATGTTTTAGAATTCTCAAGCTACTTACGTGGAGCCATAGGGTCCACAGCTAAGTCGGCTCAGCCACTAGGTTATTTATGTTAAATCACATCTTGTCTAATCATGTCACATCCCCGGACATCAAGAAATGCGACGAGAAGGAAAAGAAGTATTCATTTTCCGTTCAAAATCATCGGTTTTCATTAGCGATTTTCTCCGCGGAAACTCACAATTTTCATGAAAAATTGGTCATTCCGTCTTCAGCTGACACCAAATAGCAGAATTAGGCAATTAGGTGCGAAAATATAAAATAGGCATCTTCCCCATTGGAGGAAAGCTGCTTTGCGGCAGAATAAGGGAGGGAGAAACCAGACTTCGAGGCTTGAGGAAGAAAGTGCGTACGTGTAAGAAGTCGGTCGGTACCAAGCAGGCGAGATGGATATCGCCGACCGAGCTTTGGAACATCCCGCAGGGGTCGAGGGCTTATTAATACGGACTGCCGCCCTGAGGCGTTGATGAATCGCGATGCTCCTCCTGGCACAGATAAAACATTGAGGGGAAACCGAAAGCAATTGATTCCGCCCGGACAATGTCTGCTGGCGAACGGTTTACTTACGAGCCGACAGCCACGCGAGACGTCGTTCTTTGTTCTTATTGGCGGACGTAATGAGTTCCAGACCTCGCAAAAACTCATTCAGTCTTGACAGACTTGGGTCGAAAAGAAGCTGCGGCAGAGCGTGGGAGTTCAATGGAACCTGTCCGATATTTAATGGCCTCTCGTGTTATCGCAATTTGTTTTATTTACGATATCGATTCATCAGCCGAAGCTGCCGGCAGAGAATACTGAAAGGTACGAACTGGACTCCGCGTCTCGAAAGCTGACTGCAGTGGCGGTATTTTAACTGACGTATTAATCGATCAGACGAACGCTGTCTTCCGTTTTTGTTTCTTTTCGCGTTTCTAAATTCATCGCTACAATGAAAATATTAAAACGCTGCAAATGATTGTAAAGCGGTTTATTATTCCTTTGCTTCAATGATGATTTAAGAAGACTACCCATTGGTGATTTTAATTATTCCGAACATTAGTGAACGTCCCACCGAAAAACAGATGGTAACTATAAGGGAAAATTCCGTAGCAACTATTGTAATTTTTATCACTTTTTTCTTAATTTCTTAATTAAAAGCTAATTTTTTTGCCCAAGGGTACAGCTGGAAAGAGTGTTCGACGAGCATTCCAACGAGTATAGAACGATTTTTATAGCTTGAAGAACTCTCGAGTTATACCCTCTTGTCAAATTTCTGAAAATCTCCCAAATCCGACACAAAAGCTGCGATAACTCGAGAACCAATAAAGCTATCGACACCGCGATGGTCTCATTCGATTCAGCGTCCAAAAATTTATATAATTTGATACCAAATACCCATTTTTATGAAAAACCTTGGAAATGATGAATTTTCTCCCCTCAAAACCCCATAAAAATACCCTTACAATTGAGCTAGCGATCTGGTTCAAGAACTGGGCCGTCGTAGGACTGAGGTTCATTTTTGGTGAAAATTTCAAGAATTTAATGCTTTTAATTTGAAAGTTAAGAAAAATAAAAATAATTAAAATTACAATATTTGCTACGGAATTTCCCCCTATAGTTACCAATCTGTTTTCAGGCGGGAACGCTCACAAATGTCCGGAATAATTACCCCCCATTATTTTTTTTGAGAAACGTTTACAAATGTTTGAAATAGTTACTATCTTTCTAAAAATAAAAAATAAAATTTATTATAGCCTTGAAACGTTAAACATCAGTTTTTGAGGGGGTTAAACATTTTTTTTTATTTGGCGATTCCGATGGTTTATTATTGAATTAAACCCAAAATGGTTAAATTATTCGATGAAAGTATGTTATTGAATAATCGTTACATATCGAAAGGGAGAACTACAAAGGCTGGAGCAAGATTGGTCAGCTCCTGTATAATATTCGAATATCCTCTTTGCGGTTACGCGGTTAAACTGGGGCTCTGTGCTTGATGATTCTGTATCACTACACTGGTGACCCGACTGAAAAATGGCTTCGCCGAATCCGCAAGGTTCTGGAGAAAATTTGGTGAGCAACGCTAATGCAACTTCAACGCGTTGTGAGCATGTCGCAATTAAGCTGCCAAAGTTTTGGGCCTATGACCCGGAGTCATGGTTTTTTAACGTTGAAGCACAGTTCGCGCTTCGCAACATCGTTAATCCTGCTACCAAATTGCAACACCTTCTTGCCGTAATGGAACCTTCGCAGATCAAAGAAATCTCGGATATCCTTCGACGACCGGAAACTAATAATTACGACTCGATCAAGACTGCTATCCTACGACGGTTCGGCGAGAGTGAGGAAGAAAAACTACACTGGTAGTATTATAAACTACATGTAGTATTATAAGTTAATTATTATGGACAGACACGCTATTAGTTCAATGCTAGAACAGAAACTGAACTTTTATTTAAATGTCATTTGTATGTAACTTGGGAACGTTCAAACTATGGGTACAACAACTTGACTCCAAAATTCTGTTTCAATTGATCGGCTGAAACCAGCTTTCCTGCTAACCAGCGATCTCCACGAGACTTCTCGAAAATCGGAACCGTGCGCAGACCTTCAAGACACCACCACGGACTTGCCCAAAGTACGTCAAGATTCACCTTCGTCTTCGACTACTCGTTCTGGACGTCGTGTTAGATTCCCGGACAGATACGTCGCAGAACTCCTACGTTAGCACTGGAGGGGGAGTGATGTGGCTGTCCCTCCACTGCATTATTAAAAGAATCGAATACCACAGGGGGCCCTAGCGAACGGGCTTGGTGAAGCGGAAAAATCCGGATCTTTTGTTCTAGAACATTCTTCTCTAGGCCGCCGATTCTTTTCGAGATGTGTTCGCTGTTTTTGACTAAAACTTTTCAATTTTTTTAAATCTAATGGAGTCAATTGTAAATATAACCAATTTCATTTGAAGTTATTAATTAGCACCACACATCATAGGTATGGGACCGTGGGAACTGGAGCCTCCTAAGTAAATTTATAGGATCCGATACCACAAGTCTCATCCTTCGAAATCGCCCTCAGCTCCGAGGATAGTCGATCTCGCCGCTACAAAACGTACAACAGGTCATCCGATACTCAAAAACCCGTGCTCCACTTATGTGGGCCAGAACAGTCATGAACGAGCGATTCACCTGCTCGAAGGCGGTATCTTTTAAATTCATTGCGACCTCGGACATCGCTTTCGACGTAAAGGGAAAAACGAACCGGAGAAGAACCATTATTTATTCGGAAGGGAATTTGGGAGTTTGATAATTACCGTTGCAATGTGACATATTGCAAGGGTAAATAAGAAAGCGATAGCCTCTACGCAAAGAGAAAATAGATAACAGTTTCTTACTGGAAGAGCGGAAAATTTAAGTGAACGTGAAGCAAGAACATTGAACAGATCGAATGCGATATTTTTAATGTACTAAACGAAATAAAACTTGGAGAGTTATTCGAATTATCAAAGGGGACTTTTCTATTTTTACCTCTTACGAAAGTTTTTTAAAATTCATAAATATATCAATAACGAAAACAAGAATCTCACATTTAAGCATATAAACTTCTACTGTACCGTTATATATGCTCTCTCACTCATTACTCTGGTCTTTGAATGAGTTTCTCGATTTTATAGTTGATTATATCTGTCAGCCGGCTCAAACATGAGAGTAGTGTGTTCTCATTGCGTGTTCTTTTCAACGTTTAGGAAAGCAGTTGTGAATTTTGAGCTGTAGAAACTGCATCTTTCTTTTAATCTGGCCGGTATAGTATTAACGTGGGTTTTGCAACTTAGAAGTGGTGAAACTCGTCCTTGATTGATGGTAGGAAATTATTTTCTGTACGATAGTTAGAGCAGACGGAAGCCAAGTCGTTTAATAACCATTCGCCGTAATCTGTCTCGTTTTTCATCGTCGTCATTTATCTAAAAATATTCTGAAAAACGAGCAGTTTTCTTGATTGTAACCGAGGAATTATTTACTGAGTAGACGTAGAAAACAAACGGACGGTGAAGAATTCAGACATCGTATCTCAATTTTTGACGAAAATGAGTTTATGGTATCTATCGAGTAAGTTCCCAGGTTTTTACCAATTTTAGCGCTCATTCGGTCGGTTTTCGAATTATTTCGGCTCAAAATTTCAATTTTTCATACCACGTGTCCCGCGATTTAGAAATATTATTCAGAAATAATGCAGTTTTTTGCTCTCCTGTAAAGTAGGCAAATTGGTCTCGATTCTTCGACGTCGCAAACGCGAATCGTTGGAATTCGATCTCGTGAAATTATTCGTCTTCTATTTTGCTCTATCTCGAGCGAAAGAAACGGAAAGTAGTCGTTGCAGTAATGGACCGAGCTGGGAACGTCTTGATGGACAACTGACGGTGAGCACAAATGGCCATCACTCGTCGTGTTTACAAAACTCTCAACCGCCCGCGCCCGACTACGGCTAATAAGGCTTTTATATCGTAACAACGGTTTGAAACTTCTGACTCGAAGCTAATGTCTTGGATCGGTGAAAAGAAGAATAAAAAACAGGAGTCATACGTTGTCGGATAGCGACGCTTCCTTCTGCCAGTTCAATCTTGTCGTGGTTTCTTGTACCAGTCGAACGTAAAGATGTTTCCTCTCGCTCGACTGCACGGTCACGATCTCTCGTCCCAAGAGACGTGATGCCCTTTTTGACGGATCGTTACTATAACATGATCATTATATTCCTTTCTACGATCTCTTCTGCCCACCAGCGCCGTCTTTTGCTTTTTCTTTGTGTGCACTAGCACTACCGAAACAAGAACGTCAGTTCTCGCGATGTCCACGCTCGCACGGTTTATTCTCAAACGTGTTCGCCAGGTTGTCCTACGTGTTCGACATTTTTTAATATTTTTATTCTGAAACAGTACATCGTCCGTCGGGAAGATGCTGGGAGCGCTTTTAGTGCTTTTTACCAAGGGCAGCAACGCGCAACAACAGTAATTGATCATAATTTGCCGCTGTTCCTCGAGTCGTGTCAGGATAGTTGAAGATTGTCAGACGAGCATTCAAACTGGTGTAGAACGATTTTTACCGCTTTATAAACTAGCCAAAGTTATGATCGAAGCATAAATTGATATAGTTATTACTCAACAGAGAGATCTGTTTCCGAATGCAATATTACCTATACATTACCTATAATATTTCTTGCGCATAAAACATTCGAGTGGTTATTAAAACAATCCGTAAGAAAATTGCGGGAATTTTTTAAAATTTATTTTCTCAGTGGGTACTGGGTGTAATGCTCTGGCAACACTGGTTTCAGTTTCACCTTTCGAGATGATTCCTAAACTTAAACGGCAAAGCCTGTAATTTTCTAACAAATAAAAAGATCGGTATTATTTTTTATCGGTTTTTTGTTGGTCTGTATAAAACATCGATGTTCCAACCCTAATATTACCACTTACACTCAGTGTTGCTTGGTCTCCAATTTGGACAAAATTCATGGGCTCCCTTCTTTTTGTTGGAAAAATACCCTTTTTCCTGACGAGGTTTTCCCCAAACCATCGGTTGGGACCTGGCAACACTGTTTATACATAGGTACGTTTCTAGTCGTACAGGTTAACAAACTAATGATACTGACAACGCTCAATGGAGAGGAGAGGCAAGATTCCGACGATAAACTCGAATTCATTCGTAATTTGAATCATTTGACACCAAGACTTCCAATATTCGGAATTGTGGAAAACTGATAGAAGAACGTGATTTCTATGCCTGTTTCAAGATTAATCTTAGACTATTTTTCTAGCAAGGAGACCCAAAAATAGAAAAACGAAACGCGCTGATAGCCGGAAGTATGGTGTGTGACCCTTATTATAAAAACGCTGCCAATCATTGCACAGCTGTTTATTATTTCTTTGCTCCGATTATGATTAAATAATACCTCCCATTTGTGATAGTTAACTGTTCCAAAGATTTGAGAAAGTTTCCACCAAACAACAGGTCGGAAAAAGAAAACTTCTTAGATACTGTCATGGTTATAATGATTTTTCTTTATCTCATTAACTAGTTAAAAGGTAAATTTCGTCTAATGGCACTGCTGAAGATGGGTTTGAATAGCATTTCATCAAGCATAGAGCGATTTTTAATGCAAAATTAACATACAGATATTTTTGTGATCGGAACCGCGCCGAATGCTCAGGTGAACGTTTCTTCCTCGAAACGATGAACGTTCCTCTCTGTTGTACAAATGACACACGTCTGTCGAGCTATGCGTTTCTTGTCGCTGAGAAAGCGATTGATAGGCGATCACAGGGAAGAATTGATATGTAAACCAGACATCAGACTTCAACGCTTATACGCGGATCGTTTCGCTCGGTCATCATTGTGATATCGCGAGCAGTGACTGATGGCTTCTTTATTCGATCCGAGCGACGAGAAGTGGTCGTGCTGTGTTATACGCCCATCGATGTGATATACATCCATTGTCGCTCCTTCCGATTGAAAGAGCGATCGGCTCGAGCGATCAAGCGCTCGGATGACGTTTCATTGTGAATATGGGAAGAGAGAAACCTGTTGGACTTATCTAACGGACGGCGATGATCGAATCTTGTCGCTTTCCCAGAGGAATCCACTTTAATTCGTCAGGATAGGATTTTATGAGATTTTACCGCAACCAACAGTACTGACGATTAGGACTTCGAGTCAAATATTCAAACACGTCCTATCATTGTTGAAACAGTGTCTTTATTCGATTAAAGCCATCAAGATAAATACGATTATTAGAAAGGGGATAATTGAACATCGGTTGATTATTCCACATCGCTACAATAGTTTCTATCGTCCTTCGACCGAAGAGCTTTCGCTCGACTATGAACTTATTATCCTTGTCGTCGCATTTTTTTTTATGTCCGAGGGGTTGTGAGGGAGAAAAACCAGGCGACCCATTCTCCGATTCTTTATTGGCTGGCCGAGCACTTTCGCCCATTCGGGCATCTTCAGGGCGACGTAATTATATATCATTCAATGTTTGCTACCATGGAGGTACAGGACAATAACGAAAGTTACAGAATTCTCAAGCTACTTACGTGGAGCCTTAGGGTCCACAGCCAAGAGAATAAGTCGCCTGGTTTTTCTCCCCCTCACAACCCTCGGACAATATTAGTTCATTTTGGTTTTCTCGCAAGGTTCGCTTGGAGAATTTATTGAACGCAGATGATGGTTTACTCAACAATACGGGTTTAATTCAAATATAAGAAGACAGAATAATGAGCTGGAAACGAGAATAGGAAAAAACCGCAAGCCAACCGTGGTCACTGGTTAAAAATTCGGAAGACAACTGGTTACTGTTACCAAAATACAAACACAGGAGAAAAAATCACAAGTCAAAATTGTATTGTTCATTATTCTGTCATTGGCTCATTATTCTGTCTTCTCATATTTGATTTGAACCCATATTCTTGAGTAAACCATCAATAATTATAAATTATAAATTTATAAATAAATAAATTATAAAATATAAATGAATGAAATAAATAAAATATAAATAAATGAAATAAATAAAATATAAATAAATAATAAATTAATTTTATATAATTATAAATATCGTATATTTGGATTCTACATGCTTTTGAACCGTAAAACATCAAATGTTTAGGGAGTGGTTTGACTTTTTCAGTGGGCGATTACAATGGTTAATTGTTGAATAAAAAACCATAATGAGACGAAGGAAAATATTATTCTACATAATATCAGTAATAATAATATACCTTGGTGTTAGGGAAGCGATCCAACAAAAATAATACTTTTCACAACTGAAAAGGAACATAAATAAGTAAAAACCTTTAGCCCACTATTAATGAATTATTCTTCATCGCTAGCGGAACCTTCGCTTCGGTAATGCGGGTTAAAACTAACGGTAACTATTTATCTCCGGTGAGAGAAATCTAACGACAATATCGGCAAACTGTCGGCAACATTTCTCGAAGATAAAATCCCTAAACGCATGACGTTCGTATAATGGAAAGAGGTAAACAATGAAAACTCGCGTAGCCAAAGGGAGCCGTCTTTCAGTCGAATAGCAGCGAGAAACTGGCGGTTATAAATTATTCATTGAAACGGAACTACTAACTCTAACGGAGGATAAGTAACAAAGCTAATCGTATTCGCCGTTTATTTTCGAATTCTCCACTCGATCACATGAGCGTAGCCATACGGAATCACAGTCCGCACATTATCGTCTTTAGTTGACCTCTATGATCATCAGGAGTTAGATATTGGCAAATTTTAAATCATTTTTCTGATTTCAATTTTACAATGTTGCGAAACTTTAGAAATTAGGAAAATATACGGAACGAAGAGCATATAATTTGTAGAAATTGAGTGAAGACTGACGAATTCAGTTGTTTGAAACGGCGATGAGGAAAACGATACAACCTCGCAGAAACATTTCCAGTTTCAATATTTAATCGGCTCGGAACAAGAGGGAAAAATTCGCTCCTTCTTTTCTCTTATAAATAAAAAAGGGATCGAGATAAATTTTATTTTTTTTTTTTTTGAAAGAAAAAATAGCGTATAATTATGCCGGTAGACGATCACGAAGGAATTTATTCTTGACGGATAGGAGGTGATGTAACGGGTCAAAGCTGGCTTGTAAAATAACCATAAATGCTATTCATGAGCCATGTTTTCAAAAGCTTTATCGTGGGAGCTTCTCCGTCATAATTCTTCATCAAATGACCGCTAATGGTCGGCCCTCGGCATCTCAAGCCCCTCCGTCTTTCAGCCGTTCCGTTCTCCTACTTCGGAACATGCTCACGGCTCACGCCAAGCCCGTCGATCTTCGGTCACATCTGCCGAACCGACCGACTGTGAAACAATCAATTGATTTATCGATCCCAGAAACAAAAGATTTGTCGGAATTGATTTGCCGAGGTATCTTAGCGAAAGATTGATTATTACTTGTCGCCGTGTCTTTGTCATTAATGCGCCTTCGATGGGAAGTAGCTAAACGTTTGCAATCCGAACCGAACCAACACGACAGGTTTGGAATAAATATTTGTAGACAGCTAACTCAAGAGTTCTTGGAGCTATAAAAATCGTTCTATATTCGTTGTTGGGATGGTCATCGAACACTCTCTTCAACTATACCATAAGGCGAAAAATTCGGATTTTAATTTGGAAATTAAGAAAAATAAAAATGATTAAAATTGATGACAATACGTAGTTAGTTGTGGCCTATAGTTTATCAATCTGTTTTTCGGTGGGAACGTTCACAAATATTCGGAATAATTACTATCACAAATGGATAACCTTCTTAAATCATAATTGAAGCGAAGGAATAAAAAACCACTGTACAATCATTTGCAGCTTTTTTTTTTTAAGGCAATTATTAAAACGAATATTATGCGAACATTAAAAATCCATACAAAAAATCTTAAATCCATTGGGTGGATTGATAAATTCATCCAGTCCTGACATTCAGTACCGTTTTCTAGAGCACGATTCTTGCCTTTCCTCCCTCCCACAATTACCAGAATTTGATCCCACGCGTTCATAATTTCGGTCATGGGCCGCCCTAATTACGAGAAAATATAGTGGAATTGCTATCGGTCTTAAGATTTACGTTTGAAATAATCATAATAATTTATCAGGCGTATTACACATGCTACCTTTTATGGTCCGTGGATTATTGGTCTCTATTAGAGACCAGTGATTTTACAAAAAAAAAAAACAACCAATACTCTTCACGTCCTCCCTGGAAAAAAAAAATACCGCTAAAAGCAAAAAGTCCCTATTAACATGCACGATAGAACTGTTCGTTACTAAATGTATTTCAACTCGCGGCTGGAGCCGATCGCATTAAAATCAATGCCTGTCTCGCAGGGGGTAATTTGTTTGACAATTGCATTACGCTGCGAATTTATTATAATAAATAATATGGCGTATATAATTATAAGGAGACGGGAAAGAGGAATTTTTCCTATGCAAATACGCGGCTCAGACCGAGCATAACTTGTCACTCCTGCCACGTCAAAGCGGACAGGCTCGGCTATTTCTTGCAGTTGAATCGTTGTCTTAAAGCGATGCAACGAACATTATCATTTTCATGCGAAGAGTCAAGTTGACGGTTTGCGCCTTCGCTGTATTTATACGACTTTGTTTACCTTCTCTCTTCATTATAGATGCATTTCAGAGATAACGTTGTCGGGCGAACGTCGACTTTTGAACGCTCGACGCTTCGTTATTTTTCAAGTTATGCGCCTCCGGTCGAGTCAAAGTTTTCGCGGTGGCCATCGACACTTAAAAAGGATCTTTTCATAGTCGACATTAAAATGAAGACACCGTAACTTGTCCTAGATTGACAGGTTGAGGAGGAGCGCGTAGAAAGTGAGGATAATAACAGGAGGTGTGTCCAATTGAGTACGAGCGCCTTAAGTGAATTCCTTTGTGCTGGTATCTTCATAAAATACACTTGATGAACGTCTTCAATATGCGGCCATTGCTTTCACTATCTCGGCTTATAATGACCCGCTAAGGTGGAATTTCGAACCTTCATTGTCCCTTACTCGATACCGCTTTGAACCTGAAAAAGATCGATTTTATAATGGGAAAGTCCATTTATAACTATGAAAAGCTAATGGAAGTTCTTTTTCTAATTCCTCTACTAACCGAGTTTCTTCTACGTCAAAAACTGCCCCGTATAACCGTGTCTTCGAATGGACAACAAAAACATTAGATCGGTATATTTTGCGCTTTTATGGCAATAATTTTAAGGTGATGAAAATTGTTTAATCTATTTGCCAAATCTATTGTGATAAAATTTGCTTAGTACCACCTCGCGGGATTTTAACATTTTAAAAATGAAAACATTTTCCTTCCACTTGGTTGAGTTGTCGCATCCCTCATTGTACTGGGTTGGTGAGGGGGAGAAGAAACTTAAACGACTGGCCGAACTTGGCTGTGGTAACCTATGGTTCCACGTCGCCCTGAGGATGCCCGAAGGGGCGAAAGTACTCGGCCAAAAAATAAAAAATCGGAGAATATGTCGCCTGGTTCTTCTCCCCCTCACCAACTCAGTACAATTTTCCTTCCATTTGGTCTCGGTCTATTCAATAATAAACAACTCCGTAAAATTGCCAGAGACAATCAAAATATAATGCTTTTTGGTGGGATTTCGCATAACGTTACAACATCTTGTAATGTGTGCTTGTAATAACATTTTTTTAAACCCTTTTCTATTAATTTTATATTATTTTTATTTTTTTATTTTTACACCGCATTTTTAATAGGCAACGATGTTTTGTACCTTCTAACTCAGGTAATCTCGAGGTGATTTCAAAAATATCGCTGCTCGTGTCCCAAGTTCTGGGATATCGCGAGTGTTGCGTTTATTCTGTTTTCGTTCGACAGTATATGCTATCGTTCTCATTATTCTTTTTCGTAGCGGTAATAAATGGATATTCCAATTTTGATTACGTTGTCTGTCATGAGCTATGAGCTAACCATTATACGCCTATCATGATCATGATCGCAATAACATGATCTACGAGATTATGATCAATGAGATCATGATCTACAACATCGTCAACCATAATTAACAAGATCATACTAGAAAACATCGTCCAGCTGCCATTTGATGTTGGCGCTTTTCAGGGGAAACTAAACTGCAGACCCTCACAGGAAACTATCTAGGCAGTTTCAAGAACAGTTAAAAATATTGGAACTCATGGATTTTCTTCTTATCTACGCCAGATGAAAAATATAAGCTATCTTTCAAAATTGATAATTCTATAGGTACCGAATACCGGAAGAAACTGAGTCAATAGGGCATTGGGAATGTTTTTCTTCATTCCAAATGAGACCATCAATCAATACTATCAATTATACATCCCTTAAAACAATATTTCCATGTGAAATCGAAATACTAATAAAAACATAGAAGGAGGAATCGTCGAGAGAATAGAAACGCGATCAAAAATTAGCGGGATATAGAAAAGAATGGCTGACGTCACTAGCTCAGCCTCACCACACAAAGCGTCTATCATCCATCCCACCTACCACCCACCGAACCGCACTGCCACCCTATCACCAGGGTTAGAAAACAACTGACGTAGACAACGTGGTAACTCCTTCGGTTCGAGCTATTTTTCAAACTCGAGAACTTCACTTGAAACCGCGACTTTTACAGATACAATTTCAAGCCTTTTGCCATCATTCGGTTATCGCTGGCATTACTTGCGAAAAGAAATTAAAAATAAACTAAACCAATTCCCCATTCAAAAAACAACACTTTTTCACCGTTCCAAAACTTTCGTCTGCTCAAAATTACAATGGACTAGCAATAAAAATCCGAAGAATACGAGCCGTTACTCGTGTGCAGAAATGTGCATCGCTCTATCGATAATATTTATACGAGGTCAAACTCGTAGACCTGCAAAAGCGCTCATTCGTAACGCATCTGAGGCGACTGACCTTTCGAATAAGCGTAGAGTTTCTACGCGAGCTAAAACCGAACTCGGCCATAACAATTAGGCGTTTTCATCCGTAAGAGCTCGTCCGTGGTGAGCACGCTATCCGTTTTAAGCGGGTACGCTATGAGAAATCGGCGAGAGAAAGAGAGCGAGCCAGCAATTAAACGTACGGTTAATTAAACATTGACGTAGGCATAAAAAGCGAGTTCTACATAGGAAATGGGCTTCGCTTAAAGTCGAAGCACCGCAAATTGCTCGCTTTTTGCTCACTTGGCACATGAATTAAGATGCCCTGAAATATTTCATTTTTCAATTTAATTGCAGGAACACAGAAGAGTTGATAACCGAAGCCTCTATTTTTCGCATGGTTGTAATTCAACAAAGATCGTACCAATCGGCTCTTTTTATTCAGCGTTGAGTTGAAGATTGGGGACTTTTTGAAGGCAGACACAATAACTAGAAGAAAAATGTAAAGTTCTAGCCGTGCAGCAAGTTTCAAAGCTTTATATTGAGGGCACTGTTTGAGGAATATTATAACAAATAAATGAAACGATTTTCATTCAGGATCATACATGTATATGTATATCATATGAATATCATCGTTCAAACGTGGGCGTTTTTCCAAATCACGAAAATCCTTACAAAACTGCAATAATTCGAGATCCGTTGAAACCGACCCAGCTACGGTCTAGTTCGAGTATTTAATTAGTTCGAGTATTAATTGGAAAGTCGCAAAAAAGCGCAGGAGTGAGGCGTTTGAACAAACGATAGAACAAACCAGCGCTTTATTGAAGGCCGAAGATATCGAGGTTTTGGCGTCAATTTTTGCGGTCTCTCTAGAGGTTAAAAAGAAAAAACTTGCATCGCGTATATCAAGGATGTCTCTTTGCGTCACCCAACAATGTCTGGTTTAGTACATTCACTGTGTGAGCATTCACTGGAATTTTCTAGTAATTTTTTTCACGTTTTAATTACTGATTTTAGAACAGATAGAACATGTACATACATAAATTTCTTTAATTTTTAGGTCACTGGCATAAAGATATTTGTTTAGAAAATGTTTCGTACTGTGGTACGAGTTTTTAACTAACGAGAAGACAACAGCACGAAAATTATAGAAGCGATAAAAAAACGCTTTATTCTCTTAAGTACATTTATAAAAATACTCGCTTCTGCTGCGTGGAGCTTGGACATAAGAAAGCCAATTTGAAAAAAGTTACTGAAAGTTTTACGCTCCTCTTTGCCATTATAATTAGGAAACGTTCCCAACTGTAATGCAAAGTAACCAATAAAGGTTTGATGGGTGAATGGACATTTCCACAAAAAAAGCGAAACAATGTCTGACTAGAAACCTTAGGCATTATCATTAGATTATTAGGCATTTTCTTTCGACGTTCACTACCAGGAAGAAATGAGAGACGAAAAACCCCCGAATGACTCGTAATTTATTGCTTCTTTGATTTCATCTCAAAACGTTTTGAAAAAGTTGCGAATTGGTAATGCGATGGTAATTTTTGCACATTGGCAATAGGCGTGCAAAAATTCTAAATTTTGCTGGTTAGTATGACGGTTTTATATCCTCCAGCTTTTTGGTTCATTATTCATATTAAACCATTGTAATCGCCTATGAAAAAAAATTGTATAACCTTCCGCAAAATTTGAAGTTTTACGTTTCCAATTAAAAAAAATTGTCTCCGTCTAAATTTTTCTGACTAGGAAGCTAAATTTTTGACTATAGAAGCTGAATTTTTGACAATAGAGGCTTTGACTAGATCTAAGATTATAGAAGCTAAATTTTTTACTATAGAAGACTTGGATATAGATTTTTTTTACTATAGAAGCTAAATTTTTTACTAAAGAAGCTACGTTTTCGATTAAAGATGCCTGAATGTTGACTATAGAAGCTGAATTTTGGTTTATTATTCAATAATAAACCATTGTAATCGCCCAAGAAAAAAAAATTTCTAACCCCCCCTCAAAATTTGATGTTTCACGTTTCAAGGCATGTAGAATCCGAATATCCAATAAAAAAAATTCTGTCCGTCCGCCGTACGCCGTCCGCCGTCCGCCGTCCGCCGTTAGCAGTTTTCCGGCCAAACTGTAAGAGCTAAAAATTTGAAATTTTCACCAAAAATCAATCTCGGTCCAAGGACGGCCCAATTCTTGAACCAACTTGCTAGCTCAATTTTAAGGGTATTTTTGGGGGGTTTTGAGGGGGAGAAAATTCATATTTTCCAAGGTTTTTCAGAAAAATGTGTACGTGGTATCAAATTATATAGATTTTTGGACGCTGAATCGAATGAGACCATCACCGGGTCGATAGCTTTATTGGTTCTCGAGTTATCGCAGCTTTTGTGCCGAATTTGGGAGATTTTCACAAATTTGGCATTAGGGTATAACTCGAGAGTTCTTGGAGCTATAAAAATCGTTCTATACTCATTGGAATGGTCGTCAAACACTCTCTCCAGCTGTATCGTTAGGCAATAAGTTTAGCTTTTAATTAGGAAATTAAGAAAAATAAAAATGATTAAAATTACAATAGTTGCTATGGAGTTTTCCCCTATAGTTACCATCTGCTTTTCGGTGTGAATGTTCACAAATGATCGGAATATTTAAAATGACAAATGGATAGTCTTCTTAAATCAATATTGAAGCGAAATAATAATAAACCACTGTACAATCATTTGCAGCGTTTTTTACTATAGAAACTAAATTTTTGACTATAGAAGCTAAATTTTTGAAAATTTTCACCAAAAATCAATTTTCAATTAATTAATCAATAACCGATCAACAGTCACCCATCAATTTGACTATAGAAGCTTTGATTATAGATTTTTGACTATAGAAGCTAAATTTTTGAAATTTCCACCAAAAATCTATCTTAGCCTGACAAAGGCTAAGTCAATTTCAAGGGTATTTTTGAGGGGAAGAAAATTAATATTTTCCAGCGTTTTTCAGAATAGGTGTATTTTGCTATCAAGTTCTATTGACGGTGAATCGAATGAAACCATTGCGGGGTTGATGGCTTTAATTTTTTTCCTTCCAAGTGCTTCCAAGCTCGGAAGAGGCATCAGAAGAAGTTTAGAATATCAACTAAGCACTTAAGCCCATATAGTTACTACATCTAGTTCAGATATTTGGCATTAGGGTCAGACCAAGATTGATGTTTTTTGTAAATTTCAGTATTTTAGCAATAGTTTCGTCAGAAAACTGTTGACGGCGGACGGACAGAATTTTTTTAATTGGATATTCGGATTCTACATGCGTTGAGACGTAAGTATTAAATTTTGAGGGTGTAAGAAAACATTTTTTCCGGCAATGACAACGGTTTATTATTCAATAATAAACCAGGGGAAGAAATTATACAGGGGTTTTTTCGTCGGGCGCAATAATCGTAAAATCGTTTCGAAATTATTAATCAAATCATCGGATTGGGCGTTTTATCATTCGCTATCGCCCGCCGACTTTTTCAACGTTAGTTGGCTCCTTGATTACCGCGCATTAATGATTCAATGACCTTTCCCAAGGTTTTTTTTCACTCGGGGCGTATAATTCTTGAGAACGAGCGTTATTAAGTTGATCATCGATCTAGGCTCCCAAATTATCAAACCGGGCATTCAGTCTTCTCCGAGTCGCTCCTCCGAGCGTCCTAATTTTATATGAAATTCTCAGTCGGTTAATACTCAATTTATATTCCGCTAAAATGATAATAATTATTGGATTTGGCAAACGGTCGATGTGAAAAATTATCTGCCTCAAGCGCACTACAAATTTCTTTCATTGAGCTCGTCTTTCTCGGGCACGACAAATCGAGACGAGCTTCGACGAAGACAGCGAAGGCCCAGAACGGAGTTATAATCTCAATTTATATTCTGTTAAACCAATAATGAATATTTAAGTGGCTACGATCCCAACGGTTGTCAATGGACGCTCGGCTTTCGAAGGGAGTGAACCGCTGAGGATGAGTAATATCGTTCCACGGGATTTTTTTTCCTTTCTCACTGTCGAAATGACGTTCTCATTTCGATAAGCTTTGAATATAGTTCGAGGCGGTATCGGAAATAAACAGATTTATTCACCTTGGAGCTGTAAAATATAAATGTAATTGACGTTGAATCCCGGTAAAGGGCTTCGTTATTTATAAATGGCCTCAAAACGTTCGTTTCTTTCTACAGATGGTTCCGTCTACGACTGGTTCTTTTTCAACTGTCGAACAAGCCGATTCCGTTAGGCGTTTTCATGTTAATTCGATAGCACGATTTTTTATTAAGCAGTGTTTTTTCATCGAATTTTATTCTTTTATGCTGGATCAAATGAGATGATAGTGAGTTCGATAGCTTTAATTGTTCCAAGTTATCGCAGCTTTGGCGTAGAATTTTCGAGGTTTTCCGAAATGTGGAATGGAAATCTAAAATTTTCAGAGTTTTTGAAAATCGCTCTTCGAAAATTTACCTATCAATTAGATTATTGAAGTTCCACTCCACCTCTCGTCATTGTTTTCGAGCAACGTTAATCCTCTACTAAATAATTTGATGTTAAGATAAATTCACTTCGCTTTTGTCTGTTTTACGAAGAAAAAAAAAAAGTTTCTGAATAATCCACATTCGTAAATTTTAAAACTCTGGAAACTATATAGGTAATTAAGAAAAGTAAAAACTATTGAAATTACCAAAGTTGCTAGGGAATATTCAGTTACAACTGTTGCAACTGGAATGAACCAGACACACTAGAACACTTCATTTGTGCCTGTCCTGTATTTAGAGGTGTAAGAATCAGTTTTTTGAGGAATATCGCATCAGCCGAGAGAAACTGAAAAATTATTTGGTCTCCAATGAAGTCCTACCTTTGAAAAAATTGTACTTTTTTTTGTTGAGAATTTTGATTAAAACTTGAGTCTTTTTCTTCAACGAGGGATTTCAGTATTGAACGAGAAGTGCGAGTCGAAGTGTCATACCCTGGTTTGATGTTATGCAACAATATTAATTATTTACGAATCGGAAATTGTATATTTACCAGCGCCCACCTAATATTTTGAACTTTGTACGAGGTAAAAGCATAAACAGTGTCAATATGTTATGTAAATACTATCTTGCTCAGAAGTTAAATTTCTTTTCAGAAATCATTATTGTTATCTTCTTTGTTTTGTGCACAAGGCAAACCTTTGTGATACCTGACGGTTATAGAATAAACTATATTTCATTTCATACAAATCTGTTATTAGGTTGAAATTGTCGGGTTAGTTACTATTACAAATTTATGGACTTCTTAAATCATTATTGAATCAAAGGAATATTTAACCACAGTTATAATTTCAGTACGTGCAATTATACTTTTCACAATTTCAGTCGCAATCGTACAGTTCAGAATAATTATAATTACAGTGCAATCATTCGCTGCGATTTCTTCCCTCAGCCTTCGACCATTTATCTGTCTCGTGGCTCGAGGTGAGACCTGCGATCTTCACGGCTTGTTAACTTTCCTCGGTACCTTCACCGCTCGGAAGAGAATAAAGCGACTTGAGGATCGCTTTTCGCGTAAAATTCGAAAATCCTTACGGCGCCGATTTGTTTCGGCGGCCTTTCAATTGCCGAGGGTAAACATAGCTTCAAAATATAATTTTCCGATTCGACGGACTTCGGAAGAATTTAAAACTTGAGTAGGTAATTATCAATGCGTTAAAAAATAAAATTATTTAATTTAAAACTTGAGTAATTATCAATGCGTTAAAAAAATTTATTTAATTTAAAACTTAAGTAATTATCAATATTTATTTTTTTGGAAAAAAATAAAAAAAATATATATAAGAAAAATCACAAAGACCTCCGGCAGGTGCTGTAATATTCATAGAGCAAAATGTAGTTTCAAGAAGATTGAATTCCAATGTTCAGCAAAAGCAATCCGTATTTGTGGCAGTGAGCAGTGAGGGAATTTTGAAAAAGATCGTTATCGCGCTCTTAAGCTCGACATGCGAGGCGTTTCATTAGCCTTGGTCGTAATAGATGAGTTAATTTCGCAGCGGTCGGATTTTCGATTTTCCCCTTTCCGAGTTCGTTCTGTGGATTTTGAGATTCGAGAACGAGAACGAGTGTCTTCGGCGGTTCATTAACTCGTCGGAAGTACCTCTCAGCCGTTGATTTATCGTCGAGATAACTGCATTATCGCCTCGGGCGTCTCGTACTGCTTTGCAGAACATAAACCCGCAACCTGTTAATGTCCGCGGCCTCTTGGAAATTGAAACTCGCTCAAATCGTTGTTGCTAGGAGATAATGGTCAAAATGTGAGATGAAGTAGAAGCAGAAATATTGTAGGATGATCATTGTGGACGAAAATAATCTAACCTGTCGATTGTAGCTTGAGAAATTTATAGCAACTATAAGTACAACAAATTGAATAAATTAAAACGAGCGAATGTGGCCTGTATTATTTAAAGCGACCAATATAATTTGAATGACCTATGTACTGCATGATAAGATTATTGGTTTATTATTCAATAGTAAACCATTGTAATCGCCAACGAAAAAAACTAACCCACACTCTGCAAAAAATGATGCGTTACGTTTCAAAGCATGTAAAATCAGAATCTTGGATATAAACATTTCTCTCCGTCTTTTCTAATGAATCTATGAAAGGTAAACACTTCATATTTTCACCAATAATCAATCTTGGCTGTACAATGGCTCTTTCCGGTCTTTTAAAACTAGTTAAACTGTTTTTGTTACTAGTTTAACCTGGTTCTCAACTGAAGTTTTGTTAATTAGTTGATTTCTGTGGATTTTTAATTGCAATGTTTCTCTCTATTTTTTACTAGTTTTTACTATTTTATTTTTCATTAGTTTTTGCTGTAGGTTCTTTTTATTTGTTTTCACTTTTTTAAAGTAAAACAATTTTTATTTACATTTTCTTTTCAATGTAGGTTTTTATTATTTTTTTAAATGTTTTTGATTGCAGTTTTTTAAATTTATTTTTATTGTAGGTTTTTATTTTTTATTTATTTTTCAATTTTTTTTGTATGCAGTTTTTTTCTCATTTTACTGGGGTTTTCAAACATTTCTTTTGGCGATTGGTTATTTTAATTTATTTCTTATGTTTTCTTTTCTTTTTAGCCAGTATTTTGCTTTTGTTTCAGTCCTTTCTTCAACCATAGTTAATTTACTCGCTTTCCTCGAAAGGCCTTCTCGTTACTGTAGCTTTTTTACCAACATTTTCCAACTTAAGGTTTTCACCAGTTATTTTTCCCACTTTCTTGAAACTACCTGCTTCTTTGTAATTGACTGTCGAAGTTTGCTCCTTTAAGTCACTATTTCAGACTTGAACTGAGACGATTTTGATAATGATAGCGATGCTCGTCGACAGAAACTACACACGATGGGTCTCGCCAGCGTTGGCCCCGTCAATGCCATCGAAATTGTCGCCCACTTTCCCCATTGGATGACGTGTTGGCGCCACGAAAGCGCCTTATTACGAACGTCAGAAATGTATTTTAGTGAGTTAAGAGGGAAATTATTGTTTTCTGAGGTTTTATGGAGGTTTATAGTCCGTTGGTAAAAATTTCTAATGGTTTTTGTGCGCTGAATCGAATGGGGCCATCGCTGGGTCGATTGCTCTGATGATTCTTAATTTATCGGAGCTTTCATGTAGAATTGATTAGAATGGAGCGTTTATATGGAGCGTTAAAAATCGTTCTATACTTGATGCTCAGCTGTAACTTAAGGCGAATAATATGATAGTCTTTTAATTAGATAATCAAGAAAAATAGAAATAA
Source organism: Tupiocoris notatus (assembly GCA_037159825.1). Lineage (NCBI taxonomy): Eukaryota > Metazoa > Arthropoda > Insecta > Hemiptera > Miridae > Tupiocoris > Tupiocoris notatus. The sequence goes on from JASJUZ010000338.1 coordinate 119,014, forward strand.
TAAAAAATTTCGTAGTTGCCAAGGTTTTTCCGTTATAGTTACCCTCGTCTATTGTTTGGTAGAAATGTTCACGAATGTTCGGGATTTTTACCAACGAAAATGGATGTTCTCCTTAAATCATTATTGAAGCAAAGGAATAGTAAAACTGTACTATCATTTTTGCTGCGTTTAAAAAAATTATCTTCTAATAAATCTTTTGGAAGTTATCGGGTCCATTTAAACCATATGGAGGCCCGAATGGGCAAAAGTGCTTATTAAAATATGGAAAATATGACTCTTGGTAACCCTCACCAAACTAACCTAGTAATAATACGACGACGAGAGGAAAATATTCGATAATGGGGACAAATTATTGTTGCTGCTACGAGTCCAATGCTCGTTAACTTTTTCATTCGCGAAATTTAGTTTTAACGCGCTTCTTGGACAAGAAAATTAGAGTCGTCAAAACGGCATCAAGTTTCTTTTGAAATTAATTAGAGTTAATTTAGTGAAATCGAGTAGGTACCGATTTCCCCTGGATGAGTTCTAGCTGAACTGAATGCCACTTCAAGAGCCACTCACCTGCAACAAAAACGAATGAAATAAATAATTACATGAAAGATTAGAGAGAAACATAAAAAAGCTTCTTTGAAGTAAAATCGTATCACGAATGTACGAGTCGAAATATTCGTAAGTCGAAAATATTCGAATTATTTGTAAAAAATCGACAACACATTTGACATTTTTAAATCCGCGACATCGATCCACAAATTTTTTTACCACGCTTCACACGCAATTATTATCAGTTCGGTTATATTGATAATTTTATATTCAACAGCTATTTCCCTATATATTTATGATAGCACGGAGGCCAAATGGATCTAGCACGCGCGGTGGACCGGGACGATAGAGGCACTTTCGCCGTAGAGAAACGGATCTTGACCACAGGAATCATTTGTGGTAAACCGTGAAGGTTCACTGTACCCGAATAAACAATATTGCCATCCGAGCATACTTGCTGAATATCAAAGCTTATCACTTGAAGCTCTTATAGCTTATTGATAATCACTGATTTGGTCTGAGGGTTTTTCACTGGGAAGTATTTAAAAAATATATATAAGTTACCTCTCTCAGCTGAGCAAGGGAAACGCTAAGGACATTAAATTTCCGTCCGTACGAGAAATTTGATTTAGTTAAGAGCATCACAAAGTAAAGTCTATCTACATGGATTTTCAATAAATTACTTTAAAAAAACTAATCGGTTAAATTTTTCTTAGACATCGACGAAATTTCGGCGATTAAAATGTGTATACTTTATTGTTCAATTTCATTTCTTTTACTATATACTTCTCCTATATTTTTCTACAGCGATTCAATTTCATTTCTTTTCCTATATTTTTCTACAGCGATAATACTGTACTTACAAGGTACTTAGATGAGTTGTGACTTGAGAAAAAGAAAAAATAATAATTAAAATGACTAAAGTTGCTATGGTTCTTTTCCCTTTATAGTTACCAATCTGTTGTTGGGTGGAAACTTTCACATTTGTAATATTTCTATAGAAATGATTGTTCTTCTTAAATTATTATCGAAGCAAAGGAAGAATCCAGCGTACAATCATTTGCTGCGTGGTTTTAGGGCTTTCAAGAAATGTTGTACAGAAAAAACTGTTGCAAATGAGCTGAAGAATCGACTCTTTTCAGAATGACAATTTTTAGTGTGAACACCCCGCGAATTTACTGAACATATAACTCAAATTTCCTGAAAATGTCCTAAAAAATTGGATTTGATAAATTGTTTCATTTGATTGGATAATAGTGAAATAAAACGGACGATCCCTTTTCGGAATTTTCATTTTTCGCTCCGTCCAAGAGAACTTTCGCTTATTCAGGCCTCAATTTATAACCGCCCAACCATTTTACGCTGTATAGAAACATTTGTATTGATTGGTTGTATTAATTTGTTTGATCCTCTTTAGTGCAGGAATAGAAAGTGGATTATGACTAGGGCTGTAATTGCAAAGTGTAAATGTATGTTTATGAATTTCTCTAATAAATGCTATATAAAAGAAGAAAAAAATTACAAATGGTAAAAGAAAATGAAGAGAGAAGAATCGTACTAATGTTGCATTATCTTCTGAAAACCCTCCTCATAGTCATTTTACTAGATCTCTACCTAAATAGGGTATAGTCATATCGGACCGAAATAAGGTCATTTATTCAAGAACGAAATGTCAAGCTCTTTTGAGCCTGGCCACTCGTCCGGGCCGAATCTAGAAGAGAGAGAAAAAATAAACTACATCTTCCATCGAGCATGAAATGCCGCTCTTAAAATGCTCGAGCGAGCACGGTAAACACACGGTGGACTCATCGAAATCGGAAAAAAGGACATCTGTCCGAGATGGGGAGTCAGGATCCTAACGGGCCGAGGATGTACGTGCCGGCTGGAGGTAAACCGGCAGAGTTGGGCCACCGTGGTATGGAAAAAGGTCGGAACACCACTCCTGTGTCCGTCGTCCTGTGAGGCCTCAGGAGAGGACTATTGAACTTGAAGAACCAAGAGACCGGATGGAATGGCTAGTGTTGTCGACGAGGCCTCCGTATCCGAACCTGTCTTTCCGCGTGATTATTATTGTTTCTTTCCCCGCCCCGTAGTCCGTGAAGTAATAATCCGTATTTTTTTTTCTTTCGAAAAAGGTTCCTATGCGCGTGGACGAGCGACGTGACTACACAGTGGGCCAGGGTTCAATTTTCCGGTCAGCGCCGCTACGTGAACATATTGTACCTGGGCGGTAGTTGATTTGTCAAAGCGAACCTCCTCTTGGCGGCTGATTCGTGAGTAAATATTGCAGAAACGGTCGAGCATGAAGAAACGGAAAAGGATTCTTCAGAAAGCGGCCGCGTTCATTTTCGCTCGCGAATACAAAATGTTTAAGTTGTTTGTTTTCTTATTTCGTCTAACAAGAGGGAAAGAAACGAGGCAACTCTTTCTTCGATTATATTCCCAACGAAGAGCACTTTCTCCATTTCGGGCGTTGATACGGTATTTTGAAACCGTTGGACAGTAGAAAACGAAGTGCCGTAGAAACTTGATTGTCTCACTCTTCCAAAAAAAAAAAACCTTTCCGTCGAGATGGGCAGTCCAACTTTTGAATTTAAGATTTAAGTTTTCCAAGATTTGTAACTTGCGGAGTGGATAATTTAAACAAAAAGTCTCCAATTCAGATGTTTGAATGTACCAAAAGATAGGTAATTTAACTGTCCCCATGTAAGGTACCTATCCATTTTTCAACCGTTTGTACGTCATTCAACAATATTAATAGAGCATACGTGAAAATATCACATTATTCAACTTTAAACGTTATTTTCATCTATTTAGTGCAAAAGAAACAAAGAATGAAGCATATATTATTGATATGCTCATCATCAACTATCATTATGCTGAATTTGAGCAAACAACCAATCGCACTAACAGGCATGAAATATAAGTAAGTATACAGGTTATACTTAATTTGAAACATTTTCCTTTTCGCAAAAAAAAAAAAAATAATAATAATAAAAAAAAACTGCAAAATGATTGTATGGTGGCTTATTATCCTTGCTTCAATTACGATTTACAAAGACAATCCACTTTTGATTGTTTCCTATCCCGAAAATTAGTGCACATTTCCACCTAACATTAGATTGGTAAATGAATCACAACTCTTTAAGAATAATGGTAATTTTAATTATTTCTATTTTTCCTAACTATCTAACTAAAAGTTAAATTATTCGCCTAACGATAAAACTTAAGAAAGTGTTTTATGAGCGTTTCATTTCATCAAGTATCGAACGATTTTTATTGCTCTATAAAATCTCGACGTATACCATCATGGAAAAATTTTCAAAATCTCGAAAATTCCACACGAAAACTGTGATAACTCGAGAAACTTTAAAGCTATCGATCCAGGAATTGCCTCATTCGATTCAGCGTCAAAAATCTATACAACTTGATATTAAACACGCCTGTTTAGAAAACATTGAATAAAACTAATTTTTCCCATATAAAAACCCCCCAAAAATACTCTTCAAATAGAGGTAGCGATTTGGCTAAAGGATTGAGCCATTCCAAGAATGATTTGCTGTGAAAATTTCAAACATTTGTGCTATTACGTTTCCTCGGAAAAGTGTTGAAGTCGGACGGACCGAATTTTTTATGTTGGATATTCGGATTTCACATATTTTGAAACGTATATCATCAGATTTTGAGGAGTTTTTTAAATTTCTTTTTAATTGAATAATTAGTCTGAGAATAAAAATTATAACCGTGTCCATGGCAGACGTCGAGACTGTTCCGAACCGAAAGTTAGACAAAATAATTATAACAATACAAAATACAACGTGCACTGCCGATCTTCATATAAAGGTATAAAACATTTTCGAAATTCCCCACGTTTGTAAAATTGATCTCACGAATGCGAATCGTCGCAGCAAGATTCGAAATATTTATCAAGAATCTTCGTACTGCACCAAAGCCAAAACGCAAGTCATCAGGTAACGCTTAGTCAGTCGGAATGAGCTTTTCCGTTTGTAACGGTGTCAAAACTGTCTGTTTGTTGTGAATGGTTCAACAAGTGCAGATTCCGAGTGGCCCTGGTTAGCAGTATTTTATTGGCATCCCATCCTTTTGAAAAAGTCGTAAAACAAGAAGCTTACGAGACGTGCCTTTTTTAAGGACTATAAAAGCCGAACGAAGGGGAGAAGTTAGTGGCGTTGAAGACGCCGCCTTGAGCGCCTGAGTGGCGTGTATTGCCAGTATTTCGTTGGATGAGCGTTCGAACTCAGTCAACCTTGGACGTCAATTATTAAATTTGAAATACTGCCGCTTCGATCGTACCCGCTATTGTCTTTTGTCAAATTTCCTCTATTATAGGTGAGCGTGCAGAATTCCAAAATGTGTACTACAAAAGAAGAAATTTCAAAAAAATTTAGAAAATGTTCTGAAATTTTTGGAATTTTTTATTTTTTATTTTATTAGAACGCTACGTCTGAATTCCCGTAGAAATGAGCGTCAAGACAATAATGAAAAGTCCTGTTAGTATTATTTTCAGAATTTCCAAGGTTAAAAAACAAAAACAAAAAAAAAATTATAACCCAAAAAAATAAAAAATGAAAAATAAAAATAAAAACTGATAAATGTTGTCGGAGTTCTATTGTTTTGGAGTACGGATTCGGATTCAGCGTTAAATTGTCCTGTATAAACAGCTGTCGAAATCGCTCAAAAACAATAGGTACTCAACAGATTCACCCTTGAAGACGCCAGCTGAGCTCAAAATCGATCGGTTTGTAGCTCGGCTCACAGAAAATAATTTCTGCGGCGCTGTGTCAATTATTTTGCTATGTAAGCGTGTTTGGCATCTGACCGAACCGGTACTCTTACGTATTAAAACGAATCATCTGACAAAATTTTGAACGGCGCAAGTTGAATTTGCGGGAACTCAAACACTGATTTTTTTTACCATTTGCGATTTCATCAAAGAATTTAAAAATCAGAAAAAATATACGATAGTATGATACAACTTTCCAGAAAACGTCAAATTTTTATCTATTCTGAAAGTCGAGTAAAAAATCATTAAACAATTCAAAAACTTGGTTATTTTTGTGAAAAGTGGCGTGATAACGATTTGTTCAAATTTGGGATATTGAGAGTAGGAGATGTGTATGATAATATATTTATGCGACATTCTTGGTTTCTGTTTCCCCAATCGGATGAAATAAATGTTTGAAATTGAAAAAAAAAAATTTCGTGTGTATTTCACTGAAAATGTTGAAAACCGCATTTGGAATATTGATCGGAACATTACTTGTAGAAAATGTGGATAGTTAAACTACCTATATTTTTGTATATATCGAAACCTTTAAATTGACGACTGTTTTTTGGAATTATCGAGGGTATAAGTAACAAATCTTGGAAAACTAGGAAAGTTGGAATCGTGAGTTCGGCTCAAAATATGCGAAAGTCGACATTCCAATACTTCATGGCACAGAACATGGATAAACCACTGCCTATAGTTACTATTATATCTACTATACATTACGACTAACTTTACAGAGAAGAAAACTGCACGAAAGGTGTAAGGAGACTCACACTCAAGGGCACTGCACAAAGGGCACAATCCCTAGTCAATTGTAAAACTTGAAATATAGCTGCTTCCCTTTAACCCACTGATCTATAGACGGTTTTATTTGTTCGATTTTCCTATATTAAAGTTGAGCGTGCAGAAATGAATCACTTTTTCCTGACTACTTTTACTTCGAACGAGCTGTCGATGATATTAATTTTGAATGGTCTGATGGATCTCCATTATCTCTGGAAGAAAACTGAGAAATTCTCCATTATCTCCGCTGCCGTGCGCGATCTCGGCGTCCTCCTGGATGGCCAACTCTCGTTGTTTGGTCACCACATTGCCACGATCTCCTCCCGCGCCATGAGGTCCCTGGGCTTCCTTAGGCGCAACTCACGTGAATTTTCCCATGCTCCGGCCCTTCTGACTCTCTACCGCAGCCTGGTTCAGCCCATCCTCGAATGCTGTCGACTATGGGGCCCTGAGCGCACGTTTCCACCTGCCAAGCCCGGCCCACCGCCGCTTCTCGGCCGATATGGTCTTCCTTCACGGCCTTCTTGCTGGTCGGATGGACTCGCCACCTCTGCTTGAGCGTTTGGGCTTGCGCGTCCCGCGCCACGGTTCTCGGCTCCGGGAGGTGTTTGTCGTCCCCTTTTCCGCCACCAACTATCTTCTCCATCGACCTCTCTGCCGCATCTCACGGACTGCAAATGTGCTCTGTGCTTGTTGCGATGTCGATTTTTTTGAAATTACTCTATCGCGTCTGAAAACGTTTCTCCGATCTGTGCCGTTGTCCCTGTGTTACCCTGTGTAATGTTGCTTTTGTTTTTCTTCCCGTTTATTTGCGTTTTATTGTTAATTGGGCTTGTTCCCGTATATGTGCTAAATAAATAATTCTTCTGTCATAAATAAACTTCTGTCATGGGCGGTTAATCAACCTGTACTATAAATTGTGAAATAAAGATTTGTGAAATCCGAAATCCGAATAAATAAAAAAATCTCTTCCTGGTCGAGGATCGAAGGGAGGCTTGAATCGTCTACATTTTATGGGGCGTTTCTCTTGACCTAGTTCGGCAAAAGGTAATTCTTTTCACCCTGGACTTGAATTTCCCTCCTGCTGCTAACTTGATAGATGGAATAAATTTGTGGTCGTTGAATGAAAATTCGGAGTAGAGTCGCTTTAATTTTCACGATAGAGAGATAATTATTATATTCATAGTGACGAGGAACTATTGATATAAAATGATCGGTTATTCTAGTTTAGGTGCCACTGGAAGCGGATGGAGCTTCGAAAAGTAACCAATAGGAACAAGAGAATGCTTTTTATCTGAGATAGATGGAAACAGGTTCAGCTCCCATTGATGAATGTTTGGTCTATTTACTGTCCCCTATGTTATGTCTGTTATCTTGGATCCCCTTTCGTCCAACCACGGACGGACGAGTGGGCGAAGAACGTAACAGAAACGGTAATCCTTTTTCGGACTGGTACGTTGTCACAAAAGAAGGTAGCAACGACCGAAGATGCCGTCCGATGGGATAGTACCAATAACACGGTTCTCTCCGAGGCATCTATTATGTAAATTATTGGGCTCTCTTCTCTCGCTCTGTCTTTCCGTGTTCGTCCTCCTCTCCTCTTCATCGTCGCCCTTTCTTTCCTTTCGCCCGATCTTCTTCACCGTGTTGAATATTATTTGAGGTCCGGAACCTCCAAACAGGTTGCTGGACCGCTCTTTTATCCCGGCGATGGGGCCCCTCAGCCCGCAGACCCAGTCCAGGAGCGTCCCCTTCCACCCCGCCGACCTCAGGGACCCGACGATGGAACGGTGAAACCCGAACCTCCGTCCGCATTCCACTCGTCTCGGATTTTTCGGGAGGGAGCCGCTCCGGAAGTGGGCGAATCGTTCGTGTAATATCGTTTGGAATCGCGGGAATTTGAATATTTTGAAGAGCCAGCCGGCGGCTCGGGCACAGCACGAGACGAAACCGCAAAAATGACCCAGATCCTTCGATTTCCTATCAGCGGAATCTCGAGAGACCAGTTCGAAATCTAACATCAACGACTGCGCATTGGACGAGCATACGAAATTATTATCAGCTGTCGATTAATTCATTATTGCCCCTCCTTCGCAAGATTACAGTTTTTGCAGCTTTTTTGGTGGTAAATTGAGATGGCGTGCTGCGTGCCATTATATGGCGATTAGTCGTGCGTATAAAACGTCGCTTATGGTTTATTATTCCTTTGCTACAATATTGATTTGAGAAGACCGTTCACTCTTAATAATAACCATCCAAAATAATTTCGAGCGTTTCCACACTTCTACATTGGTGACAATAGGCGTCGAGTGGACAATTATTATTTTGGGGGGGCACAACGTGCCAGAGATCAAAAATCTGGAATAATCTGATTCGCTCTGTTTTTTGTATCTATAAGCCTATCTTACTCGTTATTGTTTCAATATAAAACAAAATCATTATAAACAATGTAAGCTTTAATGATAGAATTTTCATAAAAGAAATTATGTATACAGACAGTAATTGAAATATTACTAGGCCGATTATTTAGTTGTCAATTAGTTGTGTGGGCAAGTGCCCCCTCGTGCCCCCCTCACGCGACGCCTATGTTGGTGACTATAATCGAAATCACCGTACCAATTAACTATCGTAATTGGAGGATGCAGCTGACCACGTTCGGTGACCCAGTCTCAGACGAGGGAACCGAGCGCACTACAATTCCAGGAATTATCGAGACTTCCTAAGGTAGGGAGGGGGGATTAAATCCTCTGTCTGTCGCGCCAGCCCCTCTAGAATCTGCTCACTTTCTGAACAAGTTAGTGCCTGTGCGTCCATTTGATTGTCTATCTTCATATCCGTCTGTCCATAGTGCGCCCATCTGCCCGGCTCCATGTTTATGGCCAAAAGGTGACAATTATCGTCATTTCTCCTTGAAAAACCATTCAAATTCAATTCAATATTTTCTGTAAATGTTCTCCCAGCGGAAAATACGTAAGATATAAAATATAAGATAAGAATAAGAATAAAAGTAAAAGAATAAGAATAAGATAAAAATAGTAAGATATTATTTCCTTCCCAATTTTAAATATTTACATAATTTTACAACCCTCAAGGGTAAATATTTTCGATAGGTCAGTTTTGAAAAGTTATTTATGGCAAGCAGATGACGTTTGATTATTATCTTTGGCTCACACAACGTACGATCTTGTTAGATATCTTCAGCTGGCTGCAAAATCAATGTATTCAAATGCTTGAGTTTTTTAAATGTTTGTATTCTCCCTTCAGGGCTGGTTATACAGTCTTGGGGGTCCTTGCTTGTTCTGCACTGGAGAGAATAAAATCGGTAAACCGAAGCTTTAATCAACATAATTCAACTATGAACTGAATTTTGGAATTAGAATATTTGCTGAACTAGCTAGGAAAACTGTCTCCATGGATACAGTTTATAACTTTTGTATCACATTGTTATAATCTCATTTTACAAAACTTGTCTTGTATCGTTTTGCTCACATACTGCACTTCAGCATTATATCCTTATTCACGCGTTTTTCTATGTTTTGGTCTGGTGGCTAGTTTTTCTATAGAGTATAAAATAAAGAAAAATATATCAAGAGAAATTGGCTATTAGGCAATTTATTCATTAGGTATTCTCGGATTTGCGTTTTGATAAAACATCAAACTTTAGGTAAGAAAACTTTTCCTTGGGTGATTTCAATGGTTTATTATTACGAAATAATAAACCATTGGGCGATCCAACCATTGGGCGAAACCTGAGCAATTTCTATGGTTTATTATTATTAAATGATAAACCAACAAAAATAATTTTAAATATCATGTTGCTAAGGAGTTTTCATCTAGAGTTAACAATCTTTTGTTAGGAGGAAAGGTTCACAGATCTTCGAGATAGTTATATAAAAAATATGGATAGTCTTCTTAAATCATATTCGACGCGAGGAATTGTATAAAACTGTGCAATAATTTGAAGCGATTTTACTTCAAAAAGTCGACATTTATAAGAAATCTCATCCTGCGCCTATAAGGATCACTTACATACAGTGCGATTAGCGATACGCGCATATCAATATATTGTATCGGTTCATGCGAAATCTCTAGCACATTGGTCTGAATACGCGTGAGAACTCAGCGGTCGCCGTCGGCTCGGAACGGAGAAAAGGGACGCCGCGCGAATAAAAGGTTTCGTTCAATGAAAAGGGTAACGATGCAATCTAGGTAGGCGTGCGAGGCCGCGGACCCGAGGCCTTTTCAAGTTAAGGATCTGAACTTCCCTGGAACAATATCCCGGCTTAAGCTGAGCGGAGCTGCACTTCTCGTTCCTTCTTTCCTTTACTGCCTATTGACTTCATAAATCCAGATCGTCTCCTCCTCCTACATTCCACCTCGAGTCAATCTTTTCAAGCTCGGACAAAGATGTTGTACAATATCCGTAGAATACAAATGCGGTCCCTCGTTTCGCTATCGGTGGAAGATGCCTTGTAAAAGCTCTGCGTGCCTCTTCGGTTGGTGAATGGCCGGATCGACCGACTGAATGGCTCTTCGGCCACGGGATGACCTACTCGTACAACAGCTATGCGATTCCAAGCCGTCTCCTTTCGAGAGATTCGGACTTAGTTTTACAACAGGCTCCTCGCTCCGGACTGGGAATGCCGGAGAATCAACATCGACGAGCTTAATTTTCGAGCTTCCCACGTCGTGAATGAGGTGAATATTATAAAAATAGCGATACATTATCAATATTATTATCTCTCAGATATCGCTCAGGCTGGCGTTTGCCAAGGGGTTATATATTATGTTGAGGAAAATTCCAATTAAGGTCCTGAAAATCAATCAAGGTCAATGCTTTTTCCAGTTTCAGTTTTTCAATTTTTTTTTTTTTTTTAAATTTAATTTTTCCGTTTTCCGCGTCTTAAAGTTGGACATGAGCAAACACTGAGTTAAATTTACCCTTAAAAAATTTACCCAATGTTTCTTCATTGCGGATCCGTCACTCAAGGCGCCGATAATAGCTTTATTGGTTCTCGAAGCTTTTGTGTTGAATTTGGGAGATTATCAGGAATTTGGCATGATGGTATAACTCGAGAGCTCTTGGAGCTATAAAAATTGTTCTTCACTCGTTGGAATGGTCGTTGTAAATTCTCGCGAAAACGGTTTGATAAACTCGTAAATAAAAACGGTTTTAATGAACAGTTTGAAAACAGCAGTTGAGACGGTCCTTAACAACAACGAATAGACGCGCAGAGGAAAAACACAGCGAACGATGAAAATCTCCATGTCAACCGAAACGCTAGAAGAAAGTGAAAATACAGCTGTTTGCGTACCATGGTTACCGTAACGAGTATACCGGTGGCGACTGTGCTTCAACTCCTGCTGAATGTGAAGCGTACTAAATCATGTAAACAAGATAAATACGAAACAATTACTGGCCGTATGCTGCGGCCAGACAGTCGTCTAACACTCTCTTCAGCTCTATCGTAATAATTTAGCATTTAATTTTAAAATTAAGAAAAATAAACTACAGAAATAATTACTATTTAAAATAATTATAATTAAAATTACTATAGTCGGAACGGAGTTTTTCCTTATACTTACCAACAATCTGTTTTTTGGTAAAAACGTTCACAAATGTTCGGAATAGTTACTATCACTAATGGATGGTCTTCTTACATTATTATTGAAGCAAAGTAATAGTGAACTACTGTACAATCATACAATTTATTCAGCGAGGAGACACAGAAAAAGAGAAACAAACGAACTACAAGGAAGTGAAGTGTGTGACCATCTAGAATTTCAAGGCCTTCAACGGAGAAATTTATATAATTGTGATTCAATTTACAAAGGCGAGTGCTGTAAACGCCACTTGCTGGGGATTGATTGGAAAAATCGTAACAACTTCGCATGACTCGTTACCAATTCAGAACCCCGCATTACTCCCATTGACCAACACGAGATCTCCACTTATCCACTCAATTAGCTCGGTTTCACGCGAACAGCTCGAAAAGGCCGCTGTCTGGGTAAGCGGTTCAGACACGGCTAGGAGTAGTATCCTTGGAGTAATTCGTCGACTCATAGTAGTAATCTTATGTGTTGGCTTGGCGATCAGACGATAGGGAGGAGCACCGGTTGGAGGACGAGTGGGGACCAGCCGGAGGATTGAACGTGTGGGGAAGTCTGCGCGAGTTAGCTTGCCGCCAAGGAGTGCGAATCTTTTATTTATTTTTATTAGCGATCCGCTGAGGTAGTTGTTATCCTTGAGTGCGTACAAGTCTTCAGCAGGCGAGGTCGCTACATTTGGAAAGGACCCCACGAGGACGCACCCCGTCAGTCAGACAGGGCAAAATAGTATTTCTTTTTGGTTTTCGAACTTCTGCCTCGTGCAAAAAATAGAGAAAAATTCGAGTCCTCGGACAGCTGTAATAGATGGCCAAATGATCCGAGCCAGGGCTCGACGTTTTTCTCGTTTTTACCTCAACTCTCGCGTTTGAAGTTGACTTCATCGCCAGTAAGCGTCAATTCGGTGGGAAAATTGGATGGAATTGTAATTAGCCGGAGGACTGCTTTGAATTCAAGGCCTTCCGACAAAGGTTGAGCGAATTTTTTTCGCTTAGCAAGGAGGAGCAAAAATATAATACACGCGCATGACGAGCGGCATTAGACGAAAAATGTTTTTCTGTTAGCGTCATTTCCCTTGGTCTGCGTTTAATCGATACACATTGAAGCGCCTTAAAACTATTTCCCCCCCAGAACCCTCGCCATTTTCGAATTAATTTAGCTTTGACGAATTGTCCCCCTGTTCAACTGAACTCTTCCTTTCTAGCTGCTTCGTACAACTATAGCTATCCAATTGATGAACTGGAACGTTATATTACCAAGCCAATTCACTCGGATAGAGAGGTTTGAAAATTCTCGGGCTGATTAAGAGGCACGAACACGTGTGGAGAGCACGAACGTCTCAACTACATGATGACTCGAGCATAAAGCAAACGCAGGGGGATTAATTCGAGTTCCACAAGCCAGAATCTTCGCGGCTCGGACCTTGGGCAAAAGCGATTCGGAACGACGGGGCAACAACTTCGAAATTACCGAACAGAATTCAGCGTCCGAGATGTAATTTGAAGCACGGGGCAGATGGAAGGAACGGCGGCCACTAGGTAAACCAGATCCTCCTCGGCTGATAACGTCGTGAGATGTTGAGGAGCCTTGAGACGCATCAGCAAGTGAAATGGGTGGTTTACATATTCGCCAAACGGATCGGCTGACAGGAGGCATTAAATTCTTCTCTGGCTCCGATTAGCATTTCGTGTACTGGTCCCGCCTGTACGTCCCCCAGCCCTAGCTTCTTCCTCGTGGGTTTACGGGTGGTCTCGTGCCGCGAACAAGGAATAATAGGTTGGCCCAGGGTCTTCTCGGCCGAAAAAGTCATCATATACCACCGAAAATTACAAGGCTCGTCAAAAGAATCGCTTCGCTCCGACGAAAACGTCTTTCAACAGTTTTTATGGCTCCAAATACCGAAACGCTGCCGTTGGCCGTTGGGAAATAAATGTTGCCGCAGACGCGGTCAAATAAATCGAATATAATTCCGTAGAAATTATTTTCCACCGAGCGAAATCATATTATTTCTAACGTACAATACACTCGAATATATAGGAGTTAGTCACTTGAAATTAGTTGTCCTCGATGCGGGGAGTCTTCTGAAGGCGATTATTTTTTTCTTTGTAACTTCTAGTCCTCGCAGAAATACTCGTTCTCGCTGGGAATAATATTAATTTGCTACGAATTTCTGAATTTTAAGACACTAATTTGACTTACTTATCGCATTGGTGGCAACTCATCACTTTTCAACGACAGCGAAGGTCGAACGAAAATCTAATTTAACTCACCTTATTCGAATTTTTTTTTTTTTTTAAATAACTTAATAATAAACCATTGTAATTGCTCGCCTCAAATTTGTCTCACCCCCTCAAAATTTGAAGTTTTAAGTATCAAGGCATGCAGAATCCGAATATCTAATAGAAAAATACTGCCCGTACGTCATCGCCGTCGACACTTCTCTGAAGAAACGATAAGATCTATATACAAGAAATGTTTACCAAAAATCATTATTGGTCTGAAAATGACTCAATTCATTAGCCAAATCGCTAACTTAATTTTAACGGTATTTTTGGGGGTTTTGAGGGGGACGAAATTTGAATTTCTCCAAGACTTTGAATCATAGATGTGTTTGATATCAAACTATATAGATTGGCGCTGAATCAAATGAGACCGTCGATAGGTTTAATGGTTCTCAAGATATTTTGCGCAATTTTCGAGATTAATACTTGCGAAGATTGTAAATCTTCATTATTTGTGGAGCTGTAAGAATCGTTAGTGAAATATATTTAAATTAGGATTTGAATTGGATTGGAATGAAATGCAATTCGTGAGGAGTAGTCAAGTGTAATCACAAAAAGATAAGAGGGAACCAACAGATTAACATGAAAATAAAGCTGACTTCTTGTCGTGGCAGACTTGCATACATATCATTCTCCGCAAGCATTTTTGAAGTACAGAAAACCAAACCAAACATAAGAAAAGAACTTCTAGAAAATCTGACGTTAATGAACTTGTCTCTGTGAACTTGCTCCGAAATTTAAATGTCCAAAAATAAGAAAAGAAATACGTGGCATCATTCGGTGTACGTTATGGGCTTCCTCGCACGTAAGGAGTATCTGCGGGCTGGCGCAGGCGGATTATCGGCTTGGACTGGAGGCGGTGGACTTACTGGGGTCTGCTGTGACAGGTTAGATGTGGGATGTACTAAACTCGCTCTTGGAGAGAGGGTCTGACTGTGATCTTGACGAGCTGGTGAGCCAACCGAGATCCGAGGAGTGCTGATGGGTAAGCGTGCTGGAACAGCGACTGGATCTGTTGCTGATGTCACTGTTTTCTTGGAGCTGCCGCGCAATATTTGGTCAATGTGTCGTCGAAGCACCAGGCCATCATCGCTGTTGACTTCATAGTGGAGATCGCCTATCTTGGATGCAATGACTCCCGGCTTCCAACTCTCTGCGTTGCCTGCGAACGAACGATACATGACTCGATCACCAGGGTCGAATGACCGAAAGTTCCTGGAGCAACTGGAGCTCCTTCGTTCAGACATTCGTCTGTGAAGGTCTGGCTTGACGAGGTCTAACCGTGACCGAATCACTCGTCCCAAAAATAGAACGGACGGTGGCTGCCCCGTTGTTTGATGCGGCGATTTATGATACTGGAGCAGGAACGCATTAATGTGATGCTGTAAGTTGCTCGGGGTCGCTCCAGCATTTTTCAGCGCTCGTTTGAGCGTCTGTACTCCTCGCTCGGCTTGGCCGTTGGTCGATGGATGATGTACAGCAGAGGTTTTGTGGAACCGAACGCCCTGGATTTGAAGAAATTCCTTGAAGGCGGATGAGGAAAATTGAGGGCCGTTGTCAGAGACAACTACAGTTGGAACTCCATACAACGAAAACATGCCTTCTAGTATGTCGCATGTCGCCTTAGCTGTGGTTGAAGAAGTGACTGCGACGTTCATCCATTTCGAGTAGGCATCAACGACAATTAGGATGTATTTGCCGATGAATTCGGCGTAGTCCACATGAATTCTGTCCCAGCATGTTTTAGGGTATTCCCAATGATGAGACCGTATCTTTGGTGGCATTCTTGCATTTTTCATGCACGGCTCACAATCTTTCGCCATCCTTTCGATGTCCTCATCGATCTTGGGCCAATAGATCAGGGACCGGGCAAGCCCTTTCATCTTCACAATGCCGATGTGTGCAACATGAAGCTCCTCCAAAAGCATCTGGCGGAATTTTGGTGGAATTACGACTCGTTGACCCAGCATCAAACATCCATCGGACATCCTGTATTCAGCTTCTCGTCCCTTGTAGCCCATCAACCGTAGCTCATTTCCATTTTGAAGGGCGGTGATGATCGGAGATAGCTGTTTGTCCCTGGACGTTTCTTTTGCGATGTCGGTTGAGGTAATTGGGATTTGCTGGATCTGCAGTTGGACAAATTGGTCGAAATCGTCAAACTCGGGAATCTTCAAAGTCGGGATTGGATTTTGTTCGACCGGAAAGCGAGACAGGAAATCGGCATTTGCATTCTGCGTGCTAGGCTTGAATTTGATGTCGTATGTGAAATTTGCTAGGTAGGCGGCATAATTTGCACAACGAGATAGAGTGAATTGGGGAAGTGATGCATTGGGGGAGAAAATGTGTGATAGTGGCTTGTTATCTGTGACGATGGTAAATTTCCGAGCGTATAGATACTGGAAGAACCTTTTCACGCTCCACACAATGGCTAAAGCTTCGCGGTCGATTTGAGGGTAACGTTGTTCGGTGCTGTTAAGAGCTTTGCTGGCGAAGGAAATCGGTCTCTCAGATCCGTCGGGCATTATATGTGATAAGACGCAGCCAAGACCAACTGGACTCGCGTCGGTGGCTAAGACGAGCGGCAGCTGCGGGTCATATGTCACAAGAACTCTATCGGAGGCTAATTCGGATTTTAGGAATTCGTAGGCTTGCCTTGCTGGGTCATTCCATTGGAATTTTTCAGAATTCAGGAGTTTTCGGAGTGGAGCAGTAGCCGTTGACAAATTGGGGATGAAAGCGTGATAATACGTCACTTTGCCGATGAATGTCCGGAGTTGGCTTGCATTCTGAGGTACGGCGGATTCGAGGATTGCTTTGATGTGCTTGTTCTGGCATCGCAGCCCAGTGGAATCGACAGTATGCCCAAGGAATTCAATGCTTTGCAGCATATAGGCACATTTGGATTTTTGGAGTTTTAACCCGGACTGCTGGAGTCTAGAGAATGTGGAGTCGAGGGCTTGGAGCATTCCTTCTTGCGACCTGGAAAAAACAAGAATGTCGTCAAAAAAATTGATGGCGCAACTTAGACCGCGCAGCACCTCTTCCATGCGTCTCTGCCATATTGCTGGAATGCTAGCAACGCCATACTGCGCTCTGTTTGGCTGGATCAATCCATGAGTCGGAGTGTTAAGCGTCATGGCAGCGCAAAAATTGGTGCTGCATGGTAGACTCATATATGCATCGGTGATGTCTAAGCGGGAGAAAAATTTGGCGCCACGCAGTCTATGGAACAACTCTTCCACTCTTGGAATAGGATATTCATCAACGACTAGTTGAGGATTAAGGGTTGATTTGTAGTCCCCAGTGATCCTCATTTTGCTTCCTTTCATGACGACGTGCGTTGGCGATGCCCACTGTGATGAAGATACTTGGACGTAGAAACCGGACGCTATCTTCTTGTCGATCTCTACCGCATACTGTTCCCGAAGGGCAAAGGGGATTTGTCTCGCCCGAGCAAAGACCGGCCTGGAGTCTTCTCGAAAAGTCACCTCAGCAGGAGGGCCAACCAGTTTGCCAGCGGTGTCAGCGAAAAGTGAGCTGTATTTCTGTAGTATCAAACCGATGCGACTTGAGGGCTGATGTAACGAGTTGTTTTTCAGAATCGATCTCGGTTGTGTAGAAAATACTGCCGGAGGGGTAGTTGACTCAGTAACTTTGAAAAATTCTTCAAAGGAAAGGAGATCTGCAAATTCGGTAATCCACTCACGTCCAAAGATGCTGTCGGTTGGAAAAGGTACGACATAGAGATTCAGCGGTACAGTGCGCCCACGAAACGTCACGTCCAATGTGGTGTACCCCATGCATTTGAACGCGTGCTTGGTGTAGCTCACAAACGTTCGAGTTGACGGTTGGAGTTCAAATTTAGGTAAAATTCGCTTGAGCACGTCGACGTTGACCATAGAAGCAACGCCACCCGTATCAAGTTCCATCTGTAGCGGGGAGTTATTAATTTTAACTGTCACTATGGCTGGAGGGGGTCGTTTAGCGAGGATTATGGTTTCTGCGATGGAATGGAGTGAGTCACCGTCATCGAAGAACGTGACGCTGGAATAGGGGTAGCCGTCATCATCGCCATTGTCTTGACTGTCGGTAGTGCGGTGAGTGGAGTTTGCGCGATATCGAGGATTTTTCGAATTTGCATGAAATATTGGCTTTCGACAGTGTGACGCAATATGTCCATTTAGGGAACATTTTGAACATTTACTGTCATAATACGGGCAGTCGATTCGCCAATGCTGGCCTCCACATCCTTTGCAGTTCGATGGAGGGCGACCTGGACTTGCGCGACGTAGACGAGGAGACGGCGACCGGCGAGCAGACGGGAAGCGGCGGGGGGTTGGCGAAGGCCCACCTTGTCTAGCGGGCGACCTTGTATAGCTGCCTGGTCGGGAGCTCGAATGGTAGTGAGCCGGCCGAAACTCACGCGGGCGGCTAGCGTGCGCGAATTTGTGCACTTTATTGTCTCCTGTTTTGAATTTTAGCTCTGACGAAGCGAGCTTTGTCGCCTCGAGGTCTGTGGCAATTTTTAGTGCATCCTTAAATGCATTTGGCTTTTTATTCATGACGTCATTTCGAATATGGTCGTCTTGCAAACCATAGATGAATTGGATAATCAATGAGTAATCTATGAAATTACCAAATTCGCAGTAGAGTGCCCCTTTCTTCAGCCGACGAGCGAATTTAGCGATGGTTTCGTCGGTTTCTTGAATAATTTGTCGGAACTTTATGGCTTCACTGTACTTGTTCCTGGCTGCAGTGAAATGAGCTACCAAGTGATCAATGATTTTGTCGAAACTTAACTTTTCGGGAGCTTCCGGGAATATGCACTCGCGTAGAGCTGATGCCAGGTCGTTGCCCATGTAAACTCGAAGGTGAGCCGCCCAGTATTTCTCAGGTATCCGCTTTAGTTGGAGTTGAAGTCGGAAGCGGTCGAAGTAGGAGGAGATCGGCTCATCGCCATCAACTTTAAATTCCTCAAAAGAAAACTCGGCCGTTTTCTCTTGCAGTGAAGCCATTTGCAGAACGATCTGCGTCAATTTCGCCAGTTCTGCCGTCAGATCAGGAGCTGTGCCGGTTGGAGTCGCCATGGTCGTGCCTTGTTATCAGTCAGGAAGGGAAAAAAAAAAGAAAAAAATTGGAAACGAAAAAATTAATACTGCACTTCGCGGTAAATTGAGTAAAGAATCAAAAAAACTAAACCTTACTCCTCGTCGCCACTGAAATATATTTAAATTAGGATTTGAATTGGATTGGAATGAAATGCAATTCGTGAGGAGTAGTCAAGTGTAATCACAAAAAGATAAGAGGGAACCAACAGATTAACATGAAAATAAAGCTGACTTCTTGTCGTGGCAGACTTGCATACATATCAGTTAGATACACGTTAAATGCTCGTCTCAAGCTCACTCTCTCAAGCAGTATCGAAGGCAATTAATTTTATTTTAAATTAAGCAATTAATTGGGAAAAATAAAAATATAATTATTAATGTACGATAGTTACCAAGGAATTCGCCCTTAGTTTCCTATATGTTTTTAGATGGAAACGTTCACAGAGTTTGGATGGTCTATTCAAATCATGATGGAAGCAAAGGAATAAACACATGAAAATAGGTAAAATGTGTAAGTAAAGGAATAAATAATTAAACCACCGTAAAATCATTTGCAGCGTTTTTTATTGCATATTCGGATTCTAAAAGCCTTGAACAATTGCAATTTTATGGATATTTTTCTTATATTTCATAGAAGTTTGAATAATTGTTTATTAATTGCGAAATTTACAAAATTTCGATCTGTTGGATTAACGAGCGTGCGATTAACGATGAGGAAAAGCGCCTATAAAAAAATACTTTCCCTTATTACAATCTTGTTTAGGGACGGAGCAGGTAAGCGTTAAAGTCACCAACAACTTTAGGAGACCGTTTCTTAAAATGCGTCTGATCGTCCGAGACGCTGCAATTGTCTCTAATTGGCAGGTTGTGACTACGAAATAGACAGAACGGCCCTGTAATGACGCTTCGTGCTTCAACGCCAAGTGTCCCTTTTCTCAAAGCCTAATGTCTTCCATTAGGATGGACAGTCACTTTAAGCAAGTAGCTCTAAGTAAGAATAGCTTTTAATTGAACAGCGTAATAGTATTTCACTGTTGCGCCAATTCGAGGAGTCATTCTAAGCGATGTAAGGGCGAGGATTTTAATTGAAAACGACGAATTGCTTTCTTGGTTCTGGCAAATTTTTAATCAAGAGATTATTTGCGAACCCTTGTTATAATTGTTTTAATCCTTCTTATAATTTTTAAATTTTTTTAACCCTTCTTATAATTTTTAAAAAATTATTAAAAATTTTTAACCCTTTTTATACATTTTTTAACCCTTTTTATAAATTTTTTAACCCTTCTTATAATTTTTTTTTTGTTTCAAAAATTATTAATTTTTAAAATTATCATTTTATTTATAGAAATTTGTTGGACCTATTTAAAAAGAAATTATGAAGAAGATGCTTTCTGAAGAGGCCTTGAATGGTGAAAGCGCTCGAAGTATAGAAGCTCAAAATAAGATAACGTCGCTGCTTACATCTCAACCTCATCCTCATCACGTCGATTCTCAGCGGTAAGTCTGGTCTGGGTTATCACTCTCTTTACCCCAATTGGTACATCCCAATTTAGATAACTTCCTAGGCACGAGTAACTGTCCACTAGCTCTATGTAGATTTTGTTGTAACCGGAGCAATAAGTCTTCGTAAGCTGCCTGTGTTGTCATAGACACTTATTCTGAAAGACACTTATACTATGAAAATTTCTGCCAAATTCACATCCGAATCGGAATTTTCAGGCGACCCTGATACTCCCATTTACTGCGTAAACATAAAAGTGAAATAAATCATAGTCCGTAGCAGTTGAGCTCACGCTTCTCAAGTTCTAGAAACAATATCCTTATATGACGAAGCTGCGAAGCTAGCAAAAAGGCTACAACCGGGAATATAAAAATCTCACTCTAAACGCACGATTTCAACATTCTAGACGCGACGCTGACGGGCTAGGAAAGGGGAACAGTTAAGTAAGCGAGCCGGCCCTCTGATTATGGTAAATAATTACTCGGACAAGAAGCAGAAGGATACCGACATGGGATTCGCGACTGCAGCAGCCATAGGACCCTACGGATAAGATGGAACGGGGTGTCCGTCGACGAGGGATGGGAAGATGACACACCCCGCCGAGGAATACGGCAGGGTAACGGTACAACGGCGTGGAACCGGGGAAGACGAGTGTAGCGAACAGGCTCGACCTTCTTCATCCATCGACCGGTAAAAGGAGACAGTTGCGAGGTCCCACCTTGAACTTCTCGGATCGGAGATTCATCCGAACGCTCGATCTTTCCTCGTAGGAAACGAACAGGTGTTGCTTTTACTCGGCCAATATTTTTCGGGAACTATCAACTATTGAGGTCAACTATTGCGTCAATTTCACACTCACCCGTAACGTTTATTACATCCATAGTGGTTTATTGTTTAACGATAAACCATTGTAATCGCTCATATAAACAGGCTCGTCCCCTCCACAATTTTTTGATGTTTTTCAAGGCATCTAGACTCGGAATGTCCAATAGAAATAAAAAAATAAAATAAAACCGACTTCAAAAATATTTACCTATAAAATAAACTCTGAAAAGGAAAAAATAACAAAAATTTCCGTCTTCGCAGCAACTCATTCGCCAACTACGCATTTTAAGGACTACTTTATTGGATCACCTCCCCTAATAATATAAAAATTACTATTTCTCATTTCCCAAATGATTAAGACTTTCCTTTCACCTCCGAAATGAAATTTTCACCAAAAATCAATCTCGATCTTACGACGGCCCAATTCTTGAACCGCATCGCTACCTCAATTTTAAGTTTATTTTTGGGGGGTTTTGAGGGGAACGGAATTCGTATTTTCCAACGTTTTTCAAAAAAAGGTTTATTTTTGGACATTTTAGATTTTGTGATTTGAATCGAATGAAACCACGACAGAGTCGATAGCTTTAAATGGTTCTGCTGTTATCGCAGCTTTTCTTTTGAAATGTTGAGATTTTGAGAAATTGGCCATGATGAACTTCAGAGTTTGCAGAGGAATAAAAATCTTTGGAATGCTTGTCGAACATTCTTTTCTGCAATCCGACTTGAACTTTATTTATTAAGATGAATGAAAATAATTAAAATCACTATAGTTGCTAAGGAGTTGTTAGGTGGAAACGATCACAAATCTTTGTGATAGTTTTTATTACAAGTACGCAGAATTCTTACATTTAAATCGAAGCAAAGGAGAAATAAATCCCCGTACAATCTGATTCGAAACCGTTAACATAAATGGCCTAAATCTAAATTTACTCAGCGATTTTCCCTCCGTTTTCGTTGCAGTATTGAATCGCATCAGTCGGACGGTATTTTCATAATATAGGATAATCTCTGAGCCTTAAATTGCAACACACAGTTCACCTCGCTTTCCTAGCTAGTTCTAAATGCAACAGAGCTTTTGAATGGCTTTTGCAATAAAAAACGCTGCATTTTACGCTCCGTCAGACTTTCACTGAGGAAACCGTTCGCCTTACTCACTTTCGGGCTCGATGAAGCATGGGAATGCTCTTTCGAAGAGCCAACCGTGCGTTACCGTATGAGTGACGCGATTGTTGACGAGGCATTGTGCTATAGTAACATGAAAATTACAGTCGTGTCATCTGTGCTGTCGCTGGACTCGGAAGTAAATCCATTTCCTGTTCTAACTGTGGGAGAGTTGTCCGCGGAGGAAGTTGCTATCTTGGAACTGTTCCAGTCAAAAGTTTTCAATCAAATACGCTTTTCGATTATTAAAATTATATTGAAATTTTGAAAGTGGACGATAGAAAATTTTTCGCCGTATAAATATTGCGCCGTTTTTCGCCGCAGAATGTGTCTCGCACCAAATATCAGGATACAAAAAATATCTTAACGATTCTGGTGCGCAACAAATGCTTGGAAGTAAAATCTCTCAAGTCTTAAATACGGGATTGAATATTTAAATCCCTGCATTTGCTTGCGAACTATATTATTCTAGAGCCCGCCGTTCAACCTTTTTCTTTAGTACTTCGTTTTTTTTAATTTTATTATTTTTCTGAAGCAAGGTTTGTGTTTATTTTTTGAGTTGTTACACAGAATATAAACTATTTTCACTCTACTAGTGCCGATAAAACAATCGTGCGGCGGAAAACTCCGAACCAAGAAAGGAGGGAATATGGTTGACAAATTAATTCCCATCCATCACTATAATGACAAAGACTTTCGAGGAAATTCGTACCTAATAATCAGTCGGACCAAAATTTCTCGGAATTCGCTGCTCATAAATAGTCCTGGAGAAACCAATTCAATACCTAGGTGTAATACGCAGAAGTAAACAGATGCTTCGAAACGACCGGCTTGAAAATAAAATCGTCGGCTTGGATAATCATAGCTCGCCTTAGCGGACCAACGCATTGGACTTACGTTACTTCGGCTGACATACGCTATCTTTTCCCTTCGAAGCGCAATGACGTGGCATTTGGAGGCGCTATTATTCGGCGGGTTTACCCGTAACACGTAAGTCACATCGGTGGGCCATCAGATGAGCTATTTCGAGTATGGCGCTGGTGCGAAGGGCACGGCCGCTGCCAGTTTTATGGAGAATAATTACAAAGCGATTCACTGAGCCATTCCTGCGGCATCGGTTCGCTTTCAGCTCGAGATCATTACACCTCACTGTATGTTTCCTGATGACCACTCTCGGAAAGGTACGGAATATTTTTGAAATTTCACTTCGCAAGAGGAAAACCGGTGCGGTCAAGGTTGTTGGTAGACAAGGTTATTAATATTCAACAAGTCGATTTTACGGCTAATTTGCTGCGATATTTTTTCCTTAAGAGAAATATCGGAGTCATTTTGGTTTATTATTCAATAATAAACCATTGTAATCGTCCAAGGAAAAAGTTATCAAACCCCCTCGAAATTTGATGTTTTACGTTTCAAGGCATGCAGAATCCGAATATTGAATAAAACGCTGCAAATGATAGTTCAGTGGTTTATTATTCGTTCGCATCAATATAGATTTAAAAAGACTATCCATTTGTAATAGTAATTATTCCGAACATTTGTGACCGTTCCCACCGAAAAACAGATTGGTAACTATCGGGGAAAATTCCGTAATTTAAATCATTTTTATTTTTCTTAATTTCCTAATTAAGATTTAGATTTTTTGCCAAACGGTACAGCTGGAGAGAGTGTACGTCGAGCATTCCAACGAGTATAGAACGATTTTTATAGCTCCAAGAACTCTCGAGTTATATCCTCATGTCAAATTTCTAAAAATCCACCACATTGCAATCTCAATTTTAAGGATATCTCAGTTTTGAGGGGGAGAAAAGTCCATCGTTCCCAAGGTTTTTAGAAAAAGGTGTTTTTAGTATCAACGTCTATAGATTTTCGGACGCTGAATCGAATGATATCATCGCGGGGTCGATAGCTTTATTGGATCTCGAGTTATCGAAGCGTGTAGAGTTTTCGAGATTATAATAAATTTGTCATGAGGAACTCTCGAGTTCTTGAAGCTATAAAAATCGTTCTATACTCGTTGGAATGATCGTCCAACACTTTCTTCAGCAGTAACGTTTGGCAAACAAACATGAGTTTATAACCCGACAGTTCTTGGAGCTATAAAAATCGTTATTATACTCGTAGGAATGCTAGTCAAACACTCTCTTCAACTAAGGCAAAAAATCAAGCTTTTAATCAATTCAATTATTTACTTAACAAGTTATTAGAACAAATGGAAGGTCTTCCTAAATCATTATTGAATCCGAGGAGTAATAAACCACTGTGCAATTATTAGCAGCGTTTTTAATATTAAAGAGCCCTTTATGGTCGATACTAATACTAAGCTTGCTATATGCCATATATTTATGTGCACGATATCCCAACTCGTAATGCATCTCTGTTGTTAGAATTACCCAAGCATCGCACCAACTTCTATGGCAAATCGTTTGTCTGAGAGCTGTTAGATTTTATTACGAGCACACAGAGTTGTTTGATTTGAATCGAGTACAAGCTTTTTCCTGCAAGGATTGCAAAGATCTGCTGTTGTCTCGGTATGTTTGAAATTTTTAATTTCCTATGTTGTTCAGTATTCCGAAATTATTATTTTTCAAGTTCACATCACGATGCAAGTGAATTATCCGTAACATTGATTTATTTTGCTTTTGGTAGGTATTAGCTTAAAGGCATTTTATCGTTTTTTAAATATTTTTTTATTTTTTTTAATCTTTATTATTGTGAATGTCACCTGATCTTGACTGATTGATTTATTTGTACGCACAATGCATTTTCTATGCATCGTGGAAGAGAGGGTCGATAAGCCCTGATGATGTACAGATCAATAATAAACGTTTTCATTCATTCATTGCTACAAATAATAATGTTAAAAAAAAAGTAATAAACCGTCGTATAATCATCGGTGACTATTTGCAATTGATTTTCAACAGAAACTGTTTCGCCTCACGCTCAGAAGGTTGGAAATATTTTCCAAAATAACCGCGGCTTCGTTCGTTCGCTAATTATTGCCACCCCTGTGCTAAGGGTATTTTCACAGAGCTAGATAATATACAGATTCCCGTAGCGGTATCTGACAAGATCGCGTTTCGAGACAAAGATAAAGACTCGAGCTTCGCGGCAGCTCATCCAAGCCAGGCCAAATAAATAAAAGGCTACGTTATTCACATATCCTTAATTCCTAACACGGCAATGGTTTGAGAAATCCCTTGATATACGAGACAGGTAGCTTCTTCTCGAAGGGGAAAATAAAACCGAACCAAAATAATAATAAAAGGCCGCCAGCCGGGAGATTATGAAAAAGAGACGTCTTCTCTTTGACTGCAAAGTCGACTCTAGCGGAAGAACGGACAGACGAAGATGAGCGAAGGGAGGACGGAATAATTCCACAAAGGCGCCGTCCCGCGGCGTATGCGAGAGTGAGAGAAAAAGGAAGAGAGCGAGCGAGAGGGAAAGAGCGTGCCCTGCCCATCATTCCTCCACTGTTAGTTGTGGTTGTACCGTTGGCCAGTCAGCCATCGTGCCATTGAACTTACCGATCCGATGTGAGACCGAGCGTCTCCCTTTCTCAATATTGTTATTTCCACTCGCGCTCGACTGTCACTCGGCGAGAAAGGCGAACTTTCGATCGAATCGCAATAGCCAGCGGACGGTAACGTCAACATTTCGACGCGGGCGCCGAAACAGCGGGCGCCCGGTCAACAGGTGCGCGGGTTGAGCTGAGCAAGCTCGACGATGTAGCGAAGTGACACTGTGCGCAGCGAGTTCGGCTCCGTTCAATTCCAATTATGTTTATTATTCGAACAAACGATAAACTCAAATTTCGCCTTCCTTCAAAATTTGTTTTTACTTCCATGTTCAGGAATTGAATGGAAGTATTGCGATCGTCTGATAAGCCGTATTCGGAACGGAGATGAGCCTGGAAGAAATTTGCACAGTTCTGCTACCTCAATTTTAAGGTCATTTTGGGTGATTTCGAGTAGGTGAAAATTCATATCATCCAACGCTTTTATGACAAAGGCTTATTTCCCGGCACAAGTATTTACTTATTGGGAACTGAAGCATTTTGTATATTACGATATAATATTTTGTTAAAATTGTTTTTCCTCAATAAATGCAAAATTAAAGAAAAAACATTTAATATCAATTTCCATACATTTTTTTATAATATTTTTATAGTTGTTTTCTCAATAAATGTAGTCCATAAATCTACTGTTTTTATATTTTAATCAGTCATATCCGTTTGCCGATCCGAACATAGGAGTGATGTGAAATTTACTCACACCAAATTTGATTTATTTATTACTCCAATAGGCCAAAAAAAGAAAAATTCGTTCAATTAAAAAACTTGATGAAACAGGGTAAGTTTTCATAAAAGAACAGCTTAATAGCGTCAAATAAAGGTTGGAGAAACCCTATATAACCTACTTTATTAGGGCCTTTACGCAAATGAATATATCGTAGCACCTTACGCTCAAGCAAAGTCAAAAAAGCTGTACAAAATTTGATATTTTTTATTTAATGTGGAGCACAAATACCTACTAAGTGACAAGAAATTTAGCCAGTCCACCTTCTGATTTCTGATTTTTCAAAGCTGGATGTACTAACATTTGAGCGAACATCATTTTTGAAAAAAAAATCTATCATTATCTATTAAAACCTGGTACGCAATTTTGAGAAGGTCAAGTGCTCGTCCTCCGAAAATAACTCGGAAAATGCATCTGGAATTGGTTAGCGACTCGACTGTTATTGAAGTAATGAGGCGAACTTGTCGAAAGAAAGAAATCCAATCAGTCTGTTTGATCTTGAAATGCATTAAGAAGTGAAAACACGGTGCAACGGAGAAAATAAGCGGGACGATAAGCGCGAGCCGGAGACTCGTTCCCAAGTGACGATAATCCAATTTAGCTAATACGCGCTTCGCCTGCCGAGAGAAAGATGCAATAACCGGAAAACGAAGTTAGTAGAGCGGGCGAGGGCCGCTATCTCGTTTGAAAATCGGATTCTAAGCCGAGCTCTAGCCATTCGGAGTAAGAACAGATGAAATGAGCCATCTCATTAGTTTACAAAGACCTTCCACCACTTCCACAGCTTCGACCGACAATGCGAGGAAATCGTGTGCTAACGAGTCACCTCCCGAGTGCATTTCGCTGGTGCGATTTTTCAATTTGTTCACTCGCGCGGTGGCCTTTTCGAAAACCTGTTCGAGGCTAATGCAAGCGCATAATTTACATTATTACGCTCCCGTTGGATTTATCGAGCGCGTTTAAATTACGCGAAATATAAAGACAATGCTGTTTGTCACCGATGCTCGCATAGTAGCCAGAGAGTATTTGAAAGAAAAATAATCCCCCAAAAAACAGAGTTTAAAATATAGCCCCTAATATAGATTATAGTGGTAACTTAATAATCCCGATAATAGGTAAAGGTATGAAAGTATTCCATAAGTTTTGAACTAAAAGGATATTTAACTAAGTTTAAAGTTAAACCAGATAGATTAATGCCAAAACACAAATCTTGAAAATCTCCGATAATTCGGACCTATAAAAATCGTTCTATACTCCATGTAATGGTCGTATGTAACAATCTCATCTGCTGTACCGTTAGGCGAATAATTTAGCTTTTTTTAATTTGAAAATTTAGACATACTAAAAGTGTTTAAATTTATCATAGTTTCTACGGAATTTTCCCTTATAGTTACACAATCTATTGTTAGGTGGGAACGTTCATCAATGTTCTGACAAGCTTTGGACGCTCGCGCTATTACAAATGGATGTTATTCTTTGAGATCATAATAGAAGCAATGGATTAATAAACCAATGTACAATCATATGCAGCGTTTACGTTCGTATTATATATTATTTTCATCTTTATCATTTTGAAGTGTCGAAAAGGGACTAGATATGTCAACCGATATCAAACGTATTTTATGATGCGCGAGCGTTTTGAGCTGTTGTTACTGCACTGACGCGATTACATGTGCATGTTTAAAAATGGAAAAGTAGAAGCAACCACCTATGGTAAATTTAATCATTTTCAATTTTTGGTTCATTATTCAATAATAAACCACTGTAATCGCCCAAGAAAAAAAATTTTCTAACCCCCCTAAAAATTTGATGTTTTACGTTTCAAGGCATGTAGAATCCGAATACCCAATAAAAAAAATTCTGTCTGTCCGCTGTACGCCGTCAACACTTTTCCGACCAAACTATAATTACTAAATTCATGAAATTTTCACCAAAAATCAATCTCGGTCCTACGACGGCCCAATTCTTGAACCACATTGCTAGCTCAATTTTAAGGGTATTTTTGGGTGTTTTGAGGGGGAGAAAATTCATATTTTCCAGGGTTTTTCAGAAAAATGTGTATTTGGTATCAAATTACTATATAGATTTTCGGACGCTTTTTCAGAAATTTGACGTGAATAGCATCCAACGCTTGCTGCTTGATAAGTTGCTAATTCAACTTTACAACCGATAGTTTTTAACCACCTCAAATGTTCGATTAAATCTATTCTAACTAGTAAATGACGATAAATTATAGTCGATCTACCGCCGATAAGGCCGAAGAGCGTGACTGTCAAGTATTCCAACGGGTAAAGGTTTATTATTATTCATCATAATATCCTCAAATTACATAATCATGCCGAAATACTCAAATATCGCTACCAAAACCTGCGACTGAATTCGACGAATTGCAAATTTCTAAGAGGCAGTTGGACAACATTTTTTCTCTGGGGATGGTTGATTATTGAAAAATAAACTTTTTGTTCTTAAACACCCGTCTTTCGCCTCCAATTGATGTTCGCTATCGTGATACTTATTTTTCGGTAATTTTCGCGTGAAGAGTTGAACGATGTCGCCAAGTCCTCTACGTAAAAATCGGAGCAATCGAAATTCCGAAGGTCTTCCGAAGGAAAGTCTTTGGCGAAAAATTTTCGGCCGGCGGACGGGTTTTGTAGGCACGATAATTACGTAATTGGGAGTCTATCGACTGGACAATCCCCCGTCAGGCTCCCTTTATGCGCGGAGCCCTCGGGGCGAGGAATGAAGGCAAAATGAATAATGCATAGTAACGGTCCCACTACTTCGCCATAAAATTAAAAAATGCCATTAAGGAGGGGGTTTTTAATTTTGGACCACGTCGTCCGAATGATGGAAGAGGGAC
The DNA here is from genome assembly GCA_037159825.1 of Tupiocoris notatus. Classification (NCBI taxonomy): domain Eukaryota; kingdom Metazoa; phylum Arthropoda; class Insecta; order Hemiptera; family Miridae; genus Tupiocoris; species Tupiocoris notatus. The sequence continues at coordinate 148,774 of JASJUZ010000338.1, forward strand.
GGGTGCGCGGGGCGGGGAGGGCGACGGGGAAAATAGGTGGAAGAAGTGGAACGGGTTTGGAGAGAAGACTATCACGAAGAGGGCAGGTCCTCCCGGCGGCGGTGGGTCCCATGGGTCTACCGAAGAAGCTGCCCGTGGAATAAATAGACGCTAAGTACTCCTAAGCGAGGGGGCGAAATTTATCCAAGTCGAATCGAATTTTCGCTCCTCAAGAAAATTTAAAATTTTCATTCGTACGGAATTTGCGTAAATTACAAAAACTCAAAACTTACCGAGGATTTTGTCGAAATTTGTCCGGCCGAGTTGAAACGCGGTGTTGGCGTATGGCGAACGAGAAATCGTCAAAGGGCCGACTGAGCAAAAAACAATGGGCAAGGGAGAAAAATTTTGGATCAAATTTTTCAACACATGTCACTCACATACAACACCCTGGGCTGTTCCCCAACGGACTGGCAGCGGGTTCTTCCGGCCGCAGGTGCCTCGGCCTCCTACTTCCACTTGGGCAAACTTGGACGGTGTCCTCCCCCCTTCTTTCGAAAGTAGCGGGAGATTAGAAGGGGGTTTCAGGGGCTGTCTGAAACTTGGCCGCTGCTGAAGCCGAAGGCTCTTGATCCTCGCGAACGCGCCCGCCGGCCGCCGTGGAGGGGATGAGGACATCGACTCCGCCGAGACCGACGACGCTACACATGGAATTTTCAATAATGATTTCCGAGAGATCTATGTCTTGCGAGACTCGGCGACGATACTTTTCCGCGATAAGGGAAGTCGTGCTTCGACGCAGCGCTCGCGACGACATCGTTACGCGAACCAGAAATTGTTTTAAGTTATAGTCATCGATGTTTCAACCGAATCCTGTCCACTTCAAAATTTGCCGATACACTGTAGATTGAACTTGGTTCGTGGAAGAAATAATCACGCGCTGAAAATAGTGAAAAAGTCTTGGAGAAAAGTCGACAATAGAATCAATGATAGCTAGAGCAAGAAACTAGTCATCGGCGGTGTTTTTTACCTATTCTCGAGATTTCATACTCGAGGTTTCAAAAAATCAAAGTTATGAAACCTTTCCGCTCCGCCTTCGAAGAGAAATGGTGCGACGCATCCGAAGTTCGTTGCGTTTCGCCGCTACGTCGTGGCGTTAGTTTCCTCCATTTGATCTCCAATCCGCTAATCTACAGAAATCTTGCGAAAAAAGTATCATTAATTTATTTATTCACGTTTGTTAGTTTATTTACTGGTTTATTCCAGTTTTTATTCGGTTTAAAAGGTTTCTGCGCAGTGTGGAAGAAAGGTCACTGTCCTAAAATTTACTTGTAATAACTAAGTAATTCTATTTTATCAAAGGGTTGTACATAATATGAATATAGTGAGATACTATAATTTTCTTCTCGATTTTCCTCCATTCCGAATGAGACTATTCGGACGATCCAAATACTTCCTTTTACGGCATAACAATGTAAATAAAAACTAATATTTAAGGTTAAGGTCCAGTGGCAGGTGGTGAGATTCTCCGTCAATTGATGGCGCAGCTGTCACCCCAACTTATTTTCAATTTTTCTCGGCAACCAAAAGGAATGACCATTTTTTGAAAATTTGAGGTTGCTCCCGACGCACATCTAAGAGAAAGCATCATAACTATTTCTTTTTACTTCCATGTTTACGTAGTAAATGGAAGTATTGAGATCGTCTGAAAAGTCGAATTCGGAACCGAGGTCCTGATGGAAGAAATTTTCATAGTAGTATACTCAGAAACACTTTCTGAACAAGTGTCTGTGTGTCTGTGTGTCTGTGTGTCTGTGTGTCTGTGTGTCTGTGTGTCTGTGTGTCTGTGTGTCTGTCTGTCCGTCTGTCCGTCTGTCCGTCTGTCTGTGGTCACAAACTGACATAAATCGCCATATCTCCCTGAAAAATGGATGAAACCCCATGAAATTTTCAGGGAATGTTTTCCCAGTGATTATGCAAAATTAGGTTTTTCCGGATTTTGAATTACACACAGTACTTCCGAGATATAAGCGTTCAAAGTTTTTTCTGTTTCGATTTTTACAGGCTATGAGAGTCAATATTTTTCTACGTTTGAGGGCTTGAAATGTCGGTTATGGCAAGCAGAAAACACTAGATTTTTTGTATAGTGGGTCACATACAATGCCTCCACGTTATGAGCGTTTTTCACGATTTCACAAGTGCATGTTTTGTATTTTGATTTTTACAGGCCGCAAAACTCAATGTATTTGAATGTTTGAGGTCTTAAAATGTTGGGGTTGGCGATTGAATGATGCCTGATTTTTATCAAATGGGTCACATGCAGTACATCCGCGTTATTTGCACATTTGCTACATTTTGATTTTTATAGACCACAAAAATGAATATATTTGAACGCTGGAGGACTTAAAATTTTTCTATATGACAGTTGAATATCGCTTGATTTTTATTATTGGGGTCACATGCAGTACCTCCTCGTAAAACGCATTTTCAGTTGTTTAATTTGTATTTTTTGGGTTTCTTTGCTTTAAATATGACCAACTTTGACCTCGTTCACAAAACTTGTTTTGCATAGTTTGGATAACACACAGTACTTCCGCATTATGCCTTTCTTTAACTTTTGAGATTTAATAGACTGCAAGAGTGAATATACATTAGACTTTGAATTTCCTATATGACAGCCTAATATTGCTTGACTTTTATTATTGGGGTCACCTGCAGTACTTCCTCGTAAAACCATTTTCAGTTATTTTAGTACCTAAGCGTTATTGTGCTTTTAGGGTCTCTTTGCTATAAATATGACCAACTTTGACGTCGTTCATAAAACTTGTTTTGTATGGTTTGGGTAACACACAGTACTTCCACTTTATGCCATTTTTTAACTTTTGAGATTTTAATAGACCGCAAGAGTGAATATACATTAGACTTTAAATTTTCTATATGACAGCTGAATATTGCTTGTTTTTTATTATTGGGGTCACCTGCAGTACTTCCTCGCAAAACGCATTTTCAGTTACTGTACTTTTTGGGGCTCTTTGCTATATATTTGACCAACTCTGACCACGTTCACAGAATTTGTTTTGTATAGTTTGGATAACACACAGTACTTCCACCTTATGCCGTTTTTTTGCATTAGAGATTTTTATAGACGACAAGAGTGAATATACTTTAGACTTTAAATTTTTCTTTATAACAGTTGAATTTTGCTTGATTTTTATTATCGGGGTCACATGCAGTACTTCCTCGTTAAACGCGATTTCAGTTATTTTATTCTAGCGCTCTTGTAAATTTCGGGTCTCTGCTTTAAATGTGACCAACAACGATCATGTTTTGTTTTGATCACATACCGTACTTCCGCCCTACGCCGTTTATCGCTGTTGAGCTTTTTACAGGGTGCAAAAATCAATACATTTGACGCTAGAGGTATTAAATATTTGTAATGGCGAGTGAATGACGCCTGATCTTTACCGCTAGGGTCACGTTTCGGCCTTTGTACGATTTTCTCGATTTTATAATTGGTTATACCAGTTACCGACTCAAACATGGAAGTACTGTGTGATCTATGCACACCACTGGTTTAAATTTTGAAATTTCTTTGAAAATTATTTTTAAATATTATAGTGTGGTGTTAATTAAAAATCATTGACAATGAATTTGATTTATTTAAACATAACGTCTCAGAACTGTGTAAGTGATAATTGCGTTAATGATCAGAAGACGACGAACTGATAAAAAGTCTGACAAGTAAATAAAGAGCTCAGTAGCCACACAGCTAGTGTTACATTACACTTAGGCAGTTGATATTTTGAATAATCGGATACAGCCCGTGTGTGGGATATTGTTGGGAATCAAATCGGACGCGCTTGCATTTGCAGCAAAAACCACGACCACTTCGAAATTTCAACTGCCAATCAGAATGCCGAACGCAAAGACGCTTTACGCATCATCGCATTTTTTGACGGATGACTTTGAACCCGGCTAAATAGTATCGATATTCAAACTCTGCATACCTTGATATCGAAAACTTCATATTTCGTGTGATTTAGGCACGGTATATTGTTGAAAATCTCGCTAATACATAGCAATAAATAAAACTCGGTATTCTTCAAAGTTTTATCCTCTGGGTTCGTTGGTTGACCGAAACCAGACTTTCGATCTCGCAAGTAAATAAATAAATTCGTCTGTTGTCGTCTTGAAGTGCCCCTTCTTATTCAACTCTTCCATTCCGTCGGAGTCCCGAGCTCAGATTGTTTCACTCATTCGCCGCCGTGCGATCCGCCAGTTTTTTCGCCCCCCTCCCCACCCCCCACGAGTCCAGTTTCGTCCGGCTTTAGAAAATTTACTTTCTTTCTTTTTCCAGAATTCCAAAGTGGTCTCCTCTGTGAAAGAAGTTTCTGGACATCCCCTTCGATACTATCTTGGCACAGTGATCCTCTTCTCAGCCACCCAACGTTCGCAAGTATTTCACAAAGAAACCACCGCTGACGCCGATTCTTGGAATCACTCGAGAGGTTACATCGGCTTGCGACGCACTCGAAAGATAAGACGATTCCACTGCACACCGGCCATTCAGTGTTTCCTTACAGGATTTTATCTAAGCTGACGACCGTCGGACATGAGCCAACTAAGTAAAATTGTAGAACGTGCTGGATTCAGGAATCCTTGGCGCGATGATTTAGCTAGAATTCATTGGAGAAGCAATTCGACGATTGCGAGAGAAGCGACGTAGGTTCTCCAAGGGAAAGATCGTTCAGAAATATGCGAGCTTAGACGAATGGGCTATTTTTTAACACGTATTGGAATCTAAAATTGTCACCATCATAATATAGACATTTTATTATTCAATAACGAACCTATGAAATTGCTCACAGAAACCATTTATAACGTCCCTCAAAATTTAACGTAGAATCCGAATATCGAATAAAAAAATGTCTTTCCGTCCGCCGTCAACACTTTCCAGACGAAACTATAGAAGCTTCATAATGTATATTTTCACCAAAACTCAATATAGGCCTGAACGTTCCCACCAAAAAAAGAATGTTATCTATAAGGGAAAATTCCGTAGTAACTATTGTAATTTAACTCGTGTTCATTTTTCTTAATTTTCAAAGTGGAAGCAGAATTTTTCGCCTAACGGTTCTGTGAAGACTGTGTATAGAACGATTTGTATAGCTCCAACAAAAAATCTCTGCTTGGTTGAGTCGTCGCATCTCTCATTGTATTGGGTAGGTGAGGGGGAGAAGAACCAGGCGACATATTCTCCGATTTTTTATTTTCTGGGGGCCAGAAAATAAAAAATCGGAGAATATGTCGCCTGGTTCTTCACCCCCTCACCTACCCAATACAAAAATCTCTGGTTAAGCCAAATTTCTGAAAATCTCAAAAATTCTACGCGAATGCAGCAATAACCATTAAAGCTATTGTCTCATTCGATTCGCCGTTCGAAAATCTGCAGTAATTGATACCAAATAAAAAAAAAATCTGAAAAACGTTGGAAAATACGAATTTTCTCTCCTTCAAAACCCCCTGTCAGACCAAGATGACTTTTGGTGAACGTTTCAATTTTTTTCAAGAATTTAGCTACTATAGTTTTGTCAGAAAAAATGTTGACTACGGACGGACAGAATTTTTTTTTAGCGGACATTCGGATCCTACATGCCATGAAACGTAAAACACCAAATTTTGAGGGGTTAGAACAATTTTTTTTCCAGGGCGATTACAATAGATTATCATTATAATAAAATAAAAAATCTGTTCGTAAGCCGTAAATACTTTTCTGGCGAAAATGATCGTTAAACACTCTCTAAAGCCGAATCATTAGTCGAATAATTTGACTCCTAGGTAATTAAAAAAATGAAAATATTTTAAATTACGATATATTCCTGGGGCAGACAAACGTTTGGGGATAGTTAGTATTACAAGTGGGTGGTGTCTCTCAGACATAATTTATTCAAGCAAAAGAATAATAATGACCCACTGCACAATACCTTGCAGCGATTTTGTATTAATTTTCCACCAAAGGGTGTCTACTTTGTTCATAGCCATCGCTTATTCTAGGCGATTGGTTTTGCTTCACACGAATAACACAATGAACCGCTTCTACACTCAACTTGGAACATATAGAAGTAGCTAACGATAGGCGACGATAATAGGCAAAGAAGACGTTCGAGAACCTTCTCTCCCGAAAGGTCAACGTGAGCCATTAACGCACTTCAACTGTCTCTTAAGAAACTGAAACAACTCAGCTCGTATGGCAGATCCTTTCGTAGTTGTAAAAGCTCTATTCTCTATAATATCACGGCAGTGTGAGAAGCTTTCAAATATATTTTTGTTCCTATCTCCTCTTAGCTGAGTTCACTTATACTCCTCGTATCCATTACATTCCTGCTGAACATCCAATGATCGGTAAGGTATCAGTGACCTTTTCGACTTATCAAGAGGATACAATAAGTCGGGCCCTGTAAATTACTGCTACGCTTTCGCCTCCTGTTGAAACACTTCGTTCGATTGACAGCGGTGGAAATTTCAAGAATTTAGCCTTTTAGTTTCGTCGGAAAAGTTGACAATGACAATGCTATCCATTTGTGATTTTAATTATTCCGAACATTTGTGAACGTTCCCACCGAAAAACAGATGGTAACTATAGGGGAAAACTCCGTAGCAACTATTGTAATTTCAAGCATTTTTATTTTTCTTACTTTCCAAATTAAAGTCTGAATTTTTTGCCTTACGGTATAGTTGAAAAGGGTGTTCGACGAGCATTCCAACGAGTATAGAACGATTTTTATAGGCCCAAGAACTATCGAGTTATACCCTCATGTCAAATTTCTGAAAATCTCCTCAAGTCGACACAAAAGCTGCGATAACTCGAGAACCGATGAAGCTATCGACCCGGCGATGGTCTTATTCGATTCAGCGTCCAAAAATCTATATAATTTGATACCACGTACACGTTTTTCTGAAACACCCTGGAAAATATGAATTTTCTCCCCCTCAAAACCCCTCAAAAATACCCTTAAAATTGAGCTAGCAATGTGGTTCAAGAATCGGGCCGTCGTAGGACCGAGATTGATTTTTGTTGAAAATTTCATGAATTTGGCTGTTATAGTTTGGCCGGAAAAATGTTGACGGCGTGCGGCGGACAGATAGCATTTTTTTTATTGGATGTTCGGATTCTACATGCCTTGAAACGTAAAATATCAAATTTTGAAGGGGGTAAGAAAATGTTTTTCTTGTGCGATTACTATGGTTTATTGTTGAACAATAATCGAAAAACAAATAAAATTACTATATTATAGTAGCTAAGGAATTTTCCCTTACAGTTACCAGTTACCAGTATGTTGTGAGGTGGAGACGTTCACAAATGTTCGGTATTGTTGGTATACCATAATATGCATGGTCTTATTAAACCACAATTGAAGCGAGGGAATTATAAACCAGTTTACTCGAATTGTCGAGTACTTGGCGTTGATAAATTATTTCGTATACAATACAAGAAAAATCGACGAAAATTTTAAATTATTGCGATTGATTCGCCTTTCTTTTTTCACACCTTACCTATATATACTGTAACTATCTAAGCCTTCTTGATAAATTTTTGTCAGGTAATAAAAGTTCACTTTTTCAACGGATTTTATGATATGAATGATGATTTTACAAGTTATTACTTGATTTTACGTTTACTTTACGTATGTTCGATTTTTCCATAATACATTTTTGAAGTTATATGGCGAGTACGAGTCTTAATAATCTCAGTCAAAGTAACTAATAATTTTTCAACCTTCTTAGCAGCGACTTCAACAATTATGAAAAGCTTTTTTCCAAAAAAAAAGAAAAAAAAGTGAGGATCATAAGCTGTTTATCAACTTACCGATTGGCGACTGTCGGTTTAGCGAAGGTAGAACTTCTGCGTGACGCTAGAATGCTATTATTGAGTGTTCAAAAGATCGTCGCGGTTCTAATAAAAATAAATATCGAACTAACTTGCGCGAAACGGTGGAACTGTTGGGGGAAATATTTATCGCACATTCACAAGCCGTCGGCCGATCTTGATAGCGAATTTCAGGCCGAATTATACCCAATTCAAATTTGAAAAATAGGTAACGAATCGGCGGTCGGATTGATCTTTCCGTTACGATCATCGCCGGGTCATAAGGGGTAGATCATCGAGATTAGGAGCTCCATCAAAGGCCACACCCATCGTCTTTACTTCCAATCTGCGTCCATGGTGCTCTCGAGCGAATCACACATCTTACGGGCCATTTTTCCCACAAGATGACTAATATTTACGACCGCCAGACACGGCGAAAGTGGTCTTCCGTGCTGCTGCGAATGTGAAGAGTATGCGGATGACATCATATCGAAGGAATGCCCCGGCGGACATTTGCATCCAGAGCGCGCCTAATCGCGAACAAACAAGATTGTTGACGGTGTTTCGGAGAACTAGCAATAAAAAGAGGCCTCGTATGACAATAAAATTAACCGGCGAATTTCGATCTACCCGATCACTAGAAAATGTTTATTATCTCTATCCAAAAACTGCCTAGTTTCCTTCTATTTATGACGTATTTTTTACTGCAGCGGGCGAGTAGTTCGCCGAAGCTTGCTTTGAGTTATCTATCGCATTATTTTTAGAAGGCGAATTGGTTAGCAAGAATTGTTGTTATCAAAAGAATTAAAGAAAGTTCGCAAGAAACCGTCGACTTCGAGGAAGAGTTGAATTCGAAACTTTTATGACGCCATATTTAATTGAGTTCATTTGATGCTCTGTCGAGATACTATCGCTGGTAGATTGTTTTCTTAAATTATTATTGAAGCAATTTAATTGTTATAGCTCTGAAAATGCTCGAGCTGTTCAGAGAATCTAGCTTATTCTACACAAAAGCGGTGATAATATGGGAACATTAAAGCTATCGAGATTCGATTCAGCGTCCACAAAACAGCAGAAATTGTTAAAAAAACACCTCTGTCGGAAAACCGTATAGAAACACGAATTATCTCCGTCACTAAACATTTTTTCCATTTAACATTTTTTCCTTAAAATTCCTAATTCGAATTGAGGTTGCGACTGATCTTTAGGAAAAATTAAAATAATTTATATCTGTCATAGTTTTCTCAAATAATGGCGTACGGACGGAATTTTTTTAATTGGGTATAAAAACTTTAATTTCCTTTTATGATTTGTTTACGATTTTATTCATCTATAATATTTACAACATTTCAATAGGGAGGTTGAATGCTATGTTGGAAAATATGTAAAGAAAGATTCGTATTACATCGTTGGAAAGGAGCCGAGTCAAAGCTCTCGACAAATTTGTTAATTAGGAAAAAATCACATTGTCGCGCATCATCTCGAGTTATCATAAATTTCCATGAAAATATTTCGTTGCCACGCTGTCGATGTTCGTGACTCGCTTTACGGTCGAAACAGTTCCGTTTCGAGAAGAAATCATTCGCAATGAAGACAACCTCGAAGAAGAAGCGAGTAAAAGCGAAGAAAAAGACTACAGGCCTAGAACATAGCCAAGAACATGCGTCGACGTACAATCCGTTCGCCGCATTTTCCACAAATTTGCCCGCAAGCCGTGCCAAACAAAAATCGCAAAAGGTTTTGCCGCATACGAACCGACCTCAAAGCAAAATATCGGCTTTTAGGAGCTCAACGGCGAACAGACGGGCGAAGAGGTTGGAAAAATGTTCCAGCCATCGGCCGGGAGATCCGATGATATTCAGCAACATGGAAGATCGAGAATTGGAAGAGCTCAGAGAATTGGAACGAGAATTCGCCAAAAATATGATACTCATTCGGTAAATTATTTTGACGGTTCGAAAGTATCGATTCCTATGTATGGTTTGTGTTAATAGAATAGGATGGAATTTATTCTTCTTCTGATTTACAAAAAATAACAAATTTTCCAAGGCTTTCTGCCATGCATAACTTCATACATAAACAAAAAGGAAAAAAATACAAGAATTATTGATTTTTCTTAAATTATGTCTATTTGTTATAGACATAAATATACTTATTTTTATTTTTTACTTTTTTAATTTTTCATCGCATTTTTTTCAGGAATAATTTTTTCAAAATAAAATTTACTTCCTCTGGCCGGTGCATGACATCTGTCAATTCAATCCGCTCTGCAGGGGGGAGGCCTCAAAAACTAAGAATAAAAAAAATCAAAATAAGAAAAACGTTGAACGCGTTGTCGTTGAATGTTTCGCTGAATAACCTGCGGATCATGTGCATTTCCAGTGCTCAAGTTTCGCCATTTGAGAAAATGCAACACGCTCAATCGGCTAGCAGAAGTTCGGCTGTTAGCAGCGATAAAGGCCGCTCTACAACTCGTCTCACGAGTAGCGCTCGGCCAGCGATTAGTTCGCCATCCTTGCATTCGAGAGAACCAGAATCGTTGAATACTTCCGATCTGATCCGCCAAAGCGTAAGACCTTTATTGAAAATACTTGACAACTGATTACTAAAATTACTTCTCTTGATGAATTCCATAGATCATTTACGTTTCTTATTCAGCGCCAAGAATGTCTTCGTGTCTTGCAGTATTTCCTATTTTATTGGTTTATACACCGGAAATCAATCTCAGTCCAACGACGGCCCGATTCTTGACCCAACTTGCTAGCTAAATTTTAAGGGTATTTTTGGGGGGTTTAGAGGGGGAGAAAATTTATATTTTCCAAGGTTTTTCAGAAAAATGTGTACGTGATATCAAATTATATAGATTTTTGGACGCCGAATCGAATGAGACCATCGCCGGGTCGATAGCTTTATTGGTTCTCGAGTTATCGCAGCTTTTGCGTCGAATTAGGGAGATTTTCAGAAATTTGACACGACTCGAGAGTTCTTGGAGCTATAAAAATCGTTCTATACTCATTGGTCAAATACTCTCTCCAGCTGTATTGTTAGGCAATAAGTTTAGCCTTTAATTAGGAAATTAAGAAAAATAAAAATGATTAAAATTACAATAGTTGCTACAGAGTTTTCTCTTATTGGATTGGATTGAAAAAATAGGGGTTGTTCAAAATTTGAGGCCAACGGCTGAAAGAAATCATAGAATTTCGATTTTCGGCCCCTAGTTTTTTGAAAAAATTCGAAATGTATCGAAAAACGTCGTTTTGCCGAAATTTTTAGATCGCGGAATTTTTCCAATCTGTTTTTCGGTTGGAACATTCACACTTGGTTGGAATAATTACAATCAGAAATGGATATTCTTCTTAAATCATTATTGAAGCGAAGGAATAATTAACCACCGTACAATCATTTGCAGCATTTTTTAAAATAGAAATTGAATGGGAAAAACTAGATATCCTCAGCTTCCCTCTTGCTTTCGTCTTTTTTTCCAATATTATCACGGCCATCAAGAGCCGAACATTATTTCGAAAGGATTGATGAAGAAAAGCGTTGCCGCATCATTTACGTTACGCGGAAACACCCGGAAATCGCGTTTAAAATTACCAGGAGAGAGAGAGAGAGAGAAAGAGCGCTTTATTTTTGATTTGAGCATATAAAGGCACAAAAAAATCGACAGGCCCAATACTGCTGGCCCAACAGGCCGTCGCAGGGGGATGCCACTAACTGGCCAAAATTACATAACAATAGAACAATAGAATACGGTTAACTTGGACACTAAAAATTAAACTCATTTACAAGCCATTTCCTATATTTTCCTGCAGCTCTTACAAATTGAACCAGACCCCTCTCGCCTCCATTTTCACAATTAAGGATGCTCCTCATCATCACTCAGTGTTTTTTTCCCAGGTGCCTAATGCTTAACTGTCCCAACACAGGGCATACAGCCAAAAAATGGGCATTCGTCTCATACTCGGCTCTGTTACACAAGGAGCACTTGCTTTCCTGGATCAATGATGATTATCGAAAGCTGTAGGAATTTGCAGCCTGGCCGTTTCCCACCCTTTCGTAGCAAATTTCTCAGAAACCCGCGCGCACTAATAGTTCTCATCAATTGCGGCCGGTTGTCTACAATTGTACGCATCAGCTTCCAAGAAGTGGCCATGATTATCGAAGCAGTCGAGGAAATAACGTTTTGGGCGTTCCACGTGCGAACGGAGCATCGCGGAATGCTAGGACACAGCGGGCTAGTTAATATTCTTCCTAGGACTAGTTCGACATCGCTCGGAAATAGCTCGAGGGGCGGCTGAGAGAACCGCTTCTTAGAGAAGATAGGTCACTAGTTCTAGGGCGGCGGCCGCCTACCGGTTCACGTCGCTGCCCAAAACAACCCGAAAATGCCGAAGGGCTCGGCCCCAGACTGCGTGCCGTCGAAACTGATTCCCAGAGACGAAGAATCAACCGAGTTCTCGCTTTTGCTTTTCTCAGACTCGTAAGCAGTTCTCTTGAAAAATGCTTTTCTGTGAAATCATTGAAGACCGTTCGCGCCTCGGTATTGACGACCGTTATAAATGTGATTAATCGTAAATTGAGATATTTTGAAAAAAAAAAACTTATAATAAACTCATTAAAACAATTGTAATTAAAAATGCTGCTAATAATTCTACAGTGGTTTATTATTCCTCTGATATAATAATAACGTAAGAAGGCTATCCATTTGTACTATTCCAAACATTAATTTGCTAACGTTACCACAAAAAAAAAAAAAAAAAAAAAAAAACCGATTTGTCACTATAAAAAAAAAACTACGTAGCAACGTTGTAATTTTATAAATTTTTATTTTTCTCAATTTTCAAATTGACGATCAATCCAACGAGTATAGGACGATTTTTATAGCTCCAAGAATACTCGAGTTGTACCCTCAAGGCAAATTTCTGAAAATCTCCTAAATTTAAAACCAAAGTTGAGATAACTCGAGAACCAATAAAAGCTATCGACTCCGCGATGGTCTCATTCGATTAAGCGTTTAAAAATCAATATAAATAGATATCAAACACATATTTTATTCAGAAAAGCCATAAAAATGCGAATTTCTCCCTTGAAACCCCAAAAAATACCCTACAAATTTGGGACGACGCGATTTGGTTTAACAATTGAGCTTTAGTCATGCCGAGGTTGATTCAGGGTGACAATTTCTGGTATTCGTAGAATTAGGGGGATTTTCAGAAATTTCGTATAACTCGAAAGTTTTCGGAGCTGTAAAAATAGTTCTGTACTAAAACGAAAATGCGAAACATATTGCTTTTAATCTGAAAATTAAGAATAAGAAAAATGATCAAAATTACAGTTGCTACGGAGTTTTCTCTAATAGTTCACTCTGTGTGTGTGTTTTTTTATTTTTATTTTTTATTATTTTTTTATTTATTTATTTTTTTTTTTTTTTGTGGGAACGTTCACAAATGTGTGGAATAATTATCGTACTATCACAAATGTACATGGTCTCCTTAAATAATTATTGATGCAACGCAATAATAAACCACTGTACAACCATTTGCAGCATTTTTCATAACTGCTAAGAGTGAATTCTTCGTCGTAATTATTTCTCGGATCAAAAGCGGCTTGGCAGGACGGAGCGAACCTGATATTTCCGCCTGTCATTATCTCATAGTCCGGTCGGACGGATCCCAATGCTAAATCGCCAGCGCTAACTTTGGGAGCGGATACGCTTTTGAAAAATTGAAATAATAGGACACAAATACGAAGTTTCCGCCAGCGGAACTCGAGAGGATGGAAAAGATTCCTACAGTGATGAGCCATATCAATCATTGCTACCATCGTTCGAGTCAGACTCCGCGGAAGGCAGCCTCCGCCGAAGCCCCGCTTAATTCTCAGGCCTTCTTTTCTCGGAAACCAACGGGCGGACCGCATTCATACGACAATGTAACAGGTTTCAAAGTACAAATAGCACAAGTCTCCACACAGACGACGACCCCTTCGAGCTAGCGAGACCGCCTGCCTGCTTGTCTTTCCAGCGAGACCTCGCCGTCGCACTGTTGGAATCAACTCGGAATCGCATCCGACGTGACCCTTCGCGTCGCAACCGACTCAGATCACCTGATTTCGGGGGGCGTTATTGTTTCAGCCGCCGCCAGCGCCGAAGAACCTATCGACCTATGAACGCAAAGAACTTTTCAGGGCGATCCAGAATGCTCGTGAAAACATATATTGTGCGAGTGGAATATATTACACATCACTGGTTTTTTAAACACATCACTCACCTCATAACGTAAATTTTGTACGTTACATATAAGCGAGAATGAATTCTCTGATATCCTTAAAAATCAGGCGTTTCACTAATTTTGTACTTTTCAGGTTCTTAACGCATTCTCAGACGAAGGACTAACAGCGAACATTGTGAAGACGCTTGTACCTTGAAGGGAAAATGACCTACTGGATTGTTGACGTTGAACACATAATATTATGCAAAGAGGTTTACAGACATTCCCAATGTTAATAACGTTGGCCATCAGTAAAAATTAAAGTGCACCTCAATCATTGAACTTTGTAATTTTTGGAATAAATAAAAATTATTTATTAGTAAAATTAGTTATCAATACAGTTAGTTTTAACCCTTCAGCCGAAAAATCAAACCGTGCTCTCTAGTGAAAAATTAAATTGTATTTTATTCTAAAAATTGGTATATTAGGAGTAAATTGTTCTCAAAGAATTTGTCGTAAAAGTTTTAGCGATAATACAACGTCCAGTTTGTGTGTCTAGTTGGACAACTAATCCGTCTAAGTTTTAGATAACGTTTTTGATCAGCATAATTATTACAATGCAGGAGTTAAAAATGTTTCTAATGCAGGAGTGATGCAAATATGACAGTCGGGGATTGAGTGATATGAACGATAAAGGAAATAAAGGATACGCTGAAGAGGGCTTCTCAATGGCGAAAAGAGAAGTGTCAACGAGCAAATTAGATCTCTCTTCCCTTACTTCTGAAGATCTCGCACATGAAACCAAAGCTGACATATTCGGATATATTTTTTCAAATCGACCGCTAAGTTGGGGACACACCAAGTTTAGGAATGAGGTGTTAACTTCTATCCTTTTGGTGAGAAGGCACGCGCCTTCTTTTAGATCGCGGCCAGTGGAACTACTAAGTAGGCACTGCCTTCTGAGAATATGTAGGTTCGAGCATTCCTTTCTTTAACAGGGACAAGCGTCCGTTTACATACAAAGTTTGTTGAGTTCTCATTCTCCTTGAGGTGAGAGAGCTTAGGAAAGTTGGTATCGCCCTACGGTTTTACTCGAAATGGAATACTATCTTTAAAATACGAACGTATTCCAAAATTAACGGTAGCGGTCGTCAGGAAAATGTGAGTTACGAACTAGATATCCACAAATTGTAGGAATTTATCTAACGTGCAGTCAGAAGATTGCCTAATATGATTTTCATTGATAATGTTATCGTCATCTGCATTGATATTATTCAATAAAAATCGAGATCTCGCTTCGCCAGGTTCAACGTCGAACCTACTCGACGTTAGTCCAAATTGCATGCCATAATTAATGCCAGAAAAGTAATTGAAATTGAACCAATAGAGCGTTCCAATAGTTTCAATAGTTCTTGTTTTTTTTTTAACGAACAATATATTTTTAATTAATAATAACCGTTACTAATAAAAGTATCAATTTTATAGTTTTTTTGACAGTGAATCGAATTAGTCATAAAGGAGTCGTGTGCTTTAACGGTTCTCGAGTCATCGCAGTTTTTATGCGCTGTTCGAGATTTTAAGATATTAGGCAAGATGGCTTTCTAGAGCTATAAAAAACGGTCTATACTCGTCGGAAAGCTCGTCAAACATTCTCTTTAGCTGTATCGTTAGGCAATTAATTATACTTCGAATTAATAAGTAGTTGAGAAAAATAAATATTATAAATCACGATGGTTGCCCAGGATTTCGCCTTTAGTTACCAACATGATAGTTGGTGGAAATGTTCATATACATGAGTTGGGGTTAGGTTTTTGGTTTATTATTCAATAATAAACCATTGTAATCGCCCAAGAAAAAAAAAATTTATAACCCCCCCTCAAAATTTGATGTTTTACGTTTCAAGGCATGTAGAATCCGAATATCCAATAAAAAAATTTCTGTCCGTCCGCCGTACGCCGTCCGCCGTACGCCGTACGCCGTACGCTGTCCGCCGTACGCCGTCCGCCGTACGCCGTACGCCGTTAGCAGTTTTCCGGCCAAACTGTAAGAGCTAAAAATTTGAAATTTTCACCAAAAATCAATCTCGGTCCTACGACGGCCCAATTCTGGAACCAACTTGCTAGCTCAATTTTAAGGGTATTTTTGGGGGGTTTTGAGGGGGAGAAAATTCATATTTTCCAAGGGTTTTCAGAGAAATGTGTACGTGGTATCAAATTATATAGATTTTTGGACGCTGAATCGAATGAGACCATCGCCGGGTCGATAGCTTTATTGGTTCTCGAGTTATCGCAGCTTTTGTGAAAAATTTGGGAGATTTTCAGAAATTTGACACGAGGGTATAACTCGAGAGTTCTTGGAGCTATAAAAATCGTTCTATACTCATTGGAATGGTCGTTAAACACTCTCTCCAGCTGTATCGTTAGGCAACAGGTTTAGTTTTTAATTAGGAAATTAAGAAAAATAAAAATAATTAAAATTACGATAGTTGCTACGGATTTTTCCCCTATAGTTACCATCTGTTTTTCGGTGGGAACGTTCACAAATTTTCGGAATATTTAAAATGACAAATGGATGGTCTTCTTAAATCAATATTGAAGCGAAATAATAATAAACCACTGTACAATCATTTGCAGCGTTTTTCTAATCATGACAGAAGCAGAGGAATACTCCTTTACAATTATTAAATTATTTATTATTATAACATTATAATTATTAAATTATTTATTTATTATTATTAAATCATTTGCAGCGTTTTTGCGCTATGATGACTTGAGAACTATTAAAACTACCGATCTCGTTATCGTCTCATTCGACTGAGCGTGGAAAAATACGTAGGAATCAATTCGATATCCTACATGTCTTCTTTATATTGGGTTTTGAATTGTTCTTCGATTGGGCAGCAAGTATAATTTTTCAAATATAAATATCACATTCTGTGGCTAGCCAATGAACTCATAATTACTTTCGCCATGAAAGATTTGAAACGAAAAATCACATTTTTACCCAGAAAATTACGACAGATTTAGTGCATTGTGACAACTATATACATTTTTTCTTTAGAAAACCTCTAAAACTTCGCTAGGATTTGAAAAAATGTAGAAAAATTGTTGATCTTCTAAGATCGAATTTATTTTTCTATAATAAGTTTTCTAGATTTTTTTTTTTTTGGTTTGTTAGAATTTGATTCTTGAAGAATAAAATGGATTTTTTCAATGCGTTTCGAAGTCGAAATTCGATGGTTTAATCTTTTGGAACGGGCATTACTCGAAAAACATAACTTTCGTCACAACTTTGTTCGCAATTTTTTTTTTTTTTTTTTTTTTTTTAATATGCTGTAACGGTTTAGAGATTTTAGACGAAATTTCGACATTTTAGTAATTTAGAAAACAAAACGGTTTTTTCGTGAAATGGCGAATAAAAATACTAATGCTATTAAACATTCGTCGGCTATTGAGGTTTCGACGGCTAAAACCGAATTATTGGCAATGAGAAAACATTCGTTTGTGTATTTTTTTCGAAAAAACAGGGCAGAGATGTCCACAAATCGATGATCGGTATCATTTCTCCCAGTTCGTCCGAATTTATTACTGGCAAACCTCTTCGATACCGGGCAAACAACCTTAACGAAAGTCAGCGATCCTTCGATCACGAGCGAACATTATTAAATCCGCCTTCAGTTACGTACTCTTTTCGGATCCGACTCGAGTTCGACGACGGCAACGACGGTTTGAATGTATTCGAAAAGAACAGACAACACAATACGGGTTTTGTAGGCCACGACCGGGCGACCGAGCGGTTTTCGTTGTTTTGTCTGCTGCCCTCGAGAACGATATTTCACTCTAATGAAGCGGTAAAACATTCCCGCTGCGCGCCACCTGTTCGACAAGCGAACCAGCTTTTTCGAAAAGCCGAAAAACCCAACGCGAGTAATAATAATTCATCTTTATCCGGCGCATAGTAAGTTTGGTAAAATAAATATCTGCTCCCACTCGAAGGGAGTCTCCGTACAAGTAAAATACTAGTCGACGAAGCGATAAAATTCTCGTCGATTTCGAACTTTCGGTCGAAGATATCGGAAAATAATGTTTCGGCCTGTATAAAGTACGAGCGAGCGTCGTGTTCAAGATGACACAAATCTATGCAATATTTTACGACGGTAGTATTAAGTCAAGAATGCGATGGACCAAATTTAGTTGAGGAACTGAACGATAACCAGTGGTCTGTATAGATCACACAGTTCTTCCATGTTTCAGACGGCAGACAGATACAACCTATTATAAAAAAATTGTTGCGTACAAGTCCGCAACACAATTAGACATTTTTATGTGCTTCGCCAGCAACCAACTCTGTGGAAATTGTCTGGGTAGCGTAAATACGAGCCGAATGACGTGTACCGCTCGTCATGGTTGAGCATCCCCATTAAGTAAAGTGCTACCATGGTAACTGAAGGCGGACGAAATACAGTAGGTAATAAAAATGTCATATTATGTGATATTGTCAGGATGAGGGGGAAATTGAGATTGCGACTTTTTCTCCATATTTTTATTCCTCGGCCGAGGTCTCTCGCCCATTCGGGCATCTTCAGGGCTGCATAGGTCCATCTGGTACCTATGGTAAAATATGGAGAAAAAGTCGCAATCTCAATCTCCCCCTCATCCTGACAATATTAATATAGACGATCATATTTATAACTTATGTTGGTCAATGTTTCCATTGTAGACTGAATAAATAAAATAGACGATTTATTCTCTAAAAATATTCACCTTGCTTACTAACAATTTGTCATTTTCAATAAGCTCGCACTGCCTACTCCCAATCGAGTAAAACGTTCCAATAATTCCACCGTTTTACTTTCCGCTCGACGAATTCTGTTACTCCTTATTGAAAATCCGTGGCCACTTTGAAGATGTCTCGCCTGTTAAGAAGGAATCGGAGCATGCGGTCGGTATATGAAAATTAATAAAGTTCCGCTCCGCGTGTTTCGGTAATTGAAGTTCCGGAGAAGCGAAGTGGGCGAGGAGCACGCGAACGTTTGGATTCTACTGAGAACCCCACGCACAAGGCGCGTTTTTTTTCTCTCTTTTCCCGGTGGCAGAAACACTGCCAAAATACGATTCGAGTTCATTCGTCCGCGGACTAGATCGCAGTTGAAGAGACAGGACCCGAAATACGCTGCGAGCTATAATAGCTCAACTGAGGCGATAAAATTTTATAGCCTGTTAGAAATTCGAATTCGAGGCGATAGTTGTGCGTTTTTCAAGCCGAGGAATTCCAAACGCAGTTTGGGCGTGACCGAGGGAACAGTAAGAGATTAAAAATCGCCAGATACATCCAATTTTCGTCCTGGAGGGAATATTTATTTTCACCTATGGTGCGCATAAATCACACAGTACTTCAAAGTATGAGTCCGTAACAGGTATAAACTCAAGAAACTCGGAGAAAGAGCCCTTTTTACCGAAAAACGGGCCAGGATACCCAAAAATAGAAAAACTCTCGAATTTGGTTAATATTGAAGTGCAGTATGTGAAATGTTACAAGTTAATTAATGTTAATAATGTTACAAGCCACGTTTTGTAAAATGGGATAATTTTTATGTACCTCTAACGTCAAAGATGTTGATTTTTTCGCGACCTGTAAAAATCGAATAGTCAATGAACCGCGTACGGCGGAAGTACGGTGTGTAATCGATACTACATAACAAGGAGTAATTGAAGCGAACGAATAATAAACCACATCTGCAGCGTTTTTTATTTTAATGACGTTACCTATTCTTGGTGTGGGAAAAAGTTCGAGACTTCAGTTGAAAAATATTGATTCTTATGGCCTGTTAGAATTTAAACGTAATAATTTATTATCACATCTCTATATTATATTTTATTGTCTCTTTATCTTATTTAACTTGTCTCGGAACTACTGTGTGTTATTTTAAATTTAATAAATAACTGCTATTTAGGGACGTTCGCTAAAATAACATTTTCTTTAGAATTTCATCGAATTTCGTCAGTTTTTCACGGACAGCGACAATTTACTTTTGCCCCAGACAGAAATTTGCTTTCACATTCGCCACTGTTCCGATTTCGACTTTTCGTAGGATCAAATAAAACTCGACGAAATTTTCAGAACATTCTCCCAGAAATTTGCCAAATTAGCGCTTTACAGATTTTGGATAGCACAAAGTACTTCCGGCATATAACCTTTCAAAGTTCTTTCTATTTTGATTTTTACTGGCTATAAGAGTCAATATTGTTTATACGTTTGCGGTTTTTAAATGTTCATTATAGCGAGATTTTTGTATATTGGGTCACACACCGTACCTCCGCATTATGAGATTTTTTCACGATTTCACTGGTGCGTATTTTGTATTTTGATTTATACAGGCCGGAAAAAATCAATTATTCGAACGTTCAAAGTCTTGAAATGTTTGGAACGGCGATTGGATGATGCTTTATTTTTATCACGCGCATCACATACAGTACTTCCGCGTTATACGCGAATTGACTATATTTTTATTTTTTCAAACTAGAAAAATGGCTGAATTTAAACGCTGAGGGAATTGAAATGTTTCTTCATGTCAGCTGAATGTCGTCTGATTTTTATTATTGGTCTCACACAACGCACTTCCTTGTCATCCGTCATTTTCAGTTATTGATTGCTGAGGTGAGTGAGATATGAACTTGGCGACTCTCTCTCCATTATTTTCTTTATTGGCCGAGATCTTTCGCCCGTTCAGGCATCTTCAGGGCTATATAGGTCCATCAAGTACCCATCACGACTCAATAAAGAAAATAATGGAGAAAGAGTCGCCAAGTTCATCCCTCCTCAAGCGACAAACAAACGAATTTTTAGTAATTAGTATTAGAGCATTATATGTAGTATTATTATACACTTATGTATTTTTGGGCCTCCTTGTATCAAATATCGCCCACTTGTACATAAACGTGTTTCGTATCGACTGGATCACACACCGTACTTCCGCTTTACGCAGTTTATTTACTTACCCGAATTCGTGCGTTTTTCTATTTTCGGGTTCTCCTAGTTTTTCATCGACTGTTATACAGTAATAACGTTGCGCCCCTAGTGCGAGTTTCTTGATTTTATAATAATTGGTCATTCCTGTTGCCGACTCAATATGAATGCCATAGATAGAAACATAGTCTCATGCCTGCCTTTTAATTCTACCTAGCCCGTACTTAAAGTACAAGCAATTTTTGCTCCCTTAAAAAAAAATAAATAAAATAAAATAATGAAAAATAATAATAATAAAAATGAGAAAACGCTTTTGTCCACTTTTCATCACGAACTTCGCTTACCTAAAGTTCCTCCAGGTTCGGCCGGCCGAGTTCGCTTCCCGTCAAGCCTCTCGAGCTCGGACTTGGACGGGCCACTCCCTGTCCGAAGTCCCAGTGAGTCCCCTCTTGTCGGATCTCGCAGCCAGTGCTGCCCATCGTCCGAGAGATGCCCGTTAGATCGAGGAAGCCCCCTCGGTCCCTCTTCCACAGCCAATCGCCCCTCAGTCCCAGACTCGGCAGACCTTCGGGGTCTATCGGTCAATATGAGAGGCGATGCCTTTTTATTTCGCTCCCTCGCGTAAACGTCGATGATAATCCATGAATGAATAACCACCGCTGTTAAAATTTAATGCTGTTCTACGAGTCGATTCATGATCCCTGTAATAATTATTAACGCTTCCTACAATGCTAATTACTCGCGTGTAATAACCAACTTGCAAATTGCAATTTCATCAGTAATACGACGTATCGGTTTATTATTCCTTCGCTTTAATAACGATTAAGGAAGACTATCATTTTGCGATAGTGATTATTCTGAACATTTGTGGACGCTCGCACCGAAAAAGAGATTGGTAACTATCGGGGAAAATTCCATAGCAACTATTGTCATTTAATTATTGTTCTTTTCCTTCTCGTCGCATTTCTTGATGTCCGGGGGTTGTGAGGTGGAGAAAAACCAGGCGACTCATTCTCCAATTCTTTATTTACTGGCCGAGTACTTTCGCCCATTCGGGCATCCTCAGGGCGACGTGGAGCCATAGGGTCCACAGCCCCCAGCTATGGCTACCCCTATAGCTCAAAATTCGATGTTTTACGTTTCAAGGCATAAAACTTTTTCTGTCCGTCCGCCGTACGCCGTCAACAATTTTCCGGCCAAACTATAATTGCTGCATTCTCTGAAATTATCTTCTGGGTGGTTTTGAGGGGGAGAAAATTAATATTTTCCAAGGTTTGGTATCAATTTCTATAGATTTTTGGACGCTGAATCGAATGAGACCATCGCGGGATCGATAGCTTTATTGGTTCTCGAGTTATCGCAGCTTTTGTGTCGAATTTGGGAGATTTTCAGTAATTCGGCATGAGGGTATAACGCGAGAGTTCTTCGAGCTATGAAAACGTTCTATACTCGTTGGAATGCTCGTCGAACACTCTCTTCAACTAATACCGTAAGGCGAAAAATTCCGATTTTAATTAGGAAATTAAGAAAAAAAAAGATTTAAATGACAATAGTTGCTACGGAATTTTCCCGATAGTTACCAATCTGTTTTTCGGTGGGAAGTTCACCAATGTTCGGAATAATTACTATCAGAAATGGTTAGTCTTCTTAAATCATTATAGAAGTTGACGAAAAATAAACCCCTGTCCAATCATTTGCCGCGTTTTTTCGGTTTATTCAGCTCGTGCTAGTTCTGCGCTGGTGATGGGCTAGCGTGATTGCCATTATTGCCAAGTGGCTATCTGTCAGCCTAAGTGCGGCGCAAGAAGCATCCTCGCAACTCTGGAAACGGAGGACGAACGGTAAACACGATTGGAGAAACCATAGCGCACCTGTCGCGGCTATGTCAACGGCTGCGGTGGCCAAGTCCGCGGGGTCGAACAGGTGACGGTCGCCCAGTCCTGCCCCGGTTGGCGACATATCCAGTCAGTCCTGGCCGTCGGGCCGCACGCCGTATCGAGGGCATCAAGTGCGGCGGCTGGAGCAGTCAGGACGAGGGGGCAGCAGCAGCTCTTCCCATTCAAGGGAATACGCGGCCAACGGACGCACAATCGCACGGTCGCCCCACCGCCATCTTCAACCCTCCCAGTTCCCTTCGGTCCCCGGCAGAAGACCATTGATCCCCTCTAACCCCCTCCTCCCACCACTCCGCTCCTCTCCCCCAGCTTCCCATTCGTGTCCACTTCTCGCGGCGGTTCGTCTCGTCTCAGGGTTCGCTTGAAGGAATGCTGCTCACCGCTTGGATTCCCTTACTTCCACACCATCTCCCGCCATTTACCACCGCCGGAACGATCCAATCTTTCGAACGCAACTTTCATTCGAACATTTGGTTTGGAAATTTTATATTCGACAAAAAAATAAAAAAATAAAAAAAAAGATAATAAAACAAAAAAAAAAAAAAAAAAAAAAAAAACGGGAGAAACGTTGATGGCTGGGAGATTCGATTATGGTTTATTATCCGACAACGAACGACTCCGATCGGTCGAGAGAGAAATAATTTTTCCACCTCTCACCCAGTTCGGAATTTTTGATGTGTTCGCAATGATTTCAATCGGTATATGAGCAGAATCAAAATAACACTCGGTATTTCCTTATTCGAGCGAAAAAGCCTAATTCTTAGATAAATTTTGCAAATTATTTTTCGCCGATTTTATTCCTTTCCTTCAATAATGTTGTTAGATGACCGTGTACATTTGTGATAGTAATTATTCCGAAAAATCGTAACTGTTTCCAGGAAGTAACGCAATGGTTACCAAAAGGGCCAACTCTGCCAGCAACTTTGGTAATTTTAATCATTTTGTATTATTTCTTCTTTTCAAATATAAAGCTAATTATTCGCCCATATTCGGATTCTACATGCCTTGAAACGTAAAACATTAAATTTTGAGGGAGGTTGGAAATAAACATTTTTTGGGCGATTACAATGGTTCATTATTGAATTATAAACCAATAAACGAATGAATAAAAATAAGAATAGACCGCTGCAAATAGTTGTCCAATGGGGTATTATTCCTTCGAATCAATCAATCTCTCGAACCACATTGCTAGCTCAATTTTAAGGGTATTTTTGGGGGGTTTTGAGAGAAAATTCATATTTTCCAGGGTTTTTCAGAAAAATATGTCTTTGGTATCATATTATATAGATTTTTGGACGCTGAATCGAATGAGATTTTTAACCATATTATCTGCAAACCAACTCTAGAGAAATTTCCATTGAAACCGAAATGTGTACCGGAAAACTTCATTCGCCATAAAACAATACAATCAGTCAAAACATCGAGAACAAATTTATTTTGCTCGCTCTCTTTGAAATCGTGCTATCTGAATCGGTTCTATTTTGCTTATTTAATGCCACGAGGAAAGCGCCGCTCAAAAATCTTCCACTCAAAAGAGGATGAAGATGAAAGAAAAGATTTCGCCGTTTTCTCTTCGGCCAACCCAATTTCAAATGGCTCGGTAATTGGAAAATAACGGAATGAAACGAACGGGGGCATATTCACTACGAGTGAATATGCCCGGATCATTTATGTGGTTTGATTGCTCTTACCACAGGCAATGCGCTGGTCGATCCAAGGTCTACTTAACACGTAGCTTCGTAAGAGAAGCGCTGAAAACGAGGAGTACAAATCATTTTAGAAAACATCTTCAGCCCTGCGGTCGCTAGGCGATTTCGCTCGATCTAGTGCGAGGGCCGATAGAGCACAGGAACTGAAGATAAGCCAATATAAAATTTGGCACTGCTAAAATATTTCCGCTAAAAATATTCATCGTTGAAGATGAGGAGGAATGCCCAAAATAATCAGAAATAGGAAAAAGAATCTGATCATCAGAATCAGCGTAATAAAAACAGTGCGAAATTATGTACGACCATTGGCCAATGTCGATCTACCTTCTCCCCAAAACGTTTCTGCTACGTAACTTTCGCGCATTGCAGATTTCAAATTTTCCGTAGAATTCAATCTCGAATAAAAAATAAGAAACGCTGCAAGTCTCATTCGATTCAGAGTCTAAAAATCTATAGAAATTGATACCAAATACACCTTTTTCTGAAAAACGAACTAATAGACATTTTCTCCCCCTCAAAACTCGACAAGAATACAACATAAAACAATTTTTATAAATCCTAGAATGAATCCTTTCTTCTTATACGTAAAACATCAAAGTTTGATGGGATTCACAAAATTCTTTCGCTTGGGCGATTGGATATTTTTATTATTGAATAATCAACGAGAATAATATTATCATCGTACGTCGAATAATGTGCTCATTATTTGAATATTATTTCTATTCGCCTTCCCGTATACTTTTCACAGCCTTGCTTCGCGGGTATTCTAAACCGAGAATGGACGCTCGTTTTGCTGGTTAGATCGTTCGGAGCCGCCAGGCGTTTAGTTAATCGTTTTTCAATTTTGAAGTCAAACAAATTTTTTCTTCAGCTAAAAATATATTAGTCACCGTCTAGTGCAGGAATTAAGATAAAATGCTGCAAATTATTTTACAGTGATTTATTATTTCTTTGCTTCAATAATGATTTAAGAAGGCTACCCGTTTCTATAGTAATTAATCCGAATATTTTCTAACGTTCCCGCTGAAAAACATATTGGTAACTATAAGGAAAAATTCCTCATAGCAACTATTGTAATTTTAATCATTTTTATTTCTCTTGACTTTCATATTGCAAACTAAATTTTTCGCCTAACGGTACAGCTGTAAATAGAGTCTGACGACCATTCCGTCGAGTAAAAAATTACTTTTATGGATCCAAGAACTCGAGAGTTATACCCAAATGCCAAATTATTATGCCAAATTTGTGAAAATCTCCTAAGTTCATCACTGAAGCTGCGATAACTTAATAAACGATAAAGCTATCGACCCCGCGATGGTCTCATTCGATTCAGCGTCCAAAAATCTATAGAAATTGATACCAAATATGAATGAATGAATGAATGAATGAATGAATGAATGAATGAATGAATGAATGAATGAATAAATTTTTATTTTTCTGTACAGTTTAGGGCATTACTGCCCTCTCTTACAACTATACAGAATGTAAAATAACCATGAACTTGTACACACATTAATTAAATACACCTTTTTCTGAAAAAACGAAGAAATAGAAATTTTCTCCCTCTCAAAACTCAACAAGAATACAACGTAGAAAATTTTTTTCATAAAACCTAGAATTCTCAAGTTAAAGCCTAAAATTGCCAAATCTATAGTTTTGACAGTAAAGTGTTGTGATTCTGAACAATGTATTGTGAACGTTTCCACCGAATGACAGATTGGTAAGAATATGGTGGAACTCATTGAAAATTATGGTAATATTATTTTTATTTTTCTTAATTTTCAAATTAAAAGTTGAATTATTCGAGTAACGATTCAGCTGTAGGGAGTGTTTGACAACCGTTCCAACGAGAAAGGTTGCAATT
Source organism: Tupiocoris notatus (assembly GCA_037159825.1). Classification (NCBI taxonomy): domain Eukaryota; kingdom Metazoa; phylum Arthropoda; class Insecta; order Hemiptera; family Miridae; genus Tupiocoris; species Tupiocoris notatus. Next base: position 175,263 of record JASJUZ010000338.1, read on the forward strand.
TGGCCCAAGATTCGAGCCATAGTCAGACCAAGTTCGATTTTCTTAGAAATTTCCAGAATTTATCTTTTATAGTTCTGTCAGAAAAGTGTTGAGGGAATACAGCGGACGGACAGGATTGTTTTAATGGATATATTTTATTGGAATAATTTCTATCACAAATGGATAATCTTCTTAAATCATTATTGAAGCAAAGGAATAATAAACCACTGTCCAATCATTTGCAGCGTTTTTTTTTTTTTTTTTTTTTTTGTGGGAACGTTCACAAATGTTCGGAATAATTGCTATCACAAGTGGATCGTATCGTTATTGAAGCAAAATAATAATTAACCAGAGTAGAATCATTTGCCAGCATAATTTGCAGCGTTTTTTCACCTTCGGACGATTCTAATGTTAAGCACGGTGTAAACATGATAGTATATAATATTATATTCTCGTATAATTATGAGAGAACTCGGTTTTCCCGTCAATAGAAATTAGTTCAATTCATAGTTCATCGAAGCGCTGCTGTCGCTCTTCAGTTTCAACTTCAACCTCCGTGGTTTAGGAATTTCTCAAAAATCGAACGAGGCGGGAGAGCGACTATCGATACAAGGACGGCTGGGCTTGCGACCGAAAGGGGGGAAGATTTTGCGGGCAGTGATATTCGTAAATGACAACAAAGGTAGTTGATAGTTTGTTCGCGAGTTATTGGGTGGTTTTTCGGTCTTCGCTGTCGTTTTAATTCCACTCTAAAGACATTGAGAATATGAAGAGAAGGAATGGCGAGATTCCCAAGCTACGAAGGCCGGTAAAGAGAAGCAAAATTACTGATGGTATATACGGCAGGTAAGAAACTGGTCGCCATATGTCGATCCCCTTCTAACTCTTTCCTCTCGAGACGAGCGAAACTTGTGACGTTCGAAAACGTGCCAGTTTACGTTGATTTTCGCCAGTCGAACGTTGAAATGTCGAGCGAAAATGGGACGAACGTAGGCACTCGTTTGGCACGTAGGCATTCATTATGCTCTAGGACTAACTTTAACCTGACCCGATCAACGACCTCATACAAGGGACAGTCAGCTCGGTTGATTCGTTCGCTTCGTGCTAGATTAGAGTCGTTTTTCCTGTTGGAAACTGCGTCGAATTTTCATCGAATTCCGATTAACGTATGAACTTCCTTTTTTATCCGTCTCCAGTCGGTAAAAAGCTCTTCTCTCGCTCTCGGGATTAGGCACGGAATTAAGTTTTCGAAATCGCCCAAGCGCCGTCGCAATTTGGGCAATATCAATCGCGAATTTTCATGTTGCCCGATTTGTTCATCATGATGAAGTTTAGAAATATATTTTCACCGTGACGACCGCGTTTCTAGGAACGGAGCCGTTTTTCGTTCGACACCTGCTCATCTCGTGGCGATTTGTCCAGGGTTCACTCGAAAAATGAGAAATAATGGAATAAATTCGTGTGCGTAAATTACACTACACCAATCACACTTGTGATCGACTAGGCAAAGGAGCATTCATATATTCAAAATTATTAAATCGAAAAATCTAGGTATGTAATGTGAGAACGAAGAATCGAAATCACTCCACTGAACACTATTTAATTCGTGATTTATTTTCTACGGTACGCCGACTTGAGAAATCGTTTATTGTAATCGAAAATAATTCCGTTTACCATGTAAACACGGAAGGAAAAACGCTGCAAATGATCGTAAAGTGGTTTATTATTCCTTCGCTTCAATACTGATTTGAGAAGACCATTTGCGATAAGAAACTTGTTCAAACATTTGTGAACGTTTCCACCGAATTGCAGATTGGTAACTAGGAGGGAAAACTCCGTGGCAACTATTGTCATTTTGATAATTTTTCATTTTTCTTAATTTTGGTTTACCTACTGTTCAATAATAAACCATTGTAATCGCCCAAGAAAAAAAAATTCTAACCCCCCTCAAAATTTTATGTTTTACGTTTCAAGGCATGTAGAATCCGAATATCCAATAAAAAAAATTCTGTCTGTCCGCCGTACGTCGTCAACACTTTTCCGGCCAAACTGTAATAGCTAAATTCTTGACATTTTAACCAAAAATCGATCTCGGCCCTACGACGGCCCAATGTTTGAACCAACTTGCTAGCTCAATTTTAAGGGTATTTTTGGGGGTTTTGAGGGAGAGAAAATTCATATTTTCCACGGTTTTTCAGAAAAATGTGAACGTGGTATCAAATTATATTGATTTTTGGACGCTGAATCGAATGAGACCATCGCCGGGTCGATAGCTTTATTGGTTCTCGAGTTATCGCAGCTTTTGGGCCGAATTTGGGAGATTTTCAGAAATTTGACATGAGGGTATAACTCGAGAGTTCTTGGAGCTATAAAAATGGTTCTATACTCATTGGAATGATCGTCAAACACTCTCTCCAGCTGTATCGTTAGGCAATAAGTTTAGCTTTTAATTAGGAAATTAAGAAAAATAAAAATGATTAAAATTACAATAGTTGCTACGGAGTTTTCCCCTATAGTTACCATCTGTTTTTCGGTGGGAAAGTTCACAAATGTCCGGAATATTTAAAATGACAAATGGATAGTCTTAAATCAATATTGAAGTGAAATAATAATAAACCACTGTACAATCATTTGCAGCGTTTTTTGTTCATTTGGTTTATGATATTATTCTGACGTAATTCTTCCTGTAAACAAGGAAACCATGTAGTATTTACTTCGTTCGATCCGCGTTAACTTTTTGTTGATAATTTCCAAGCAAGTCCTCCTTCGTCAGCTGACCAGATGAACATTTTTGCTTTTCCGACGTGATAAATCAAATAGAGCGATGGTCTAAACGAAGCGAGCACTCAAGGGCTATCGAATTTCAGCAGGCTCAACTCTATTTGTAATCTTAGCTTGTTGCTTTTTGACAGGCGAGATTCGGCCATTTGGTTTACATCCGGCCCTTGTTTTTCAAAGTGCGAACTTTCCGTGTCGGTATCATTTCATTTCATACTTCACGCACGTTCGTACGTGACTCGAGTCGTTATCTAATGTAAATAATTCCCTTTATGATGACCAGCAAAGATCTTCATCTCATGCTCTTGGCCTCATCGGTATCAACTGGCTTCCGACCGCGGTTCTATCATAATTTTATTGCGGCTCCAGAAACCACCCATTTCCGTTTCTTTCTATGTGCGAAATAGTTGTAAATTTTTTTCACATAAAAACTGGTTTATACCCGATAATAAATTGTTTTTTTGAATGATCAATAAGAAAAATCATTTGTTATTATCTTTACAATCATTAATTTCATTGATCATTTTCATCAATCGTTGATTTCAAAAAATAATTTGTTATTATCATTATATCATTGTCATCATTGTGTTAAGATATCATTTATTATCATTATGTTAAATTATCATTATCATCAATCATTGATTTTTGAAAATAATTTGTTATTATCATTAGAATCATTGTCATCATTGTTGAATTATCATGAAATATCATTGTGTTAAATTATCATTTTTTATCATTATTAAATTATCATTATCATCAATTATTGATTTTTAAAAATAATCTGTTATTATTATTATAATTAATCATTGTTAAATGATCATTGTGTTTAATTACCATTACGTTAAATTATCATTATCATCAATCATTGGTTTTTAAAAATCATTTGTTATCATCATTATAATAATTTTCATCGTTGTTAAATTTGTTCCTGCCAAAGTTCGTCTAAAGTAGGTACCTAATCAATGAAATTCTTTCCACTTGATATCGATTATTATTTGAAAGTAGTTTTTATTCTAGATGTTCAAAGTGTTATTCTTGTATTTCTCTTCTTGTTTTTAAAAATATTATTTCGACCCAATTTAAATTTCTTCGCGAATAGAATTTTTATTATGCCGATAATTCTAGTATTATTGCTCAAGTTCCATTGATTTATTAATGGACTGCTTTTACTCTGGAGCGATCGGTTTTTGATAATCATTGCTATTTTCATTCTGTGGCATTTCTTTAGTTGGACTTGATTATTATTTCCATCGCTTTAAGATATGCAACTGATGGTCACGATAATGGCCAAAACGTTGCCTGATGCGACATACTGACGCGTGTTTATTGATTATCCGTCAATTAAGCTTTTAGCTTGTAGCTCACGCAATGCCTGTATCACCGAAATACAAAAACAGCCCCAGTTGTGTCATTTGTACTTGTACAATCCCTAATTGTGATAGTGGTCGCCCGAAATAGCCCAACATGATACGGTTTGTCGCGTTTTATTTTCCATTTTATGCTCAGAATGTTGAGTTCAATTTATTTTTATTAAGTAGATTTTTTCTATTTATGTTTGCCAGCATCAACCCAAATTGTATTTTATGGCATTGTCCTGGGGACATAGTTCGAGAGGCATTCCAAACGTAAATTAATACTTAGAAAAAAAAAACTTTTCCAAAAAAATTTGATTATTATATTCTGAAATCTCTAGATCCAAAATATTTTACTAAAAAATCGCTGCTCGCAAAATTGAATCATCGCAACGTCAGTAAAAAAATTGGCCGGTTTGCAAGGATGAGCCTATTTTTGCTCAAACTGTTATCACAGACGCTGATTTCAAGCCTTGAGAAAAAATCAGTGTTGCCATAATATCACGTACAAAATACCTCCAATGGTTCTGGTTCTTTACTGTGTTTTCCCACCCAATAAAATTTTTTCGGGGTCTTACTTTTGAACCTCGTACAAATACGTGCATAATTAAATTGAGTTGGTTGGTGACCATGATTTTTCGAAATATTAACTTTCTTCTTTCTCAATCAATTAATTACGTGCATAATTATATATAACTTAGTTCTATGCTTAATCTGGACGTTTCTCTCATGTTTTCCCTTTTGTTCCAGTACACTGGTCTACCTGAAGTTTTTCATGCTGTGGGCCCTTGTGCTGTTGGCAGATTTTCTTCTTGAGTTCCGTTTTGAGTTCCTGTGGCCATTTTGGCTTCTCTTACGTAGCGTTTACGACTCATATAAATACCAAGGATTGGTAAGTTTATCGCAATTGAAACTGTGAGAGAAAAAAACAAGTGACTCTCTTTGATCTTTTATGCTGTATCCGTTCAACCCTCTTCCTACTATTATTTATGTAATTTAAGCTATCAACTTAGTATTCCAAACGATTTTTGAATACAAACGTTCTTCCTTCTGAAAAATTCCTTAAACCGATGATGAACGATGCTAGAAAAAACCCGAGAGACTATGATTTATTTCCTCAAAATAGTAACGACTATGCCGACTTGGCTGTAGAAACCTATATAGCCCTGAGGATGTCCGAAGGGGTGAAAGTACTCTTCCAGGCAAAAAAACTTATCAAGAATCATTGCCTCGTTTTTCTTTCTCTCATCATCGAACCATTAATATGTGACGACCCTGAGTCGATTTTCTCGTAACAATTTTTTCCATGTGTTCTATGCTTTTCTTCTTTATCTGACCTAGCCTAGACTTTCACTTGTGGAAAAATGGAGCGGAAGTTTCGAAATATCTTACCGAGAGCCGTACTTTGTCAGGTGGTTCCTCAATGTTGAAGGGAAAAATATTTTACATTGTTAAACTGCTTGGATGGAGTTGATAGAGCAGAGAAAAGTCTACGCTGGTGAAAATAATTGAATCGCTGTTGATTTTTTTAATGTTTTGAGGATTGATTATTTGATTCCTCTATCAGACGTGAGATACGAATGCTCGAACGATATAGGATGTTTTCTGAAGTAGGAGTCTCATAATATCCGCCAGTGTCCATTTTTATCCGCCACTGAACAGCATCCTAATTTTTCTTCCATTTGTCGCATCAATATTCATAGCATTAGGTTGAAAGCGGAGACGGCATAATTAATCCGGAATAAAGAAAGAATAATGGAGAACGAGTCTCAGTTGCTGTCTCCATTTCAACTCGTTGCTATGAAAATTCTAATTGTTTATCAATATCCGTCCTTGTTTCAAAGTGCTGCTCTCGATGAGATACTTTGGAACTGCTGCTCCTCCGCTCTTTTCCCACATCAATAGAGAGTGCAATAAATAGGCGTTATCAAAAGAAGAAAAATCATAATGTTTTTATATTCATCTGAAAAAAGCTTGGTATTTTCTACAGTTAGTCAAGTTAAATTGTGAAAAGAAACACTTAAAGCTGCCCTGGATCGCTGAATTTCGACGTACATTTCCCAATTGCATTGCCTTGTTGATTACACTTGAAACCCTTGCCCTCCAGCAATAACTGTTCGAACATAGTATCCAACGCTTTACAAAAATAGGATGCGGAGAAATAGTCACGAGTTCCCCTAATTTTAAATGAGTTTTCGGATTTTGGCGTTTAACCATTACCAACCTTAGAGTTCTACAGTGCGGGCACTAAATATTAGTTCTTGGTGAAAGGAAGCTAGACTCCTTTTGGCTAAGTGAAACTAGAAAAATAAACGTTTACAGAAGGACCCTAGCAATGGAGAATATTCTTGAAGGATTTCCCCATTTAATATTTCCCAGCCTTATCACTTTCGATGGTTTCAAATTTCTCAAGTGAATCCAACATGGTACCCTTACGACAAAACGCTGCAAAAGGTTGTTGTAAAAATGATTTCAGTAGACTAACCATTTGTGATTGTTAAATCAAAAAGGTAGATTCAAGTTGACGCTCCATTTCGTCAGTCAAATCGGCCATCTCTTTATCGAAATAAATGGATGAACTAGGATTTTAAGTCAGAATAAAACAGTGTACACCTTACACGGTTAGCTCTACAAAACGCAGTGTATTCAGAGACTCGTAGATCGTTCAGCGAGTGTGACAGTAGCCACTGCCATTGACTACGTCACCAGATGTCACCAGAACTGTGACTCAATCTACTAAATCTATTTCAGCAATACTGCGTATACATCATCATAAATATTTTACAATATTATTCCATTAATTATCGAGGGGCACATAATTATTATTAATGGGATCTGGGATCTCTTGGTTGCGTATAATTCGGTATAATTATTATCAGAAATGGATGTTCAAGTAGTTCTTACATCATTATTGGAGCATAGGAACCACTGAACAATCATTTGCAGCACTTTTTATTGGATATTATTCGGATTCTACATGTCTTCAAACGTAAAACATCAAATTTTGAGGGGGTCTCTGATTTTTTTTTTTTTTTTTTTTGCGATTACAGCGGTTTATTATTGACAATTTATATCAAATAGAAAGGAGCTCAGATTCTCTTAGGTGAATTGCAAAGGCTGATTCACCCTGTTCACCATGAAAATCCTTCCCATATTCTCTAATAAATTCTTTCCCTAAATTTCCTACCAAGGCCGATAGAACATTTCAATATATATACTCCACTCCTATCAATTCTCTCTTGAACAACCCCTATCTGGTATTTAAGATTATTTTTATTGTCGAACCTTTTCTATAAATCCCCTAGATTCTAATCCCAAGATTTTCATATGTGTCCTCTCCTTGTGAAATGGGATTTCACAATCTCAGCTCGAGTGACTTAGTAGAAATCCAATACTTGTGTTGTTGGCCCTTATTGGCGAATTTCGATGGACCAGCTGTTGTCGTTTACTCTGAACGCCATGTTGACATGCTTCTCATGCTGCTTTTCCCACACTTGACATTCTTAAATCTTATAATATACTAACGAATCTAGAAATGCCGACAAAAAGTTTTCGGATGAATAAATAGCGATTTATTTAACTTTTGAAAAACGTCCGTCATTTCGGCTGCAACTTGTATATAATCGTCTTATCTACTTGAGAAAGTGTAATATTAAAATGCACAGTTATATGTATTTTCTAGCCGTGCCAGGGGAAAAATATCGTGAGTTGAAGGAAATACCGAGTTTTCAACGCCAATTAAGGGATTGATACTATCGACAGAATAAGATCGTAGATCCCAACATTTATTCATGTTTTTACCTTTCTGTTCAATCCCTGAAATGCGTCTATATCTCCTATTCCAAATGCCTTCGTTCATTATTACCTACCTCTGAGTTTCCATTTTTTTCCATGAAAATTTCATCGGATGTTATTTTGTCGGCAGGCTTTCTCTGTGTTTTTCGTGTCGATTGCATTGACTTCAGACATGATCTGCTATTTTTTCATCCCTGTGCAGTGGCTTTTCTTCGCAGCTAGCACCTATGTTTGGGTTCAGTACGTCTGGCATGCAGGTACGTTTTTGACATTGGTTTATTTCTATTTACGATTTTTTTATGCTCTTTGTGCGACGAATCGATGTTGAAAACGTGATCGAATTCGTCTCGATTTCAATCCGAATCTCTTAGCTCGATAAGTCTTTGGCGAACTTCAAGGTACTTGAGACGTTTCCCCAATCTCGAGTAGTCCTAGGAAATCTTTCAAGCCGTCAATGCTCTTTAGGCCGCCTATATCTCATTTCAAGTTTTTCGTTCGGATATTCCTGACAGAAATGAAGAGATCTTGACATTCGCCAGATGGTGAAAATAACTCTCTCGTCGATCAAGGGCCATTCAGCGAACAAGTGGATTCGATTACTGTGAAAACCGCTCCAATTTTTCATATTTTCATTCGGTCCTCTCGCGCATTGCATTGATACTTTTAATTTAAAAATGACATTTATAGCTCGTAATATTTTTCAAACTTCAATGTACTTGCATATGTAATGGGAAAATTAATTAAACTTCAATATACAAGAATATTTAATTGGGGAAGTTAATCACTTAAACCTATAACATTTATTTATGCATTTTTATTACTTTTTTCATCTTTTTTCTGTCGACTTATTAATTTTGTTTTCGTGTGTTTTTTCTCCAGAAAAAGGAATATGTTTTCCGACTGTCGTACTCTGGTTTCTATTCGCTTATATGGAAGCCGCTGTTAGACTCAAAGATCTCAGACACATGCCATTTCATCTAGACCTGTGTCGGCCATTCGCTGCCCACTGGTGAGCCAATTTTTTATTCGATATGTTTCTTCCTGAATTGTACATCTAGGATTTCCTAATGTTTTCCCGCTGAATCAACAATTGTCGGACCTTTTTTGAAAGCTCGTCGTATACTTCCAGATAATTTTACTTTGGCGAATTTTATTGGCTCAACTTCATTGCTGTTGAGTAATTTTCACTTCTCGTTCGTGTTTCTCGGTTTACAGCATTGGCTATCCTGTAGTGACGCTTGGGTTTGTCTTCAAGAGCTACGTCAGTTACAGAATTCGACAGGTGAATTTTTTTAGTGCTCTTCTGCTATTTTCCACGTTTTTGAGTTCCAGAATAATTATTCTTATCCAAAATGAATTGAAAGATGTTGTATGAAAATTTTAAGTCTTGCAAATGCGATCAACATTTATCGGAAAATTCGTAGGTTGTAATTCGCTTTATTAATCTAAATTTTCCTTGTTCGAGGTCCTAGATTATTTTCGTTCTAGATGGTAATAAGAATTAATGTTTCTACTGAATCTAATTTAGGATGATTTAAATTGCGTGAGACTTCTTCTATTGCATATTGTGTGCAATTCTGTCTACAAATTTTATTTTTTATTTTCCTTTCAATGCAGAGACGACAGCGTGAAGTGCGGAAAGAAAACGGCTTCTATATGAACCTGTTATCTCAAGCGCTGCCTATTGAGGCTGTACAGTCCACAACTACCTCGCCTTCTGAGAAATCGAAAGGTACTCAACGATTTGCAATTGATTTTCCAGCTGGAATTTCATTATTTCCCTGTTTTTCCAAAGAAATCAATGAATTTGTACAGCAAGAAGTACCTATTCAAGTATTTTTGCATATGTAGCAAGGTAGTAAGTATTTAATTGCTTAAATTGTTGCGAGATTCCATTGGGTGATTATTAGCTTCTTGTGCTGAATTGTTTTTATCGATTTTTCAGGTGAGAGTAATGGAGTTGGCCATCATGGTCCTCCGAGTTCGAAAGGATCTCACCGAAAGTCCCTTGATAAGGGCAACGAGCTGTACACAAATGGCTCAGCTCATCAAGACATCGAATTGAATGAAAAAATCAAGTGAGCCTATTTCCCACTGTAACTGTCTATTCTAATATTCTGCAAGTATTGCACGATGAGTCAGTTCCGTGAAACGTGGCGAATGGTATACTTGTCAGATGCGAGTTCTATTGTCCTTGCTTTGAGGGGAGGATGGTCTTCAAATGTCCGCTTAAACAACATATCTAAAAACCTTGATTTGTACAGATGTACGTTCGAACCTTTGAGTTCTTTGATATCCGCATAGCATGTACTTAAGAAAAAAAAAAAAAAAAAAAAAAAAACTATTTAAAAAATCTTTGCAAATTCCACATATTCACCATCGTCATTTGTTACAGATCCCTGAACGGAACAGGGTTACGAGCATCCAAATCGACACAAAACAGCAGCACGTGCAGTACATCTGGTGTCACTAGTTGTGCATCGAACGGCGGAGGTGCTTTCCGAATGCTATGCTTCCGAAGCAACCGCCAGGTCCCTCAAACTCCAGTCGACATGACGTCTACTCAGCTAGAAGAAGAAACGTTAATTGTCGAACCGCCTCCGGCTAACGCTGGTGGAAAATCCTCCAGTTTTGGTAGCGGCAAAGGCAAGGGCAAAGGAGGAAGCGGAGGCTCGGCTGTTTTCCGCAATAAAGGGCGCAATAAAGATATTGCTTCGTCTTCGTCCTCGTTGGTTGCACCCTCTTCCAACCAGTCTTCCACAACAGACTCGCCAACACCGCCTTCCCTTGAATACTGCCAAAGGTCAGTCCTGGTGTGCTACTAGAGTCATGTGCCTTTCTTCGACATAGTGGTCTGATTCAATTTTTCTGAATTTCCTATACTGTTCTCAGCGATTTCTAATTGACGAAATTGATTTTCAGGCTTGAAAGTGAAATCAAACGGTTAAAGAGCGAACAGCACTCATGTAAAGCAAACGAGTCGGAGCTAAAATCGCAGCTCAGTTCAACGACTACTGCAGAAAAATCTGCTCGAGCCGAGCTAGCCACACTGCGCCATCATCATGACGATCTTCAGACAAAGTTAGTTCGGAAATCTTATTTAACTCTTTGCAGGGAAGCTTTTTTAAAAATACATTATGAGCTCTGCAACAAATATTTAAAGAAAATATATAAAACCTACTTCATAAATACCTATCTGCAAAAAAAAAAAAAAAAAAAAAAAAACTTGAAAAACGTCTTACACTGCTCATTTGAATTGTGAAAATGGATTTATTGATTTTGGAACACATGGCTAGAATACAATATTGGTTTATTATTAATTTGCTTCAATAATGTTGTAAGAAGACCATACATTTTAAATAGTAATCGAACGTGAACTTTTCCACCACTATGAGAAAACGGTTAAAGAGTGGCAACTATAAGAAAAACTCCTTAGCAACTATGGTAATTTTAATTATATTTTAACTTTTTTTCTAATTTTCAAATTAAAAATTGAATATTATTTTCCCAACGATATAGCGGTAGAGATTGTTGGAATTTTTTGAGACGAGCATTATAGCAATTGACAATATTATAGGAAGATTTTTATTGCTTGAAAAGTTATGAAGTTATTCCGAAGATAGGATCTGAAAATTTCGAAAACTCAACCATTAAAGATATTGACTCCGCAACTCTAATTCAAATCAGCGTCCGAAAATGTATACAAATTGATATCCAACACAGCTTTTTCTGAAAAACTTTGGAAAATACGAATTTTCTCCGCCTCGAAACCCCCCAAAAATACCCTAAAGATAAAGGTAGCGATTGATTTTAAAAAATATTGAGCTATTGTCAGCCCAAGTTTGAACTTAGCTGAAAATTTCAAGGATTTAACTGTTATAGCTTTGTCAGATAAGGGGGGGTATTATTTTTCAATTACGATGGTTTATTATTGAATAGAAACCAAACTCATTTCTGACCCCCTCAAAATAAGGTGTTGTATATTTCAAGGCATATAGAATACCAATATTGTATAAAAAATTCTGTCTTTCCGCTGTAAACACCTTTTTGACGAAACTATAATAGCTAAATTCTTGAAGTTTTCCACCAAAAACCAATATTGATCTGCTGTTGCTTACTTCTTTATTTGTAGGGTATTTTTGGGGTTTTCGAGGAGGGAAATTTAACATTTTCCTTGGTTTTTGAACATAGGTGTGTTTGATATCTGTTCACACGTTAAGAGACGTTTGCTAATTTGCATTTTGTTTATAATAAAAACGTAATTTATTTCTTTGATGTTATGAGGCTCACGGGGTATTGTTCTTTGAGTATTTTGTATGTCTATTTGTAATTTGTCTATTATGTCTATTTGTAATTTGTTGACACGGCAACCCTGCGTACGGTTACCCGCTTTGGTGGAGGAGGTTCCTTTTTTATCTATCGCGCAAGGGTTTGTTTTCAGTTCAGTGTTGTTGTGGTTTTTGGTAATAAAAGAGCGTTAACTTTTGTGATTGTTGAAAGTCCTTTTCTTTGATCTACATTGCAAACGAAACAATATCTATTTAAATCAATTTTTTGACGCCGAATTGAATGAGACCATAGCTTTACTGGTTCTCGAGTTATCGCAGCTATTAAGTGAAATTTTTAAAAAATTTTAAGATATTAGGCAAGATGGCAATAAAAATTGGTCTGTACTCGTTCTAAAGCTCGTCGAACACTCTTTAGGTGTATCGTTAGGTAATGAATTTTATTTTATGTAAAGTAATTGAGACAGCTTCCTAACCATGATGGAAGCAAAGGAATAAACCATAGACAATCATTTGCAGCGTTTTTCAGTATCTGACGACCGAAAGGACCATAAACCACCTTATAAGTTATTAAGAGCTCGTGAATAAAACCTCACTGTATTTTGACGGGTTTACAGAGTGCAGAGCCTAATGTCAAGCCGCACTGCCGACCAAAAAGCGATATCCTCACTGGAGAAACGTCTGGCCGAAGAGCGGAAGCTTCGCTCGTCTGCTGAGTCCGCGCTGGCGCAGGAACGCAAGGCGAACAAAGCCGCCCAACTTCAAGTCGCGCACGTGCAGCAGCTTCAGAAGGCCTCACTTGCTGTTGGTGGCCCCACAAGTTCGACACCCCTTCCGGATCTTCGAAATTCTGGTACGTATCACAACAAGCTTATCTAACCAGTCAAATGTACATTGTGGGGAATTTAGAGCGTTGCAATTGAACACAAATTCAGTACGAATCTTGTTCAGAAAATAGGAGTACCAGCCAGGGTTTTTTTTGCCTAAGTTGGCTGCGCTGCATTGTAGGGAGGGATCTTCTGAAGAAAATGATAGGTTTATCATCTCGCTTGTATGAAAACTTCGGTGTCGGTGAGCTTTTCTGTGAACAATGTCCTGAAACCGAAAAAGAAATACCTTGGTCGAATTTTCGCCTCATGGGGAAATGAATGATGCGCACGATACTGTGTAACCTTGAAAAAACTGGAAGGCAATTTAGAACAAACGGGGAGGGATGCTAACGAAGTGATCACTCTTTTGCATGACAATGCACGACCTCACGCGGGGAACCTCACCAAGTATCTTTTTGGACTCCTTCGGTTGGGACGATTTGTACCGCCCCGCACTCCCGACTTCCCGCGCCTTCTGATTATCATCTGGTCTCCTCATGAAGGTGCACCTTGCAGGATAAAAATTTTCGACTGACCAGGAGGTTCAAACAGCTGTGACAAACTGGACTAAGGAGAATTTTTTGTAATCAGATTAGAAAGCTCATTTCAAGGTTATAACATGAGTGGATCAAGAAGGCGATTACTCGGAAACATAACTGAGATGCTTTTTTCCTTGTTGTTGCATTTTTTTCATGCCCAGGGGGTTTGAGGGGGAGAAAAAACAGGCGACTCATTCTCCGATTCTTTATTTTCTGCCCAAACGGGTGAAAGTGCTGAGCCAGCAAATAAAGAATCGGAGGATGAGTCGCCTGGTTTTTCTCCTCCTCACACCCCTGGACATAACTGAGATGTATGAGTGTAATACCCTATATTTAAAAAAAAAAAATTGTTAGGAAATTTTGAGTACTCTTAATTTCTGAACAACCCTCGTATTTACTATTTTTAATAATCCTCATCGCAAGATGTTATGAATTTTTCCCTATATCCCAGGGCTAAATGGGGAGTGCTGCAGCGAATCATGCCGTCAACGAAGAAGAGATCTAGAGGGCGATCTGAAATCAATGCGGCGGGAACTCAAAGACAAAGAGGGAAAGTGCGCAACTGCAGACCGAGAACGGCAGGTAAATTTGCCACCACGCTTTCAAGCCATTTTAATCAAAGTTTTTTTATTTCATCCCAACATCAGTTCTTTACTGTTACTTATGTCAGTTTTCCATTTTCCAGCACCTGATGCAGTATAAGGAAAGCCAAACAGGAGCCGAAATGTTACTGCGCACTGTGTCAGTACTTCAAGACAAAACGACGCACCTTGAAAATTCATTGTCTGCTGAAACGCGCATAAAATTGGACTTGTTTTCTGCTCTTGGGGAAGCAAAACGTCATCTCGAAATTAGAGATAGTACGTTGCTCAAATTAGGTTCCTCTCCAAATTTATCTGAGCGTTTGGGAAAGAAATCTTGTCATTTTCACTTGTTCTTTTTCCAGACCTCATTCGAAGTCAAGAGCGAGAGATTGAGGAGTTGAAGGCGAAATTGGCCCAAGTTTTGGCCGTCATGCCTGGGGCTTCTGATTTTTTGACATCTGGCCAACACTCATCGATTGTGAGTTTTGTGCGTTTACTTTGCTATTCAAACACTATGCGTCACGTTGAAATTCAATTGTTTTTTGTTGTGCTCGATTGAATAATAATTAAGATTGGGGGATTGCAAGATTTTTTACTCTGCACTTCGTAATTATCATCTGGGATTTCATCACTCTTCATTTCACTCTCTCTCCTTCTTTTTTTGTCACAGTTTTATTTTTGTTCAATAAAGAATCGTCAATCAATCTCCTTGGGAGATTCTTCATCTGTAGGAACAGAAATACCATTGCAAAGTGCTGAATGAAGAATGAAATTAAGGAATGTTCATCGTGATTGTCTCTGTGGTTTATGATGAAAAACCAATTGGTCGGAGTATTTTAAGCTGCTAATTAGGCTTCAATTTAGTTGCAATATTTTTTCCCAGGGTCCATCAAAGCTTCGACAGATGGTGCCACTTGGAAGCGCTTCTGAGTCCCATTCGCCAAATAGCAGTGCTGCCAATTCTAACTTGGATCCTAACGCCTCAGTCTATACGCCCAAGCCATCGCGTCTTGTTTCCGAAGCGTAGTTGCGGTGAGTAATTCGCTCATGGAATAAGAACTTAACTAGTTTCTATTTATTATTCTTATTATTATTTATTTTCGTTTTTTTTTCAGGTTAAGTACCGAGTCGGCAACTTCTGTCAGAAAGGCTATTGTTTCATCGGGATCCTCCCCTTCACGATCCTACTCCTTCCAACAACAATGTTCAACTGTCAGCCACAACTGTTGGTTTATATCATTATTCAAGCTCTTTTTTGTGATGATCTTTTAAGTATTCATTCTTTGAGCTTGCCTCTCTTTTCCCTTTAACTTTTCGATTCCCCTTCCGTTGCAGAATTTCGTTATCGGAATTCGCTCTCGTTTTTCGCAAGCGTAAGTTTCTTTTTTCCCCCTCTGCAACTTTTTTTTTGGGGGAAAAATTTGCCCCAAACCGTCCTGTCTTTATTTTGTATTAGTTATGTTGGTCACTGCCAGAACAAAACGGATCAAAATGGCAACCCTAAACGACCCGCCGCCCACCTGACTGTATTTCGCTTACACAAATTTAGTGTACGAACTAATTTAGCTTTCTTTTTCTCTAGATTTTTTTTTTAATTTAAGTTTGTCTTTGGTTCAGACTTTTGTGCCATCGTTCTGATGTATGTTTATTTAAACTTTGAGACGATTTCGTTTTCGAAAGGTGAACTAATGTTTGTGAGAAGAGAATAACGGACGCGCTCTCAAAGTCAATTCTAGTCAAATGTAAAGCACTCAACATAATACTCTACTTCACTCTTTCTCCATCTATCAGTGTGAGGAGGAGAATTTCTGACACAGATAACTACGAGTGAATACATTTCGTACAAGATTTGTTCAGCGTGTTTACTAGGTAAACTTCTTCCTTTTTAAAAATTTAATTCATTTTTTTACGCGGGACGAGATGTTATGTTCCATTTTCTAATGAAATCGCGGATCTCTTTTTTTTCTTATGCTGACGTTCATTTAATGAGGAGAACAATGGGAAGAAAAGCGTTTAATTATATTAACGAAGAATTGGTCCTTTTTCTTTTAATCTCGTTCGGTTTCCTATTTCTGTTCGAAGAGATCACTTTTTGCGCTTTAAGACTGATGAATATTGATGCACGTTATCCGCGCGTTAGGGTTAACATTTATTTTTGTAAATTATTAACAGACACTCGTTGATTTGTGTATATATTCGATAAAAAACTATAACAACACCTTTCGAAGTTGTTTATGTTCACTATGCGAATATGAAAGGAAAGCAATTGGTTTTTTCCTCCGAAGGTTTAAGTTGAACAAATCGCTGAACAAATTGATGCGGGGTAAATTCCTTTTGGTATTAAATCGCTTATCGTCTTGAAGGTTCTTGTTATCTGTTGGCTCTCCTAACAATTTGGACTGATCGGCAAAATGGTGGAATGCGTAATTTTTCTTCGTTTACAATAACATTCTTTTTTTCTTTCTTTTTTGAAAGTCTTCTTTTTTCCCTGTTGCAAGTTCAAACGGCCGGTCTTATTTTGTAAGTTTCAGAATCCCACCGTCCCTCTGCAGATTTATCTGTACAGAATGTAACAGTTTGAATTAGGTTGAAAAGGGCAGGTGAATAATGTACGCGCACGGTTATTTGTGAGTGTTGTGACGTGGCCTTTTTTTGTTGTTTGTATTGTGCATTGTTTCAGTTTGATTAAAACTATTTTTCGGCAGCTCAGTACCACTTTGTGACACTTTGGCGAAATTGTGACATCTGGAGCCAATAGAAGGATGATGAGTATTGTTTAAAATTGCTTTCGAATTTGAGCTGTTATCTAAAGGTGAATGGAGTATGCCAAAAGAAAGGTTTTCAATGGAGAGGATGATTTTAATTGATTGTGGCAATGAGATTAGGTTATGGGCTGATTTATCATAGAGGCAACGGTTGGCACCTGATCAAAGGTGATGGACCTTTTTTACCTTGCAAAACTTTATCAATTGAAGGCATTTATTAGTTATCTAGCTTCTCTCACTTGCATCAACAAGAGTCCACTGCTTTTATTTCGTACGCAGACCTTATTACGCAATTTTTCTCCCATTATTTTGATTCAATTTCTTCCGAACTGGACCGTTTCTCTAATCTTAGAAGTTGCCGCCTTCTTCCCCTCTGAGCTCCTCTTTAATTTCAACATGGAATGGAATACTGAAAGTTTGGAGTGTGGTAGAGATGACTCGAATGGCAAGCTTCTTTAGGTCACCATGCGGAAGAAATATTCAGTGAGAGACCAATTTTCCTTTCGTTGATACAGAGGATCGCAGTGCAAATATCGGAGTTCGATCTCAGAATGTTTTGCATTCACTAAACTCCCTCCTATTCAGGCGATGAAAATTTCCGAGGTAGCAGGAAACCTTACTTTTGGCATAGCCTTGCTCCCATCAGTTGTGTCACACCCTGTTTTGATTGCTACTGCCAGGTCGCTTGCACTTGACAATTGAGCTGAGAAATTATCCTTGTTCTTAGAAGAGTTTTCATGTGGCCTAGACTTGTTTCAGTATAAAAACCAGCGATGTCTGTGCATTATCAGGTTTATCAATCGTGGAGGCATTGACTTGAGCCTGATTAAAGGCGTCGGTCCCTTTAGCATGGTGAAATATTCATTGAAGAATGGAATATTGTTAAGTATAAGAGCGCTGTTTGTCTTCCTTTCTGCCCTCCATAAACGAAATTCCACTGCCTTTATGATAGCGTGCACGGGCTTCATTCTTGTTTTGTTTCCAGCCGAGTCGTACATCGATTACCAATTTCAATTCCAGATTTCTGAAGCGTTTGAAATTACCTTTTCAAATATTCTCTGCTTGAAAGTTATCAGAATGAATTTCCTCAAAATCTTTCTTCCGCATCACTTGCAGAAACAGCTTAATTTGACCCGGTTAGCTGATTGAGGCATTCCTAATGATAAATAGTTACTGTACTTCTCTCTTATGCCATTTTCGATTGTCATTTTGCATTGCTAATAATTCGCACGACTCGGATGTGAACAAAAACGGAATGCTAGTCTATTGGTTTCTACATTGTGCGATGATTTCACCGTTCAGCAAAGCTTTTTTGAGTTTTTAAGCAGAAAATGTAACATTCTGAGAAAAACATTGATTGCTCGATGTCATTTTCAAAGATCCAGCTTTTCGTAATGGAGCAGGAGTTATTGAATTATCGATTTGAGGGCAATTATTTTCTCTGCTAACTTTGAGATATTTCAGATTGTTTGCAAGAGCATCGCACGCTTATGAACCCTTTGATCCTCACTTCATAGCATTTTTTCCCGCCCGTAACAGTGCAGGTTATTCTACTGAGCAGTGTTGCCAGGTCTCCCCTTTTTTGGAGGAAAACTCCCCAAAACGTAGACACTATTACTCTTTCCCCTTATCTATCATTAATCTAATTTTTCGCTCCCCTTTATCTACTTCTTTTCTAAAAAAAAGTACAAATTCGGGTAGTTTATTCATTTTTTAATATTTATCACTTCTTTATTAGTGTGTTTGTTTTTATTAGCTATTATTAATTTTTTTTATTATTGCATCATGAAAAGTAGTTTCAATGTACGCCGAAAAATTCCTATATTCAGCCGCCTGTTAAAAATTGTCAACTAAAGAAACTCAAGAAATATGCAACAATTTGTCAGGCTTTGAAAAAATACCCATTTCCCCATTTTCTTATCCCCCCCCCAACCACCGGTTGGGACCTGGCAACACTGCGACTCAGGTTTTTCATTTAAATCTAAACAATTTCCAACCAAACGGCGATATTCTTAGGCTCTAAACAGAACGCTCTTGAATCAATCCAGGCAATATTTGGTGGCGAAAGGAAAACCACTAATTTTCTAGAAAATTTTGTTGTTTTTTTCCATCTATGGAATTGGAATTGATTTCAAAATGGAAAATTTTATACGTTTGTATTGAACCGTTGTCATTTGGTCTTTGTCGTAGGTTTTTTCTCGATTTCCCCTCATTTCGATTTTGAGTAAAGCTCAATTGACACGCAAAGGGAAAACGCTGTAACAAAAAGAGAGGACTGCCATCTGATTTGATGAATTCGCTTGTTTGGGAGTTTGACGTTTGACTTCGACTTATCAAATCCCAGTCTGCTCTTTCTTTATCCGCTTTAGATTGAAGTTTCATAATGAACAAACTGCTAATGAGTAAAAAAAAAACATTTTTTTTCGGAAAAAATTATTATTATTACTGTGATCGGAGAAGGAGTATGAATATTTTCTTTCTTTCCGCCGATACAATTTTTCGAGGTAAATATAGAATCGATGCGTTGCTTACGTTTTCATTTTCGCTGTACGTCACGTAACTGCGCTGTCTCCATGGATTCTATCGCATCTGAAAATAACACAATTCTACCACGCTTGTTTGATCCTGCATAACTTTTCTATCACAATTTCCTCCACTGTTCCTTTCTTCCTGACGAAAACCATATTTGTGAAAATAAGGTACAGTTCAAGTTCACTACGACCTGGAAGGAAAATTGGTACGGTGAAATTCGAAGCCTTTTTAGTCGTGAGCAGAAAATTTATCGATGGCAGCTCGTTTATTCGCTAGGCAATTTTTTCCCCGAGGGAGAGACCCGAAGCAGTTTTTACAATTAAATCTGTTCTTTTTGTATGTTGATGTGATAATGTATGTCCTCGTAGTTTGTAAATATAAGACAAAATGGAGAAATGAAGAATAATGTGAACCCCATCGAAAAGTATTATGGAACGAGGGCGGAAACTTCCTTTGGCACAAAAACTCATTTCTCGAATCTCCTTGATTTGTGATCGTTGATTGTACTTAATGTTTGATATTTGTCGCATATCCGATTGATTTTTCGTTTCGTATTTTTTAATTTCTTCCTTCCCGCCCGTTTTCGATACGGCGATCAGCTCTCGATCCTCGCGGACGTCCGATAGTGTTTTCCTGATGGTTTTTTGCCCCATGTGTTTGTGACGGAAAATCGCGAGACGAATTCGTGTTCGAAATTCGTCTCGTCGTTTTATTTATTTATTTAATTTTTCTTCTTTTTTTTTGCAAGGAAAAATTTTGTCTCGGCAGTTTTTCAGAAACGATCACACTATACCTTGTGAGAGTAATAATTTAATATACAACTGATCATCATTGCATATGTTTTCTGTTTTTACCGCCTTTTCCCTATCTAAATCCGACCTTCGATCTGACGCTCCAGCGGTTTACCGCTGAATGTGAAGAGATGTTGTCAATTTCTAGTTAAAAGTGACATTTGGGCGCGGGTTTGTCATTTTATTTCTTGTCATATTAGAGCGCTCAGTCAAAGCACTCCTCATTATTTAGCGAGGTCGACCTGAACTACGGAAACAAGGCTTGCGAATATTTGGGCGTGTTAACGTGGGAAAAAATCGTCGGACGCGGCGAAAATCCAAAGACCCCCCAGGAGGTGCGGTTCGTTTGATGTGGGCGGAGTCAGGTGCCCTACCCGGGTCTGCTATAGCGACGAAAGGCCGACTGAATGTCAACACATTCAACAATAATCGCGGCATCGTCGGCGCACTGTCCGTCTGTTGTGCCATTCTTGTTCGAATTCATCGTCCCAGACTTCACCGACAGAAGACACCAACTTCACAATGACGTTTGTAGGACTACAATCAAAAGTCGTATTCGTCGTCGTCGAATCAGAAATTCAAAAGGACGGGGGAAATTGAGGGATAAAGGCATTATGCGAATATAAAACCGTCCATTGAGTCAGAAAATGCGTGAAGAACCTTGCAAGAAAGCGGGCTGATCGAAATTGTGCGTGGGTGGGATCTGAAGAGCCGACGCTCGTGTTAGAAGTTGTTTTCGGGAATGTATATTTTATTAAATAATAAACCGTTGTAATCGCCCGAAAAGAAACATTTCCAATCGCCCTTCTAAATTTGATGTTTTAGGTTTCGAGGCTTGTAGAAAATTCCGTTCGTATGCCGTCAATACTTTTCTGACGTAACTAGTTTTGCTAAGTTCTTGACATTTTCACCAAAAGGCTATTCTGACAATGACTCAATTCCTTAGCCAAGAAAACTCAATTTTAACGGTTTTTTTTTTTTTTTTTTTTTGTAAAATTTGTAATGATATCTATTTGTACAGATTGCGACTCTTCGATGGTCTCATTCGATTCAGCGTCCGAAAATCAATAGAAATTGATACCAAATACACCGTTTTCTGGAAATCGTTGGAAAAGACGTATTTCCCCCTCAAAAATACCCTTAAAATTGAGTTAGCGATTTGGCTGAAGAATCGAGTTATTGTCAGACCAAGATTGATTTTTTGTGAAAATTTCAAGAATTTAGCAATAATAGTTAGTCAGATAAGTGTTGACGGCGTACGGGCAGTTTTTTTTTAATGGATATTTAACGGAGGAATTGAAGGCGATTTCGAAAGGAGGTTGGTGTAGTTTTTAGATGAACAGATTTGTTTGCGCGGCAGTAGCCAGTTCACTGTTGACGTCACTTTGTCCACGTCGAATTCTCGATGAATCCGTAATTCCGACGGGCGACTCGATAAATTAGACCGTCGGATTTATCAGGCCTCGAGAAGCGTGAAGTATTATCTGTAAAACAAAGAAGAAATCGCTACCGAATAAATGTTTCGTGTATTGACTGCGGACGACAGGGAAAAATCGTAATCGTCCCACCCGGTGATCCATTTCGATTATAGTTTCTTTCTCACACTGCAGCCCACGTACTCGAGCTCACATTGTGACGACGTTCACAGAGGATTTCACTGCCACTTACACACACTTCATAGCAGGTAGGTAGATTACAACACGTGAGACTCCACGGAGACAGTAATCGATTCCACGGTGGTCGCGGGGCCTTCTAAATCCTTTCCCGTTCCACAGTTAGCACCCCGTCAACTTCTCAGGGGCTGATTAAGATTCGTGACAAATGGCTCCTGTTCATCAACGGCCTCTTTCAATTATTTCAGACGGCGACTCATGAATCTTGGATATCCCCAAGTTGAAATGCATGGACCGAGCGGCACCGATAATTCATACGGTGAATTTTTTATCCTCCCGACAAATATTCCGAAGTGGACTTCCTTTCTGGCCAATGATTTTAGCTATACCGAAACGAGCTGCGAGGCCATCGATGTGACTCACGTTGCCAAATATCAGCTCTGTTCCTATTTTTATAGTAGGTGTGTTACAAAAATCATCGTGCACACTATCGCGTCCACTTTTCAACCGATTTACTTTCATGTTGACTTAATAAATGAAAGTAGGTATTTAAATCGTCCGAAAAGTCGAATTAGGAAGACATTTTCCTGGGATTATACTTGGTAACACTTTCTGGACAATTGTATTTAACTGTGGTCAAAAATGACAAAATTTGCTGTATCTCCGTCAAAAATTAATGATATTCAACGAAATTTCCAGATACTGTTCAAAATACGCAAAATTAACCGTTAAATTGGAATTTACAATAAGTTAGTCGGTGCCTAATTAATAAGGTTGGGTCTGGACGTAAATATTCATCGACTAATGTGAAACGGTTTTTATTGTCAGGAAAAGGCGTGAATAGTCATCGCCAATTTGATCTTGTGAAAAGTCAAGCTCTACTCAAGTATCGTGAAAACTCACGATAATTATATTCTTGCTAGTTCAGATTCTATGGGCTTCTCTGAGACATTGTTAGATAGGCGCCGACTCCAAAAAGCGACCGTTCTGATGGCGATTGAGAGGTGAGAAAGTCGTTTCAATCATTTCGGAAATGTTAGAAATAATTATAATAATAATAAATAATAATAATAAAATTATTTTTATATTATTACGGGAGGTGGTCCAATCAATCAAGAAGATTGAGTTGCTATGAATTCGAGACATTTTTGCCATTTTTTTCATTTTCAGATTTTTTTCATGAGCAAATAATTTTGAAGTCGGTTTTATTTATTAAGTAAATAAATATATATATTATATATTTTTTACCATTGTTTGGCTTGTACTTCCCCCATATGAGGTTTTTTTTTAGCTATTTCACTTGTACGTGTTTTGCATTTGTATTTTCACAGGCCGCAAAAACCAATATATTATATTTATGATCTTGAAATGTTTGTTCGAGCGAGCAAATGACGCCTAATTTTTATCGTATAAGTACCCATACTATAAAATGCTGTTATTAGAGTATTTCGTGCGTTTGTCGGTCTCCTGGCTAGTTTTGTTGAACAATATTTTATTGTAGGTACTAACTTTGCAAACTTCGAATGAGTTTTTCGATTTTATCATTGATTCTACCTGTCTTCCGACTCAAAGCTCTCGTGGTGCTTCTATGATTGAGTCGGTTGACCGGTAAAACCCAAAATAGAATCGAAAAAATCATTCCAAGTTTGCATCATATGTATGCCATTGTTCCCGTGACTAATTATAAAACCTATTTTATGTACTACGTTTCCTTTCCAAAAAAAATCGAGTCAATAATATTAGCTGTGGACCCTATGGCTCCACGTCGCCCTGAGGATGCCCGAATGGGCGAAAGTGCTCGGCCAGCTAATAAAGAATTGGAGAATGAGTCGCCTGGTTTTTCTCCACCTCACAACCCCCGGGAATAATATTAGTTTTTGAAATTTCCCCATTCAGTTGTCGGGGAAATTGATTGGTTGAGATATTTCGCGGATTCGCCCTACAAATCGGTTCCCACGTTCATCTTAAAAATCGGTTTCGCCAGGGTCGGACGAGCCAGGTCGGCAAAAACGCGTGGGCCCAAGGGGTCACGTGGGGAACCGAAGAAACTCAGACGAAGCTCGTGGCCTGTTTATCAATACTTACTACAATTTTTTACGAATATTTTGATTTATTGGATGATGTAAATGATACGCACGAAAAACTTTAGACCTAAATATTACTTTGTATAGTACTTACAAGTTTATTGGTAGAATCACAAACAAGTTTACTCTTTTGGTTTATTATTATTAGAACTTTTTTTTAACCCACCTCAAAATTTGATGTTTTACGTTTCAAGGCATGTAGAATCCGAATATCCAATGTAAAAAACGCTGCAAATTATTGTACAGTGGTTAATTATTCCTTCGCTTCAATAATGGTTCAAGAAGACTATCAATTTCTGATGGTAATTATTCCAAACATGTGTGAACGTTCCAACCGAAAAACAGATCGGTAACTAAAGGGGGAAACTCCGTAGTAATTGTAATTAGCTCCAAGAACTCTCGAGTTATTACCCTCACGTCAAATTTCAGAAAATCGTCTTAATTCGACACAAAAGCTGCGATAACTCGAGAACCAACAAAGATATTGACCCCACAATGGTCTCATTCGATCCACGTAGAAAAATCTATAGAAATAGATTCCCAATACACATTTTTTTCTAGAAAACGGAAGAAAATACGAATTGTCTCCCCCTCAAAACCCTTAAAAATACCCGTAAAGTCGAGGTAGTGATTTGGCTATAGAATTGAGGCGCTGACAGGCCAAGATTGATTTTTGGTGGAAATTTCAAGAATTTAGCTTTCATAGTATAGTCAGATAAGTGTTGAGGGCGTACGGTATTTTGAGGGGGTTTAGAAAAATTTCTTGGGCGATCACAAATGGATTATTATTGAATAATTAACCAAAATTCTGTCCGTCCGCCGTACGCCATTAACAGTTTTCTGACGGAATTCTAAAAGCTAAAATTTTTAAATTTACACGGAAAATCAATCAATTGAAAATGGCTCGATTTTTTCACCAAATCGCTACACCAATTTCAAGCGTATTTTTGATGGGTTTTATGGGGGAGAAAATTCGGATTTTCCATCCCTTTTCAGTAAAAGATGTACCTATTTGGTATCAATTTCTATACATCGTTGGACGCTGAATCGAATGGGACCATAACTTATAGTCGATAGCATTGTTGGTTCTCGAGCTATCGCAGCTTTCGTGCAGATTTTAATAAATTTGGCTATACTCATTGGAATGGTCATCAAACACTCTCTCCAGCTGTACCGTTTGGCAAAAATGTAGCCTTTAAATAGGAAATTAAGAAAAATAAAAATGATTAAAATTACAATAGTTGCTACGGAGTTTTCCCCGATAGTTACCAATCTGTTTTTCGATGATAACGTTCACTAATGTTCGGAACAACTACAATCACAAATGGATCGTCTTCTTAATTGAAGGGAAGGAAAAATAAACCACATTACAATTATTTGCTGAATTTTTCCCACGTAAATTCGCCCATTACCTGAGTTGATTCAAATCTGAATTTATCTACGGAGTACTATCAATAGCTATATTTATGTAACCGTTCCCAACCCTGATTAATCATCAGTCGTTATGAGGGCAATGAAGTGTTAGTTTTGTCATCAGCGGAGCGGCAATGAGTTGATGATTGATCGAGCAGCGGCAATCGATCGGTCGCAACTGAAACCGTTGGCGTCGTTAATCTTTTATAAACCGACGAAATTCGGCGGGTGAAAATCGGCGAGGGCTTCAAAAATGAAGAAGATGGCGGTCGAGGACGGCTGGTGACAGCAGAGGGAGAGCGCTGTCATTTGTTGAGGACGTGCGTCACCTCTGCGAGTTTGAGAAAGAGATAACGACGCCGAAGTGGGCCGGATTGCGATGTATTTTGATGCCGCTTATATAGCGAGGGAATGAGAGGGAGCGCGCTGATTGGGAGAGGGGAAGTCGCCGAGAATACACAGAGAAGAGGGAAGACTTTCTAGCCTGCGCAGATGTTCAGAAAGTGACGATTCAACGCACGTCGACCGCGCCTAATCGCGACTCCCGAGTCCCAGCTGAACAACACGAATCGCATGAGGGTTGTGCTCTATGATAAAAGAAAGGAAAAGTCAAATCGACGAGGGAGAGAACCGAATTTGAGTCAGTGGGTAACTGAGATGGCGGTTCCACTTATTGCCTCACAACGCGAATATTGTCGAAAGCTAGACACCAATTTGAAAAATTCTCATGTTCACTAGCGATCCAAGCGAAAAATATAGTATTTTTCCTATTTCGAAGAATATTGGATCAAATATTTTTACTTCCATGTTCAAGTAGAAAAATCACTTTTCTGACGAAACTATAAAAGCTAAATTCTTTACATTTTCACCACAAATCAATCTTTGTCTGACAGTCAAATCATTATCCAAATCGCTATCTCAAGTTTAAGGACATTTTTGCGGTTTTTGAGGGAGAGAAAATTTGTATTTTCTAATTAATGGCTGCGGACCCACGATGCCCGAACGGGCGAAAGTGCTCGGCCAGCAAATAGCGGATAGGATAATGAGTCAACTGGATTTTATTTTTACGTAAAGCATATTTTAAGAAAATGATGATCTTTTGTTTTATTATTTCAGTTGTATTTTGTTAGATCTGACCCAGCAGCCTACAGAGCTCTATAACGGCCTTGGAAGACAACACAAACACAAATTAACAACACAACAAACAAAGGCAACAAAACAAAGACATGCCAAATTAACCCCTTCAGTCCTGAATTATTTCCAGTGGGTAAAATTTTTTTTCTTTGCTCCATTCGCATTCAACACCCTCAAGTATGCCAAAAAATATTGTTTACAAAAATCTGAATGACTTCAGCCAAGTTGGATTCACCTTGAAACTGAGTTCGATAGTGTGACATGCTCAGATGGTTACGCCAATTTGCATAATAAATGTTTTCCATTTCAACTTTCAATACCCCCACCCTTGCAGAATTTGGGGATTTTTTCTTCAAATCAGGGGACTTTGGGGATTTTTCTACTCGTTGTAGGGGGATTTCTAGAAAGGCATTATTTGGCAACACTACGTTGGGACTGGTTTAGGCTAAAAGTTAGGCTCTAGGTTTAGACCATGGCCGATAGAGAGATAATTATGTAGTTAATGTCGATAAGGGATATACGATCTGTCGATAAGCGCCTAGATGATTTTATCATTAAATTGGAGGAAATCTTCAATCCACACGTACTGGAAAATATTCATCGGCGTACTTACCATAGCTTAGGAGAGCATTGATAAGCCAGCCTTTGATATTTTCACATTCGAGGGTCCCGCACTTGTTCGCTTACCTGTTGACGAAAAAGCTTAAATAGATACTGATCAACCGATGAATATCTCGTGACTGCAATAGTGTTCGAATCGCTGAATGAACTTCGTACGTAAATTATTGGCCATATAAAATTCCGAAACGGGATGAGGACAACGAAGCGAATCTTCTCAACCGAGCTGATCCAAAGCGGAAAAAGAATCAGAAACGCGCCACGCGATGTTATCTTTAATGCGGTGTATCTTCACGGGTCGGCACCATTGTCGAATTGTCTACTTCCCCGTGTAACGTGTCGTGGCTAAAATCATTTAACGGTTCGCCCTTTTGGGTCATCTGGTGTTGACGAGGTTGGTAACGTATCAATTCAAACCGCATATTTTTTAAATTAAATTCGAATCAGCTGCGCCATCGATTGTTTTTGGTCTATTATTCAACTAGCCCTTGTAGAGGGATTATTCGATAATTTTTATTCTTTTCCTTCTCGTCCATTTCTTTAAGAGAATCTCCATCGATTGTTTTCCGAAGAAATGAGAACGGTTCTCCTATATTTATTAGCTGGCCGAGCACTTTCGCCCATTCGGGCATCTTCAACGCGGTGTTGCTTATTTACAGGGAACCCGTTGATCATTTAGGCTCCAACTTCGTCACAATCGGTTCGGAGAAAAAGTACCCATGTTTATCTCCCCCTCATCAATTAGAATTATGCGAAATAAGTATTAATATAATTTAATAAAATAAATATATAGATATTTACAGGCTCAGTGAAAAAATGTTGAAAACGTATTAGTTGTTTCATTGCGTGCACGTAACTCAATGAATCCAATTCTTCAACGAAGTTAACCAATAGTACGCGAATCGGTAAGTAATTGAGAAAACCTGAGCAGAATCAATTGAACCACGAGATGATCGATTTCCGAACCGAAGTCCTCCTTTTTCTTTCCATTCTTCTTCGTAGGACTTGACAAAAGGTAGACTTCTAGTTCTAGTCGGAGAAGTTGCAGAGGGCACCTGCCACAATTCGACATGGAACTCAGTCGGGAGGAATCGCGATTCGCCGTGACGACCCAGGAAGAAGATCAGACCTTACCATCCACCCCCGAGACCAGCTGCACTGCTATAGGTTCGCTTGTCATTTCAAAGGTACCCAGTATGCGATCGGATCCTCAAGAAGAGAAGCTCCGGTGCAGCATCTGCGCGTTTCATTTCGTCTCATCCTTTTTGGGTGCTTTACTGTTTCGTCAAGGTTCCCAGACTTTGAAAAAGGCGTAAAGTCACATTTCAACAGTTGGACTACCTCCGTATAATTGATGCGATATTTTTTTCCCTTTCATTCCGCTTCTTTTACGAGCCATGGTGCCTAAGTAAAAGGGCGAGACGCAGCTGACGCGACGTGAGTCGCTAAGAATGTGTAGATTTTTTTTTTCATTAATAGAAAACAGTGAAATTCAAATTTTGTCTTTATTTTATTAATATATTACACATAAAGTGATTTTTAGATAAATCAAAATCCATATAAAATCCTAAAATTCGTATTAAAAACGAAAAATCGGTATAACATTTAAGAAAAATCTGTTTACTGATTATTCTTGTTTGTTTTTCACTGATTCCCAATATTTAATGGCTTCATTGAATGAGTCCACTTGAAAGAACTTTTTCAAGTCTAGAGTATAAAACTGCAAAAGAAATTGAGCTATTTAGAACTTTGAATTAATATTCAACATCAAAAATAAAATAAACACTATAGTAGGTACTTTTGAAATTCGCATTACGGTCAGGATTACATGAAAATCACTCGGAGGAATCCCTTTCCCTTTTCTATATCGGACCTTCGTTATTATCGGTAGTTTACGCCGATACAATATTGTTGCCGATATAGTTATCCTTCTTACACCCGTATATTCGTGTCATCAATTATCCATGTCCTCAACTGTCGATCTGTGTAAAAAAAAAAGTCTTTTAAGCTTTGGACACCGATATTTGTAGACACGATTACATGCTCACATTTTACTTTTGTTGAATATGCCGTCCAAGTTTTTGACACCGTTATGACACGGACGAATGTTTTTGCATTAAAACACTTCTACCGTTTAGTCTTTGGACACGAATAAATTATGACACCGATATGCGCTCCCTTATTGATACCGATATAGTGTGAGTGCACAATCGGAGTCGTGTGGAAGTGCATACTATTGCGACTTGACGTCCATGAATTTTGTTGTCAGATTATTTTCCCTGAAACGCTAAATTTTTAGAAAAATTTATATCAAGCGTGACGATATTTATTTCCAATGTAATTAATAAATTATTAAAAGATTAAATAATTTATTTGAAATTATGCAGTCCATGTCATCGAAAAACTATGCCGAGATTACCTAATCCGAACCTGCTTTCTGCAGCCTGCTCAGACAGTATCCCATGTTCGCTTCCTTCTTCGAAAAACCTCACATAATCCCGACTGTAATTGAATCTGACAGCCCAACACCGCTACCGCTAAGAATTATGAGGCCGTATGTTTTTTAATCTTTTTCCCCCCTTCGTGTCTATATTTTTTTATCCCTCTCTTTTCTATTTTTATATTGTGTGTAAAGCGACCGGGAAGTTCCTTCTGGAATGATTTACAATCCAGCTTTGCCGGCGCTTTACCGGCCAAGAAAAGGAAGTGGTTCGATTAGATGAGGGTCAGAAGAGGGAACGATAGCGAAGAAAGCAATCGCCCTGTGGTCGAAGTCCATTCATAAAGCAGTTGTGATACATCGTCCATGGTGTTGGAAAGTTTAAGATTATTATTATTGAAGCGGTTGTTGAAAATTATTTACTTCCACTCTCGAACCGAATAATGCGGAGAACGCGTTGTAATTTATACGGCGAACTAATAAAAACACACCGCGGTTCTCCATGGAACAGGGCAATAATATCGAATTGTGTCGCCCGAAGTCGACGATCATTTTCGGTACGTCTTCTAATCAAGCAATTTATGCGCCACGCGGACATCATCTGCTGTTCGATGTTAGTTCTGAAACTCCTATAAATAAAATTTTACGACCGGATTTCATAAGGTTAACAGCTGTCAGCATTGTTACCAGTTTTGGCATCTCGGATTTTTACGAGCTAATTTTGAAGAAAAAATCACTGCAAATGACTGTACTGTGGTTTATTATCTCTTCAATTATAACTAAAAGAGACGATCCATCCGTAATAGTGACCATTTTGAAAATGTGTGTACGTTTCCACCTGCAAATGAATGGAACCATCATGGCCATGGGTAATGGTAGCTTCTACGGTTCTCGAGTTACCGCAGCTTCAGTGTGAAATTTCCGAGATGTTTGCGATTTTGCAAAAGATGGCGAATCTTCATTATTTGTGGAGCTATAAAAATCTATATCTACTCGTTCGAATCCTCGACAAAGCCTGCCGATATGACTTTATATGGATGGCAGATTGTGGTGACCATTAGAGACGTATGATTTCACAAAGTAACCAATTCTCCTACGTTAGTTTCAAAAAAATACAAAATGCACTAAAACTCATTAACGTAAAACAAACAAAAAAATTTTGAGGGGGTTTGAAGAATGTTTTTCCTAGGGCGATTACAGTGGTTTATAGTTGAATAACAACCAAAACGATAGTTGACAGTCGTTCAAGTTATGAGCATACAACTTATTTCTTTGGAATATTTTCGTGATCAATATCGATTCATGATCTACCAACTTAAGCGAATATTCGCATACGTTGATAGATCGTGATGAACGATTTTCAGTTAGATCTATCTTAGTAACCGTAATTTATTCACGAATAGCTGTTGCCAACGATATTTGTAAATTGATGACACTAGAATGTAGTCGGCTCTTTATCACACCTAGCCATTGAGCTCAATGAGGTAGAGAAGAATGAACACCGTCGCTTCTTTATGGGACGGAGTGAGAAAGAAGGTGTACTGCGGCATGACATCAAAGGGAACACGCTTGGGCGGTCCCGCTTAGTAATTATCCGCTCTTCGGGGCCTCTCTCCCCGCCAATCTTGAAGAAGAGGGAGTTCAACCTATTCCCCTTCCGATAGCCTATCTCTCTCCTACATTGATATTATCCACCTTTCGAACACCTCCCTCTCAATCTAACTCGGAATCTGCATTCTCTTTCTTTTTCCCCAAAGTCCGTTGCTGTCCAGTAGATGTCACATTCACGCCGTTCTCTTGCGCCCGACCGAGAGAGAAAAAATTGCTTTCTATATCCTTAGTTCATTCCGATCCATTTAATTACCAGCAGATTTTTAAATCCATGTTTGCGTAGTGAATGGAATTAAAGGGATCGCCCGAAAAGTCGAACTCGGAACCGAGGTGAATCTGGAAGAAATTGTTATACCTACCTAGTACCTACTCAAAACCATCTTCTGAACAAGTGTCTACTTCCTACTTAGCTGTGATTGATGACTACGATTTTGATGATTATGAAGCAAAATAATTCCTTTAGCGTTTATTTGGTTAATAGCAACATAATTGTTAGCAAATCACTACTTATCCACTTGTTGCTAATTGTTCATTTTTACCCACGTCTTACAACTGCTCACACTGCTGATTTCATCTTTATAATAATTATACCGTTGAAATTACGTTGTCCAAAAGGTGTTAGCAAAAATCTGTATTGAACACAGGCCGTGCAAGGTCGAAATCGATTTTCTGGATGTAAATAAAAGAAAGAGGTAATAACGAATATTATGAACAGAAGCCAGTGAATATCACTCATTCTGATTGAGAACTGCGTATACAATAAGCTGGACATTTTTATGCTTCCCCTTCGAATTCCTGACACCAACCAAAGGAGCTGATTTTGTCTTTTAGTTCGATAGTTCGAATAGAGCAGTTTGTCGCTCCTCCCATACTTGAAAAAAAGGAAATTTTTCCATCTAAAATCATCTTTTCTAATCGTGTTTAAGGAGACCTTCATGACCTACTGCTCTCAAAGCTGTAGATGAAATCTTACGAGTTTACCATAATATTACTTATCTGCTTCTATATATTCTTATATTTTCTTTAATCGTCTTACTATTGTTAAGCTTGCAGACGGATTCGTAATCGTTTATTACAATTGATGCGATTGAAAAAGGGAGACATCACATTTGTACTGTTAATCATTTTGGGAGATCAACAACGTCGTCTGATCGAGTATGCTGTATCTAAACAGTCTGGGAAGAATTCTTCAGCCAACAATTTTATTTATTACCGACTGTCCAATCCTAAGAGATCTTTGAGGGGTTTTAAACATTACTGCGTGAGTAAAATTTCCCTTTTGCCTCAAACAGCGCAATAAATTATATCATTGTGTGCAGGATCTTGTCAGCCTGAGCGTTTCTGGTCATTTCACTAGCGCCTAACTCTTTTCTAAGCACGTCTAGCCTTTAGTAGAAATATATTGGAAAAAAATCTCTGTACAGTGAGGTGGTCTCGTGAGGGTTTGCCAAGGGTTAGTCAAGTGTCGCCGGTGTTAAATATGTGCCTCGTCATTGTCGTTCGGATATTCGAGAATTTAGTATTTCTTTCTTGCTTGCATGTTGACTTTTTCTTAAAATCATGAAATTTTCCTTAAAAACCAGCACAAAACCTACGTATTTAAAAAAAAAAAACCCAAAAATAGACGAACACCGAATTACGTGTTACACCGAGTTAAAATGCGGAAGTGCAGTACGGAAGACTAACAATACAAGGCAAGTTTTGTAAAATGGGATCATATTTTAATGCATAACCAGCCCAGATCAAGCATAATTCGTTCGTCGTTACAAACATTTGAAAACCACAAGCGTTCAAATATATTGATATTGGCTGTCAGTTGAAGATACCCACAAAAAGCTCATAAACGGAAGTACGGGGTGTGATGAGTCGGAGATGAAAATTCTTCTACTTGCCGTGAAAAACATTTTAGACGTTGAAGTTTATTTTAATCCATGTATCTCGCAAATACTGTGTGTTAGGCTTTTAATTTGGACATCAAGAAAAATAAAAATTATTAAAATTAAAACAGTTGCTGCTTTTGCTGCTTCAGCTTCTATTTGCTCAGGCAAAATTTTTAGCATATCTAAAATATCTTGCAAAATAGTATATCAAAGACAATTCCTTGAAGTTTCCTTCTCCGATCTAAAATCCAACATTACAGACGGCCTTTCTTAGCCCTTCGTTAACCTCTTCCACCTTCATCTGATCGCATTGCTGGAATCCTCGGATGTCTCCATGGAAATATATCACATTCACCGTAAATAATTATTTTTCGATCTTCTAACGAAAATTTTGTTTTTTCCTACAGCAATAGCAGACAGCAGGGTTTGTCGCTTTTGCGAATCAGATCGACCCGGATGATCTACCGGCCGGAAGTTAATCTCTTTCGAACGCGAGCTTTTACACCGGAAAATACAAAACATTCTTTGGCCGCGAGGATGATACATTGCTCCGCTCTCGGTTAATTGTTTGGGAAGCCTAGGACGGTTCAGTTAGGCCCGGACCTGAAAGGCAATCAAGTCTCTTAGCTCAAGCTCTGCGCCCAAGTCTCGAGCTCCTTCTTCCGTCCAGTGATTTACAGTTTCTCTGGACCTGCCGCGCGGCTTCGAGTGCCCGCCTCTGGGATGACAGTCTTGAACATAAATTTACCCCAGTGGGTGCTTCCTAAGTGATGTTCAGTTAGTTTTCCCATCGATTACCGGCGGTTCTTTTGTCACTGTTAGTTTTGAGAGTCCGTCGTTCATCTTTGAAACGCACGTATCCGTATCGCTCGCCGTAATTGTATTTTATTTATCCTCGTATGATTAACTTTTCTGCTCGGCTCTCGAGCTTTTACTGAAATACCGAGCAGGTTCTGAAAACTGCGCACTTCCAAGAGATTTTTTTCTTGGGATTGACCAGTAAAATACTTGGTTTATCGATTAATGGGGTGCGGTTTGGAAATTTATTGGTAGATGTGTTTTCTGCGAGTTTGAATTATCGCAAATGCTGCGAGTGGGATTAAAAAACTTAAAAAAACATTAAACGTCATTAGACATTGAACACAGACGAGAATTTTCGACTGGATAAAAAGAAACGAGACGTAAGAAAGAGGCGAACAGAAGATGTTCTCAAGCAATCCTAAACGAAAATGAAATTCCAGGCTCCAGTCCAGAGATTCTCTTAACTTTTGACAACAGCCCGGAACGGTTTTCCGGGATTTTTGTTGAATCGGCTGACGTAGCTCACCGCGAAGCTGATATCAAGACGGGACACGTATTGAGCAGCAAATAAAGTACTCCCGACGGCTTCTTTGTACCGAACTGATTTTAAATGTTTAACTCCGGTCGCGTCAGTTGGGGATTATTGAATTGGAAGTTTTTCTCCAGACGCCATTGGAGTTGCACATGGTTTGCAGTCCTGCATAGCGAATCTATCGATAAATTCGGTTTATTAGTCAATAATAAACCATTGTAATCGCCCAAGAAAAAAATGTTTCCCCCTCAAAATTTGATGTTTTACGTTTCAAGGAAAGTAGAATCAGAATACTATGCAATAAACAAAATTCTGTCTGTCCACCGTACGCCGTCAACACTTTTCCGGCCAAACTATAATAGCCACATTTTTGAAAAAAAAAAAAAACCCCCGGTGGATTGGTCGTCAAACACTTTTTTCAGCTATATCGTTAGGCGAATAATTAAACTGTTAATTTGATACATATTATGAAAAATAAAAATAATTATAATTACCATAGTTGCTACGGAGATTTACTTATACTTTTTACAAAAAAATAATGTTTTCGTTATAAATGTTATAAATTTTTCCCGTTTAAATTTTGCATGGAAAACATTATAATTATTTTATGTATTAATTGGTCATTATAATTATTTTCATTTTTCGTAAGTTTCAAATACGAGTATAAATGTTCGGTTGGATGCCAATATGCCCGCAGCATGATTTCATTTGCGACTGAACCGTTTACGTAATCTCGAAACAAATCTGCTATCATCTACTCACCGATTATGACAAATGACTGACCTCAGCTGATAGTAAAATTATTAACAGTCATCATAAAGTTCATTCGGCCGTGTGATTCGAAATGCTAATCGGCTCCGACTGAACAAAGGTATAAGGGCGATTCGTCGCGAATCCGATTTGACACGAGCGGATAAAGCAGAATATATCGTATAAATTGAAGGACGATCCTGAACGTACTGTTTGAGGACGATATTGCATGAATACATAGAACCAGCTGTCGTGGACTAATTAATCATCATGTTTAAAATTCATAGCGCGACTCATTTCGAAACCGTTTAGCGTTCGAAGCACCGTGCCATGTCTCATTACATGTGGTCTTATAAGGTTACATAAATATCGCTGCTTTCCTCAGTAGATTTTGTCCTTCGATCGAACTGAGGTGAAAAGCGGTTCAAGAGCAAAAATATATATTGTTACCACAAATAAGTTTTTTCTATTCATATCTCTATGGATAAAAACGAATGCTATTTATTTCATAAATATCTATCTACCTCTCTATAGTTATTATTAGTATATTATCTTTACACATTCCAGAGAATGAGAAAAAGTAACAGAACGTTGCTTATCGACAATAAACTGTAATGAGAAATCTTTTTATAAAACTTTATCTCTATGATTGCAGTCAACGATTTCACAGTTTTTCGTTTCCATGTTTACGATGTCAATATAATAATCACTTTCTACGAGAGATTAAAAGCGGAGAAAGTATTTAGGGAAACGCTGCAAATGATAGTACAGTGGCTTCCTTTGCTTCAACCATGATTTGAAAAGACTATAGAATCGGACCCCAACCTCTTATGAACGTTTTCATATTGGTAATTCAGGCCAAACTCAGGTGAAATGAGTGATTTTTAATATTTTCATTCCTAATAATTAATTCGTTTAAATTTAAATTAACTGACTAACGAGACAGCTGAAGAGAGTGTTTGATGAGCTAACCAACGAGTACAAAACGATTTTTATAGCTTGACGATGCAGATTTACCATTTAATATTTACCTTGCAAAATTTCTCAAAATCTCGAAAATTGGTCAAAAAAGCTGCAATAACTTGGGATTCATTGAAGCTATCAACCTTGCTATTCGATAAGCGTTAAAAAATCTATGGTAATTGATACAAAATACAAACCCAGAAAATACAAATTCCCCTTCAAAAAAATTCCTCATCAAAAAATTCTCCTTGAAATTGCGGTGAGGAGTTGAGCCATCGATACCCTAAGAATGATTTTTCGTTAATATCTCTAGAATTTAGCTATTATAGTTTCACCAGAAAATTGAGACGGCATACGGTTTCTACATGATTCGAAACGTAAACCATCAACTTTTTGCGGGAGATTCGACTTTTTTTCTTGCACGATTACAATGGTTCATTATTGATTAATAAACAAGAAAAAATTATTGTAAGCGATTCGTACAATGGTTTATTATTGAATAATTAACCAAAATCGTACTCATACTTCGTATTCTCAATAATGCTTCCTAAAGAAACAGCAAAAACTCCGCAAATTATTGTTCTCTCTCCTTCGCTTCAATTTATTACGATTTAAACATATGCCCAAGAAAACAGTTGAATAAATAAGAGTAAATATTCTTCCTCTCCAACAAAACGTTTCACTTTGCCCTATATTTCTTTAATACACTGAATTATACTGAATCCCTCGACTACATACAACTAAAATACACCACGACCCCAGAGCATAGCATTAAATGCCTACTCTACACTCTTGCGCTGCACATGTAATTCACGCTACTTTTTTCTTTTTTATTTTTTTCTTCAATATCCGGGCATAGTAACTGACAATCTCGCATTCAGGTAGAAACCAAATCCGTAGCCTAACATAAGGAAATTAGTCTTTGAAGCTTCTGGGCAGTGGTATCTTTTTTCCATCAAGTTCCTCTTTGTGCAAGCTCTTCTCCATAAATCACGGATTTAAGTTAATAATCCTTCAACATCCGGCGGCCCAAACCGCAATTCTTACATCGCCCACGGTGGTCCCATATTTGCTCAATATGTTTACATTTCTTGACTTGAGATCCTACAACTGAAAGAACCTCGTCTTGAGACGGAAGAAGGCGATGAATAACAGTTTGCACACGGTTCTGATATCTAACTGTATTTTGTCCGGCATTGAAAATAGCTTCGAAGATTGTTCCATTCTATGGATGTTGGTGGGAAGCGATGTTTCTAACAACGAACAAGATCTACAAAAGTTCTGACCTGAAGTGAGGTGTTAGCGGTCAATAGGACGGAAGGTGAGCTCC
The DNA here is from genome assembly GCA_037159825.1 of Tupiocoris notatus. Lineage (NCBI taxonomy): Eukaryota > Metazoa > Arthropoda > Insecta > Hemiptera > Miridae > Tupiocoris > Tupiocoris notatus. Next base: position 212,702 of record JASJUZ010000338.1, read on the forward strand.
GGTTGATTTACTGAGGGCCATTGCAGGACCTGGATCATAAACAGATAATGTGCCTTCCCTCTTTCACTGCAACCCGAGTTAACAGCGGCAAAAAAACGAAACGGGTGAGAATCGTAACTGTTTTACGGTTCCGTAAAGTCTTGTCCTTAGATGCTCTCTTTTCTCAACACGCAATAATTCCATCAGGTTGAAGTTGTCGGCGATTACGTCTGTTTTAACTGTTGGAGTTATATACGGCCGATTCGATTCGTCGCGGGTGCTCGATTATTCGGATACGGATTGTAAACGTGTCGAGGAATCTAGTGCTCCCATTTACGTTTAGTCCTATTAGAGCTTCTTAAAAAGGTCGACTCGAAAATGCTGCAATAAAGTCTATTCTTCTTTTCAGTGGGTGTTGCAAGTGGTGCTTTGCTATCTTCATCCAGTCCAGTTAGATGCTGCCATCGATTTGACTCTAGATCGTGCAGTAATGCCCTAGGTTGCTTCTATGGTCAGACGGAGAGTCAGCTTCTATGTTCCACGTCAGAATGGGGAATTTGCGTAGATTTTTCAACACAAATAATATCATGAATTATTTTTACACCCCTAAAAACGCTATTTTCAAATAAAATCAAATTTAAAAAAAAAAAAAAAAAAAAAAAACCAGTGGTGAACATAGATTTTACACAGTAATTCCATTGTCGAATCGGTAACAGGTAGGTAAAACGCGCAAAACGATCGAATAAAGTAAAAAAATTCATTAGAATATTACGTGCATATTGCAGTCCCCTTTTCTTTTGGAATGGGACGTCTGTATGGGTCATGAAATTTCTTCCATAAAATATTTCATTTCATTTACTATGTAAATATGAAAGTAAAAAGTTTGAGGTACTTTCCCCGTTCAGAAAATGTGAAAATGCTAGTGGTAAATTGTACCCCTTACTGCAAAATAAGTATTACTACGCGCTGAGGCACTTGTGATGTCTAGAACAAATCTCAATGTTCGAAAAAATGGTGTTGTTAGGGGAGACAAACGTTTCCTTTACGCCTAATTTTGTTTGCGAATCGCCTGTCAAATCGAGCATTTTGAAAATAAAAACGCTGCAAATTATTGTAGAGTGATGATTCCTTCGCTTCAATAATGACTTAAAAAGATTATCCATTTGTGATAGTCATTACTCCGACCATTTGTGAACGTTCCCATCGAAAAACAGCTTCGTAACTATAGGGGAAAATGTAGTATATCACTACACAATGGTATCCAAATAAATTGGATTTCATGACAACTTGGAAAAACAATAAAAAGTTCAGTTTCGTTCTTGCGTTCAAACTAGTTCATTTGTCTAGTATATTATATTTGGCGACGAGGATAAAACTAAAGAATGGGACCTAAGAGGAACAAAACGAGACAAAGCGATGCACAAGAACAAGACGATGATGATGCACCACCAAGATTTTCCGATCTTTCGATCAAGAGTTTTGACCCGAACACGGAGGACTGGGAATATTACTCGCAACGCTTTCAAGTATGTATTGGGGCTAGCAGGATCACAGATGAGACGTTAGCAAAAGATCTGCTTTTATCTCGGATGAGCCCTGAGCCATTTCGGCTGTTAGTTGATCATTTCAGACCTCATGAATTGCGAAGTGTTCCAATCGAAGACATCATTGAGTTTTTAGACAAATTTTACAAGACAGTCAGCAATCCGTTTGCAGAACGATGTATTTTTTCCCGAGAATATCGAAGCGAGGGAGAAAATGTGGGCAGTTTCATAAACCGATTGCGACGCATAGCTGGTAAATGCGATTTCGGTGCATCTTTAGACGAAAGGCTTCGAGACCAGTTAATCGTTGGAATTTCTGATGACGGGTGGCAGCAGGAAATTATAAAAACATTTCCTGATGTTCGCTGTTCGTTTAGACAGGTTGAACAATTGGTTATATCATTAGAATTATCGCGACAACAGCAACGTCGGATGAGAAGAGAGGCAATGACAGAATCTTCAGACACGCGTCTGTTGCAACGACCTTCCTCCGCAAAAAAAAATACGCCACTAGTCCTTGTCAGGGGAAAACATTGTTTCAGGTGTGGCGAGACATTACACAAGAATGCCAGTCCTTGCCCAGCAGTGAACTATACTTGTCAGGCATGTAAAAAACGAGGTCATTTCCTGAAAACTTGTATTGTAGATGGACGAGCTATAATTCAAGGAACGGATAAAAAGGCTACCTACCGGAAACAGGTAAATTGGGTACAAGAGGGAAATATCGCTTCACGAGATTCCGAGTCAGATGACGACGCTGCAACGACTTCGTGTACGAACCTCATACGCAAAACTTCCAAAGGCAAGGAGGTTCTCTTGGACGTGAAACTGAATGGCATCGAAATTCAGATGTTATACGATCCTGGAGCAGCATCATCGATCATCGGCAAGAAAACATGGACAAAGATTGGACACCCGGAATTGAAGCCTACCCCAGACTTGACGGCTTATACTGGATTGAAAGTGAAGGCGTTAGGAAAAACTACCATTGACGTGGACGCATTTGGACAAGCACATCGACTATTGGTCACGGTTGTGGAAGCAGACGATGTGCCTCTTTTCGGGTTAGATTGGGTATTGAAATTCAATTTACCGTTACCACCAGGTGCGAAAATTCGTTGCATAACTCCAGCTAGTACATGTATTGATAATTATACAGATGTAAAGTTATTACTTGATAGGTATCGCTCCGTGTTCAGCGACGGTTTGGGTACAATTCTTGGACATGAGGCAAAGATAAATTTGAAAAACGACGCAGTGCCAAAGGTGTTCAAAGCTAGGCCAGTGCCGTTTGCACTAAGAGGAGCGGTCGAATCGGAATTGGATAGACTGATTAAAGCTGGCGTTATTGAGGCGGTAGATCCAATGAATGAAAATATCGAATGGGCTTCACCGATTGTCACCGTTTTAAAAAAGAATGGCAAAATTCGAGTTTGTGCGGATTTTCGAGTTTCGATAAACAAATTTTTGGTTTTGGACAAGTATCCATTTCCTAGGTTTGAAGATTTAGTTGAACGATTGACCGGCGGTCAACAATTCTCGGTGATAGATCTCCGAGATGCATATCTGCAAATGAGAGTGGAGGAAAGTTCTCAAAAATTTTTGATAGTCGCAACACACAAAGGCTTTTTCAAATACAAGCGACTACCGTTTGGAATATCCTTTGCTCCAAATTTGTTCCAACGAACTATGGACAAGATTTTGTCAGGGTTACCCGGAGTTGCTTGGTTTATTGATGACATCATCGTGACAGGTAAAACCAAGGAAGAACATCTAGAAAATTTATCAGCAGTTCTCAAACGGTTGGAAGAAGTTGGAGTGAAATCCCAAATTGAGAAATGTAAGTGGCTGCAGGATTCGGTTCAGTATTTGGGGCATCTAATCGACAGGAACGGTATTCATCCTAGACTTGAACACCTTGAAGCTATTAAAGCCATGCCACCACCGACAAACACTACTGAGCTGAAATCTTTTCTTGGCTCAATAAATTATTATTCCAAATTTATACCAAATTTACAAGGGAAATGTGCCCCTCTTCATCGATTACTAAACAAATCTGCTCGGTGGGCTTGGACTGAAGAAGACGATGAATTATTTGCGCAGTTAAAAAGTGTGTTGGTGCAGTCAACTACACTGTTCCATTACAAACCCGAATTGACACTTTATGTTGCTTGTGACGCCAGCAATATTGGTATTGGAGGGTATCTCTTTCAAATAGAGAACGGCGTGGAAAAGCCAATCGCGTATACGTCACGGACACTTTCTAGCACTGAAAAAAGATATTCAACTCTTGACAAAGAAGCTTTGGCGTTATATTTTACGGTCACGAAATTCCATCAATATTTATACGGAAGGGAATTTATTCTCAGGAGTGACCATAAGCCTTTGTCGTATTTACTAGGAGAAAATAAAGAAATTCCAAAAGTTGCAGCAAATCGACTAACCAGATGGGCTTTAGCTCTGTCAGCTTATAATTACAAAATAGAATATACGAAAGGAGGAGAAAACCAAGTTGCGGATGTTTTATCAAGATTGCCGATGCAAGCAAATCAAATCGACGTCCAAAATGAAGACATGTCAGAATATGGCGTCCACATAAATCAAATTAAACTCGAAAATTTAGCTTTGTCAAAATCACGTTTGAAAATGGAGACCCAAAAGGATGTGAAAATGATGAAAATTATCCAGTTCGTTGAAAGAGGATGGCCACAAAAGAAGGACATTGCTGAGGACCTTCATACATTTTTTGAGAAACGTGAAGAACTTTCGGTGGAAGAAGGCATCCTGCTATGGAGAGGGAGATTATGCATACCTTCGTCTCTACGAGAACCGATCATGCACTATCTTCATATGGGACATCCTGGAATATGTGCCATGAAAGACATTGCTCAAATTCATGTTTGGTGGCCTCGGCTAAATGCGGAATTGGAGACGTTCGTAAAGAAATGCGCCTCATGTCAAGGGACTCGACAAAGAGAACCCGAAGCACCTCTATTCTCATGGAATGTTCCAGAGAAACCTTGGACACGAATACATATAGATTATTTAGAGTATGGCGGGAAGCATTGGTTGGTTGTAGTGGACGCAACCTCGAAATGGATGGAAGTGGTGATGACGAACCGCACAACTTCACAGGCAACCATCGGAATTTTAAGAAATTTGTTTTCGACGTTCGGGGTACCAGCAATGGTGGTGTCGGATAATGGCCCACAGTTTGTGTCTCATGATTTTGAGTTTTTTTTTAAAGAAAACGGGATTAAACACGTCAAAAGCACGCCGTACCATCCCCGATCGAATGGTTTAGCCGAACGTGGTGTTCGAACGTTTAAACAAAGAATGGATGCATCAAAGGATCAACAGCCCGATCTTCAATGGAGAGCACAAAACGTATTGCTAGCCCACAGGATAACGCCTCATCGTACCACAGGCAGATCGCCCGGGGAAGTGATGTTTGGACGAAGGCTACTCACATCGCTGGACATGTTAAAACCGGATATGGCCAGACATGTCGATAACAAATTAACGGTCCAAAAGATTGTCCACGACAAGAAATCGAAATGGAAGAATTTTGAAGAAGGGGAAGAGGTGTGGGTGGAACACGCAACAAGAAAAGGTGCTGAACGAGGGTTGATTGCAAAGAAGACGGGGCAAGTGTCTTATTGGGTTGATATCAACGGAAAAACTCAACGGAAGCACGCCGATCAACTTCGAAAGGCCTAAAGGAAGAAGGGGAAGAATGTAGTATATCACTACACAATGGTATCCAAATAAATTGGATTTCATGACAACTTGGAAAAACAATAAAAAGTTCAGTTTCGTTCTTGCGTTCAAACTAGTTCATTTGTCTAGTATATTATAGAAAACACGTAACAACTATTGTAATTTTAATCATTTTTATTTTTCTTATTTCCAAACAAAAAATCTAAATTTTTTGCCTTACGGTGTAGTTGAAGAGAGTTTCCGACGAGCATTCCAACGAGTATAGAACGATTTTTATAGCTCCAAGAATTCTCGAGATATATTCTCATGCCAAAGTTCTGAAAATCTCCCCAATTCGACACAAAAGCTGCGATAACTGCAAAATGAAGCTATTGACCCCGAGATGGTTTCATTCGATTCTGCGTTCAAAAATCTATAGAAATTGATACCATATGCACCTTTTCCTAAAAAACCTTAGAATTGAGCTAGCAATGTGATTCAAGAATTGGGCTTTTGTGAGACCAAGAATGAATTTTGATGCAAATTTCAAAAATGTAGCTATTATTGGCCGGAAAAGTGTTTACGGCGTACGGTGGACAGACAGAATTTTTTTCGGATATTCGGATTCTACATGCCTTGAAACGTAAAACATCAAATTTTGAGGGGGTTTGACAATTTTTTTTCTTGGCCGATTACAACGGTTTATTATTGAATAATAAACCAAAATATCCTCAGTGCACGCCCTGTATACATGATTGATTCGTGAAGTTTCCAATATTGATGACCTTCAGAATACGTTTCGGAATGTCAATTATTAGAATGAATTGAATGTTTGACGACCTAAAACGTTTTAGCCGAACGGAGGGAAAAATTTCTTTTCATCAGTCGAACGACGTGTGCTCGTCCTTTTTTGATGACTTCGGAGTTGTTCGCCTTCGGGATAGTGAAAAAGATGAAAAAACTTCCCCTGACGTCGGCGTCGCATCTCATTTTTCAGGATCTAAACTTTGTCGCCGCACCGCTGACGTAAATGGCTCGCTCGTATTCTTCGGCGCGTTATCGCCTCTTTTTCGATTCCGCGTTCGATGGAAACGAGCGAATTTCAGTCATGTCAGACACTCGAGGTATCGAAGGCTGTAGCAGTTGAAGAGTGCGATCGGCCGAGGAGAGTTTTTCACTCATAATACAACCATCCAATAAACTTGGCGGCCTTGCCAAACAGCCAATCTCATTTCTGACTGGTATACTACACTGCCTCGCGTTTTATGATTGTAGCAACCTCTGCTGTCGCTCTTACTCGATATTATGTGAATAGGGGAACCGTGGAGGCCTTCTGTTCTACTGACGATTGCATATTGCTTTCTGGTTGTCCTGTCATAGCGCTGGAAATTGTCTGATGTACTGACGTTAAATCTCGCTTGGAGGCGGTAACAAGTCACCGAGCCGAGCGAGTGCGGGAGCACTGTCGAATTAGACGTGGCTTAGTTCATAATTTTAAATCACGTAGGGAACCTATACTTTCGAACCATTAGACGGCGAAATGCTTACCTTATTTTAACGTCAAACATATCCAACATCTTTGTCAAGATAATGTTGGGGTTGGAAGTTCGCGTCGCGCAGTTGAAAGAAAATGAACAGTATTTGCCGCACAAAGGGCCGAAAAGCAGCAAAGTATTTGACAAGCGAAAATTCCCTCACGAGCCGCTAGTAACGACCCTTCTCCATGATTCGATTACTAGATTCAAATCATCTCCAACGGGTAACGCATGATGACGACATTAGAATTTTTGCAAGCTACTAGCGTCAGACGCAAATACCTAATCCTCCAAGTACGGATGACGTAATTTTAACAAAGGGAACGTGTTGACTTCATACTCGCTGGAAAGTATTTATTTCCCAAGCACATTCAACATTCCTTTACTCCTCGGGAAGTAAAGTCGAGTTTCTTTCTCAACTTGGGCCTTCATCTGATCCTCTGGGACCTTATCCCTAGGGAATGATGCGGTGGCTTAAAATCGGAGGGTGGACCATTCCTCGCTCTGTCCGACTGTCCCGTATGCCACGTTCTACCCTCGGACAGACGTGGAAGCATTTCAACGCTGCGCCGGTAATCTTTTTCGTTGGTAGCCAAGGATTAAATTGTGGGACGAGATCGGAATACGTTCGACTCACTCCAGCCGAAGCCGGCTTGTTTCATTTGACTAATTATGTGACACGTGAACGGTTCGGTCCTTTAATGAAAATGAACTCAAGTGATGCCATGTTGAATGACAAGATGAAGACGTTACAACCGAGTTTCGCTTTGGCTCGAGAACGTCAGTCGGTCAGGCCGGTTCTTTTGACTCGTTGACGTCGATCGTGGACGTTGGAAGCGAGATCGGACACGCGATAGCCGGACCCCGAGGCTCGGCTTCTAGGATCGCTCACGCAATGTTCAACTCTTCGCCCACCATTAACTCCCTACGTTATAATACGGGCTTTCTTCTTTCGAGCTTTACCAACTACATGCGTCTAACGTAGGTATTAGTGTTTTTCCAGAACGAGAAGTCGCCGGTGTCGGCGTCCGAGGTTTCTCATTCCTTATCGAAAATCTGAGATCTCGATCCCTCCCCTAATGGCCGCTAATATCACTCGCCTTTCGGGATCTTATCGCCTGTTTTCCGTGTAAAAGCCTTGTATCATGGCGTGGTAAGAACGCTCGAAGGGTTCTCATTCGCGAACCGATGTCCCGCCCGCTGGTTGAATAATTGCAGTTATTTCTCGCTATATATGCGCAATGGAAGTTCAGGGGGGCCGGTTATTTATACCGTACGTAACCGAAGAGTAAAAAATGCGGTTTCCTCAACATTCTCAGCTAACGCGATCTATCTTATTGACTGATTCCCAAGTCTTAGAAATTTCCTGTAAGCACCAAGTTTTTGTTATAAAAATTCCCTAAAAGCCCCCAAATAATTCCCTAAAAAAGCCCTAAATAATTAAAAACAAATACTTGACAGAACAGGTAAAAATAAAGAAAAAAAATTGTTTAAATAAAATTTGAAGTAAAATAACCAGAAAAATAGTTGAAAAAAAAATCCCGCTAGACGACCATAGTAACCTCCTCCTTGTTTGAAGTCGGTTAAAAATAGAACAGCTAATATCACGGCAGATGCCCTGGATAAAAAAGAAATCACAAACGGTTGGAAAACGATCAATCGTAGCAATCCAAAGACGAAAAAGTTGGAAATTTATTTGCCAACAATGGTTTTATTGAATATTCGGATTCTACATGCCTTGAACGTAAAGCACTTTCGTTTGAAATAAACGAAAAAACATCTTTCCAAGGGCTTAGTGGTATGCAGATCGTTTAAAGCTTGGATCCTAAACCATTGTGTTTTAGCCTGTTGTACATCGAACTTCTGGTGTAACATTTTAATATGTAGTTGGTAAGAACTCGTGTGAATAGGCACATAAAAGATTTCCACCTTGGCGTACAGGCTCGTTTATACTACACGACTTCCTGTCTTGACAAAAGACTCCGTTCGGCAGGACAGTCTGCCAACATTGTCGTCCCTTGGCTGGGTATCATGTCGCGACGACAAAAGGTCCCTGCTGAGTACTCCCAATCCTGAAGACATTGTCAGTTGACTGTGGTGACTTGAAAATCTTATACCTATTCTGGTCGCAAGAAACTACTCTCGGTTTCACACTCGGTACACGCCTCGTCAACTTAAAAGTCTTTCACTGAAGACACAATAAGTACCATTTCTGCCCACCAACTGATTCCAATTTTATCATAGGAAAATAATAGAAGCGTGGTCAAGATATTAATTTTTATTCGGTAAATTTCAAGAATTGCATTTGAATTTTCGAGTTGCGCGATCTATGTACACCACTGGTTTTCCAGATGACTACCAAGCTTCCAAAGATACTGGTAAAAAACTAAATTTCATACACTTCTATCCGCTATTACAAACTTTTTTAATCCAAATTTGAAAACATCTTTCAATTTTTTGCTCTTCAGGCATTTCAAAGTTGGTCGATTATTAAATGCGTTTACCAAATTTCTGGAGAGTATTAGTGCATTTCGTGTAGCTCCAACTTAATTTTTTTTTTGCGAAATTTTTCGTAAGAGTGTTTTGGTGTTAGTTTCAACGTTTAGATCAAAACACAATGGAGAACTCTTTTTTCTAGATATAGTCAACGTCAACCAAATTTTATTCGTCAAACTGTTCCAAACAATGTAATCTTGAGCGATGTTGCCAACTTAGGTATTTGTTTCAGTTTGAAATAAGAAAAATCACCGTTGCTTCTTAACATCCTGAAATGAAAACGAAATATTTTTTCGATTTTATATCAGGATGTTTATGACATTATGACTAATTTAACGGCCGGGGATTCGATCCGTCCCAATTCGTGCACATGGACATTCGAATTTTGAAACATTTTCTCAGCATAGTCAGCTCATAATATGTCAATGCTATAGGGAAAAAATTGAAAACAAAGCGTTGCGAGGAAAGTTTTTGCATAAACAGCGATCTTCGCTCAGCGCTCGAGTCAATCGACCGTTGGGAGGCGCACGGCTACTTCTCAAACCGACCTTCCTTCCTGTTTTCTTTTACGTGACCTTTCGAGCTCTCTTTATGAATCGGAGATTGAACTTTTTCCACAACCTCAACCCAGAGCACGGGAAACCTAGTGCACAAATGTATCCAAACGTGTAAAAAATTGGATCGCACGAAACCAAAGGATACGTGTTCAATTCCTCGTTCTTAATTTTAGAACATTTTTGAGTTATACGTTTTTGCGGGTCGCCCCATCGTGTCTGAACAATGTAAAAATATAATTAATGGATGACTTAAAGTTGAATATTATTGCTTTTCACAAGTTTAGTTCAAGTTAAAATCTATTAAAACAGGGCCTTATTCAGGAATGGTTTACCTTATCATATTCATATCTGTTACCGACTCCAGTTCAGTGTGATCTATGCACACCGCTGATTTGGTTTTTTATTTTTATTTTTATTTTTTATTTATTTTCATTTTTATTTATTTTTATTTTTATGATTTCAAACTAGGGGCTGAGCGCCCCTGGCGGCTTCGCCGCCCGACCCCCTCAGCTATCGCGCGCGCGTCGGCCCGTCGGAGGTCCCTTACATATTATTAGTCGGGGGTAGTGTCCTTTTCACTACTATATAAATATAGTACTATATAGGTATATAGGTATATAGTATATGGTATATAGGTATAGGTATGGGTTTAGTAGTTAATTATTTGTGTATGGAGAGTGGGAATCTATAGGTATTTTCAGAGTAGGTAGTACTTAATAGTAGTTGCTACAATTTGGTATGTAGTTGGTGGGGATTGTATCGTACTTAGTATCATAATAGTATTGGGTTTTTCAACTGGAGCAAAGTAGGAGGAAAATTAGACATAACAACTGTAAGTTTTCCTAGATTTGTAACTTGCACAGTGGATAACTCAAACAAAAAGTCGTCAATTCAGATGTTTGAATATACCAAAAGATAGGTAATTTAACTGTCCACATTTTCCCAATGTAATGTACCTATCCATTTTTCAACCGTTTTTGCGTTAATCAACAATATTAGTAGACTATACACGAAAAATTGACATTTTTCAACTTTAAACGTTATTTTCATCTATTTAGTGCAAAAGAAACGAAGAATGAACCATATATTATTGATATACACATCATCAACTATCATTATGCTGAATTTGAGCAAAATCTATTCCAAAAAATTTTTCGCGAAAAATCCAAGGGGTACCCCTGCGATTTTTTTCAACCGACCAGTTAACGATTTTTTACTCCTCTCTCAACACAGATAAAAATCTGAAATTTTTTGGAAAGTTGTGTCTTACCAAGATGTATTTTTGTGATTTTTTTTATTTCTCGGAAAAATCTGCAAGTGGTCCAAAAAAATCGGTTTTTGAAAGCTCAAAAATTGGACTTTAACCGTGATTTTCGGGGTCAAAATAAATGCGAATCAATTGTTTTATTATGCAGGAGTCTTCATTTGAACGCCTTACAGACGTACATAGCAAAAAATTTGGTGAAAAAAATTTAAACAGAGCCAGAGAAATTATTTTCCGTAAATCGACTTTTTCGCCGGCCGAAATTCCGAGCTCCGCTGGCATCGGTAATTAAATTTTCGTTTTAAAGCGATTTTGAAAGCTATTCTTATAGGAAATTTAACGCTGAATCCGAATATGACGTCAAAACGGCGGAAATTTCACGACAACTATCAGTTTTTCCAGGTTTAATACTACGCCACTCCTACGTTTTTCCACTTTGAAAATCCGTTGCAAATACTTACAGTACTGTTCATATTTGATTAATTAATGATTCCTACAGGAAATTAGACGTAAAATTCGAATTCAAAGTGAAAACAATCAAATTCGAACAATTAGTAATATTTTTCGTTTTTCATACTTTTGAAGTTTCAACTTTGGGATTTTTTTTTATCACGTTCCCGAAATGGGACAGATTAGGTGCTGTGGAAGAAAATGTAGGAAATTTAATGTAGAATTGATTGAAAATAAGAAAATGGCTAGCGTATATGATAGCTCTCGAGATATATTCCACTTTATGTCAAAAAACGTGTTTTGACTTTTCTTCAAACGTTAATAGCTCCGCGGGGACATAACATAAAAATATAATTAAATACACTAAATTGTAGGATTTTGATAGCTCTTTCCCGCCTTTGGGTAATAATATATACCTATGTAAAAGTGGTCGGTTCAAAAGTTATACGCGAAAAACAGGCGAAAAAAAAACGCAAAAAACAGGGTCATAAAATTTCAAAGCGCAATAAAATTTGAACAGAGGTCTAATTAAAAAAAGAAGACTTTTCCAGCCGATGAAGTTCTCTCAATTGAACGGCACTATGACCAAAATTTGATTACCTATTCCCAGTTTCTCAATCAATCTTATACCCAAGGATTTTTGACTTTCTCTTCGGGCCGCTCTAGTTTTATTCAATACCTAATTGACAATTTTAATCGCCCAAGAAAAAATTGTCTTATTCCCCTCCTTAATTTTCAACAAAAATCATTCTTGGTCTGACTATGGCTCAATTCATTAACCAAATCGCTACCTCTATTTTAAGGGTTCTTTCAAGGGGTTTTGAGGGGGAGAAAATCCATATTATCCAGCGCTTTTCAGACAAAGGTGTTTTTTTGGTGTTATCACCTATAGATTTTTGAACGCTAATCGAATGCGGTTATCTTGAAGTCGATGGCTTTATTGGTTCTCGAGTTATCGCAGGTTTTGTGTAGAACTGACGAGATTTTAATTCGATAATTAAGAAAATTAAAAATTACCATAGTCGCTACGGATTTTTCCTTCATAGCAACCAATCCGTTGTTAGGTAGAAACGAATGAATCATCTTAAATAGTAGTCTTGAAATAAACTTAAACCATAATCGAAGCCAACAATTAAAATAAGCCACTCTACGATTCATTCCCAGCGTTTTAGTGTACCATTGACAGGCCTACCTAAGATTTCGGCGCTTGAATGATTTTTTCCCTTTCTCTTTTTTGACTAAACAGTACCACTGAATACTTCTTTTCCTTCTCGTCGCATTTCTTAATGTCCGTAGGCTGTGGACCCTATGGCTCCACGTCGCCCTGAAGATGCCCGAATGGGCGAAAGTGCTCGTCCAGCCAATAAAGAATCGGAGAATGAGTGCCAGGTTTTTCTCCCCCTCGCAACCCCCGGAGTACTGAATACGTTTCCTAATTATCAAAATTATCGAAACCGAAAAAATCGACGGAGTGCGCGAGCCCTATCCGAGGCGTTCTTTGAGGCCGGTTCAGAAACTCCCTCCTCTTCCTCTCGTGTCCTGGCTTGGCTGGTCCACCGCTTCCTTCAGGAGCATCAAAGGACGCCGAAACGTCAGCTCCGAAACGCTGGACGTTAGTAATCCTCGACGATTATTTCCATGACAACGGCGCAGACTGCGTCTTCCCTCTTCGCGCAGGCTTCATCCAGCGCATACGTATCCGAGAGACATCGACCCTTTCCCTATTTTTTTTTTCCTCTGTAACCCGTCTCCCTATTTTTTTTCTCTCACCAAAAGATGATTTACTGCCTTTTTCACGTACAATGTATACCTGTATAATACACCAACAGCAAAAATTCGTATAGGATAATAACATAACAGCTTTGAGGGAGGAACCCGAAGAATAAGGCGAAAACTCGTGTTCTTTCTGTCGCTTTAATAATTTTCATTTTATTTCATCCTCTTCCATCTTTCCCTTCTCATTTACGATACTCTTCCTCTTTCTGCCCGATTTCGGACTCGACCTATACAAACCACCTGACACCGCTTAGCACGAAGGGTGGTCCTTGTCAACCTTTCAAACCCCTCATTCATCTCGTTCATCTGAATCACGGGTGTTGCTTTATTTTCCCACCATTTTATAAATGTTCATTGTATCCAAATATATGAGAAATGTGAGATTGGTTTAATAGTGAGGGCACAATAAGAACATGTGGAAATTTTTTTATTCAAAACCCTGTAACAGTAAATTCCTTATCTAACTCGATGTTGGCTGTCGTGTTATGGCACCAAAAATGTCGATGTGTCTAAATTAAACGCGAAAAGTACGTGAAAGGAGAGTGACGTGGAAGAGCGGAAAGGAATAATTAATTAATTTCGCCCTTTTTAATGTGCGAATCTCACATACAGTATCTTTAAATATCAATAATTATTTAAATTATTATGACAAAGTTCGTACCTAATATCGTTGTTATTGAAGAGCTAGTACTCTAAAAATGGCTTTGTAGTTGTTTTTTTCCATGTTATCGGGTTGAAATTGTCACGCAGCTTTCGAACTGGAACAACTCTGTCAATCTCAGTGCGAGTTGACGTTTCTTTTTTATAAGAAACAGCTTTTGGGTGGCCAGATGAACTTTGTTTCGAAGAAGTGAAGCAACGAAACGCTTTTACGATTTGACACTAAACATGTTGTCAAAGTCAGGATTGTTTAGAGGCGATTGAATAGCCTTTAAAAAGCAGAGGACCACACAGCAAATGAACCAGAAGTTAAAGCGATACTCGTGTCTCACTGACATGATGTTCGCGCTAAGCCTCAAAGTCAAAATAGTCTTGTGATTTTCGTCAAAAAAAGAGGGTTAATCTGCAAGACGACAATGACGGAAAGGCATTGAACCTGTCATACCCGGATCATTCTGCATTGACTGACGGTCTTGGTAAACACATTTCCTCGCAACAAAACAGGTGCTCCTCTTAAAGGTGCTCGATAGATGGCATTATTTTCAAACCCTCGCAAAATCCATGGTTCCCTTATTTCCAACAAATATAAGTCAACTAGAAGGGCGAAGTATGATCTGACATTTGAAAAATGCGGCTATTGTTTGTTATCGATGCATGCGATTTGAAGTAATATTCACTACACCAGCCGTTGTAGAAAACGGAAATAGGAATCACGTTAGAATTAGAGGATTTCGATTGATTGATATAATATATTATCTTGGCTAGGTTTTTCAGTAACAATATAGTATCGTACTTAGCGGCCTTCGAATGAGTTTCTCGATTTTAGTGATGGTTATACCTTTCTGCCGAATCAAACATGAAAGTACTGTGTACTAGTGTACTTAACGATGGTTATGATAGGTTGAGGCTCAATAATACGACTTTATAACCACTTTAACTACAAGACTTTAACACTTTAACCACTTTGACTTTACAACTTTAATCAGTAGAGTGGTTGTGAGGGGGAGAAAAACCAGGCGACTTATTCTCCAGATTTTTAGTGGCTGGCCGAGCACTTTCGCCCATTCGGGCATCTTCAGTGCTTGGCCAGCCATTAAAAATCTGGAGAATAAGTCGCCTGGTTTTTCTCCCCCTCACAACCCCTCTACTACAATAAATGCGACGACAACCAAACGAAGAACTTTAATCAGTTTTTTCTCCGACGTTCACATAAAAGTCGAATCATTCGAAATTATTTCACCTCTAGAATCCGATCGCTCGAACCAAATGAAATGTAAAAATATCTCAAATGTCACTGGATTAGTAAGGAAAACGCTGCAAATGATTGTAGAGTGGTTTATTATTCCTTCGCTTCAATAAATTATTTAAGAAGACTATCCATTTTTGTGATTTTAGTTCCCACCGAAAAACAGATGGTAACTATAGGGGAAAACTCCGTAGCAACTATTGTCATTTTAATCATTTTTATTTTTCTTAATTTCCTAATTAAAAGCTTAACTAATTGTGCCTAACGATAAAGCTGGAGAGAGTGTTTTTGACGACTATTCCAATGAGTATAGAACGATTTTTATTGCTCCAAGAACTCTCGAGTGCTGGAAAAAAAAAAAAAATTCTGGAAATCTTCCAAATTCGACACAAAAGCTGCGATAACTCGAGAACCAATAAAGCTATCGACCCCACGATAGTCTCATTCGATTCAGCGTCTAAAAATCTATAGAAAGTGTTACCAAATACTTTTTTTTTTTAAAAAAAACCTTCGAAAATATGAATTTTTTTCCACTCCAAACCCCCCAAAAATACCCTTAAAATTGAGCTAGCAAGTTGGTTCAAGAATTGGGCCGTCGTAGGACCTAGATTGATTTTTGGTGAAAATTTCAACACTACTGTCAATGTTCAACTGTCACTGGCGGACAGACAGTATTTTTTTTATTGGATAATATATTCGGATACTTCATGCCTTGAAACGTAAAACATCAAATTTTGAGGGGAGTTAGAAAATTTTTTCTTGGGTGATTAGAAAAAAATGGTTTATTATCGAATAATAAACCAAATCTGTCTATATACCGGTTATTATAACTAGGAAAAATATAAAATTATTTTCAGAATTAAGTTCCAAGTGTTAACAATAAGTATATTATCAGTCTTATTGACAGAAGTATATTAATTGCAATCGCCTTTCTTTTGACACAAAAGTAAAGGAAACTATTGATTTATAAGCGATGACATTTTGGCACCTCAATAAAAGAAATTTTCTCTTTCGAGACAGAAGCTTTACAGATTACATTATCCGTTGAATATTTCAACTAGGTTCAATTTTTTCCGATTTGGATAGCGATCGCTATGGAGCACAATTGACAGTATTATGGAATAGCATTACCTTTGTGCGTGTGAAAGCGTCCACGTATCAATCTCATCAGCTTCCTCCTACACGTGAATTATACTCAATATTGTCGACGTTTTCAAAAAATTTCGCACGATGGTCAATTTTGACATTTTATAGATGAACTCCCTCCTTAGTCGTGTTCTGGTAAGATTTCTTTCCAGTAATGTAAGAACGGACGGTATCATAACACCTCACCTAACTACAAGATGATGACCTGCTTGGCGTCTGTGGTCAAAAGCGTCTCCTAATGGCTTTACCCCCGGGTGGGCTTCATCTCGACATTTACCGTCGTGGAAGAGTTAGAACACGATGGGAGAAGGATCACAGCTACTTCATTCAACCTAACTGCTAACTCTTTATGAAGAGAAGTCGTCATCATCATTACAGTATTGAGACGTCACGCTAGTGGTGGCCCACCGGTTGACTCCTCGTGTCGCTATTTGCAGCCAGAAAAACTGGTAAATCCTCAATTTTCTTGATATTTGGCCGATCTTGAATTGAAATTTCGATCGAAGACGGAAACTTTTGTTTTTTCCAACGCTAGAGCTGCCGAAGCAATTCGCTTTTATGCGTAAACTGTTTTTATTTTCTCGCTATCGATTCGCAACAAAGACAAAAGCGATACGAAATGGGCAACCCTGACCCTGCGATGTTGACCCCATTGAATGCCCCTCGATTACTAATAGGTTACCTCATTAATAGCCGGCCCATAAACGCGATTAACTTCCTGAACTTATTGCTTTACTTGCCCGTTCGGTCGAGGTTTATGGCCCCAAAGGTGAAACTCACTTTCAGCCGACAAGATGACTTCACTCCTAATAACAAGCGTTTAAACTGGGTTAATAATGATAAGTGCAGTTCCTTATCCGTTTGTGAATCACAATTAGTTGACTATGTATTGACGAGTCGGGTTCTCTTGAATAAAATTGAATCACCGCAATGTCTCTCGCAATCTGTTCAAAGTCCTTCATACTTCCTTATACGAAGGCAATTTATGCTAACGCTAGCTTAAAATATGTGTACTTACTTCTATTATAACCAAGGTGTTGCTCTTATTCTAATTGTTGTTCAAAGAAGAGAAAACATTAACCCTTAAAATAAAAAAATTAAAATAAAATTCACAAATGATTGTACAATGTATTATGCCCCTATGCTACAATTACGATTTGAAAATATGATCCATTATTTGTGATTTGTAACTATTAACAGATTATTAATATAAGTGAAACTCATTAGCAACTACAGTGATTGTAATTATTATTTTTCTTAGTATAATCGCGAATTTTAAAGTTACGGGTATAGAATGGTTTATATAGCTCAAAAAAGTCTCCAGAAACCATACCATCTGGCCAAACTACTCAAAATTTCGAATATCCTGCACAGAAACTGCGATATCAACATCCCAACGCCTTTATAGTCTCATTCGATTCAGCGTTCAAAATTCATATAAATTGTTTCCTAACACAGTTTTATAAAAATTGATAATGAATTAAAGAAAAGAAGTACCTAACCTAGGTTCAACTGTAAAAAATAGTTTTGCCATCGACAACAGGTATACGCAAGTCGACATTCCTCAACGCTAATTTCGTTGTGACGTTATGCGAAGAAATCAAATTCTAGAGAACGCATAGCTCTCTGATTCTTTCCCTGTCTAGCAATTGATATCCTGCAGTTGTGGGACAAGCGTTGAAAACCTTCAAGAGCCGATATTTATATTCGAACGTTTCAAATTTTTCAATCACCCGCGATAATATCGATCGGTCGGCCCATTCGTGGCTGCTCTTTTTGAATTCTGAATCGTCGGCGGAGTTGCGGACCACCTCGAGGCGAAAGGCGTTTCCGAGTGTTGGCTGACGTGACGGCCAACGGCTGATTAGAGGGCCCATTTCATTCTTCACTTCGGATCCTGGGCGATTTATAACTTTATCGAAAAGCCGTCGGTCGCCTCGCTATCTCGATATGTATCCGATGTCCGGCACATTTATCGGCGCACATGCTTACCTGTAGGGACGGTTCATTGTAAGGAATCGAAGCCGGTCCATTCAAGCGATTTTACGACCTTGCGCACTCTCGGCTCCGATCAAAACCTGAGGTGAAACTTGTTCGGCTACAAGGTTCTCCAGGCGGAATATTCTTGATCACAAGGGAAGAATGCCATTATTTTTACGGCTTTACGTTTCTGCCGGGAGATGTATCAATTTTGTTACTAAACTTACTGAAACTTTCGAAACTTGAAGCAGTTCTCTGACGATGTTACTTAAAACGAGCGCTTTCACCGCTCTCGCGCGTTCATTAGAGCCAGAAAGTGTTGTCACTATAGAACAAACTTGTAAATTCTTAAGCCTCCTTAGATCCTACGATCAACGAAATATAAATTAGTTGCTGTGCCAGGTAATAAGATTGGGTCTGGACGTGAAGATTCATAGAGAAATCTGAAATGGTTTTTAGGAAAAGGCGTAAATAATCATCGCCAAACTGATATTGTTAAAAATCGGCTCTCATGAATGCTGACTTGCTCTGTTCAAGTATCACGAAAACTCATGATACGAGATCGTATTTATATTTTTACTGATTCGGATTCTATAGACTTCTCCAAAAAATTATAAGAGAGGCACCAACTCCAAAAAGCGATCAATCTGGTGGCGATTGAGACCTGAAAAGAGAGTCGGCGCTTCTCTTCTAATTTTCTGGAGAAGCCTATAGAATCCGAATCAGTAACAATATAAATATCATGAGTTTTCATTTACTTGAACAGAGCAATTCAACATTTATGAGAGCCGATTTGTAACAATATCAATTTTACGATGACTATTCACGCCTTTTCCTGAAAACCATTTCAGATTTCTCTGTGAGTTTTCAACTCCAGACCCAGTCTACTAAATCCACCTACTAAATTATTATATATTCATATTTATTTGCTACCATCCGGAAGTCATTCTGCCAGAATGGCGATGACTCCAAAAAGTGATTAATCTGGAGGCGATTCAGAGGTGAAGGGAAAGTCTTTCAATCATTTGGGAAATGAGAAGTAGACATTTTTATATTATTAGGGGAGGTGATATACATCAAGAAGTGGTCAGGTCAACACGAGTAGTACAGTAGTCCTTAAAATGTGTAGTTGGTGAATGAGTTGCTGCGAAGTTGGGACATTTTTGCTATTTTTTCTTATCAGTTTTTTTTTATAGGCAATTTATTCTGAAGTCGGTTTTTAAAAAGTTTTTGGACTCCAATAGGTGCAATCTTGATGTTAATTTCAAAAAGATATTGGATTGTATCATACCCTCTTCGGTCTTCAATGTATAGCTATAACGCAGTTTAATATGGAAAAGATTATCTGGGCTTAGCACCACTTATTTTACACAAAAATGGTGTATAGAAAACGTCCAACCAACCAGCAGAAAACAGTGAGTAGCAGGCAAGCAAAATAGTTCACAGATTATCTTATGCAGTACAGAAAGCAGGCTGCCACTCAGGGCTGGTAAACCAATCTCATAAAAATAAAACCTGTTGTAGATATCAGACGTGCATGAATGTGAACAATTTGGATAATATTTACAACAATCCTGGATTTCTATATAACTTATTTTTCCCAACATTATTTGTTCACATTCCACCTTTGGGAACTATAGGTACCTTCCAATTCCAACAAGGTACAGCGCCGTTTAGGAGCATTGTAGAGAAGCCTAATCATTTTCTCAACACTTGATTTGACTAAATAAAGGTACAATAGCTTTCGGACTTGTATTTATCTCTTAAGGCCTTTTCTCGCTCGGGTGTTCCACGAGCGCTTCCAAATTTTTTTCCAAAGCCGTTCCGATTTTCGAGTTGATCTTCTTTCAAATCCATCAAGCGTCCGCTCGTTCGCCCTGAATGTTCATCTGCTCTCGCTTTGCTTACAATGGATTCCAGAGCGTATTAGTCACGTAAAGTATTAAAACTGAGGGAATTGGGGGACTCAGGGGCGGTATTACGAGCTCGAGTAATCCAAGCGCGATTTCGTTTGCCGTTGCTTTCGATTCATTACTCCTCAACTCGGACCCTCTCTCGATTCTCTTCTTGATCGCTGAGAGCGAAGCTCCCCTTCGACGCCCTAGTTTTTCCCCTCGGTCAAAGCCTTCGTTCTCCTTTGCTATTGCCACCATTTTGACATCTTTGAGCCAACAAGATTCATAATATCGACTACCTGATGTTTGCTAGGGTAAATCCTGTTAGAAGACATTTCAATAATCAACTCGAAAATCATTCAATAACATTCGTACAGTATGTGATCTTTTATTCTCCCAGCTATCTTGAAATAATGGCATTTCAAGCAATAATCCAAACCACAATGAAGTTGAATTCGCTGATTTTTTAAACTATGTTTTCCGCAAAGCATTTTGGCGAAAATCGCAAATGAACTGGGATTCGAGGATGATTTTTTTTGTCATGCGAGGACGATTGCAAAGTTTTTGTTCAGCTTCGAAAAGGCCAGGATGCAAAAAATTCAATGAAAATAAAAAGAACACAGAACTGGAGAGCTAATTTTGTAAGGAGCATAAAAAAATCACAGTTCACTTTCGATGGGGACGAATAAAACTTCATACTTAATAATTATAATTTTATTACGTTAGTGATAAAGCATATTTAAACACATCAATAATTTACAATAGCGTTGTTTCTGTACACAAATACACTTTCCGAACTAGTGAACAGCGAGAATAATTTAAATATTAAAATTGAAATCATTTAAATTTCTATCCGAATGTACAACTTAACAATTATCTACAGGTGAAATAATGCCAAGAAATGAAACTGAGTTAAATTACTCACAAACTGGAATATTCTAAAGGAACAACAACTTCACACGACACTTCTATTTTTCCAAGCACGAATAAACTAGTTCTGAAAATCACAATAATTATTTTTACGCTCTTATTTTACATAATAATTCTGCCCTAACTGCGAACGAACTCATAAAATTTACACGTGGATAATTATGATAAATTATAATTTTACAATATTATACAAACTTTCTTAGCAATCAGAGTCAACGTAGAAAGACGAATTTGTGCGAATGGAAATATAAAACGGATCGGTTTTCTATTGTACCATTATGTTGATCGAACTATAAAATAGCTGTGCAAAATGGGATTAGGATTTATCAATATCCAATGTGACAGAAGCATTAAAGAGCAACGTGATCGACTGCTTATTCTAGTGAAATTGACTAGTGATCGGCTAGGAATTACATTTTAATTCTGATATGATCCATAAGGCCTCCAAATCGCATTTAATCGCACTTCCATGTAATCTTGCGCGTTTTCCGTTCTTTTCAAAAACCAAAACCTCGACGTACCTTTCGACAGGGAAGTACCATTTTTACTTATATTTTACTTATCAATCGTACGTTTACGTGGTGAATGGAAGTATTGTGACCTTCCGAAAAGTCGAACTCGAAACGGAGGAGAATTCGGAGTAAATTTTCGTAGCACTTGCTGGACAAGTTTCTGCGACAAAAGTCGTCATACTTCCGTGAAAAATGAACGGAAATCAATAAAATGTACAGAAAATGTTTTGCCAGGAAACGCGCGAAATTATCCGTTTTCGTATAACACACATTACTCCCGAGATATAACCGTTCAAAGTTTATTTTGTTTTGATTTTTTACAGGCTATAAGAATCAATATTTTAGAACGTTTGAAATCTTAAAACGTTTGTTGTGGCTATTAGATGCTCTTAGATTTTTTCTATATTGGCTCACACACCGTACTTCCACGTAACGAGCTTTGACGCTATTTCAGCTGTCCGTATTTTACATTTTTATTTTTACAGTCATGAAAAATCTATATATTTGAACTCTCAAGGCTAGGAATGTGTGAGGCGGCTATTGGATGACGACTGATTTTTATCGCGTGGGTCACATACCGTACTTCCGCGTTATCCAATTATCGTTAATATTTACAATGTTTATGGCCTGATTCGTGTTTTTTTTTTTTTTTTTTTTTCTGTTTTTGGGTCACTTGAGTGTTTTTACATTATTTAATTTTTTTTTTAAATAACAGTTGCAGTGTATTTTAACGTTCCGTCCGTTCTATACTGGTTGTTCTGCTGTGTGATCTACGTACACAACTGGTTTTACGTTTAGATACTCGTCAACTTGAGACTTTCAAAGAGCAAAATGCTTACTTACTTTTATTTTTCAGAGTTTCCAATTTTCCCCGACGCAACAACGCTAAATCGTCGCAAAATCGTATAAACGTCAATTGTTTGTGCGCGATGTCATCAAAAATTGGAAAACTGGTAAGAGGACTAGATAGACGCGTCTTTCACCAATCTCCTCAGAATACCGATTATTACGAAAACATAAAAAAACTCATTCTTTTATATATATCTTTGCGGTTTCAAAAAGTCGATTAGTTTTTTATGCTCGATTTTCGCGAGCCATTAACTTCCCGTCGACCGTAGCTTATTGCAATTGAACGACTGTAACCGAATCGCGAAACGATTTTGAAAGGTTACCGTACTGTATTACGAAACAAAACCAATATCGATCTACGGTAATCGTTATATTGTTCCGCTTACAAGCAAGTTGGCCTACGTGATTCTAGGATACTCTGTTGTAATGTATCTTTACGAACAAGTAATTCAGTGAACCATTAGTCATACGGCTGCTAATAAAGTATCCCAAGGTCACATGTCTCAACCTACCACGTAAAACTCCCTGTTTAGACAACGATAATTTAGTAGCAGTGTTTTTATATCGCATTAACTGAAACCTCAGCTTAAGTAGTTTCTTCCATATTTTCACAAAAATCTTGCCACATCGGTCAGTTCCCACGCGAGCGATTTTCACTATATATTATTCTTACTTTTAAGGTCAATCACTCTTGGATAAAATCAGATGCGATGCTCGAACGCAAAATAACTGAAATAACTGAACTGACGCTAGCTGTAAAATAACGAAACGAAATAACTGAACTGACGCTAGCTGTAAAAAAACAACTTTCTCGAACGTCAGACGAACGAGTTATCGGTTTAAAAAATGCGACGGCCCGTGTTCTGATTTGAATCGTGTTGAATTGTGTTTCTTCGCTTTTGTTGGTGTGCCGTGTGCTCAAAAATATTGTCAGTGCTAAATCGACATATCTAGTGAGCTCTTCCGCAAAGACCAGCTTCAACAGCTCCCAATTGCCCAAGATAGGGGTACCCGCTTTTTGCCTCGCTAGGCGAATGCGCAGTCGAATACATTTGACTTCCTCCGGCGGCAGAGGCGGCTGACGAAAATAAACTGAAACAAACAAACGACGAATGGTTAGACGAATATTGAATTTTTAATTTTATAGTATTATTTGATAATGAACCATTTTAATGGACCAACGAAAAAATGCCAACGCCCTAAACCTCAAAATTCGACGGTTTACGTTTCGAGGCATGTAGAATCCGAATATCCATTGAAAACAATTTAGTTATTCCGCATTACGCCGTTAAGACATTTCTGAGGAAATTACAACAGCCGAATTCTTGCAATGTACAGCGAAAAATTGATCTCGGTTTGACAACGGCTCAATCCTCAAACCAAAATCCACAAACTGCTTTTATTTATTCATTAATATCCTAAAGATTCTAGTACGTCTCAATTTTCCATGGCGAGTCTTTCTGCCTGAGTATCAAGTCCGAGTATTCGGAATCGATTTTCGAGTCCCAAAAGTCTGTAGTGGATCTTCCGCCAATTTTATACTCCCCCGTGAATTTCTATGGGAAGAATTCTAGAGCTATCTGTCCTTGAGGAGTTATTAGATTCTTTACCAAAAATTTTAGGTCGAAAATTGTCCAGAAAACGAGAAATCCGTTGGCGTTTATGCGGGTTTATGACGGTGCTTTCTTGATTGCCATTACTGGAGGGAAGCAAAGATGTCAAACAACCGAGGGTGACCCGCAGTGACTCATTCGTCGCCCATCTTTGCCTTTTAGCTTCATCGCCGGGGTTGCACCCTTTGTAAGCCGTTGCATGTCCCATTTATCGTGGTCTCAATGACAGTACCGCCATTCTCGTTTTGCTGTACGCTCCTTTTGATCAGAGTATGGCTAGATATCGCAATAAAAATTTTTTTGTCACTCCTATGTAGTAATCGACTTATTATTATCAGGCTTAACGTAACTGCGACCAGAGCGAATTGCAGCTTTTCGTTCTTCCGAGGGGGAGATACTAGGAGGTGAGACCGTTTCAAGAATCAAGTAAAACTATCAATCGCCGAACGTCTTTTTTCGAATTTCACAACTTTGGCGTAGGTATTTAATTTATTTTTCGTCCGAATGAATTGATGAAAAATGGTGCCGTACAAGTCCGCAACTCGGACATTTCTATGTCCTTCGCCGCACAACCCCGTGGAAATCGTCTAGGTAGCGTTAATACGAGCCAAACGAGGAATTATATCGCTCGTCATGGTTGAGCTTCGTCACTAAGTAAAAAGAAAGAAAAAAAGACAAAATACTTTAGTTGTCAAATAAAATAATAGCTAATATTTGTATTTATTTTGTAATGTACAATTTTGTGAAAATCAGTAAGAGGTTAATAGAAAAACTTTTTCTTAGAAACGACAGGTTGTAAACGGAAATCATCAGAACATTTTTCTTACGCTTTTTGGTTTACTATCCAATAATAAACTATTGTAATCGCCCAAGAAATTTTTTTTCTGACCCCCTCAAAATTTGATGTTTTACGTTTCAAGGAATTTAGAATCCCAATATCCTATTTAAAAAAATGCTGTCCTGCTACTTTCTGACAAAACTATAAAAGCTAAATTCTTGACATTTTCGCCAAAAATCAATCTTGGTCAAACAATGGCTCAATTCTTTAACCAAATCGTTACCTCAATTTTAAGGGTATTTTGAGGGGTCATTTTCGGGGGAGAAAATTCGTATTTTCCAACGTATCAATTTCTATAGCTTTTTGGACGCTGAATCGAATGAGACCATCGCGGGGTCGATAGCTTTATTGTTTCTCGAGTTATCGCAGCTTTTATGACGAATTTGGGAGATTTTCAGAAATTTGGAATGAGGGTATAACTCAAGAGTTCATGTTGGAGCTATAAAAATCGTTCTGTAACCGTTAGGCAAAAAAAAAACCAAACAAATAAGCTTTTAATTTGGAATTGAAGAAAAATAAAAATGATTAAAATTACAATAGTTGCTACGTATTTTTCTTTCCCTCCTTCTTGTTACCAATCTGTTTTTTGGTGGAAAAGTTCGGAATAATTACTATCACAAATGGATAGCCTTCTTAAATCATTATTTAAGCGAGGGAATTTCGGAGCATACCACTGTACAATTATTTGCAGTGTTTTCTATAACGTTTTTCGAGTTTACGTGCCATGGCAAAGACATAAAAACGTCAAAACAATTGTCACAAATTCGCGCACCTCAGCCGATTGGCGGAGTAATAAAAAGGAAGAGTGATGTTTGATGAAGGGTGTTTGAGTTATATCGGAGGGTTCAAATCTGTGCCCTTGGCACCAGATCCGAAAGGGGGTCGATACTAATGGAAAACTACCCTTACTTGTTTCCTGTTGTCCCCTGCTACCGCTGAAAATTCTGCGCTCATCTTGAAAGTTAGCCGCAGAGAAAATATAGAAATAATTATATCTATTTACTCCGTCAATTCTACTGAAATCAAATTCTCTCAGGTTTTATCAACGAAGGATTTTTACCGTACTACTCTCTTTCTTTCTACTCTTTTTGAATACCTATCATACACAATACATCTATGGAATAAAATATTCTTCCATGTTGTTTATTATAATTTTTACAAGCCGTGTTCTCCCTGTGGATGTGCGAAATTGGCCGTTTCAAAATCACTATTTTTAGACTGTCAAAGTTTTGAAATATTCTTTATGGTAAACAGATGGCGTTTGATTGAATTGTTCGAGTTGAAGCTGTGATAGTTGACTTTTACTTGTGATGGGTAGTTTATACACATAAAATATATACTTTCTTTTGTCTACTTCTGCGATTGCTGCGTGTGATTAATTTTAATATTTTCTGGTTCCTAATTATATAGTTTCTACATTATGTTTTCAGCTAAATGTCTCGACCAATTCCTTGGTTGGATGGCTGTAATGTGTATAGCCTACTGCCAAATAAGCATCTAATTAAATTATCAAAGATTTTTACGTTAGTGTGGGTTTGTTCTTGCGTGTAGATCCTGTAGATGGGAACCGTTCGTTCCAGAAACGTCGAATAAACTTAATATATGACGTAGTGAGTGAATGTAAGCTTTATTCCCCCTTTAGGGCTGCTTATCCATTTTAGGTTGTCCTTGCTATAAAAATGATCCCATTTTACAAAACTTGGTTTCTTCCTTTAGGCTTACATACTGCATTTACGCATTATTAATCTAATTTGTGCTTTTTTTTAAGAGTCCCAACGCTAGTTTTTCAATCACAGTTGTAGAGTACTATTGTTGTGGCCTTTGTATGAGTGGGATTACTGTGTCTTGCAAACCACTGGTTTTATTGGATATTCGGACTCTACGTACCTTGAAACGTAAAACATCAAATTTGAAGGGGTTTTGAAATTTTTTCGTGAGCGAATACAAGGTTTATTATTGAATAATAAACCAAAAGAATAAGTACTGTAGTTAAGTACCCTCTGATGCCCCGCGGGTCAAATTTATCGGCATTGATCAAAAACTCGCTGATTTTTACGAAAAGCATGATCAACTATAGTTTCTATACTGAACAATCGGCGAATCGGAATCACAATATATATCATTATTCCGAGAAGGATAGTGACAGAGTTTTCAAGATTTAAATTCGAACTGTGGATCAATTGGATATCCTTATCCGAAAACGTCTCGACTATTTCGAGTCGGAAATGATTTTGAATTTTCCCCGACTGAATATTGAAAATTTGTCGCCGAAATTTTAAAACCGTTTCGCTTCAGAGAGTTGAAGTTGTGCCAAGGTCGGTAAGTTTTCGTCCCTCATCCGCTCGCTCGACGTTTAGACCAGAGATAAAAATTGGCGACAACGATAATAATGGCAGGTAGTTTCCTTTTGTTGTGCTAGTCTTACACGTTCCTAACTGACCGACTCGAATCTCGCCGTACTTGAATGTTTTGGCCTTTTGTCATTTTAATTATTTCCTCCCGAACGAATATTCATGAATCGCTCTTCTAAATGGGCTAGTTGAGATCCGAGTACGCCTAATTTGTGACGTACGTTCGTTAAATTGCAAGGAAAATTAAACGGCGTGATGGAGACTGAAATTTTTATACACGACATTGGCAGACAGTTTTGAAATAATTTATATCTTTCAAGAGGATCCAAATGTATCTATGGCAATATAACCACGATTGAGATTGAAAAAGAAAATTGTTTTATGATAATTTTTTTTATAGTTCTTTTAATAAAAATAAAAAAAATCAGGGGAAATTTACTGGGGCGAAGATAATTTAACAGTATTTTTTCTTCTTTGAAAGTTCCCCTTAATTTATTGGAACATCGTCCAGCATATTTGCTCATTATGCTTTTTATTGAATTGAGAACTGAAAATGTTGAAATGAAAATTAGAAGAGAATTATATCAGATTGACAACTTTTCTTTCCATATACTCGATTATTACACTTTTACTACACCAACAAATAAAAAAAAAATAATTGCTTTCTAAATTTGTGTTCCAGAACACAGGACGACTGCAGTCGGTGAAGAGTAGCAATAAGTCAGTTATTAAAAATGACCTATGAGTCAGACGGGCCTACTCGCTCCAGCTACTTATTATCTTAGCTACCTGTAACTCCTTATGCTTCTCGGTTCCCACACTCACATCCTCTTTAGATCATCCCAGGATTAATGTCGAAAACATAGCGAGTACGAGAGAGTTTTTTTTTCTATTCTCGATTTTGTTGAATTTCCGAGCTTCGGAATTTCCGTTGGAGTTGAAACGAGCCTGATATTTTGTAACGTGAAGTCAACACAGAAAAAAGTTTTTAGATGGAAGTTACAACTTCTGTCATCCAGCATGGCTTTATGAGCGAAAATTTGAAGAGAATAGGTAATCGATTAAAGACTAAACTATTTTAAGAATATATGATAACACAAAAAATATGGAACCATTTCTACAGCAAAAAAAAAGATTTTTGATTTTCATTCGAGTGCCTACCAATAGTTTTTATTGGTTTATTATTCAATAATAAACCACTGTAATATCTAACGGAAAAATTTCAAACCCCCTCAAATTTCGCATTTTCCGAGGTTTTTAAAACATAGGTATGTTTGATATTAATTTCTATAGATTTTTTGACGCTGAATCGGATGGGACCAAAACGGTGTCGACATATATAATGATTCTCGAGTTATCGTAAGTTTTATGTGAAATTTTTTAGATTTTGAGATATTTGGCAAGATGGTGCCTCGTACTCGTTGAAAAATCCGCCAAACACCATCTTCAGCTGTATTGTTAGGTAATTAATTATACATTGAATTAATTAATTGGGAAAGTAAAAATATTTTAAACTACGATAGTTATCAAGAACATTATGCCTGATATGTTTACAGGTGGAAACTTTTACAATAGTTTTGATTAAGTACCATAGCAAGTGGAAGGTCTCTCCAAATCATGATGGAAACAAAGGAATAATAAGCCTCTGTGCAATCTTTTGCAGCGTTATTGTATTTTCCTAACTTTCTCGTCACTATGTTTCCATTATTTTTTCATACATCACCTACGTTTATTTCCAGGTTAAAATGAATAATCTAGTTCGATCAATTTTACCTTAAAATTGCAGTCGTTCGTTATTGAGCGAATTCAACGCACGTGCAAATTTAATATTTCGAAAACGTGCGTTGGCCATTGTGCGCCTTGATTACAAATTACTCTTATTAACTGCGTTTAAAAATAAAATAATCATGTATCGCACCGTAACGTAATCAAATGGGGAACGTTCTCACTAGACGCTTGTTGAATATCATTTTTGTAAAATTATAATCGAAATCAATGGTGAAAGTTGGCGACGCGATCTATTATGGATATCTACACAAGTTGATTGCTCCGTTTCCTATTCACGTCCGAGCGTTTCGTATAATATTATTCAGAGGACGAACAATAGATACTACAGTTTAATATTAATATAGGAATGCATAATGAATTAGCTGCTGGGGCGAAGAGCCGAGCGACTATTGTTATTTCGTGAGCTCATAGAATATGGCGTGTCTCGCTAGCCAATCTCTGAACAGTAAGAAGTGGCCATTTTAAAACTAAAAATCGTCAGGAGGAAAAATTGTTGGGTTGAGAGAAAAATAGCGTTGAGATTTTGGGGCGTAATGTAATCGCTTCTATTGCACACCATGTAGAGCTAAAAAAATTAAATACACTTAATATACTAATACTTGAATAATATACTACCCTTAAATATATTAACTTCAGGTAGTATAATCTATTATTATAAAGTCAAAGTACCAACTGGTTCCTTTAAGTTCCCCCTTAGCTTTGAGACAGATATTATTCTCAATATTATATTTATACCTGATATCATTGCCTATATTTGAATCTTCGTACGATAATATG
This sequence comes from Tupiocoris notatus, assembly GCA_037159825.1. Taxonomy (NCBI): domain Eukaryota; kingdom Metazoa; phylum Arthropoda; class Insecta; order Hemiptera; family Miridae; genus Tupiocoris; species Tupiocoris notatus. Next base: position 242,587 of record JASJUZ010000338.1, read on the forward strand.
ACTCTATGCGAGCATACTATAAGAAGTGACTACGATAAGTATTCCCAACATTTGTACTTAGTTTATACTAAAGTAATCTATTCACTGGACTTTCTCATCCGATATCTCTTACGAGTGGTGTTAAATTGTCCACGCTTCTATTGAAAGCATAAAAACGACTGTTGAGCGCGGTCTGAACCGATTCCAAAACGATTTCAAGCCACTTTCATGCCCAATCTTTCTCATCCATTCCCCTCCGATTCAAAACGGTAATGAAGGAGAACCAGAAGTTGACAGGGCCTCCGAAACCATCTAAATGAATTAGCTCGAGTGATTAGTATTTCCGATGAGATAGATGAAGCTACCTGTTGAGCAGAAGAAAGGGAAAAGAGGGCGAGAGGACGGTTACTACCTGTTAGTTATCTAATTTCAACCACCGAACTCATCTTCTCGGCCGGCTGCCGTTCAGAAGCTCGCCATCATCGTTTGTACTGCTAATTGATGGACTCGGCTTCGTTTAATTCCCCGGCCGTCAATCAAAACAGTCGACGAGTATGTTCTACGGCCAGATGATGCGTGAGAAGTTGTATTCTATTTTTTTTTCGTTCGGTCGTATAATTTTACAGAAAATGAAACAAATCATGGCAATCTACGGGCATAGACTCTCTTATCTCCTCTCATAGCTGTTTAATCCCATCCATTGGAGCAGTAAAGTATTTCCAAACGTTCTGTTGAATTTAGCCAATATCATTTTAGTCATTTTGAGCTGATTCGCTTATTTCTAAGTATTATTTACCCCGTATTAGGTAATACTTATTTCTTACTTATTACTCGCAGAGAATACGCTTTTATTATTATTTTTTATTATTCTATAATAAACCATTGTAATCGCCCAAGAAAAAAATTTTTCTAACCCCCGTCAAAATTTGATTTTTTACGTTTCAAGGCATGTAGCATCCGAATATCCAATAAAAAAATTCTGTCTGTCCGCCGGGGGATTTGGGAGATTTTCAGAAATTTGACATGAGGGTATAACTCGAGAGTTCTTGGAGCTATAGAAATTGTTCTGTACTCATTGGAATGGTCGTCAAACACTCTCTCCAGCTGTATAGTTAGGCAAAAAATTTATGTATTAATTAAGAAATTAAGAAAAAATAAAAATGATTAAAATTACAATAGTTAACCCCCGATAGTTAACAATCTGTTTTTCGGTGGGAACGTTCACAAATGTTCGGAATAATTACTATCACAAATGGATAGTCTTCATAAATCAATATTGAAGCGAAGGAATGATAAACCTCTGAACAATCATTTGCAGCGTTTTTTCTGATAGATAGCCAACGACAAGAAAATTCAATGTGAACTCTCATTGGCTTCGCAAACTTTTGACTAGCGTTCGCACAGTAATACAGTCGACGCTGAATTATTAACTACTCTACATTGATAACCGATATACTAAGAGTATTCGTAGTTCGGTTTCACCGCGCAAGATTTACTACATTGTAAGTTACATAAGTTAGGTCCTCATGAGCGAACTGTCTAAAGACGTATTACATTTCAAGGGTTCCCCGAGGCAACTTTCGAGTAAAAGCAGTAGAGTAAAACATACCCCAGACCTCTCAGTGGTTACGATGGTTTATCATGCAACAGTGTCGGCCTTAACAGCAGTTTTTGTGGTCAGTAAGTTTAACGCGTCAAAAACCGCTCCATCATAATGCCTCAATCGTAATACGTAATGTTGGGGGTCTGAGGGGGAGAAAAACCAAGCGACTCATTTTCCGATTCTTTATTTTCTTATTTATTATTTCCTTTGCTGAGCACTTTCGCCCGTTCAGGCAGCGAATAAAGAAATCGCCTAGTTTTTCTCCCCCGCACACACCCTGGACATTAAATAGTCGGCCCGTCCGCCAGACGCCGTCAAGACTTTTCTGACGAAACTATAAAGCTAAATTCTTGAAATGTTCACCGAAAATCAATCTTGGTCTGACAATGGCTTAATTCTTTAGCCAAACCACTACCACAATTTTAAGGGTATTTTTGAAGGGGTAAAATTTCATATATCCCAAGCCATTCCAGACGAAGGTGTATTTGTAATCGCTATAGATTTGTGGACGCTGAACAGAATGAGAACATCGCGGGGTCAACAGCTTTAATGATTCTCAAGTTGTTGCAGCTTTCGTGATGAATTTGAAAGATTTTCAGAGATTTTGTATGAAGGTTAGCTCGAGAATTATCGGGCCTATAAAAAACGTTCTATACTCGATGGAATGGCCGTCAAACACTCTCTTCAGTTGAGGCGTTTGGCGAATCATTCAATTTTTAATTAGATAATTAAGAAAAATAAATATAATCAAATTACGATGGTTGCTACGGAGCTTTTCCGTATAGTTAACTATCTATTGTTAGGTGGAAATGTTACTATCACTATAGTGTATGGTCTCCTTAATTATAATCGATGCAAAGGAATAATAAAGCACTGTACAACCATTTACAGCCTTTTTCTTCTTTTTTTTTATTGGGATAATCTGATTCAACTTGCTTTGAATAGTGAAACATCAAATTTTGAGGTGTTAGAATTTTTTTCGTCAGCGATTACAATGGTTTCTTATTGAATAATGAACCAATAGGAAAAATTATCCATAAGTCACCATGTTCCAGCAAGGAAACGAGCGATTGCGGGGACGGGTGATGTGAAAGAGGGAGTAACATCGTCGGGAAGGGGTAGCGGTGTTGAGATGTGGGCGGAGACCGTCGATTCGGGATCGGACCACGTACGACGACGACGAGCTTAGGATGGAAGATGAAAGGGCGAGATGATAGTATGCTGTTAGCAGCGGCACCACCTTCCTTGGTCCTGCCCTGTAATCAAGAACTCGGATGCCGCACCTCGCAGGCTTGTGAAGGAAGAAGCTGGGCTGCGCCTAGAGATCCGCTGAGACCTGAGGCTGAGTCAAGGCATAGCTGAATAGTTTCTGCGACCAAGCTCCTACATGTTTCCTTATTGTTTGCGAGCTTTCAGGGGGTTACCGTTTCTGGTTTTTCGACACGAGGCAAGAAGTAGCAAGAAATTGTGTTCTCAGCCGTACGATATGCTCCTTCGTTTCTGCAGAGGTTGGAGGGTCGAATTGTGCACCACCGTGAAATTGATTCATCTGAAGAAGCTCATGGCCCAATGTCAGTCAGAATTATTTCTCGAAACCGGCCTTAACTCGCGCGAATTTCCCTAATATAAAATTCCGAATCAAGAGCCCATTTGTTCAAAGTACTTTTCCACTCGTCGCTTTTCACTTTTCAAACTAGGGCATAGGAAAAGCGAAAAGTAATTTGATTTTTTGAAACTATTGAAAACTAGCGCAGTTTTCTGTTTTTTTAAAAAGACCAGTCAATTTTTCATTTATCACTCCGTTCTTCATCTTCGCGGGTTTATTATTTTTTTTCAGTGAAATTTCTGAAAAATGCGTAGTTGCAGAGTGAAAAGTGAGGAGACCTTTTTGCAAGGTAGTATCGTTTTTGAACAATGGTTTTTCGAAAAGAAAACTTGTTAAGTTTTCAACTTGCGAAATATTTTGATTTTTTTTTTTTAAAGCCATTTTGCGTCGTATCATTGTGGATTTGATGTGGTGGATTTAATGGTAAGGAGGGCGCAATGCTTCGGAGGCCACAGCGATCCGGAAACCAATTTACTTGGGAGGAACTTCAAAAAAATGGTCTGCATCGGTTCCCGCAAAAATGGTGGACTATTAAGTTATTAAAATCATAATTTATTGGAACAAAAGTTATAAAGAATAATAAACCACTGTGAAATAATTTGCAGAGTTTTTTTTTTTACCACGGAGATGTGATCGAAGAGAGCATTAATTTTCAATTATGAGTGATAATAGTCGATGGTTTCACGACGTGAACGAAAAATTACTGGAAATTTGCCTGTCAGAGACAATTTCCCTATATTGAGTCAATCACTAGGGGTAAAATTATAGTTGCTTCAGACTCTCATATTTGTCTGAACTTTAATTGTATCATAGCCCAGATGCCACGAATTGAAAATATTGCGACAACAACCGACGAATTAAATTTATTCTCTCGGTATCGACGATGGGTGGAAAAATAACTGAGATACTTTGTTGTTAAATAAAAATACGAATCAGCTGGGTAACTTTTCTCACCTCATCGTGAACATTTTGGAAAATAACAATCGGTACAAAATGTTTCAATCGGCACGACATTCGATTTCCAATCGCCACGAGGGATTTACGATCTTTCAAAACCCCGTGAGCGAATGTAATGGGATACAACGTACAAAAACAAATTCACCCGTCGTCGATGACGAATCACGAACAGTTGATCAAATCCATCTCGGTCGATGGACGGTGTATGAATATATTAAAGGGAGCACCGAAAAGACGCATTAGGATGCAGGGTTGAGCCAAGGGCTCAGTTGACGTCATCGAGATTGCCTCACCTGCAGCTTCGGTCCGTCGAAACGTACACGGACGTTCTCCTCGAGCAAGTGTGGCACATTTGTCTACATCAATGTCCGCGGAGTTTCCTTTACCTCCCAGAAGGAGATTGTAATGGGATTCTGCGGGTGATGGATGCGAGACCGTTAATATGAAGCTAATTTGACTCATTGAAAGATAGCAGCCGAACGAGAGAACGGAAGAGGTTCAGCCTCGAAGTTTCTTGCCGCATAGGTTCACTTTTTCGATTCCTTCGTCCCGAACCGGGTTAAAATCGCTGTCATTTTCGAGGCGTTACCGCTAATTGGGATGAATATTACGCTCGTCTTGAGTTCGAAACTTCTTGGCCACGATTTTTCCCCATGATAAAGAGGGGAATATAACGATTTACAAGCTTCCAAATTGGAGAGTAATGGGATTCCGAACACCTGGGGCGAAATAGCCAAGCGTACCTAGGGTTCATCTCTGGCTCATTTCAATGGCCGAATATTAGTTACCGAACTGCTGCTTATACCCATCAAGACAAATACCTGGCATTCCTACGTTCGATGTAGCGAATGGTTGATTCGGGATGGACTTGTTCCATTCTAAAGTTATCATTGATCGAATAGTGATTAGATTATTGAAAACAGCGTTTTAAATCGTGTTATTGATAATCAGTATTGATCCAATACGAGGTTTGAGAGAATGTAAAAACGATGTTGTTCCCACCAAGAATTCTAATAGTCATAGAACTGACTCAGTGCTTCCGGACAATAAAACATCTCTTCCTCTTTTGGGATAGTTAAATACGTACGGCATTTCGGATGGCAAATTTTGATAAATCAACATAAAGCGAGAACATTAATTGAAGGCTTAGAGCTCGAACAAATTAATTTAGAAACACACCTGTAGGTATCAGCCCAGGGATCGCTCGTCGGCTTAGGCGGTTGCGATGACGTCCGAACGGGAGGCCAAGCTTGAGAGCAGCTCTGGTATCCCTCGGGATAACCTCCTGGAGGTGTAGGAGCGGAGGAGGCAGCTGCCGAATAGTAGGGCGACTGCTGAGAGATCCAGCCTGGAGTTTGTCCTGAAAAACGATAGGAAAAACGGTTTTATGAATCGACAAATCGATCGCTTTAACGTAATCTGTGATAATATCTTCTTGGGATCCGATGAAATAGAAAACTTTCAATTGATTTTGAGTTGTAAAAAAATTAAAATAAACTGTTTCTATTTGTTTGCAGAAAATGTAAGACGAGTTGATTAAAAAATGTTTTATATTTCTTTAGCGAAAAAGACAGCCTCTTTCGAAATTCATACTATCATGCCGCAATAGGCGACTTTTAGATTATTCACTCGCTTAGATGATGGTATTTCAGTTTCGGTTGTACTGAGAAGGAAAAAATGAATCCGCGGCTCTCGGCTAATGAAAGACTATTAGACCGAAATCTCGGTCTACAATTCAGTCCTAGACTGAAGACAATAATCAATGTACGTACCGACCTATAACTATTGGTTGATATCTTAGCTCGTCCTACCAACTCAGATCTTTACGGAGGAAACACCGAATAACGTGTTATTTTCGTTTTACGACTCAAATCCGCTCGCACGTTGGATAGCGTTCGAAAAATGTGAGCGAATTTAGCACTATGCCGACGATTTGGTGGTTAAAATGATTATCATTCAGCCGAAATTCCCGACTTAGGATTATTACAAATGTCTGTTTTTGTTCTATTCAAATTCCTACAATTCCTGAATTCCAAGCACGATTTTTTCCAAACGATTTTTGGAACGGGTTCAAAAAAGGAAAATAAGAACGATTCGAATGTTACCTGAAAAGGCTTTGAGAAGCGAAAGCGCTGGATAAACACCCTAACGTAAAGAGACTGTCGCAGTATTTATCGTAATTTATGCACTGCGTGTAATTTTTAATACAGGCGATCTATAGAAACAATTTGGCAAGTCTAGTTAGGTAAGATGGAATTGGAGTTCAATATTTCTAAACCTCGACCCATTTTATTGAAGCGAACGAAAATAGCTATCTCAGGGGATTCAATTTTTGATTCGGCACGGACAATGGACGAGCGAAGGGGAGAACCTCCTAGGGCTATTCAACGTTATTGTTTTCCCCCTAAGCATACACTCCTGCCATTTGACGAATCCGCCATCATTGTTGCGTTTATAGGGCTTTGTGCTTTTGTAACTAGAGCAGCTGAAGGCAGTCATTTTATAAAATGGCCTCCACTCGGCGATTTGTAGAGGGTGAGTAGGCCGATCCATATAGATGCTTGATATTTTAAAATTATTCAGGTCAAGCGAACATCGACGGCTGTAGCTAGAACTGGCACCTCATTATTTACTAGGTGTGGCCGAATTTACTGCCCTAGAAGGGTTGACTTTTGACTATTTCGACGCCAATCTCTATGCAATGGAAGTAAAACAGCCACCTCAGAGTTGCAGATGGCGAATGCTTGGCGGTTTGGCCGTCAAGAGGATTTGAATTATACTTCAACAAAATAAAAGGAGACCGATGTATAATGTAATAAATCAAGTAGGCTTTGTGCTGCGACCACGCTGTACTTCCATGTTTGAGTCAATAATAGGTTTAACCAATTATAAAATCAAGAAACTCATATAAAGGCAGTAAACTGCAACTGTTACTGAAGAATTAGCAAGACGACCAAAGAAAAGTTTAAATCAGCCCGTAAACATGGTAAATACAAAAGAAATTCGGATAACGCGGATGTGCGGTGTGTGACCGCAATTGAAACTCAATCGCTAACTTTGAAACTAACTTTGAAAATCAATCGTCATTCATTCATTCTATCATTCATCTAGGGGCATTTATTCGCTACATCGAACATTTTAAGATTTCGAACGTTAAAAAGTAATAAACAGCCTGTACAAATCGAAACAGAAAAAAAACTTGGAACGGTTATATCTCGCAAGTACCGTGCGTTATAGAAAATCCGGCAACAGTTAATTTTGCACATTTTTTAGAAGATTATTTTCTAAAAATTGCAATCAATTTTCAAAGATATAATATGACGATGTTTGCCATTTTTTGACCACGGACATAACAACACTTGTTCAGAAAGTATTTCTGAGCAATGTACTGTGAAAATGTCTTCCTAAATCACCCCCGTTCCGGATTAGATTTTTCGGGCGATCACAACAGTTCCATTTACTACGTAAACATGAAACTAACAGGTGGTATTTTCAATCTCCACTCCTCGTCACCTACTTTTCGACTTTTGAAAGCGAAAAAAAATCGTCACTTATTCCTGGCCATTTTGAAAACCAATTAATTCCACCGTACTGGGTTGGTGAGGGGGAGAAGAACCAGGCGACATGTTCTCCGATTTTTTATTTACTGGCCGAGTACTTTCCCTGGTAACCTATGGTTCCACATCGCCCTGAGGATGCCCGAAGGGGCGAAAGTACTCGGCCAGTAAATAAAAAATCGGAGAACATGTCGCCTGGTTCTTCTCCCCCTCACCAACCCAGTACGATGAGAGATGCGACGACTCAACCAAGAATTAATCCACGAATTGCATAATACAATTTTCTAATTAAATACAATGGTCGTTTGCAATCAAATCGCCACATTGGAAAGCTGCGCTTTCCATCTCTACGTAAAAACTTGAAACAAAAACAAATAATAACAAGCGGAACATGATTTCCCTGAATCTCAAATAGACAAAGATTCACCATCAATTTAATTCCGGGGTTTGTGAGGTGGAGAAAAACCAGGGGATTCATTCTCCGATTCTTTATTAGCTGGCCGAGCACTTTCGCCCGTTCGGGCATCCTCAGGACGACGTGGAGCGATAGAATTCCACAGCTGTGGACTGAAGAATTGGAGAATGAGTCGCCTGGTTTTTCTCCACCTCACAACTCCCGGACATCAAGAAATGCGGCGAGAAGGGAAAGAATCAATTTAATTCAAACTTCCTTAATACTGTATTGCAAACCTTGTGTTGAGAAGTTGGCAGGATGGTGTTCCGGATGGTGGTAGTTGGGATGATGAGCGGGGAATGCTGATTGAAGAGACATTGAATTGAAGGCGTTCAGCTGCTGGGAATTCAACTGCTTCCGCAGCCGAGCTCTTCGATTGCTAAACCAAACTTGGACTCTTGCTTCGGTCAGCTTCGTCCTAAAACAATTTGGTATTTTGCTATTTTATCCCTTCGGAAAACAATCGAGTTTTTTTAAGCTTTGTTAAGAATTCGGACGCACTTTTGAGCTAATTCTTCCCGAGTGTAGACATCGGGATATTGCGTCCTTTGGAAGGCCCTTTCTAGTTCTTCAAGCTGTTCTCCGGTGAACGTTGTTCTCGACCTGCGTTGTTTCCTTTTTAGTGGAATGCCAGGTTCGGATTCTGTATCGCTTTCGTCTCCCGAACTCGGACCTGAAACAGATGAGGAATATTCATGGAATTGTGAAATGCTCTGAAGAAAACGCTGCGAATGATTGTACAGTAGTTTCTTATTCCTTTGCTTCGATTATTATTTAAGAAAACCGTAAAACATTTGTGTTAACGAACATCTCGTCCATTTGCGAACGTTTCCACCGAACAACAGAAAATGTCATATTATCCAACGCTTTTTAAACAAAGGTGTATTCGGTAACAATTTCTATAGATTTTCGGACGCTGAATCGAATGAGACCATCGCGGAGCTTTATTGGTTCTCGAGTAATCGCAGCTTTTGTGTTGAACTCAGAGATATTCACTAATCTGGCTTGAGGGTACAACTCGTGAGTTATTGGAGCTATAAAAATCGTTCTAAACTCGTTGGAAAGCTCGTCGAACACTCTTTAATTTACTCTTTGAAAATTAAGAAAATAAAAATGATTAAAATGACAATAGTTGCTACGGAGTTTTCCCCTATAGTTTACCAATCTGCTTTTAGGTGGGAACGTTCACAAATTTTCGTAATGATTATTTTCACAAATGGATAATTTTAAATCATTATTGAAGCGAAGGAATAATTAACCACTCTACAATCATTTGCGACTTTTTTTTTGAATTTGGGTTATCGGACGCAATAAGTTTTGAAACGTAAAAATCAGATTTTGGGGGGCATAGAAATAATGTCTTTTTGTGTGTGATTACAATGGTTATTATTGAACACAAAAACAGCATCAAAAGAAAATTTTTCCATTCATGTCGCGCGGCATTGGAAGTTTTTTTTTTATTACTCGTTGAAACGTTATCAACCACGCTTAAAACTCAAAAAGCTGGTACAAAATCTAGTTAACGCGGTGAAACGATTTTGCGCGGTTTTTCGATTATTGATATGAAAGTCTCTCTTGAATCAATATGATTCGCGTATATTATTATCTTGGTCGTCTCCGAAAAACATTCTTCCGAATTGCATCGACCAAACATCGAACGACAGATTTCTCTTTCGGTGAGCACGTATTCGAATTAATCAGTCCCCTCTTTCGCGATTTATCTAGGCATTTTCGATAACTATCTTTCATCAAAATATTTCTCCCGATAGCACACTTTCTTTACGTGGTCTACGAATACATTCCAATTCTGGTTACACTGATAGTTTCGCGGTTTCTATCGTCACGACAAAATCCGCACGGCCGAAGACTGAGAAAAATCAGAAATTGATCGAAGAAAGCTGGAAGGCGTCAAGTGGGGAAAATTCGAGCGTTTTCACCGACTCCAAACGGTTCCACTGAGCGATGTAGCGTCGGATACATCAGAGACGGAGGATAACTCAATCGCATCACGCCTAAGGCCGGAGGACAAGTTTTGACGAGAGGCCGCGGGGTTGAAAACTATTAGTCGAATCGTCACGTCTGCAGTTCAAATTGTTTGATACTCCCCCTTGGACGCTATCCTTCATATCCTAATCACCTATACTTCTTATCTCAACGGGTTAGGAGATGGCGGGTTATTTGAGCATCGTGGCCGAGGCTTTTGTTAGCGCAGCGAGCCGCCTTCTCATTGTGAAAGCCGAAGCCGACTTTTCGAGCCGCCCACTTTTCTCACTGGACGCTCCGTCTCGTCATCCTATGAACGGTGCATCGGCCGTTTGTCGCCAATAAAATGCGTGAAATAGAAAAATAATCTATTATCGAAGAACTCAACGCGAAATTGAATCGTTCGATTTGAAACGACTTCTGCTCATCGCTAACAAATTAATAAAACAAGCCGATTTGAGGTTAATACGCACGAATCAGTCAAAGTCAACGACGTTTGAAGCTGTTTCGGAGCATTATTCAATAATAAACTACTGTAATCGCCAAGAAAAAAAAATCTCTGAATTTCCTCAATTAATTCAAATTCATTCAATTAATTTAATTTAAAACAATCAATTCAAATGATAAAGAAGTTTAATCCTAACATTTATCATTTTATTAACTTCTTACTGATTTTCACAAAATCGTACATTACCAAATAAATACAAATATTAGCTATTCTTTTATTTGACAAGTTAAATATTTTGTTTTTCTTTCTTTCTTTTTACTTAATGGCGAAGCTCAACCATGACGAGCTACCCAGACGATTTCCTCTAAGGGAGGTGCTGGCAAAGCACATAAAAATGTTTGAGTTGGGGACTTGTGCGCAATTTAGACATTTTCGCTATATCTATCGTCAACGACTAAAAATAGGAGAAGAAGAAAAGAAATTCTATAGGCGCGGTCTCCCATTTAAATAGGTAACGCTTTTCCCCGTTAATGATTACCTTTTATAAAGTTAAAAGTTTTTCATAACGATTTTCGAATTCGTGTGCCATAGAAAATACATTAAAATGTCAAAAAGAAATAAATAAAAACGCTGCAAAAGATTGCACTGGGGTTTATTATTCCTTTGCTTCAATAATGAAGATAGAAGACCATCCAATTGTGATATAGTAACTATTCCCAACCTTAGTGAACGTTACCAGAAAAACCAATAGGGAACTATAAGGGAAAACTACTTAGCAACTATTATAACAGAAATAATTTCAATTTTAGTTTCCAATTGAAAGTTTATTCGCTAAACTGTACAGCCGAAGATTGTTTGGTTCGGAATCACGTTCGGATGATCTTTTTCATAAATAATACTTGAAGCTAAAGATTGATAAACCACTGTAAAATAATTTGCAGTTTGTTTTTTTACCAATTGTTTTGCTTTTTTTGAACAAATTTGTATCGATCTGATCGTGTGTATTGATTCCCCAACTTTCAGAAGAAAAGGCCCTCTTCTGTTCTTCTCGAATCAATTCTTCTAAAGCGCACCCTACTGCAAAGCTCAGATGTTCATAAAATGAACCTCAGCGTACGTCGTTCGGAAATTTCGCTGTCAAAGGGCTCATGAGGTAATGAAACCGAGGTTATTATTATACGGTGAACTTGCTCAAAAGAAAAACATTCATGAATCAACTGAAGAATCTGCGTAAGATTTTTTAACGCTTAGTTCAACGTTAGTTACGAACGTTGTTCAATAGCTTCAACGCTTTGCCATTTTCCTGACCTCGCACTATGCTCCAGGTCTTTCTCTTCGCGCTGCGTTAACTCACGCGTCTTGGGCGAGATAAGATAACTTGAAGACCTCCCAGCAACAGCTTCGAAGGCCGTCTTCATAAATATTTGAATCCAGCTCAAGGTCGCTCCGCTAACTGAAGCTTATCTCAGCCTTTGAGAATGTTGTGAGTACTATTTCATAACGTATGACGTGATGATAAGTGAACTGCATACCTCGGGTTCTTGAAATGGCATCGAGGCACGCGCAAGGGAAGGAGACTGAATTGGGCGTGGTTTGAGCAGAAGATGTCACACGACGAGGATAGCACGAATTCTGCTCGTAGGTGGGGGAAGTTACGTCAATCGAGCCTTCGCGCTGTCATCAGCTTTATAGAAGGGAGAAGAAAAGGACGCCGTGTATTCTACCCCTGGCGACGAGTTTGACATTAACGGAGGCTCGGAGAAGGTGCCATGTGTTTTTCAAGCAGCGAGGGAAATGATCCATACTATAATCCTTTCATCCCGTTTGATGATACGTCCAGATTCCCACAACGTTTGCCACATCTACTCACTGCTATACTGTTATACACATATATTTTTCTGAGAAATATATTCGCTTTGAGTTGGAAAAAGGTCTCTTGGAATAATGTATCGGCAGAGAGTAATTTTTGTTTTACAAAGCATAAAAAATAAGAAAAAAAAATGCAAATGAATTGGAATGCAAAAGGTTTACTATACCCAATTGCCCGTGATACAATTACGATTTTTAGTATTGAACCATTAATAATCATACAATAACTAATACTTCTTTTGAATTCATCATTCTATAATCACATTATTTATCGTTATTATCATCAACACTGCAAATAACTGCAATTGTTGGAACCGCAGGAGCTAACGGGAATCATCAGTAAAATAATAAAGTTAAAAAAAAAAACTTACTGTATTATGAGTAACGTACTCATAAAAACTGTATTATGAGTAACGAAATATTTAGTGAATATGTTAATGCTGGAAGGTGTTGAATGATGTTGACCGACGGTTTTCGGCTTAGATGGAATCAATTTAACATCAGTATTGATTATCGATCGACGAAATAACAATTGTTGTTAGTCTGCAGTGAAAAATAATCCAACTGAAGATATCGGATGTTGTTAGTAAAGCGAAGATAATAAGGTCAGCATTTAGGAGAAAAAAATATCCCAACTGAATAACCTCTTTTTATGGAATATTAAAACTGCGATAAAAATAGTACTCGAATGCCCGATTAGAACTACGCAAGTATTTTATAGACATTTCAAGCAATTCTCGGCAGATTCACTCAAAGGAGAACGTTACTCAATATTTATCAACGATCGTACAGGATTCATAGGTAGGCCAATATCGGGGCAATTATACTCATTACTCGTATGTTACATGGAAGGCAGGTTCTACTGCTCAGTTGGGCAAGCTTTCTCCTGACACGATTCGGAAAGGGTGGCTAGGCCGACGTGAACGGAAGATGCGACATGGAACTAATGGTCGACCGTTTGTTAGCTTGCAGGGCACCGGTTCCCGCTCATATCTCATCAACTGACGCATCCTTACAGGCGTTCATATCTCATCAGCACACGGAACTTTCATGAGAATCAATCAGCACGCCCTCGAGGTTGTCGTTTCGTTGCGTGCGGTGAGCGCGGGCTTTGCATTTGAATGATGGCTCAAATTGATTCACAATCGGTCAAAATTGAAGAGTGGGGAAGCCGAAAGAATAAAGCCCCCACGTTCTGAGAGAGCTTTCCTCGAGAGCAATAATTGATGAGCATACGCGCATAATAATAATTTACTGACGCAGGTAAATTAAACTGTATCGTGTTAAATTTATTTTACTTCTTGCAGGATTCCAACAATCAGCCTTGAGAATCAAAAATAATTTTCGATCTAGAGCAGAACCTCTCTAACCGTAAAATTGGCTAGACGTTCGCAAGGGAGTGCTATTTATACAGCAGTGTTTTGATAATTAATAAACATCTGGCATTGTTAATACTTGAAGACCTTTGAGTCTAGCGAATAAAAACCAATCGGTTAGTCGAACTGAATTCAGTGCTCAAATTATATTGGATATAATGGTGTATAATACCAGAAAAATTCTTGATCATGCAACAAATTATAGTTTTCTACGCACACGGCATCTTTACTTACATATTTTTATACTATAAGTAGACCCAAAAAATGTCAGCTAGGCAAACAGTCGAATCGATTCTATGATGCATTTGAGATTTCCTCCACTTGGGAGGTGTGAAACGTCACTTCCGCGCCATCGCCTCAAGTCACCGATAATGCGAAGTAAAACAGGGCTGTTCACGCTTTTCAACCTTCTGCGGTAGGTCTCATCTATACAAACGATTAGACACGAGATCCCGGACGAGGCCGATGAAAAGTCGTATATCACTCGGTCTGGAAAGTGATTCTTCGAGTTTCACAATGGGAGAAAAGGGGAATAGGCGGAGTTCTGTGAGGGCCACCGGTGTTGTAGAAGGGCCACACCCTACGAGCTATAAAGCACGGCTTGGTGATGATTCGAGCTTCTGTTACAGCCCCTAGACCTCCAAGATTGTTTATCGCGTTTTTTTTTTTTTTTTGCCTTGAGGTGTTGAAATTAATTGCTCAATGAGAAGATGCTAATTGGTGTACTTTCCCGCATTCCCAACAACACCAACATTGAGATTTTATCGCCTACGAATCACGACACTATCGGACCGCCAAAAAGCGACTGATGTGAAACATTACTTCTCTTCGTTAATCTTTCAACCAATATCAAAAACGGAGTCGCAGTAATAAGTTTCTGGTGACCATTTGACACCAAATGTATTCCATTAGGTTTAGAGAACTGAAGCGAGTCGAGCAAGGTTCTCAGGCCTCCGTCAAACGCCTTTGGCGTCAATGCGTTCTGCCTTTTGGTTGGCAGCCGAAATTTCGAGGTTTGCTAGCAAGATTATTTTCCCACGCTGACGGATCTGCTCTCGGCAAGTAGCAATTATTGATAGCAACGAAGAAGTTACAAACTTTCTCAGCAGTCGTTTAGCATTATATCAGTTGACTCTGCTTTTTACCAACTGCCCCATCCTGATGAGCGGAGCTTTTGAGTCCTCGCCATGTTTTGCAGGATTCAATCCAAAAAGCAGCTCCATGTATTTCGGACTCCTCCGCCTATCATGGTCAAATGATCTTATTCCCGCGGCACTATGACATGACATTCCCTCTAATTTTCAAAACTTTTCAATCTTTTAGTCATTTTGTTATAGTTTCCTCTACTATAAGCTAGGCGCCGTTTAGATGAATTCGTACTCGGCCAAGATTGAGAACCGCTTGATTTTCTTATGCCTTCAGGTTTCATAACCGATCTTGAAAGAAGTCTTCTGACCGTTACAGCGTTGGTAGACGCAACTTCATTACGGCATAAGCTCAACTACATTGTCACACTCTTTTAAAAAATCCGTTTCTTCGTTTCGTCCTAAATAATTGCTACTTCATTCATTCAGGGAAGATGACGAATGCTCGAAAGAAAAGCTTCGACGTCAAAGGTTGTTGTTGAAGCTCACATCTACCAGTAGACGAGCAATTGAACCATCCTGCAAAGAAGTTCGGAGACCACCCACAACAGGAAAAAAATCCCTTGAAACTACCAAGGGCTCAAATTAAATGTTGACGACAGTTGATTATGTAATTTGTGGGGAGAAGAAGCGAGGCGATGAAGAGAAGGAAAGAAAAACGTGGATTAGTGTACAGGCACCATCGAGCAGGTATACGAAGAGTTCCATTACGCGGTTGTGCTTGATGTTTCTATACGAGAAATGAACTGCTCTACGTCGGGCATTTGATACTGTCTGCTTGTCGGTATCTGAGATCGGCCGAACAAGTTCAGTACATTGGCGTCGTGACACACCTTCAGGGCACCTTTCATCTTCGCCGAGTATTTCGCCGGTTGCCCAGCGTCTGGCAGTGATAGCTTCACATGAGAATCCAAGTCGATGCTATCGTGCACCTTTCGGGTAAATCACTCCGCTCAAACGCCGCTAAAATCGTGAGACGTCCAATGACTGCCGGCTAATTTGTCATTCGCCTTATGAGATTTCTAGAAACTGAAGTTTAACCAGTGTTGCCAGATCTACTTATTTTTTTTAAGAACGTGATTTTCGGAGGCCCTAAATCTTGACTATAATTTTTATGTACACTATTAGTCGCATCTAACAGTTTCTACCGATTTTAGATCTCGTTTATTCTACTTCGCTCTCATCCGTACGAAATTCACAGCTGCTTCTCTGTATTTTTTCTTTCTCGCCGAGCACTTTCGCCCGTTCGGGCTTCAGCAGAGCTATATAGGTCCTTGTGATGGTGCCCAATTATTCTCTTTGGTTATTTCCAGGTTGCGTCGCGATATCGATAAAAAGGAAGGGAAATTCGTCGCGTTCCCCTTTTGGAAAGCTATTTCTGAAACGCCGGTCGTAGTAGAACTGCGGCTATTACGCTCGTGATTCCTGATGGCTGTAATTGCTTCGAAAAATGTGACGATCAAATCCTGGCAAATGTGACGCCGTGAAATAGAAAATGAGCGACTTAATTGTCTGCAGATAGTTTTAGCCAATTTTACGAGCCGAATGCGTAGTTTTGCCGGCGTTAAACGGCTTTGAAATTCCGAAGCAGAGGACAGGGAAACCTTTGACTACAGACGGGCTCGAAAGATGGAAAACTGGCGGGTATTAGGTGTTTGTCGCCGGGTCGGTCACGCGGCTAATTACAGGCCTTTTTACTCGGCTAATAATATTTTCTCGGAACTTCGATTGTCGCTAACGTTCAACCGTAGAGGAAGAAACCCTAGTCATCGATGGCTATTAACAGAGCTTTCGAACCTTTTAGACGTCTCGGCGGAGTCAAAAATCAGCGGGCGAAAATGAAGAAGGGCAAAAGGTGAAATGTGGCGGTATTTGACGCCAGCAAAGCGATTTAATTACAGAAACGTTTAACGGGCGGGCAGCTTCTTGGAAAAAATAACGAGACCTACCGCTATTCTGCAAAGGCTACTTGAAAAAAAGTGTCTTGGGATCACCCAATTTTTTCAAGTGCTTGTCACAAGTACCTGATATTACGGGAAATAATAAGCGAGATAGCCTAGCTGCATTTCTGTAAAGGATAATGTCAACAATGATCGTTGCGAATATGTGAGAAAAATATTTTATTCAAAAATAGTCTTCGTTCTTAATAAAATATTACCACATTAAAAGTACAGTTTCGCAGTGTCCTACCTACAGTCAGTAATCAGAAATCTACTTACACCGATTGTTTCTGATCACAATCCCTTTTCCTGCGATGGATATCATTCTTGGTGAAAAGGAAATAATACGCTTCGACAAAGCTTAACTGAAGCAAAATTAACGAACAATTTTAAATAAGAAAACGTAAATCCGCTTCAAATTATTGTACCATCCGTGGTTTATTATTTCTTTGTTTTAGTAATGATTAAAGAAAACTATCTAGTTTTGCGATAATAACTTGTCCATTCATGTGTAAATGTGGGAAAACTCCGTAGCAACTAGATGGTAATTTTAAACATTTTTATTTTTCTTAATTTTCAAAATGAAAGCTAAATTATTCGCCTAACGGTGCAGCCAAATAGAGTGTTTTACGACCATTCCGGCAAGTTTAGAACGACTTTTATAGCTCCCGAAATTCTTGAGTTATACCTGCATGCCAAATTTCTGGAAATATCCCAAACTCTTCACAAAAGTTGTGATAACCCGAGAACCGATAAAGCTATCGGTCCCACGATGGTCTCATTCGATTCAGCGTCCAAAAATCTATAGATTATGATACCAAATACAACTTTGTCGAAAATGTGTTAAATTAATATGAATATTATTATATAATTAATATAATATTCATTTTCTCCTCATCAGAACCCCCCAAAAATACTCTTAAAATAGAGGTTGGTAGCTATTTGGTTAAAGGATGGAAGGAAGACCAAGATTGATTTTCGGTGAAATTGGCAAGAATTTAGCTTTTGTAGTTTTGGTAGCGGTGGACAGATTTTTTAAAATTAGATATTCGGATTTGCCGGATTGCCTAGTAACGTATACATCAAATTTTGTGGAGATTTTTTTTTCTTAAGCCAAAAAGAAAAACGCATTGAAAAAAAACTACAATTTAAAATATCGATTGTCGAGGATGTTTCAGGATTGAATGAGATATGAAGTTATTTATGTATGGAATGATCATAAGTTCGCACTTACCAAGGATGCCATCAATGGAATGATTCTTTCGCAAATCTGTTTCGTCTCGTCGTCCGCCCCTGAGCAGGCGGGAAATGGAACTAACAGAGGGGGCTGAATTTTTGTCGCAAACACCATCCTGCAACACATAGTTCCATATTATTAGATTGTTAATTAAAGATTTTATATTTTCCGTGTAGTCCCAAAATATACAGGTCAAGGGAAAGCAAAATCATGCAATTAATTCTCCGTCATTCGGGCTTTTTCATGGTAGTCCATATAATTCCGTTGAATGAAGACACATGATCCACTCGGAACTGAAAACGGAGCCTGCTTTGAGTGTTTTATAACGGTATTTTTGTATAAAAGAAGTTTTTACGATTTTGCGCTTACAAAAGTTTGTTGTGGTATAATAAACCAATATTAGTTTTGATAAATTTATTGATACAATTGATGGAAATAAATCCATTGTCATAACGGTAAAACGATGATAATAATGATGAATAAATTGTAAATGATATATGATTTATAGAGTGTAAAAATAGCAGTATGAATAATGAAATGCGTTTTGAAAAAGAGGTTTCAAGATTTTGATTCGAAAGTTTTGTATTTTTTTAAATGAGAAATGTACCGAATTTTTTGCCCGAGTTTTGATACGTTTTGGTAATTATTCACGCTGAATCAAATTATGTCGGTTCAGGATTAGCATCTTGTCTAGTTGTTTATTTTCAAAATAGAAACTCTCATTTTTCACGGGTACGTTTTAACTAATTGAATTAAGGATGTAGCTATTTCAATAGTTATTGTTTGGATATTAAATTTTGGCCGGTGGAACTATAAATAGCCGAAGAATTCCTTTTTCGTAGAATTTTAATAATCATTTTCATCTTCTTCTAATATTTAAACGAAGAACACCTTATTTCGCAATCGAACCTTGTTTCTATATGAAATTCAATATGCAAAAAGTATACATTTTGAAAAACCTAATTTGAATACTCGAAGGGTTTTTGAAAACGCGAGTTCGCATCTTTCTTAATATTTGCTGCGCTTTACAAAATAAATACATATAATTTTTTTCTTTTCTGTAAGTTTTGGCGAAATTCATTACAAACGCGCAGAAATTATTTTGTAAAAAACTGGTCGCTACATTCCGCACAAATTGTCCTCCGTGCGGAAAGAACCATCACCACCCCAGCAATGGTTTTGACCAATCAGCAACCTTTCCTCGCCATGACAATTGAGCATTAGACTCCAACTTCCCGTATTTCCACCAAAATCTTTCTACAGAGCTCTGAAAACGCTCGAACGAGCGAAAATCTCGGTGGAAATGCAAGAAATTCGTCGCCTCAGTTCTCTCACATTCAACCTCCGAACAATTGATAAAATTACGCTTAATCTTTGTAAAAATGTAATATTTAAAATAGTGTCAAACTCTTTGCGAACTCACATCGTGGCTTACCTTGATGAGCCGGTCCCGAATCTCCCAGCTGAATATTCCCGGACTATCTCGTTTGTACTGTTCTATACGCCGTTCGACGTCGGGAGTTGCGACTCGCGGTTTGCTCCCTCCGATAACTCCAGGCCGTATCGAACCTGTTTCTTGGTATCTAGAAAAGTAAACGTGGTCGCATTTTTCATCAACTCAGGATAAATTATAATAAAGAAATGCAGCTTTTGGTGAAATGCGTTCCGGTTTATTGTTTTCGTCGAAAGAGAAATCATATTTACCTGTTCAGTATTTTGGAAACGCAGCCATGGGAGACTCGAAGTTGACGGGAAATTACGCATGGCCGTACACCTGCTGCTGCCATTTCAACGATTTTCAGTCGGATGTGATTCGGAAGAGGGCGACCGTTTATGAAAACGCCACCTAGCTGGTTGACACGGCCTTGACCTGTGAACGCCCCGCCTGCATGAGTAAATAAACAACCTATATGGTAACAGAATGCAATTTCAATGCTGACATGAATTTACAAAAACATACACAGCATAATTAGTATGGTTTTAAATTTGATATGACTCAATACAATAATCGAAAATAGAATTTAATCTAGCTATTGTCGAGCTACTCCATTATTATGTCAAAAACATTGACGAAAATTTAGATGTTAGGAAAAACTCTGTAAATGATGGTACAGCGGTTTATTATTCTTTTGCTTCAATTATAATTTGGATAGACCATCCACTGTTACAGTACCTAATCCAAACTCTTTTGAACGTTTTAACCAACACAAAGTAAGGACGAAATCCTGGGCAACTATCGTAATTTTAAATTGTTTTTCAACTACTCGATTTAAAGTAAAATGTAAAGCTAAAAAGTGTTGGAGGAGCTTTCCGGCGAGTATAGAACGATTTTTATCGCACCACAAATGATCCAGTTATACCATCTTGCCGCAAATACCTCAAAATCTCGAAAATCCCACGTAAAAGCTGCGATAATTTGAAAACCATTATAGCTGTTGACTACGTTATATTCTCATTCGACCCAGCGTCAAAAAATCGTATTAGACATGCCTTGAAACGTAACATCAAATGTTGAGACTTTGTTCGTAAGCGATTGCAATGACTTATCATTTAATAATAAACCAAAATTTTGATTATACCTCAATTTTGTTCGGAAAGAGAATGAGCTATTCCGAGAGCAACACTGCTGCTTGCGTACCTCAAAAAGCCCAGAATACACCTCTCCTTCGCCTCCAAATAATTCGACCAGCTAAAGGAACAGCTCCATCAGGTAACGTAAATTATAGTGACGCTGAAGGGACGACGGCGCAATGAAGTCACTCCACGACTCACGATACAAGAATGCATTAACTGCAATCAGCTTCAAATCTAACACCGACAATGACAATGACACCGTTCATCCTCAGGAGTGAAACGAACCTCTCTCTGATGAACAACCAATAAACTATTAGTGACATAATACGAATAACTGTCAGGCAACTTTGTCGATATCCCTCCAGTCGAGTTTTTAGATAGATGGAGCATCAATGACTGTGTAAAATCAGTCTTCACACGCCCAAGGCCCACAAAAAAGTCTTTCTTCTACCTGTGCCGGTCTATCGCTTTCCGCGTGGTCCGACTAATAAGCGCTTCAAAAGGTAGTTTACCGTTGATGGCGCTTCTAATTGAGAACGATGCTTTTCTCTTTTTGGTAGGGGCGAAATTGAGCGGGAAAAAATTCGTAATGAATGTTTCAATATATAATTTACAAATAATGAAGATGAAGAAAAAAACGCTGCAAATGATTGAACAGTGGTTTATTATTCCTTCGCTTCAATATTGATTTATGAAGACTATCCATTTGTGATAGTAACTATTCCGAACATTAGTGAATGTTCTCACCAAAAAACAGGTGGTAACTATAGAGGAAAAATCCGTAGCAACTATTGTAATTTTGATCAATTTTATTTTTCTTAATTTCCTAATTAAAAACTAAATTTTTTGCCTTACCCTACAGCTGGAGAGAGTGTTTGACGACCATTCCAATGAGTATAGAACGATTTTTAGAGCTCCAAGAACTCTCGAGTTATACCCTCATGTCAAATTTCTAAAAATCTTCCAAATTCGGCACAAAAGCTGCGATAACTCGAGAACCATAAAAGCTATCGACCCGGCGATGGTCTCATTCGATTCAGCGTTCAAAAATCTATATAATTTGATACCACGTACACATTTTTCTGAAAAACCGTGGAAAATATGAATTTTCTCCCCCTCAAAACCCCCCAAAAATACCCTTAAAATTGAGCTAGCAAGTTGGTTCAAGAACTGTGCCGTCGTAGGACCGAGATTGATTTTTGGTGAAAATTTCAAGAATTTCGCTATTATGGTTTGGCCGGAAAACTGCTAACGGCGTACGGCGTACGGCGTACGGCGTACGGCGTACGGCGTACGGCGTACGGCGTACGGCGGACAGACAGAATTTTTTTTATTGGATATTCGGATTCTACATGCCTTGAAACGTAAAACATCAAATTTTGAGGGGGGGTTATAAATTTTTTTTTCTTGGGCGATTACAATGGTTTATTATTGAATAATAAACCAAAAATTGAAGAACAATGATAAAACCGACTTCAAAAACATTTACCTAAAAAAAATTCAATATTAAATTTTAAATTTAAAAAAAAAACTGAAAAGGATAAAACTTCAGAGCAATTCAGTCGCCGACTACACATTTAAGGACTCCCTATGATGATTGAAATACGGGTGAGACGTTCTCAACATAAATATATATCTAATCGCAAAGATTTGACCACCTCCCTTAATGAAAGTTCTTTGTACCATTTCCCAATTTCTCATTTTGTCCGGAGAGAAATTCAATGGGGTGTGGGGAGCGTATCGAATGATGTAACCCGTGTGATCTACGCTCAAGTACGGCTTAGCCAATAAATATCATTTATATTAATCATAATGCTAAATTGAATTTTGCATGCGTTATTGGTTGGAAAGTCGATGGTGGTTTTTTCGAACGAGCAAATTAAAATATATATTCGCCGAGAATTCGTAAGTACCTTTGGATTTCACTGGTTGAACCGTCGGGTATTCGAGACAATAAAGAACCGTGCCGAATTTCAATCTTGTCATTTTTTTATCATCATTGCTACTTCCCCCTTTCATGTAAGTTGTCATATTTTGATGGCCAAGCCGTTTTATGAATCTAATTTTGGTCTGGAACCTTCCGTTTTCTGAATTTTCGAACTTTCCAACGCTTGTCCGATTTGCTGAAGACAAAAATGTCCGATATTTTCACTTGGAAAAATGGCATTTTGCCGAATAACGTTGCGTTTCCAAACGTATCATCGCGATTCGTTTCAGCGGCTTGCGGCCATTTCTCATTCATCGTTTCCGTCACCGAAGAGAATCGATCCCAATTTGCGACCGTTTGGAGACGTACGAAACGTCACTAAGTGCTCCGAGACACCCAATTGGCGACGGAAAAGACTTGAGGAAGTGCCTTCTGTTCTACCGATTGCGGTTTGTTAAAACGCAGGTGCGAATCGAAAAACAGTCAACCAATTTATACGAGATCATTGGGAATTAAGGGCTGTTATTTTACGTATACGAGTTGCATGTCTGCTGGATTAACATGCAAACGAATAACAGCTGTTTGCCGAGTTGTGCGTCCGGTTTGAACCCATTTAAATTCATAGCGCTCTAAAAGGAATGAAAAATTTAAAGTAATAACAACCGGTCTTTTTTTTACTTTACTATATTATTTACCATTTATATTACTATTTATATTACTTACTTACTATTTATATTTATTTAGATTATTATTTTACATAATTATATTTCAACTATATTATAATTTCAATACAAAATATAAAATAAAATAAATTTCAATATAAAAATTATTATAATTTCAACAAACGGTGTATATTATTGTTTCAACTATGGTGAAATAAACCTTCAGGTTTTTCTCCAATTGGGATCTCATGCGGCAAAATGGGAATTTTTGAAACTCGAATTTAAACTATTTCTTTGGTAGATTTATACTAATAGCGAGAGATTTAGGGATTAGAAACGTCATTCTCTTATTACTGAAGCGGTTGACCGCTTCAAAATCTTCTAGCTTCCTGGAATTGAAAAATACAAATGAATCAATTGGGACCACATAAAAACCGATCGCTTTAATGGTTCTCGAGGTATAGCTGATTTTGACTGAAATTTTCAAATAAATAGTTCTTGAGTTATAGCTGATTTTGGCTGAAAATTTCAAGATTATAAAAGTTAACCATGATGACAGCTTGTGAATTGATGGAGCTAGTAACTTGATGGAATAGTAAAAAACCCCTCTCTTAAGTTGTGTCTTGTGAAAATAATTTAGCTTTTGATTGGCAAATTAAGAAAAATAAAAATAATTAAACCTATGATAGTTGTTTAGTTTCCCCCTCACAGTTATTATTCTGATGTTAGATAGAAACCTTCACATAGTTAGAGGCACTTACTAGCACAAATGGAAGATCTTCATAGATCTCATTCGAAGCAAAGGTATATTAAACCACGGCACAATAATTTGCAGCGTTTTGATTGGATATTCTACATGCCTTGAAACTCGTAAAACAAATTTTGAGGGCGTTAGAAAATGAAATTCTAGAGCTACTACAGTGGTTTATTATTAATAAACCAAAATTGTCCCTCTAAATTGTTCCCTCGAATCCCGTAACCACCTAATGATTCGACGTGAATTCACTAAGCCTCCATCTCCCGTCGAGTTGAGCCGTTCGCCGGGGGCGATAGGCTTCCGAATGCATTAGCTTCACGTTATTCCTTCGCTTGATCTCCCGGACTCAACAACACCGTCGTCCGACCTCGACTATTAAACTCGAGCTGTACACAACTTGGCCACACGTGATACGTGGTGACTTGGGGTCGATCGCTCTCACGTCTCGCCCGCAAGACTCGCTCAAAGCGAAACCGAATGAGCGAGAGAGAGACGAAAAGAAGAGAGAATAAGAGATGAGAGAAGGAGAGGGAATAAGAGAAGGAACGAGGGAAAACTGTAATGATATGCGAGCCGGGTCGAGGGCTATCACATAGCTCGCTCATACGTCCGACACCTAGGGCGGCGATGGAGGCTTTATCTCTGACGGTGGATCTACACCGTTAAGAACCCACCCTGTCCCAACCCGGCAATTAGAAGATATTCAAAACTCAGCACTTCATCTAATACCTTTTTTCTTTAATATAATTATATCTAAACTCCTGTTATTAGCTGATGTGTTTAGCGTTATTTTTCTCGGCTTTCGAAAAAAGCACATCCTGCCCGCTTAGTTTCGGTCCCAATTAGCGAAATGGTGCAAGAGAGGAAACGCAACGAAAACCTCTGGTGCACTATAAACTGGAGAGTAATAGTAGATATTAAAGTAAGGAATTATATCGCTTGCAATCTTTGCATATTATATTCCTTGGCTGGCTCGACGTCATTCGTCCGATGAATATTATTTCCTCCAATTGATAATAAAAGAATACGACATTTCCAACAAAAAAAGACAAATTATGCATGCAGCCATATGTTGTTTTCAAGAACAGATCATTATGAATAAAATTATTCCATTCTTAAGAAACATCATACTAATGCGAAAAAAGCAACAAATAATTATACTGTGGTTTATTATTCCTTCGCTTCGAATTGGACTGAAGAAGACCATCAACTTGTGACGTTAACTATCCTGAACGTTTAAGAACGTTCCCACTTAACAACAGATTGGTAACTATAATAGAAAACTCGTTAGCAACTATCGTGGTTAAATTTTTATTTTTATTGATTATCTAATTAAAATTTACATTATTCACCAATCGATACTGCTAAAGAGAGTGTTTTAAAAGAATTTCATCAAGTGAAGAACGGTTTTTATAGCTCATTAAATTATCAAAATTTTCGAAACACCAACGGGGATAACTCGAGAAGCTTTCAAACTATCGACACCGTTAATGTCTAATTGAAAACAGTATTCCTACGAGTTTTTTTTCCAAGTGCTTCTTCATTCAAAAGAAGTTTTGCAATAACAACTAAGCACTAAAGCTCATCTAGTTACTACATTTTCTAATTATTAACATTTTGAGATGCAATAACTCACCAGTTATGCTCTCTTAATAGTAAGTGTCCACATAATAATAGAACTACATCATGAAGCCCAAATCTAAAGGCTTAGTCCTGTTCAATCGGCGAAATAATTCACTGTTATCTAATAGTTGCAACATCTCAATATTGACGTGACAGTGGAGTCAATTTTCAGCAAATTCTGAAATCTGTATGGATTTATGGCATCCAGCTTTCTAAAAAAACGAACGTCAAACTGATCCAAAAGTTTCAAATCAAACTGCTACGCAACATTCCAACGAGTATAGAAGAATTTTTATACGTCCAAACTTCTCGAGTTATACCCTTACGCATAATTTCTGAAAATCTCCAAAATTCTACAACTAACAACAATAACTCAAGAACCATTGAAGCTATTGACTTCGTTGTATGCTCATTCGATTAAGCGAGAAAATCCGTAAAAACCTAACGCACCTTTACCTGAAAAAGTTTCGAAAAGTATGAACTTTCTCCCCTTTAAAACTCCAAAAAATACTCTTAAAATTGAGGAAGCGATTTGGTTTAAGAATTAAGCTATTGTGTGACCAAGATTTATTTTTGGTGACAATTTCAAGATTTTGGCTAATATTAGTTTCCTCAGAAAGGTGTCGGCGGCGTATGCCGGACGGACAGGATGTTTCTAATTGGATATTCGGATTCTACATGCCTTGAAACGTAAATCTAATTTTGATGGGACGGATGGTTAGAAAACAATTTTTATGGCGATTAGAATGGTTTATTATTTAATGATGAACCATAAGAGACTACATTGCCGTCGAACAAAACAATTTCGCTCACATTGGCGTGCGCGAAAGAAACAGGATTTAAACAAATCCCACTATGAGGTATCAGCAGTAGAAGTACGATTCGAAAACTTATATTATCTCGGCCCTCGAACGATTCCGAAGGTTCCGCTCAGAGAATGGTATAATTTATTTACCGAAAGTCATCCCATATTAGCGCCAGAAGATGGCATCGTCGGTTGCGGCCGTAAATTTTGACAGTTCCCATCTCCAAGAGGGTTTCAAGGATAAACGTTCGCTTTCGGAATTTTCCCCTTGGCGGTGCCGATGTTTTATATCATTGGTCTTGTGTTGGGATAATTCATTGCAAGAGATTCAGTTTTTGCGAAATAAAATAACTTATGACAAACGTGTAGGAGAAATTTATATTGCTCGTTGGAAATCGGTTCACTTTATTTTACAATGACCTGTCGTAACAAGCGACATCATTCTACTGGTTCATTTTTTTTTTTTTAATGCTTGTATTCACTGGGAAAACATTTTCTGAAAATTGTATAGAATTTTTTTTACGTCATTTTGTTTGTGGACCGCAGGCACTCGAAATTGTTGTGCAGTCAAAAAGTGTTACCCCTTAAAAATGTTAGTTCTGACATTTTAATTTTTCATCCAATCCAACTGATGACCAAAAAAATATTTTCAAATCTTTTTCTTTTTCAAAATATTCAGCCAAATCAATTACTATGTTTAAGGTGATTTTGGTAGGGGAGTAATTAATTTTAAGGTAATTTTAATATACGTTTCCATAGGTTTTTGACGTTGAATCGAATGAGACCACAACGGGATTTATAGCTTTAATGATTCAAGAGTTACCGGAGCTTTTGCGTGGAATTTTCGAGATTTTGAGAAAGGTTTGTAATTCAGGAATTTATGGAGCGATGAAAATCGTTCTACAATTATAGTAAAACACTCTTGTGATCACTCTCTAAAGCTGTTCGTTGGGCGAATAATTTGACTTTTAATTAGGCGATTGAGAAAAATAAAAATTATTTAAGGTCCGTATCCATATACGCTACTTTTCATTAAGATCTAATGGCGCAATAGGCAATAAGTGAATTCACATTCCTTAAGGGCTTGGGTGAAACCAATCAAAAGGCTTGATCTGTCCGCCATCTTTTATTTTTGTTGGTTTGCCATTGATCCCCTATTCGTTTTGTTTCACTGCACGTGGATAGTTTCACGTATTCGAAGAGGAAAAAGTTTCTTTTCAATCACTAAGAATTAATTATAGATGAATCTGGAACTGGTATGCTGCGATAATTCGAATTATTTAAACCATATTATCAACGGCAGATAATTGGTAAGTAGGTCTTCTTCCGTTATGAATATGCAGTAGTGTTGTACCAGTCGCGACAGTCTTGGTCTATTTGGATTATAATTGAAGCAAAGAAATAATTAATACCAGTCGAATCATTTGCGGGGTTTTTTTTCACGAACTCAACTTATTGGGCGCTCTGTCTTTTCGTTCGCTTATTGTACCCGTTATTTCCGATTCGTGTCATATTTTTCGAATGACCTCGGTACTTTCATACCGCCTTAACGCTCACACTAAATTTGCGCCTATTTACCTTGGTACGCTAAAAAAGCAACGTATTTCAAAACGCGATGCAATTAAGTGCTTTGACCCTCGGTAATGAGCGTAACGGCGTGTAGAGCGTTTCAAATGTGGCGTAACGACCTCCGGATTCGACACGGGTGCCCACGTGTGGACGTTTAAGCTAGGGATGATACGGCCTGTCAATGAGCATTTTCCCATTCAGATCTCATGCGATTCCCTTCAGTTCAGCGGAGATGTTAAAGTAGAACGTTGTAAAGAGCGATTCTTACTTCAAGCTTAGGTGAATCCGTTTTAGAAATAGAAAATCATACGCCGGTCACCGCCAACTAAAGTCAAAGCGGATTGGATCAGTTTTCCTGTCGTGTTTTGAGAAAAACAAGGTTTCAGGAGCAGCTGATCCCCTTTAGTCACGGACCGTCACGTGGTCAGATAATTACTAGGTCAGAACTGCTGCCGCTTTCGTTCCACATGTTTTGCCGCCTCTTCATTACAGGGCGGACTTCACTATCAAGAAGTTGGGTTGAAAAAAAATCGCACCAATAATATTGAATTTCAACCATCTACACATTTTTTCAAACATTGAGATAAGGCCAAACGCTGATTGGTGATGCTAAATTGATCCCTTCAACAGTATAATACTGGTATTACTAATTCTTACGTTGTTCTTATTATTTCTGCTCTTCAACTGAATTTGAATCGTTATTATTAAAAAATAAAACTTTGTAATCGCTCACGAAAAAATTTCCATTTCCCCCTCCACAATTTGATTTTTAGATGTTTTACGTTACACGGTACGTAGAATCCGAATATCGAATGAAAAAATGTCTGCCCGTCCACGGTCAACGCATTTGCGGCGAAACT
This sequence comes from Tupiocoris notatus, assembly GCA_037159825.1. Classification (NCBI taxonomy): domain Eukaryota; kingdom Metazoa; phylum Arthropoda; class Insecta; order Hemiptera; family Miridae; genus Tupiocoris; species Tupiocoris notatus. The sequence goes on from JASJUZ010000338.1 coordinate 271,518, forward strand.
ATAAAAGCTACATATTACTTGAAATTCCCATAAAAAATCAATTTCGGGCTGGCGATGGCTGAATTCATCAGCTAGGTAGCTACCTTAATTATAAGAGTATTTTGGGGTTTTTTTAAGGGGAGAGATTAGTATTTTCCAAGTTTTTTTTTTTTTTTTTTTTTTTTTTTTGAAAAGTTGTGTTATGGTATCAATTTATAATAGATTTTAGGACGCTGAATTGAATGCGACCATAGCGGAGTTTATTGCTTTAATGGTTCTGATTTATCGCATGTTTCATGTTGGTAATGGAGACTTTCAGGAATTAGGCAGGATACTTCTGTAGTTGTATTCTCTTATATTCTATAAGTTCTATACTCGTTGGAACGCTTGTCACACTCTCTTCAGTGCTATCGCTAAATTATTTTCTCCGAATTGGGAAATAAATAAAAATATTTTAAATTACAATATTTGCTAAGGAATTTTCTTTTATCGTTACGTAGGTAAAGTAACGTAGGTGGAAACATGAAAGAATGTACGTGACAGTTTCTATTACAAGTGGATAATCTCCTCGAATCATAATTCATCGAAGTAGATATTCTGTGCAACAATTGCAGCGTTTTAAATCCACGTTTGCGTGACAAAAGGTAGTATTAAAACGCATTTGGAGTCAATTTTATATTAAAACTGTATCATATTCAGATACACTTTCTGAACTAGTTTGTGCTCAATGAGTGTCAATAGTAGTCATTGATGACTTGAAAAATGAATAAAATTCGAATAACTTGTCCGTAATTATTCGATCCGTAGATGTGCAAAGGCTTTATTTTAATTTTGGATAACACACAGTATTTTGAGCAGTATTTTGATTTTAAAGGGCCATGAGATTCATCAATATTTTTAAACGGTCGACCCCGAAATGTTCTTAATGACAAATCGCGTATCATCTCTCGATTTTACTATTCCTTCCTATTTTTCAAACTATCCTACAGTTTTACTTCAGAAAAATAAATATCTACTACTGCAAAAAAAAAATATATTCACATATTTCATTTTTTCACTTGCTAACGCTCAATTAACAGTTTTTTTTATATTCCTTTTTTCACTGTTAAACTCGATTACTTGGATGATTACACAAGTGCATTAAGCGCATGAAGCACCTTGAACGGCTCTTCAAAATTGAAGGCCTATCATTTTCCACTTTTTGTAACGAATTAGGCTAATTCGATCATTACGGGGCGTCTCCTAGATTTACATGTAATGGCTGTTGACACTCACGCTCCTGCTAGAACAATGATAGTGTAGCTTGTGAACAATACCACGCTACACGGAGATTGGGCCATTCTCCAGGATCCGTTTCTGTCTAGTTGTGTCGTAGTTCGGCTCTAATAGAATTAATTACATAAAATTTGATACTTATAAACACCCGTTGTCATCGTATTTTCCAAATTCCCAATCCCAGAGCTGAGAAAAGCAATTTTCAACTCCAATTGAACTGATTTAAAGGTGATTTGGCCACAGAATCCTTAAAATTTATATTAGCACTATTTTTCGCAGCATTCGAAAATTTACATTTCACGGCGTTACTTAGCAAAATAAAATAATATTTCTTATCTTGTTTAAATATTCGTAAAATGTAATGGAGGTATTTAATCGGGTAAGAAATACGGTGAAACGCAGTGCACATTTATTCAGGAGGATGAGATGAAAAATCAGAATGTATATTATCAGCTTTCACTGAACAGATTTTCTTGTAATAATAAAAGTTCAGATAGGAGGAAACTGAATGAAATAATACAAGTATTAAAATCGAAACCGTTTTTCTCAACATTTACTTTATAAAGGCTATTTTTATTAATCAAAAAAAAAATTGAACCGTTAGATTAATTGCAGTGCTTGTTGAACATTAAATACCCCTCGGCGGCGGGATTTTCAGGATTGCATTTAATAACCATATAATTGCAACGCACAGATGGCAGTTTTCCAACTTCTTTCTTGGTTCGTAATTACGGACTATTAGTTAACACGATGCACCTACTCGTCTATTGTTCCGTTGCCGTTTTTCATTACAGTCAAAACCGGCATCAAAGTTGCTCAATGGGCTGCAGCCATACCTCATTTTTCTATTTTGTCCATTTGTTATAAACCGGGTGTTTTAGGATGAAGATAAATCATGAACCTATAACTGCCCTGACGAGGCTCGATTGGGGAAAATATTCTGTGGAAAACAAAGAACGAGGCGTCATTTGACGGCTTATATGGGATAACTCCTTAGCAACTATCGTAATTTTTTTCCTAATCGTCTAATTAAAAGTTTTGCCTAACATTACAGCTTAAGAGAGTTTATTATAACCATTCCATCAAGAATTGAACACTTTTCACAGCTCCATAAATTCTCAAGTTACACCATCATGGCAAATTTTTCAAAATCACGAAAATTCCTCACAAAAGCTGCGAAAACTTGAGAACCGATAAAGCTATCGACTCCGCTGTGGTCCCGTTCGAGTCAGCGTCCAAAATTCTATACTTATAAATTGATATCAAACATCTTTTTGTCTGAAAAGCGTTGAAAAAAACGAATTTTCTCCCTCTCAAAGCCCCACACCAAGCATGATTTTTTCGAATTAAAATTTCAAGAATTTAAGCCGTTATAGTTTTTCAGAAAAGTTTTCTACGTGCCTTGAAATGTAAACATTTAATTTTCTTGGAGGTTATACACTTTTTCGAGAGCGATTACAATCCTCTTTTCTGGAATAATAAACTGACATATTGAAAAAGTATCAGGGCAAATTTTTTTTTGTACTAGTAAGTACCGTTTCCTTGAGTAGGCGTAACACGTACGATTTTCGGGCAAAAGACCAAGTGGTTTTTTTTAGATCAAACCCGGTATTCTTCGAGACGAATATGCACTGTGCATATTCGTATTTCACGATTGCTGAAAAGCTGCATTTCATATATTTCAGAGGTACCTAACACAATTTTTGAAAAGTATTAATCGAATTATAATCGAACGAAATCAATAGGCTATTGGACAGTATAACGGAGTTTTTAATGCAGTCGAAATTTATATTCCCATCGGAAAAATGTTTAGTTTTTCTAATTCAGAATCAGCTTAACCTATTTGCTTCGATCTGTATCTTGGTTATCCTCCTTTTTTGTCGCACAATCTAAGCGATCACCGAATAATTTAGCGGGTGCTGGCTGTGACGAAAATTCTATAAAATACCTAACATGGTTTGTAAGAAATCGAATTACTTCCAAGTAGAAAATATCGAGCGAAAATCACTCTCTATCTCGGAGTATCCTGAAAATTGACTACAAACGAGAGTTAAATCTTTCAGACGATTTTACCTTGAAATGGATAGCCTGTGAAGTACGGAGCCATGTTCAGGGTGGACACAGCCATATCACAGGATAAAGGGTCAATGTTGATAATTTTACGTTGAACCCTATTTCGGAATAAAAACTAGGAAAATATTAACTGAACGAGCACTTTTCCAATAGCGACGCAGCCCACAAAATCCTAAGTGAAGCACAAGTTCGACACAACTCGGTCAGAAAACCGCGGGCGACTGAACTGACGTGGTTGGAACGGTTCGCCAGCCGAAAGATCCGCCTTCCTGTTCGGTGATTGGTCGATCCGCCTTCATTCCTCGAGCCAATCGCATCGCTCCGTTCCATCCCTAAGCTGTCGCCGAGCTCAGAGCTTCGCCCCTCCACAGCGTTCGCTTCTCCGTGACTTCTTCGCAATGGGTCAGAAACCGTTTCTCGAAACTCACGCGCTATGGCGCAATTTAATTCCCATTTTGTGTATTGATTAGGAAAAAACGCAATTTTCGCCATTACCTGGTCATTTGAAGACGGTTCCCGTCATTCCGCCGAGTTTTCTTCTAGTAATTGCGATGATGGACATTTCAGCGGAGACCACTTTGATGACCTGAACTGCGCCCATTTAGGTCGTTTGTGGTGTTTTCAAGAAGGGAAAACTGTTTTTCAACGTTTTATTTTATTTTAATTAAAATTCACGATGAATATATTGATACGGATAGCAATACGTGGGCTAGTTGAAAGCATCAGCAGTCGAACGCGAGGAAATAAAGCTGCTAACGAATGTTCCATGCATTATCATTTTCAGGGATTTTCACCTCTGAGTAACCCATCGAAATTTTCCCCAATCGATTCAATTAAGAAAATTACTTACACGCTTATTTGGGGGGAAAAATTATTGGCACCTCATACTGCTCGACGTCGCTCGACATTTCTACAATTTCGCCCATAAAAATAAATTGAATTACATATTAACCACTCCACTGAAACCTACTTTACTCAATTCAGGGTCAAAATGTTCTAGGAAAACACTTGACTCTAGCCAAGATCGTCAAAACCGCAGTTTGTGCACATTTCGATCAATTTTGGTTTATTATTAAAAAATAAACCACTGCAATAGCTCGAGAAAATTTTCGCCGCTCATCAGTCGAGTACTGACAATAGCCTAATTCATTAGCCAACGCGCTACTTCAATTTTAGAGGGTATTTTTTGGTGTATTGAGGAGAGAAGTTCATAATTTTCTATTACTTCATAAATGAAAATTTGCATTTTCCAATGTTTCCGAAAGACGGGCGTGTTTAATAACAATTTATACAGATTTTTTGACGCTGGATCGAATCAAACCACAACGGGATCGATAGCTTCAACGGTTCTCGAGATTGTTGTAAGATAACTATGAACCGTAAAAATTGTTCTATATTTGATGGAATTCTCATAAAAGACTCTTTCAAACTGTAGGTAATAAGTTTTAGCGAATAAGAAAAAAAAATTAAAACGACGATTTTTACCATGGAGTTCACTCTTCCAATTATGGTAAAAACGTTCACAAATGGCCAGGATTGTTAACTATTACAAGTGGCTGGTTTTCTTTGATCACAATTGATGCAAAGGGACAATAAACCTCCGTACAATCATTTGCAGCATTTTTATTTCCGCCGCCCAAAAGGAAACATCTTCTAATGGAATTTTTCTAATTGATATAACGAAGTAGTCATTTCAATCACTTTGTACTTTCGCTTAACAATATTTTTGTCCGGGAGTTTTAAGGGTTTTTTTCAATATTCAATCAGTCACAAGAACTTTTGAGGTTATTCATAATAACCTTCAAACTTCCAAACTACATTTTTACTAATCACTCGCGCTGAGATTGTGGAATCCCATTTCACCAAATAGAAGACGAAGAGATTGGCTCGAATTCCACTGATTTTAAATGAGTTATACTGTTATATCGATTTCGGCAACTCTAGGAAATAATCAGTAACAGTTGTAAGACTAATGGCCTAATCGCCGAAATCGATATAACAATATCGCTTATTTAAAATCCGTGGAATTCTTAACAATCTCTTTCTTTTCTACCCTGGTTCCAAACTACAGTTCCAACCTGTATTCAATGGTTAACTCACCCTTAACTAAATCATTATTTGTATAGATTGACCATCTGTTTTACTGCGTTGTCGAATTCTGTAGAGATTTTTCGATACCCATCGTAAGAAAATTAACACCAAAATTCGTTCTATGGTCGAAAAAATAACGATGGAAGAGGAGCCGATAACGGAGACAACGAAGACGTCATAATCCGAGGGGTGAAGTGGCGTGGCCGTCCGCCCGCGGGGATGTGAATGGTCGGGCATGATAAGTAACCGATTGGTCACAAGCTTCGTAAGCTCATCAGTTCCATCTCGTTTTCATTTAATACGGAACTTTCGATTTTTTTCAGTACCTGCTTTCTTATAGACGTCGTTCTTCCATCGGACGTAGCTCATTTTAAGGGGAAATGGGACCGTAAATTTGACGTCAAACGAAGAGTTTGGTAAATGTGAGTAAACCTACTGGTCCGGATAGCAAAGGAAGAGCATTTCCGAAAACTTTCTCATCAGTCGCTCTGGAGGAAAACCCTGTAAGATAAGAGTTGAGATCGAGGAGTGTACAATACGTTGTAATTTAATATTTTAGCAAGCGAATTAGCTCGTACTCAGAAGAACAGATAAGTGCTGTTCATTTTACTGTTCACTGTCATAATATAGATAAAATGGTGATGAAGTAATGTAAGTTAATTTTTCAAGTTTTTCCTCTTCAAACTTCCCATGAACAGCAGTCTTTCAAGTGTGATAACAATGCCATTATTAGTATCGTAATTTTCGTGGACTTCACAAAATGCCAACATTTCGATGACATTCGCTGATTTAAGATGTTAAGTTCATTAGTAGCTGGAGATGTCCTCAAACAATTATTCAGTTTGGAATTCAATCGTGCTCGCCAGAGAAGTTTACAAGAAATTGAAACGAAATTAAAATAAATGTTTGAAAATAACACTTTCAACTGACGTTTTCTACATCGTCTCCTGAAAGGTAGAACGTCGTTAGCTCAACGTTTTAACCTTAAACATAAACTCGGGTGGAAAAACGATCGAGTGGACATTTTTATTTGAGAATATAGAAACATCGAACGACGAAGGTTGATCCGCTTTGCGTTGAATCCGGCAAAACATAGTAGGGACTTATAAGCTCCCTCTCGCCCATTTTTCGGCAGTTCGCAGACAATAATCCACGCCAAGCATCAACTGATACCTCGCTAAGCGACTGATGAGATTCGGATATGCTCTTCCTTTGCTATCAAAAATCGCTAGTTGCCGAGAGTTCGTCCGTCTGCGGGGGAAAATATTTAATGAAAGAAATCGGAGTTTGCATTTGCGGCAAAAACCACGCCGAAATTTCAACTGCCAATCAGAAGGCCGAACGCAATGAGGCATGTGACGGACGCCCTGTGAACCCTGCTTTACAATAATGCCCGTCTACGATGAAGACGTCCTCGTCCAAATTTAGCCCGGATTTCATGGATACGAGGAAATTCGTGGCTTGTACAAGCCGTATGTTTCCTCGATGTCTATCTATCAAAAAAGAGGAGTCGAGTCTGGTGTCGAACCAGTTCTAAACCTGCAACGGATGAAGATGATTTTTAGATAAAGATCGTTTTTCGATGGTTTTCAAGTCGGCAGTTTAATAAGAAGACGGATGATCATCTAAAAAGTATTAAGATCTAGGCCACCCATCTGGCATCTTGAAGTCAACTGCACTCTTCGGAGATTCTTGGCCAATAAGAAGACTACATTGGCCTAGAAATGGATATCTAAGAGTTATATGAATGCAGTAACCAGTTGTATAGGAAAATTATTTGTGTTATGGGGCCAATTTTTCTCTAGTAGAATATTGTCGTTCGAATGTAGCCCGATGGCTCTTGGTTTGCTTTTCCACCCGAGCAAGTCGCGTGGACGAATCTGATACCCGAGGGGTTGAAAATCGACCGGTGGAAATTCAGTCAGTAGCGACAAACGTCCTTTACTCGCATTGAATACAACGGATCCGTTGCGAATCCGTTCAGCTGGTCCAGTTACCCTCACTGTTCCTCTTCCTTATAAATCGTCGGAGTTTAAATTACCATCCGGGGCACTTTTGAACCCTACCAATGCGACCTCTCCCTGCGTTAAATGGCCGTGAGAACAAGGCATTTCTCCCCTCCTTAGCCTTGCATTTGTAAATGGCGGTGAATCATCTGACAGTTAACTAGCTCCGCGTAGTTTTTTATAGCAGTCGTATTGAACTTGAACAAATATCTTTCGGTGAATTATCATGAATTATGATGAATTATCAGGTAGAAATACATTACCCCTGAAGCTGTAATGCTTAATATAGCAGCTGGAAAATATTGATAATATTTACGAAGGAAAATGACGATTTCAGAACTATTTTAATATTTATTATAATATTCGTTTTAATATTTTTTGTTTGATTTTATTTGTTATTTTTTTATTTTATTAATTTTTATTTTATTTTTTTACTAAACCACCTTCTTTGTCTCAATCAATGATATTCTTTCTTTATTGCTGAGGTTGTGTAATTCGATTTCACAAGAATAAGAGACGAAGAGATCGAAGAGGTCGAATGGATTTAGGAGGGGGAAACAATTGAACTTAGTAAGCCAATGGATTCGAAGGGAGGAAATTCTAAATTTTCATTTTCGATTTCGTTCTATTCTGAAAATTAAAACGCATAGAAAAACATTATTTTCGCAGAATTTCTCATTCTTTCTTCGTTTTCTATTTTAGCCAATAAAGCATAAACGGTTTTTCCTTTCGTTTTAATCATTGGGTGAACTTATATTAATGCACTTCAAGAGCAACGCTCAAAAGAAGTTGGGCCATCAGGGGCCTTGCACATATTTTCCATGGATACAATAACAAGCAACTTTTCGACGCAAGCCTGACAAACGAGTTTTTTTTTCTCATCTTTTGTAAAGGAAAACGGGGACAGATAAAGAGAACATGATCGCGATAGCTCGCTCTGAAATTTGAGTAGTTCATCAGCGTTTGGGACACGGCATCGACTATATTGTACGTTCGGCTTCAAAACGTGTTAGTTCTGCAACTTCTCTAAGATCAGCGCAGCGTCACCACGTGCTTACTCTCGACGCTGTTCGGGCTATCTATTGTAGTACATTGCGAAGGTACCTACCGAGTGTAAAGACGCGGTGTTGTGCCTCAGCCTTCGACAAAGAAAGATCGACCTTCGCCACCCGACGTCCGCGATACGAGCCGCCCGAGACGAATCGACTTCCTTTTGTAGCAGTCATGAACTCGCCGAGACTCGGAGTCGTAATAAGGTGCTGATAATATGGAAAATATTCCAAAGGTGGGCGTGCTAGCACTTGGGTTGAGCATAAACAGTAAAACCGATCACTGGTTTTCAGGAGCACCTCACGATCGGTCGAGTTATAAAAATTTTATCACCTCTTCTAAACCTATTTGTATGCATGACAATAACCGCAACTTTATCTCGAATGTGCACGCATTTTCAAAATAGCGAGAAAAAAATGTTCAGATTACAAACAGAATATTATACTCTACGTAATTATTCGCAAGTGGGTTCGGCGAGGTGCCGAAATCGGGATATCGTTATCATGGTACCAACGTTTGGTAGAAAGGTATAATTTATTATTACTGAAAAAAAGGGAGAATGAGTAGATTTGTACATTTTAATGTCACAAAACGCTTCAAATGATTGTACAGTGGTTTATAATAATTATAAACCAATGTACAATCATTATTGAAGCGAAAGAATTATAATTCGCTTCAATAATGATTTAAGATGACTATCTATTTGTGATAATTTCAAGCATTTGTGAACGTTCCCACCGAAAAATAACGGTACAGCTGAAGGTTTGACGAGCATTCCGACGAGTTTAGAACGATTTTTATAGCTAGACTAGAACTATCTATCGAGTTCCGCCAAATTTCTGAAAACCTCAAAAATTCGACAATAATGCTGCGACAACTTGAGAACCATTAAAGCTAATCTTGGCCTCAAAACGGCTCAATTCTTCAACCAGATCGCTACCTCAACTTCGAGGCTATTTTAGGGGGGTTTTGAGGGGGATAAAATTCGTACTCTTCAACGTTTTCAGAAAAAGGTGTATTTGATATCAATTTCTGAAGAGTTTTCGACGCTGAATCGAAAAGATCGTCGCGGGGTCGATAGCTTTATTGGTTCTCGAGATATCGCAGCTTTTGAGTGGAATTTGGGAGATTTTCAGAGATTTGGCAGGAACTTGAGCGTTTTTGGAGCTATAAAAATCGTTCTTTCTCGTTGGAATGGTCGTTATTAAAATTACAATAGTTGCTAGAGGGAAAGAAAATTAATATTTTTCAAGGTTTTTCAGAAAATATGTATTTGGTATCAATTTCTATAGATTTTTGGACGCTGAATCGAATGAGATCGACGCGGGTAAGATAGCTTTATCTGTTCTCGAGTTATCACAGATTTTGTGTCGAATTTGGGAGATTTTCAGAAATTTGGCATGAGGGTATCACTCGAGAGTTCTTGGAGCTATAAAAATTGTTCTATACTCGTTGGAATGCTCGTCGAACACTCTCTACAACTGTACTCTAAGGCTAAAAATTCAGATTTTTATTTGGAAATTGAGAAAAATAAAAATGATTTAAATTACAATAGTTGCTACGTATTCCCCTGTAGTTACCAATCTGTTTTTCGGTAGGAACGTTCACAAGTGTTCGGAATAATTAAAATCACAAATGGATAATCTTCTCAAATCATTATTGGAGCGTAGGAATAATAAACCTCTGTACGCTCATTTGAAGCGTTTTTAATTACAGTTTCAGTGTGCTAGCGTTGCGGCCTTTGTTACCGAATCCAATATGGAATGATCTATGTACACCGACGGTTGTGGTCGATTCTACATTCTTGATTTCAAGATTTCAGCCCCTCTAGATTCGACTAATTTGGTCAAATAAAGATTGGAGTAATTTATATACTTGATTGATTCCCACCCTAATAGAAATATCCTTCAAAGGATCATTGGAGAGTGGATGTTCTTTATTGCAGAAAGAAGAATGTTCCACGAACACTAGCTTTGTGTAACTTTGTTGCTTATAAAATCAGCTTACAGCAGGACTATTAAGATGAGTCACCAGGTTGATTCCATCCCGCTACAAATGTGGGCTCAAAAACTTGCCAGATTATTAAAGTCCAATATATTTCCAGTCACAAAATCCATTGTATCTGTTTCGATGACAGGTTTATCGAAAATGCCACTATAATTATTTATCATCACGCCTATGAAAACCTGTAGTTAAATGCTGTTTTGTAGTTTCAATTATCAAGCGTTTCAATTATCCAGATGCAAATCCAACACTTGATCTCGGCTTGCAGGAGGAACTTCCGTTGATGGCGGAATTTGAGGTGCAGTTGACTCGCTTTGCGGCGTTGAAGAATTTGGGAACGTTATGGGAGGGTTTTCCGAAGTTGATATTGGCATTTGTGAAGATGCAGGTGGTGCTTCAGATGAAATAGGCGGATATTGAGAAGTCGTCGGATTTTGAGCCGCTGCTGTCGTCTGTGAAGTCGTTTGAGGGCCTTCAGTAGAGACAGGCGGATTTTGCGGGCTTGAAGTCGGTGCTTGCGTTGACGTTGTCGAAGGTAAAAGGTCGTCGGGAAGAATCGGGATTGGGGGCGGCTTAAATGACGGCGGGCCCGGCGGTTGAACGAACGGAGGAATCAGCGTCGACGTAATTGGTGGCCTAGTCGTCGGTGTGAACGTATCTTTACAGCAACAGACCATCAATCGTGCGAAAATGTCGCACAGTTTTGTGTTTTGCGGGCACACCATGCTCGGAGGGCAGAGATATTGTGGCTTCACGTTAAGATCTGAAAAATATGACGGATTCGATTAAATTAACACGATATACCATTGATCCACCGGAGATTTTTTTACAACTGATTAATTAGTGAAAAGTGAAGTGTGTGTGAAAAATTCTTCTGCTTCTTAAATATCGTTTCTTAAATAAACGGGGGAAATTCTCTTCTCTGTACGCGTTTCAATCGAATTCGTCGCCTTCTCACTCTCTGTATGCCATTAGTTCAGTGCGAAATTTTCGGTGGTTCGTGCTCACATGAATAAACAGATAACATCAGATCAAGCGATTCCGAAGAGGAAATTAGAATATGTACATTGGAATACATTATTTTTCTCTTAACGAGCGATAAATTGGTACTGGACTATTCCAGGATTGTTCCGTGACAGCTGCTCTTCTCGAAAATCGGTCTTTTCGAGTTTGGTATGATTCGCATGAGTTCAAGATCAACTGTAAGTGAATGATTCATCAATTTTTTTCTAACTTATAATTCCCTGATCGATTGTTTTAAAGATTTTTCCCGGAAACGTTTGAAATTTTTCCGCTCATGATCTCATTCATATTCAGTTGAGTTTTTATTGCTTATTGCTCATTAGGGAAACATCGGAGCTCTCTCGACTCCGTCGTTTGCGTCGCATTCACACCTTTGTCGTCCGCCAAATGGCGTTATTAGCCGTGGTTTATCGGTAACGAAATACCGTGGCAAGGCCTTTGAAATCGCGTTTCAACGATCTACCGTGAAATGAGATTTCCAACTCAGGCTTCGGTGATCAAAGTAGTTCGATGAATATTAAAACGGAGTTCACTCGTCGAAGGTTCGGCTACAGGTTTGAGAGATGGCAATAAAGCACGTCCACTTTGGGATGACAGCGGCTGAGATCCCGCTCTCATCTCGGTTGCATCAAAGATGCCGCTCGCAGCACCTAATTATTATTCATGATCTTGAAATAGATTTTTCCTACCCCCGAATTCGGAAAATTATATTCGGAACGAAGGAGAATTCGGGGGAAATTTTCATAGTAGCTACTTGCTCTACTCAGAATTATGTAGGTACTTTCTTAGCAAGTAATTAAAGCAAACAAAAATCTTCTCGAAAAATGAATGTAATTTAATGAAATTCTCAGAAAATGTTTTCCATGTGAATATGCAAAATTAGCCGTTTTCAAATTTCGGGTAACACACCGTACTTCCTAGGTAACGCGCTTCAAGTTTTTTTTATTTTGAGTTTTACAGGCCATCAGAGTTGATATTTTTGGACAGTTGTGTTCTTAAAAAGCACGTTGTGGCAAGCAGGTGACGCTTGATTTTTTTTATCTATTGGTTTCATGCACAATTATGAGTATTTTTATACCTTCGAGCAACAGCAGGCCACCATGTATTGATAATCCGTACATAAAGGCTCTTCAAACAAGGGGCAGATCAAGTTAGCCGGACAGCTAATATTCTTTGGTGCACCTTTAAAATCAAACCAACCGAATTACCTGGCGGAGCTTCGCATCTTGCAAAATACATCAGCGATTCACCAATAGTTTTGGAAAAGTGTTTGCTTTCTAAAATCGATTTCCATATCTAGCAAATGACAATTAATTTTTCCATCGTGATTATTTATATTCCAGCCACTCTTGAACTTTTTTTATTCTTTCATGCCCTCACACTCGATCGAAAAAAAAATTGCCGAAATATAGGTATATTTCTAGCCGTTATATCCATATTTTGTCTCAATATTGATAACAATCCTATCGCAATTGATAGGATCTTATTGCCCAGATTTTAAGCTCTTCGACCAGGGGGAGAAAATGCATATTTTCCAAGGTCATATCTCCCGCTCAAAATCCCTCAAAAATACCCTTAAAATTGAGGTAGCAATGTGATTCAAGCGTTGGGCCGTTGTGAGGCCGAGATTGATTTTTGATGACAATTTCAACAATGTAGCTATTATAGTTTGGCCGGAAAAGTGTTGACGGCGAACGGCGGACGGACAGGATTTTTTTTATTGAAATTCGGATTCTACATGCCTTGAAACGTAAAACATCGAATTTTGAGGGTGGTAAGAACATTTTTTTTTTTGGGCGATTACAATGGTTTATTATTGAATAATAAACCAATTCTTGAATCCACACGTCTCAAAACTATAAGGCGATTTGGCTGAAAATTTGAGCGATCGTCAGGCCGAAATTGACTTTTTATGAACATTTCAAGTGCGTGTGGACAGAAAATTTTTGATAAGATATTCTCTATTGGAGATTACAAGTACCTTGATACATAAAATATCAAAATTTGAGAGGGGGTTAGTAATGTTTACTATTGAATACTACTAAAAAAAATCTTCAATGATTATTTGCTCGTAGTTCAGATATTTCTATACTATATTCGTGTAGGCTGGGTTTTCATTCAAGTCCTCGTCGATCGTTCAGAAATTTATGGCGGCCCTCAGATGCTACACGACTATTCGGTAAAATAAAATACTCACCCATGGGTAGTTTACAATTGCAGCAGAACCCATGAATAATGGCCGGATCTGTTTTGCAATTGGAAGGACAAGTTTCGTTCGAACACATCATGACCGTCAGCGGTTTTTTCGTCGTTGTCGAAGTTGTTCCAGCTGATGGCTTTTTCGTTGTCGTTGTTTTCCCTCCAAGCCCGATTAATGATAAAATTGTACCTGCAATGCGAACAAAGAGATTCTAGAATCATTATTCCAACGTCATCAAATTGTTTTCTCATTTTACATTCACAGAAGAAGTATCAGCAATATCTATATGAGTTTTTTTTTCTTTGTGGAGTTATGAATTTCTGGCTGTTACGGAATATCTGACGGAAACTATGCAAGGTGCAAGTGTAGTTGTAACTCTAAGTTGATTTCTATGCTCTTTAAATAACTATTCATCGCAACCGAATTTGAAATTATACCATCAGTATCAGCCGATTAAAAAGCCAAAAGATAAAATCAAAGAATTGTGAACTTTAATATTGTACTGGGTTGGTGAGGGGGAGAAGAACTAGGCGACATGTTCTCCGATTTTTTATTTACTGGCCGAGTACTTTCGCCCCTTCGGGCATCCTCAGGGCGATGTGGAACCATAGGTTACCACAGGGCTGTGGTAACCTATGGTTCCACATCGCCCTGAGGATGCCCGAAGGGGCGAAAGTACTCGGCCAGAAAATAAAAAATCGGAGAACATGTCGCCTAGTTCTTCTCCCCCTCACCAACCCAGTACGATGAGACATGCGACGACTCAACCAAGAATTTAATATTGTATTCGATAATAAGGGCAACAAAATGAGCCGATAGAAAAAATAATTTCAAGTCTAATTCGTACTACTTATGTGATCGCTTACCGATGCAGTCGTCACTTTCAGTGCTGTTACTACTGCTTTCCGAGCTACTGCTGTCATCGAGGTCTGTAAATTGCCAGCCAAAGCCGCGGATTTGGAGTGCTAAACCAAGCAGCAACAAGACGGTCCAGGCCTTACTTAGCAGTTCCATAGCGGATAAATCGGTTATCAATTTAAATCCAAAAAATGTGTACTGATTAACATTCGGTCACTTTCGAGTCGCACGAAAAGTTTAACACGATCGGCGAAAATCAGAGTTGGAACTGCGTCTGTTTTGAAGCGACCTGCGTCTATATAGATGCCATTATCAGGAACCGTCGCTAAATGAATAATTGATGATATTTTGACATATTCCGCTAGCTGCTCCTCCTTGAAAACGTTTTACGCCTCAATGTAAACAATGAATATTCATTACGAAATGGCGGTCAAGTGTCAATCATTACATCTAGGTTGGATTTCATGCTGCCACGGTCAAACGCATTGTAAAACAATTTCTCGGTGAAAATAAATTAGAAACTACTTGGTTTTGGGAATTTAGCGAGCAAAATAAAATATTAAAAGCATATTAATTGCAAAAGAACCCAAAAATACAAAAGCGCCAATAAAAATAAATGAAAATACCAGTTACGTGGAAGTACTGTGTGACACCAATAATAAAAATTAAGTGATATTCAGCTGTAATATAGATTAATTTAAACACCCCCCAGCAGTTCAAATTATCCATTTTTGGGGTCAAAAACTATAAATATCAAAATAAAGAAATAATAGGAATGAAAATATTGTCAATATGCGAACTACGCGGGAGTGCTGTATGCGACCCATTTGATAAATATCTGGCTTCATTCAATTGCCGTCCCAAGATTTTAAGACCGTTAGCGTTCAAATACATTGAGTTTTTCGGCTTGTAAAAATTCAAAATACAAAATACGCACTGAGAAATAGTAAAAAAAAAAAAAAAAAAAACATATAACGTGAAGGTTCGGTGTGTGAGCCAATAAATAAACAATCAATGGTCATCTGCTCGCCTTAAAGAACATTTCAAGACCTCAACGTTAAAAAAATGTTCACTCATATAATTATAGCCTGTATAAATATCGAAACAGAAAAAACGTTGACTATATCTCGGAAGTACTGTATCCAAAATACGGAACTGCTAATTTTGTACATTCACCGGGAGAACATTATCTGAAAATTTTTTTTTTTTTTTTTTTTTTTTTTTTTTTTTTTTTTTTTTTTTTTATTCCATTTTATTACAACACAATTACTTACAATGGTGTATCAAGGAAATTATTCCCCTATATGGGCCAAGGCCCGTGTTAGGGAGAAGAGCTCCTGATTATTATAGACAATTAAAGTTCACTTCATCACAATAAAGTAGAAACAGAAACAAAATACCTATAGTAAAACAAAATAAAAATAAGAATGGTGCAACACGGCATAAATTACAGGCTTGCCGCACTAAGCTACTTTAAAATGCTCATTAGATAAGCTTTCATGCATTTGCTTATCTGCTTTGGGTGGCCAAGTATTTTTAATTTTAGTTCACTGGGTAGGCTATTAAACACCTTGATTCCATAATGCCGGTAATTGTTTTGAAGAGCAGTTGTGGTACTGAGTGGTAAAGCCATACAACCAAAAATCTGATATCGAGTGGGTGGGTCATGTTCCGGAAGTGAAAAAGACCCTTCCTTCATGATCTGCCGGACGCAACTAAGTTTCTTGAGGTCGTCAAATCTCAATATGTTAGAGCGTCTGAACAGAGGCAAAGTATGGTCCAAATATTTACTATTTGTAATAATCCTGATAAGCATTTTCTGCGCACGCATTATTGGATTCAACGAGGTGACATATGCACTACCCCAAGCCGGCAAACCATAGAGAAGTATAGATTGCGCGAGGGCAAAATACACTATTCTGAGGACCTGCTGTGAGACTACGTTCCGCATCCTGGCAAGGATATAGATAAATTTTCTCATTTTCCTGTTAACGTCTTCAATTTGCCTTTTCCATTTCATGTTAGCATCAAATATGACCCCCAAATATTTGACCTCTAAATTCCGTTTCAAGGTAGGACATGACTGACACTCCAACAGATTGCAGTGGGATAGATGGATACGCAGACTGCTTGGCAGGATAGCCAATGATTCCGTCAGACTAAACGTGATGTAGGAGGTTTTGCTGACATTTAATGACAATTTATTCTTCACTAACCATGAATAAACAGCACTCATACCATCCTCGGCCTGCCTGTATGTATCCTCCCAATCACTTCCACTAAAAAATAATACCGTATCGTCAGCAAACATCAAAACTTTCCCCGGAACATCCAGAAATCCTAATTCATTTAAGTACATTATAAAGAATAACGGACCAAGGACCGTTCCCTGCGGAATCCCAAATGACATACCACCCACAATTGGCCCTATCGTTCCGTTTAACTTCACCATTTGCTGACGATCTTCTAAATACGAACGGATCCATTCATAGGGTACACCATCTATCCCAAGCCCGCCCAACTTCTCTAAGAAAAGTGGATGCGAAACAGTGTCAAATGCCCTCGCCAAGTCCAGGAAAATAGCCAGTGGTTTGTTCCCATTGTCAAGAGCATTGACAATTTGATAGTTCAGCTCACAGATAGCATCTTGTGTGCTTTTCCCGCTTCTAAACCCATACTGGCAACAGCTCAGCAAGTTGGAATTTTCCAAGTACTGGGTGAGCTGAAACTTGAATGCTTTCTCAATAATCTTAGCTACATTACTGACAAGAGAAATTGGTCTGTAGTTGCTCACTTCTTCCCTGTCCCCAGCCTTGAAAATAGGCAAGATTAGTGAAATCTTCAATTTCTCCGGAAAAATTCCACTTGAAAAACTCAAATTTATCAAATGAGCTAACGGCCTGGAAATATGGTGCTTAATTTTCTTTAGCAAATAGCCCTCAAAGCCATCAAATCCTGGACTCGATCCACCACGAATTGAATCAATGATTTTTAGCACATCATTCTCTGTGACAGCCGCCAGCCAGAATTTGGATTCCAACATACCGGATCCTGCTGAAGGCCTCACGGGAATACTATCCCTAACAATAGGTAGCATGTTAGCAAGATTAGGACCAACGCTAGCATAATGTTCATTGAAGGCAATAGCACATTCACTAGCGTTTTTTTCTGCATCGACGCTTTTTCCATTTATCCTAAGACTACGTACGAAATTGATTTTCCTTGGACTGTCAATTATTTCGTTAATTACTCTCCAAGTTTTTTTAATGTCACCATTTGCTTCATTAATTCTGCCTTTATTGTACTTATCCTTGGCTTTATTGTACTTATCCTGGGCTATTTCATTGAGTTTCATTCATTTTTCAGGGAGATAAGACGATTTATGTCACTTTTTGACCACAGGCACAGACAAACACACAGACACTCTTGTTCAGAACGTTTTTCTGAGTATAGTACTATGAAAATTTCCCCCAATAATTACAGCCAGATACCGTATTCTGATAGCGGTAATCATCTATTTTTGCTCGCACGCTTCGAAACTTGCGGGAAAAAGCTTGATTTCGAAATTGTTGACAAAACTCTGCGAAATATTCGCATCGATGAATGAAATCCGCCGCATATATCTCGCATACGGATTTCGCAGCTGGCGCGCCAAAACAATGGGCGAACATTGACGGACTGCGGCCGGGGATGAAACTGACAATGAATGAAAATCTGACAGGTTGAACGAGCGGACGATTCGTTCACAGGACTCGCACGAAACCTTGACGAATCGGCTGTAAGTTTCAGAGAATGGATGTCTCCCACCTACGACAGGGCCGAGGGGTGAGTTTTTGGTTTTAAGGTTTTGCCTCTTCTTGATAGCGGACCTCAAAAGTGCCGACCACCCACTTGTCCCGTGCTCTGTAGGGCTTCTATTTCTCTCATGAATCATTCAGTCGGTGCATTGAGAAGCCTCGGTTTTTCAAGTCGTCGGTTGAGCAAGAAGCTACACGGCGAGCTTCTTCAATCATTATGAACTCAGGTGGGAGGCCTTCGGGAATACAAATATATTCTTCCCATTGAAGTTGATCCGATAGTTTCGCCATCTGTTTTGGATCATTCCTTTTCGGCCTCCCGTTGTCATTAGCCTCAAGCAATGAGAATAAAGTGGAAAATACTACAATCGAAATAAATATAATTGAAATTAATTCGCTTGTGATTTTTTTACTTCCATGTTTACGTGGTAAATGGAAGTATTGCGATCGTCTGAAATGCCGAATTCGGAACCGAGGTCCTGTTGGAAAAACTTTTCATAGTACTATACTAATCACTTTCTGAACGTAAGTGTCTGTGGGTCCGTCATCTGTCCGTCTGTCTGTGGTCACAAACTGACATAAATCGCCATATCTCCTTGAAAAATGAATGAAACTCAATGAAATTTTTAGGAAATGTTCCCCCACTGTATTAAAATTTGAAAAACACGCTGTGATTTGAAATATAACGGTTCGAAGTTTTTTCTGTTTTCATTTTGACAAGTAATAAGAGTAAATAATTTTCCACGTTTGAGGTCATATAAAATGTATGTTATGGCGAGCAGAAAACACTGGATTTTTTTATATTGGGTCACACACAGTATCTTCACGTTAGGAGCTTTTTTCACAATTTCACCAGTGCATATTTTGTATTTTGATTTTTACAGGCCGCAAAAATCAATGTATTTGACCTTTCATGGTCTTAAAATGATTGGGACGGCGATTGAGTGATGCCTGATTTTTATTGAGTGGTCACAGACTGCACTTCCGCATTATTAACCTAGTTGGTGCGTTTTTCTTTTTTTGGGTTCTCCTAGCTAGTTTTTCAATAACAGTTGTACAGTAACAACGTTTCACCCTTAGTAGGAGCTTCTTTATTATTTTATAATTGGTTATTCCAGTTAAAGACTCAAAGATGGAAGTACTGTGTGTTCTATGTACACCACTGCTTTTTCTTTTTCTGAGTCCGACTAAGCTACCTATTCTGCGCGGTTTTATTAGTAAGCCCCTGCGTGCATCCTCACGACTATGTTCATTCATTGAGTTTTTACGATCCTTAAAGGAAATTCGAGGGGAATCGAAAGGGGTAATAAGCTTGGACTCAAGGAGGACGTAATGTTGATGGAATAGCAAACAGGAAAAACAAAACGGGGTATCAATAAGATCGAATTCCTAGCAAGAAGAGACTCAGTATCAGCACTTTATAAGGAGGTATAGTTGTATGAATCATTAGAGTTTGAATATTCAGAAAACTTGTAGAGCAGGGAATACTCAAGAAAAAATCAATTCTAACCCAACCCCCTCACAATTTGTTGCTTTCTGTTTCCGAATATCCAATTAAACAAATTCTGTATTTTTGGGCGCTGAATCGCGTGGTCGAATGGTTATCGAGTTATCGCAGGATTCGTGTAGAATTTGGGAGGTTCAGAAACTTTGCATGAAGGTATAGCTCGAGAATTTTCGGAGGCATAAAAATCTTTCTACCTTTGGCGAATAATTTACTTAGCTTTTAATTTGAAAAATAAAAGCAAAATCACCATAGTTGTTTCCAACTATGGTGATTTCCAAATAATATAACCGGGGTTTCCAATAATATAACCAATATAAACAATCTGTTCTGTTGTGGAAACGTTCACAGATGTTGACTAGTTACTATCACAAAGGACGGTCTTCTTACGATACATCATTCTTGAATCGAAGGAATAATAAACTGAAATATTCCTACCCATTTCATTATAATTCATTAAATAGTCCCTGTCTAAGGACAATGCTAGGAAACCGCACATATTACAATAAAATTTCATTCGTGTCTTGTCCTCATAAGTAATTAGTAATTGGTTGATTACATAAACCACTGTACAATCATTTACAGCGTTTTTTATTTCGAATGTATACTAGCGTTTTTTTTTTCTGTTTTCGGGTTCCTTGGCTGATTTTGGTTTATTATTCAATAATAAACCATTGTAATCGCCCAAGAAAAAAAAATTTATAACCCCCCCTCAAAATTTGATGTTTTACGTTTCAAGGCATGTAGAATCCGAATATCCAATAAAAAAAATTCTGTCTGTCCGCCGTACGCCGTACGCCGTACGCCGTACGCCGTACGCCGTACGCCGTACGCCGTACGCCGTTAGCAGTTTTCCGGCCAAACCATAATAGCGAAATTCTTGAAATTTTCACCAAAAATCAATCTCGGTCCTACGACGGCACAGTTCTTGAACCAACTTGCTAGCTCAATTTTAAGGGTATTTTTGGGGGGTTTTGAGGGGGAGAAAATTCATATTTTCCACGGTTTTTCAGAAAAATGTGTACGTGGTATCAAATTATATAGATTTTTGAACGCTGAATCGAATGAGACCATCGCCGGGTCGATAGCTTTTATGGTTCTCGAGTTATCGCAGCTTTTGTGCCGAATTTGGAAGATTTTTAGAAATTTGACATGAGGGTATAACTCGAGAGTTCTTGGAGCTCTAAAAATCGTTCTATACTCATTGGAATGGTCGTCAAACACTCTCTCCAGCTGTAGGGTAAGGCAAAAAATTTAGTTTTTAATTAGGAAATTAAGAAAAATAAAATTGATCAAAATTACAATAGTTGCTACGGATTTTTCCTCTATAGTTACCACCTGTTTTTTGGTGAGAACATTCACTAATGTTCGGAATAGTTACTATCACAAATGGATAGTCTTCATAAATCAATATTGAAGCGAAGGAATAATAAACCACTGTTCAATCATTTGCAGCGTTTTCAATAACATTTGCAGTGGCGGCCTTTATTTGAGTTTCTTGATTTTATAATTGGCTATACCAGCTACCAATTCAAACATGGAAGTATTGTATGATCTATGCACACCATGGGTTTGAAAGTATTTAATTTTGGCTTAACGGCTGTATCTCGTGGTATAATTTTAAGTGAGACCTATATTCGACGCTAAATACAATTTCCTTCCATTTTCAAAGGGATGATTTCTTCCACACGAGGTCGAAAGTAGCGAAAAACTTCAAAAATCGCCTTTTATGCCGTACACCCTTTTTTTGTCCTCGCTGGACCTTATAATCCAGAACGGATTCCTGTCAAATTCTTTCAATCACAAGTATTTGAGTGGAATTGATCGGCCGTTCAAATGAAAATAAGCAAACGATGTTGAAAATATTGTAGACGACTCGGCACTGATTTGCAACGCTCTTCAATACCTACCTGATTTTTCGAAGTGCATAACGATTAATCGTTTCATACCATCGTCACAACAATATACAATCACAAAGGTATGGCGAGATTCTCCATCGAAATATAGCAGTTTTGCAAGTCACGGTCAACCTGCGTATTCGCAGAAATCGATAAATTCGTCTAAACGTTTTACATCTCCCTAGGGCAAGGCTCCCATTCAATCAGAAGCGTCATCTTCTCTCTTGTGCATACAAGGTATTTATTTCGATGGACACTCCCAGCATAAAGCGAGCCACTTCTCATTTTCTGCATTGCCATTATAATTATTCATATTGAGAACCCAAAGCCTCTGGGGAACTCTCCATCAAACTCGTCATCCTTCCTTCTATAGTGTTCGAGAAGTATCTTGGTTCGCCTCCTTTTTACCTGTCGTTCTCTTCATTTTAATCAAGGGCGCTTTTGAGTTTCGGCCAGATCGATCATCCCAACTCGACTGGCTTCCCGCAGAGTGAGCCACAATCCAGAAAAACCTCTTGTTTACAAAATACCCAACTCTCGAGCAGTTCTTCCATTTGTCAACGAAGTGTCGTCCTTCGACGTTCGTCTCGAGTGACAGTCGTGACAGAGGAGGTGCGAGAATGCGGATTACAAACAGCTTCAATCAGTAGCGTTCTTCTACGTGTCTGGTGTCCTAAATGATGGCGTTGATGAAGTAAGATCGACTATGCAAGTTGGACTGTCAAATCACCTGTACGCGACTGAGATTTTATCGAAATTTTTTGTTAAGCTATATTTTTCGCCCAGAGAGCAACCACAGTGAGCAAGATCGATTGGCAATCGATGGTGCTTCAATTGTAACGGCATTTTTCGATTTAATTACTCTTAGTAGCCACTAAATCAGGAAAGTTACGAGTCCGGAGTTTTTTTTTCATACTAAGGGATATTATTGTCTAATCACGTTTCGTGTTTCACTTCTGTTGCTGATTTCGACTTTTGTTATATTATTCAATAGCAAAACTTTGCAGTTGCACAAGTAGTATCGGTGTACAAGTGACAGAGAGACAGTCAGAGATAATTATTTTTCTAATGACTCAATCAAGTTTTCATCTTGTTTTATTATCATTATTCAAGAATAAATCATCGTAATCGCCGAAGGAGAAAATTGTCCACCGCCTCAACATTTGACGTTTTACCTTTCAAGGCTTGTAAAATCCGAATATTTACTGAAAAAATTCGCCGTCAACATTTTTCTGAGGAAACTATAACAGCTGGATTCTTGAATTGTTCTCCTAATTATCGAATTCTCTAGGCAAATAACTAGCATTACAGTGAAAATGGTCGACCATTCAGACGACGATTGTAAGGTTGATTTGCAGCTTTCTTCTTTCTCCTCGGTTCCACGGGTGAAAGATTTTGCGAAATAAAAGGAACCATACAGAGAAACATTAGCCGCCAAATTTGTCTCTTCCTCGCCCCAACTAATATGTGAAAATTGTGACATGCAAAAGTTTAACCTTTCTTTTTTCTACAGCCAGCATAAATTTTGATGGGATAAATATTCAAAATGTTTTTCTATGGCGATTGCAATATTTTAGTTTTGAAGTATCAACTTAAACTAAATGGAATAACCTAAATTGCCATCTGGTCTATTATATGCCTTGAAAATACCACCAAGAAACAACGTTTGGAACCGATTTGATTGGAAGGCGCGCGCTTTTCTGTTTTGCTTCCATTATAAAATTAGAATTCATGGCTCGTTCATTGTTACTAGAATCAGGGCACAAAAAGCGACATCATCAGTGCATTTGATAGATATTTTTTGACAGTGGAACCTAAACCGCACACTGCTAGAGCACAATATAAGTCATGACCTCCAGACAAACTCTACTCACTCGATTTACTAAATCGATATGACGTTGAAATTCGGAACGAAAACCGCCGAAAACTCCCAGATATTACGGAAATCGTAAATTTCACCAACGAACGATGAGGTGGCGCACTTATCTTCAGAGAAAACGCCGATAAAAGGTGGGAAAACGAGCTAAAAAGAGCCGGGGTGGTTTGTAAAAAGACACGTTCCACAGGTTAACATTACCACAACAATAACGTGGACGCCATCGACAGAACGCAACTCCGGGAGGTCCACCTGAGCGGCGTTTTTGATGTCTTCAGGTCGTCCACATCCTCTTTGGAAGTCATCACTCACCACGGCAATCTTTGTCCCAATGCCGTTGTGCTCCACATATTCGGTGTGGCCCTTCACAGTCGCTGGCCCAAAGCCGACTTGCCATTCATCTAAGCGCCGTACAAAGGTGAAGTATCCGAGGCGTGTTCCGACAGACTCGCTGCTATTGCTATTGGAAAATACTCGTCCTCATTCTTACTTTCCCATCAGTCAAATTGTGGATCCTCTCACCTGGCCCACCCTGTGGTGCCGTGTTAACACCAATCTTACAACGTAAATAAGTTTGCTTGGAAAGCGAGCCGATTATTGAAGGAGGAGAAAAGATCCAATTTACTTTGAGCGCTGGCCGTCGGGAAATTTTCCAATTTAAGATTTATTATCGGAAAGCAGGGGATTATTATAACGTGCTTGAAAGAACAAGTTAGATTCAGAACGATGAAAATAATTCTTAGCAGTTTATTATTGGTCTTTGACTTCCCTATTGAAAAACGTGAGAGTTTGTTTATTAAAATTATAACCCAAGAGAAGGATTCTATTTTTCGCCTAGTTCAAATTCCGTCAAAATTAAATCGTTATCAGATAAAACAAAATAGAACCAAATCACTCATGTATTTGATTTATATAGGGCTGAGCTTGTGGAAAATTGGGCTTTCCTTGTAGCCTCCCCTGGGAGCATTATTACAAATTATAAATCATATGTCTCGGTACAGTGATTACAATGTACAAGAAGATAATACACAAAATAAAACACCACACTTCTTTCAACAGAATAAAGTAAAAATAAAAATCCGTCAATCAAAACCATATACCTAACGGGTACAAAAAATTATATCAAAAATAAAATATCACACTTGTAACATAAAAATAATAATCAAGCTGCTTTGAACTTATATAGAAATTTTTTTCTTTAATTTATTAAGAAATGCGCACAACATTAAGCATTTAATTCAAATATTTCCGGGTTACTATTGTATACTGCAATGGATTGAATAATAAAGGATACTGCTGAACAAAATGGTGTGTCTTGGGATTTGAATAGTCGATGTAGCGTTACGGGTTTGGACATTATGGATTTCAGACAAGAATTTGAAGTTGTCGTACAGGTAGGCAGTGCTGCGGAACTAGAGAATTAGAGAGAGAGTTTATTCATTAAGACTGGCATAAGAAAAGCATTTGACAAAATATGAAAAAATTATACAAAATAAATTTTTGTTTAATGAATAATTATTGCCCAACGGTAGGCAAGGCCTGTTATATTGGGCGAAAGTCCTCTGCGAGAGCTTATAGGGTACTAAAAATTAGAAGACAATTAAACGAACATTCTAAATTATCCCATCACAAATTGACGAATAGGAAAACAAACTAGATCGCAGCAACCTAAACGTAGACGCTTTTGAAAATACCATCGAAGGCGCTTCCGCCTGCGAGCACAATCCACGATAAACCAGATCTTTTGTATGAGGTTCGTGAGAATTTGGATGGCTGCTTGAGATCATGAAGCTTACTACAGTTGTAGACACAGTGGAGCATGTAGGTGGAGCTTCTGGTAGTAAGCTGTAAATCTGAGCTTCGGGATGATAGCATCATCGGGCAGTTTAATCTTATCGCGTAGCCAAGCAAATTGACTTTGGAGACCAGCGACGGCAATCTATAGAATGGCATTATTTTGGACCAGTAACTGCTTTAGGATGAATATTTTGCCTTCGTCAAACAACTTTTGAACGTAAAACATAAAATTATGAGGGGATTAAAAATGGTTTCCGCAGCGATTACAATGATTTATTATTAAAAAATAAACCGAAACTATGAACGCTTATATCTCGGATGTACTGTGTGTTATTGTGTATTGGATAAAGCCTAATTTTGAGGATTTTCACTCTGAGAACGCTTTCTTTGAATTATAGTGGAAGGAACTCTTGATTAATAGAAACAGTTCGTGTACGGAGTTATACCCTCTCGAGCGGGGTCTTGTATCAACATACAAGTTCCCTGCTGTACGACAAGAATGCGCTTTTAAAGAGCTTTGTGTTCAACACGCTTTCGACAGATCGCACTACTAGCCATTCCGAATTGAGTGACACTCAGACACTGTTGCTATTATCCCTAACATTTTGAAGAAAAATAAGGAGTTTCATTTAAATTTTCCAGAAGCTAATGATCTAAAGGTTGGATAAATATAATTATACTTTAGATTCGATAGGCTCGCAAGATTGAATGAAAAGCGTTGACGGCATATCTCACCGATAATAATTGATTGATTCGAATAAAAAAACTTTTAAAAAAAAATTAAACCGACTTCAAAAATTATTTTACCTATAAAATAAACTCGAAAAGGAAAAAATAACAAAAATGTCCCAACTTCACAGCAACTCATTCACCAACTAAACATTTCAAGGACTACTTTACTGCTCTTAATTACCCGACCACTTCCTGATTGATTGGATCACCTCATTACTATTTCTCATTACCCAAATGATTGAAAGACTTTCCTTTCACCTCTCAATCGCCTCCAGATTGGAGGTGAAAGCGGACAACAGATACTGAAAAGAACCGCAAGTCAACCACAGTAACCTCCTCCTTTTGAAGTCGGTTAATAAACTCACCGATTTCCCTACCTACATAAAAATAGTCATCACTCCAGCGCTTTACCAATTAGTTGCACCGATTTCCCTACCTACATAATTATCCGACAAACTGATTACCACAAATCACTCTGAAACTCGTCAAGTAGGATCGATTTCCAGGGTTCTCCCGCAAACACCATGTGAATCTAACATGGAGATGAGTCTCGTTAAGTACGCAAACATGGAGAAAAAAAAAACATTCTGGAACAAAATTTTATACAAAATTCCAAAAAATGGAACAAAATTCATGGACAATATAAATATCAGCGTAGATTTCATTTCACACTCTCTTCGTCGTCAGAACTCAACGTAGTACGACTGATTGGCAAAGCAACGTAAAAGTGGCCTACAACTTGAGAGTAAAACGCAGGCGTAGACAATGATCTAACAAAAACAAACCAGGTAGATTATGTGTTTAAAACAAATTCTAGAAAAAAAACTTAATGTATCATTGGTTAGTGAGTATAAATCTATAGAACATGATAATGATAAAATGAACCGCACATCAACGCAACGTTAAATAATTTATTTACAGCACAAAAAGTTGCGGTGAGGATTCAAGGTGGCTATAAAGTAATTGAGAAGGGCTTTTGATTAAGGAAAGTAGGTGACGCCTTGAGGGTGTTGCCACCCTAGGAAAGGGCGGTAAGTAAAATAAAGAGTGGCAAGAGGCGGGTTATTAAAAGGAAGTGGCTGTCCTGGGGGCGGTATACGTACAACTAGCGCGCTTGTGTCGAACAGATCGATGCGATGTTGTCATCCATCACCTTTCATTTTCAGCCCTACACCAATGTCCTCTATATTTAATTTTCGTACTGCCCTATATTTTACGAATTCGCTCGATCTCTTGAAAATTTTGGGAGCAATAATAAGAAATCCATTCGATTTTTCTGTCCTTTTATAAGTTAACACTGAAAATGCCGTGGTAGATTTGTAAACCAGTGGTACGCATATTATCACTCAAAAGTTCATGTTTGAGTCGGTAACAGATAAAAGCAATTATAAAATCAAGAAACTCGTTAAATGGCTGCAAAGTTTTCTTTCAAATTCACCTCCGTTTTGAAATCGATTTTTCGGAAAATTACAATCCTTATACAGTAAAAATATTCAACAATGGCTTGCGTATTTATCCATTGGCAGATATATAAGTAGAAATATCAGCAACCTAACTAATGTCGAAAATAATTGAACAGCGAAGAGAAGGAATGCCCCTTTGTCTGTGCGATTGCAACGGTCGTTTATAATAATTGAAAAACTAAGAGAAAAATTGATAATGTTAGAAAAAATATGAAGTATTTTCTGAGGTTGAGGAAAACGTCTCACATGTATACTCTTAAAGCGAACGCTTTCGCGCATTGGATCCTCTTCAGTAACGATCTTAGAGAGAATAAAATAATGATGCTTTAATATCAGCTAGATTCAAAGATCTAATCTAGTGTCATCTTAAACAGCATAGATAGCATTTTAAGTTTCTGATGAGACCTAAAGCGGTTGCATGAAATTTACAATGAGTGAAAAATAAGACTGGCAGATCAAAACGTTCAAAACGAATCCCATTTTTAAAGCAAATATTAAAAAACTGTCATCACGGATTAACTTCAACCGTAAACCGCAAATGAACGAACACATCTGACTATTTTCGAGTTTAGAGGTTGAACGTGATCAGAAACTACGAGCGTGCGAAGGAGGAAAGGAGCTAATAATTCCCAGCGTTTGAATGTGAAATCAGTGGCTGAAGAATAGTATAGTGATTCAACTCATGGCCAGTCACCGTCAGTCGACTCGTTCACTGTGTAAATACAAGAAGTATTTCCTCGAATGTGTCTCCGCCTGTTCCGACTGGCAGTGACGTCTCGTTGAGTCAGCGTATGCGTGATAATTGCTCATTCTCAAGTTCGGAGTTTAATCCAGCAGCAACCATGAGAGGAACAGGTTTTGGACACATTAGTTGTGGTATTGTAATTTTTTTGTGAACTTGTGGGCGGATATCGATTGCAGGCGAACCGAAACGTACATTCTATCAGCTCGAGAATCCTTAAGGTTGGTATAAAAATAATTTTATTTTAATAAATTAATGTCATAATAATAATAATAACAAGAATATATTTAATTGTAAAATCAACCACAGAAAAGCTGAGATTGTAGAGGATTACCAAAGCACAAAACACTTTAGTCCAAAAAAACATTGGAAAATACGAATCCCCCCATTCCCAAAAAACATTAAATTATAGTAAACGATTTGAGTGAAGAATTGAACCATTGTCAGGCCAAAATTGATTTTTGGTGGAAGTTTCAAGAATTTGGCTGTTATATATCGTTTCTTCAGAAACTTTTTTAATTGGATAATGCGATTTTACATGCCTTGAAACGGTGAAACATTAAATTTGTTGTTGTTTTTTTCTGGGGCGATGACAATGATTTATTATTGAATGATGTTACTCGACCGTCCGATCTTGCAGGCCGAGCAATTACTTTTGCCTGGAAGGATTTTCCTGCCAAAAAAAATCAGATATTTATCTCGAAAATTACGGCGGTTATTGTACGAAGTGACATAATTATATCCCCAAAAAAGTTTTCTAGAATTCGATTCTCTGAACAATGAATTGGATTTTGTACGTGTTCTCAGGTCGAAATTCGTCAGTCGATTTTTCCCAAACGAGACTTCGAAAATTCATTTTACAAAATCATTCTTATTTTAGAGGAGACGTTCGAAAATTGATATTCCTTGTAAGGGATTTTCAGAAAAGACTTTCCCATCATCATTGTTGCGTGGCGGGCAACTATCTTTCCGTTGGGGTAACGGTTTGCTCAAAAGTTGTCCGAGCGCTGAGTTGAGGTGGCTCTCTTTTGATAGGTGAACCATCTGAGTGTAACCGAGACGAATCGATCACCACCCCCAAGGCGGGCGAACGCTCTCCAAGAGAGGACTAACCTTACAACGCGTAAACCGCGAGTTGCGAGGAAATATCCGTTGTCGCGCGATTCCGCTTAAGAAAAATTCCCGTTATTCTTTCGGAAATTTGATTTTCCCCCTAGTTCGAGATTTAGTTGACTACTTTGGAAAGAAAAGCTTGCCAGCTTCGTCGAGGAGGTGGTGTGAAGTTGAGCCAGAGCCAGTGCCGCCCAAAGTGTCGCGTTATTTCCGTGCAGGCCCCCACCTTCGAGACGGTTCTGAGTTTTGCTTGCATCGCTAGTGGAAAATCGCTCCTTTCTCGTTTTGAACAACCCTAACGGCGGTCTTCGCATTTTTCAGGCCTTTGCTGATTTCGAATCCACGTAGCAACCAAAAATGCTGGCCCTGTGGTATGCATGGCTCGGCTACCAGGAGTACACGTGAGTTAACTTACTGTTTTCTACGAGTTTTTCCTAGTCTTTATATAGGCCGGAGTGGATAGGCCAGTATGACAGTGTTTCCCCTCTCTTTTCCAATAACGGCCTCCTTTCCCCCACCAGCTATGTCCGTTTTTAACAACATTCCTCTCCTGCCCACACCTCCACCAATAAATATAGATCATGTTCCTTGCCAACCGTTATCACAGCTGTATTATTATTTTTTTTTTTTTTTTAATATTTTTTAATATAGATAAAATAATTTATAGAATATTGTTCCTCGGATGAAAACCTCATCCTGACACAGGCAACGGATAACGTCTTTCACGATTAGTAATCATTCATAAATATCAGCTGTTGATGGTGGGCGTAACGGGGGCGGAGGTATTATCGATCAAGGTGGCCGGCGACTGCTTGGCGGCATTTCCGATTTCCTCCTTCCGATACTGCGAATATTACGGATATGATTACTTTGACCTGGTCCGAGGAATTGAATCGAGGATCTCATAATAAGTACTTAACAATGCTAACGTTCGAACACAATTTGGAAGGCATTTTTAATAATTATTCGTTGGGCAATACGGGCGATTTTCACTTCGCTGATACTATTCATAGATGAAAAAATTTAGCTAGCAATTTGGCCGAAGAATTGACCCGATGTCAGATCAAGATTGATTGTTGGCGAACATTTCAAGAATTTAGCTATTATAGTTACCGCTGAGAAGTGTTGACGGCGTAGGCGGACGGACACAACTTTTTTTTCATTGGATATTGAATATTATTCTACATGTCTTCAAAGGTAAAACATAACATTTTGAGGGGGATCTCATTTCAATCCAAATGGATTTCTATTAAAACACATAATTTTTCTTTAGGGGGTCGTGTCGCCACGTTGGCTTCTTCAATTTATCCTCCTAGTTTGAGAAAGATGAAGAGAAAAAGGCTTGGGATTGAAACTAATAAAATTTAAAATATACTCAAATTAAATTAAACTGAAATAAAAAGTAAAATAAGAATAAAATAAAAACTTAATTACATTAAAATTAATATAAATTAAATTTAAATAATTTAAAATTCAAACTAATATAAGAGGGCTACTAAAAATGACCATTCGTCGTGATAACAAATGAAAAAAAAACTGGATATCTCTGCTTGCTCAATGGCTTTTAAAAATAAATTATATTCGTGAAAAAAAGAAGAAAAAAACTGGCATGATTTCCAGTTTTAGCCACCAATGCTTTCTGTGATTCACTTCTCTGATTTTGCAGGGGAAAGTGTGCTGAAAGTATTGGTAACCAATCCAAGGAAGCTCGTGAGTCGGTCGGCGGCCACCTTCAGTCGTTATATAGAAAACTTACAGACCTCTTCGACAAAATCATGACGTCCCAGATCGCAACTATGCACGTTTATATCGAGTAAATTCCAATATTTACATAATGACGTCACTATATCAAAAAGATTATGCTCCCCGTTTGACTTTCCGTTTGAAGATAGATTTTATTTACAATGATACAGAACAGAAAATCACTTATGTTGCATCTTAGTCGTGTTGCAGATTCGATATCCGAATTAATTTTTATCCATGATTGCATTATTTTAAACGTACGTAAGACGTGGTAATGAGCTCTAAGACTTCACTCTTCGCTATCTTTTTGACATTGAAAGAGCATAAAAGGGCCGAGCCCTCACAAACAAAAACGACAAAAATTATGGAGTATTTCTAAATGTCTACTTCGTGTGAGGAAAAGATCAAAATACGCAGAACTATCGCTCGAGGATTAGGATGATAAATTCTTGCTCCGACGGATTTCGTCCTTATGAACAATTTGCAATGATCTGGCTTCTGTCCAAGAAATAGTTGAAAGGTCAAATGGCGGAGGCATTTACAAGTAGAGCGCCTATTTTTTTAAGGTCGAAATTTTTTACTAGAGAAACGAATGAACAGAAGCAGTCCGAATGAAATTAGTTCTAGAAATCACCAGGAACGTTTTACTCCTTGGCACTGATAATGGACCGATTGTTCCACAACCGCTCGAGACAACTACTGCCAAGAAAATAATCGACCGAAGAAATGAAAAATGCCCAACTTCTAAATTTCTCTTTAAACCCGCCATTTTTAAAACTTCTGTTTAGCGATCGAGGAAAGAAAAAGGCGATGTTTCTTATTTTCGTTAAAAATTAACCCAAGGCTTTTCCCACACCTGAAGGTAAAAAGGAACAACCCATGATGAGACCAGATCATGGCGAAAGCGCTTGGGCCAAATCTCAATATCGTAAAAAACTTAGCGTTGAATTGAATGTATTAGCGTCAATTCTTCTTAAAACTTCAAACAGTAACTAAAACTAACGTTTGTCTGTCGTTCCTTGTGACAGTTTGAAGGGGGGAAAATCGACGCGGTATCTGCGGTCAATTGTGAAATCGCACGCCCGATTCGGTTTCCGTAATGAGATAGAAAACGCTCCGAGTTGGCAACGAGCTCAAAGCACGTTAGCTAACTATGAGTAGACTTGCCAAAATTCCGGTCCACCTGTTGGCTAAACTGATATACTTGCATTTCGTTGGCTCCATACGTCTTTTCTTTCAAAATTAGTATCCCAAATCACGTATTTTTTTTAATAATTAAACTATCGTTACAATTAATATTTAGGATTGACCTCGACCGTGCCAGTGACCTTGACTATGTCCATGCCACCTTTCACCTTTATTTTCACCTTGACTCTCTTCGAGAAAATGCGGCCTCGAAACTTTTTTCACTACTATTTGAGAGTTTCCTGGCTGGTCAGAGCGTGAATTGTATCTAAACATTTCCCTCTGTCCTAGTTTTTGCTAATTTCAGAGAGGACGCCTGCTCTATACGCCTGACCCGAGCATTTTTATCCCCATGCAATCAGCAAACTTATAGGGATTCGGCTACTTTTAGTATCACTTCAAATAGATTCCAATCGCCTGATTTATAGCAATCATCCAAGGCCGTGAACGGTTGCAAGCCAACCGATTAGAAAAGAAAAAATTTCCCATTCTCATCTCTAGATATAGCGTTCTAATTGTTAAGACGCGTTATAAATGAAAACGTTTATCATGCCAGAGAGGCGCACTGTCAGCGGCAACACGACGAAGACGAGGAGGAGGAAGCAGCACTGCAGCAAATTTCTCACGTTCAGGCTGCTCAAAGTTCGTCCATGGCTGCAACTCGAGAAACACGTCCTCCTGATCCAGAACCCTCTGCTCCAACTCCACCTTCCAACTCTCCGGAGATGAATCGCTCGCCCGGCCTTAGCCCCGAGTCTCCTCCACGTAACTCTCCTCCTAATAACGTTCCAGATCCGTACAAAAACACTCCTAAATCGTTGCACACCGAAGATGATGCCCATTCGACTTGAAAAAATATACATCATGTAGAACGCAACCGGTTATTTACTTTTGTGCGTCGTGTAATACCTCGTGAAAGGTCATAGGTAATAGATACAGATAATCTTGCGGAATTTAGATTATTAGATCGTGTTGAAGCCAAAAATATGTTTTTACATCCCGAATAAACAATACCATTGTAGAACTAGGTAATCGTGTTGTTGTGTACTTTGAGCGATTTATTGTTCTCATAATTATACAAAGCGATTCTCGTGATAGAACTCAGCTCGCTTATTTTGGGCGCACGATGAGGAGAGCGTCCAGGTTTTCCTGAGTATTCGGGTGACACGTTTAGACAGGAAAATGCGTGACGGAGGGCGCGACGAATCGAGGACAAAAGCTTATGATCGGCACAAGGACACGAGTTCATCCAGTAGGCATTTTCTCAAACCGATCATGTTGCCATTCAACATCTCTTCTTACGATCAGCCGCCAGAGTTGTCCCGTACGATCGACAAAGAAAGTGCGATAATTCAAGCGTCCGTACAACATTCAGTCGATACCTGTACGATCATGAGTGTGAGGACAATAGGAGCCTTCGTGAACGTCGCTAGTGATAGGTAGATTTATTTTTCATCGCCGAAATGAATAGAATGAAATGAATGTGATGGCTCCACGTCGCCGTGAGGATGCCCGAACGGGCGAAAGCGCTCGGCCAGCGAATAAAGGATCGGAGGATGAGTCACCTGGTTTTTCTCCCACTCACTTCCTGGACATCTAAAATATAATGGTGAAATTCTGTAAAACTCATAACATTCCGTTCCTTGGAGCAAAAGTTAAATGATTAAGTCCATAATCAAACTGTAAATCAAAGTAAATAGCAAATACAAGGCATTGGGTTTTAATCTGGCTATAAAAGTTCTGCAATAATAAAAAAATAATAATAACCCCAATGGTCATAAAAATTGGTTACCCTTTCAAAAGAAAAAAAAGCAACTCGATCAGGCTTTCAGGGGCGGACAACGTATACCGAAAAAACCGCAAGTCAACTCGAGTAACCTTTTTTCCTCGAAGTCGATTGAAAATTAATGCACCAGTCAACGTATTCCAATTTCGCAAATACGTCTTCACCGTCAAGTTATTTTTGTCAAATTCTCAATTTCTCGCGTTTGTATCATCGGCGTTTGTATTATCGACGGCAATTCGTCTTGAAAAGTATACAAACCAGAAGTGTTGTCGGTCTGGTCGGACTTTTGTTTGTTTAGGTCAAATATTGTGTAAACGTTATGTTCGAGATTCTCGCGTTGGTTGTTTGAAATCTCGTTCAGGTTGTGTGACGAGGTTCTAGCCTGGCCCCTAAATTTAGAAATGACAGGCCGATCTGACTACGGTTCATCTTCGGCTTCATCTCAAAACATCTGCTCGAATCCGAACATCAGATCGATTGTCGTGTGTCATTCGTCAGATGAACGGTAACATGTAATTGTATTTTAACAATTCATCGAAGGGAAATAAAATATTTCCGTGTAGTGTTAGCTGTAGATGCGATTGTAGAGAGACTGTCGGATAGGATTTTATATCCGGTAATAACATAAACGAGAGAGGAATAGTTTAATCAACTTTGAAATTTATGGGGAGCGTCGATCAATAGTCGGTCTTCGTATGGAAGTGGTTAACTTGAGAGAGTACAATAACACCCCGAAAGAGAGG
Organism: Tupiocoris notatus; assembly: GCA_037159825.1. Taxonomy (NCBI): domain Eukaryota; kingdom Metazoa; phylum Arthropoda; class Insecta; order Hemiptera; family Miridae; genus Tupiocoris; species Tupiocoris notatus. Next base: position 306,456 of record JASJUZ010000338.1, read on the forward strand.
AACACAGCCGTACACGACGGTTTAAATACGTAGCTTCTCCGTTATGATTTTAGAACGGGCACTAGCGAATAATTACATCTACGCTATGTAAGTTCATCACGGATTACCTGGCTTTTTATTACTGGCCATCCTTCGATTTTAACCCCTGACACGCATTCGCTGTGATCTGATTGTGAATTCTCAACCATTATTCCCCTTTGTTAAATTTCTCAACAATCCAATTTCAGCAATTGCTGCCATGTAATAAATTACTAAATTTTAGGAAATGGTTGTATCGTCAGAGTGTAGGCTGTTATACCATGCTACGGTTTCACAATAATTTTTACCCAGATAGATCTCTCGAGTGATTTTTGAGGTCATATACCTTCAAAAATCCGAAGGGTTATTTTGGCTTTCCAAGGTCGATTCAAAGCCAATACCTGTCGTCGCTAAAACATCGTTATCCCCTCTTATATCTGTCGTGTAAGAAAACCCGCTTGACGGTGATGAAATATCCGTCACTCTGACGTGACTTAATTCATATTCCAGAACCGTTTTGAATCATATACGAGGAACACAGGGACCTTCGTCGGTATCGACTTTTTATCGTTTTTAGACCCCAGAGCGTCTATATCAATGATGGATTTCGTCGTATGAAAAATACGAAAGTAGATCCAAAGCACGCAATGAATCTATCTCAGTGTGAATGGTTTATAAACCAAGTTTGATCATTTCCTTGCAATCGAAAAACGCTGGGGATGCGGATCACGCTGACCTATTGATGTAAACTTCACGGGATCTGAAAACTAATATAATTTTTCGTCATAAATAATAATGATATATTTCCAAGATATACTTATTGATAAAAAATTTGCGAAAAAAATGAAAACCGACATCATACCAAAAAAAAAAAGATTGCCTATGAGAAAGGAAAGTCGTCGTAAAAATTACCCTTGATGAAAAGAATTTAGATAGGTATTCCTTTCCGAATCAGATAAAGGCACTCGTAAACTGAGCCGCCCAAGTCTCCGTTGTCTTGCCTACGTGACCGAATTCAGGTGGTCTCTTGAAATGGAAGATTGTTTGATTAACTGCCTCTGCTCGAGTGTTCCTTACTTCCAAACATCATCTGAGCTCTCTTCAATTCACGAATCAATCCCATGGGTCTACTTTTTTCCATACACCTATTTTTACACCAATTTTAATGCGAAGTTTCTTTTCTTCATTTTCAAAAATAATTATTCAATAATACTACTATCGCCCAATAAAGTTTTTTTTGGTCGCTCAACATTATATTTACGTTTCAAGATAAGTAGAATCCGAAAGTCCAATAAAAAATATAATAAATTCGGCCTGTCTACCGTCAATACTTTTTTGAGGAAACTATAATTGGTAGCTAAGTTCTTAAAATGTTTCATTCATGCGCAAACGTTGGCACCATTCTTCAGCCAATGGGATACCTCAATTTTAAGAGTATTTTTGGGGGTTTTGAGAGGGAAAAACCCCATGGTTTTTTAACAAAAAGGTTAGTTTTGAATCAATTCATATATAGATTTTTGGACGGGTTTCGAATTATAGCACCTTTTGAGTTCCATATTTTCAATTTTGAGAAACGTGCAATGAACTTCATTTTTACTAGAGCTATAAAAAACGTTCGATATTCATTTGAATACTCGTCAAACGCTCTCTTATGCTGTATCGTTAGGCGAATAAATAAACTCTTAATTAGATAATTAAGAAAAAGTAACAATAATCGAAGTTACAACTGCTATGGAGTTCCCTTCTATGCAGGATAGTTACTATACAAGTGGATGGTCTTACTAAATCAAAATTGAAGAAAAGGATTAATAAAGCGCTGTATAATCATTTGTAGCGTTTTTTTTCTTTTGCTGTTTGATCTGGTTTTGTTTTTCAGTTTAATCTTTATTCATTTTATTTTTATTTTCGTTTCAAGGCCTTGTAAGAAAGATGGAGAGCCTCGTCCCCCTTCACCGCCCAAATCGAAAATGTCGGATCGGGTGAAAACGCCCGACCCCCCGAAATTGAACACCCCAGAACCAGCGAAACAAGGAACAACAACGAACAAACCCGAGCCAGCGAAAGCTAGCACTCCAGAGCCTTTGAAACCATCTCCCGAGCCGACAAAATTCAACACACCAGATCCGAATAATTACAAAATACCGGAGCAACCTAAAACGCCTGAAAAACCGAAGACACCTGAACCAATCATCACTCCAGAACCCCTAAAACGAACCAGTCCAAACGTGCCCGAACCTCCTAAGACTGTCATCCCTTCACCACCATTTTCTAAGCCAATCGAGCCAATCAAGAATGTTACTCCTGATTATCCCAATGTGATTCCACCAACTCCAGAAACTCCAGCGACGCCAGGGACTCCCAAAACGTCCAAACCTGATTTCGACCCGATGGCATTCAGCAAACCAGCAACTCACAAACAAGCCGTTCCCGTCGACGAATTTTTGGCTGCAGAAAGAAGTTCCCCTGTAGCGCAAACTTTTCCCAAGCCGCCGTCACCGCTCCTGAAGCCGCTGAAGATTCCAACTCCCGAACCGAGCGACGATGATGAAGATGCTATAGCTGACTTGGACGACTCTGACTTCAGCGGAGAAGATGATACTCAAGAAGAGGTCGTCAATTTTGAAAAACCTTAAAAAGGCTGATGGATCGGCGCTTCAAACTGAGAAGGTTCATAATTTGGAATTCTACCGTTGCTTACCTACTAACCAATGTCGAAACGAGTATGCCTGCCTGTGAAGATCAATCTTCTGAACTAATACTAATCACGTTTGCCTTACGATTTTGCTCACTCGCTGTCAGTGTAACTAATCGAGAGATTGCATATTAACAATGGTATAAATCCAGGAACTGGATGTCAGTGGATTTCGGTTACGTTCAGACCTTCAATCCATTTAGGTTCACTCCTCTTTAACTTTATGGCAACATATTTGCTATTTCCAAGATTTCGTTACCACCAACCATAACACAACATATTAAATAGTTTTTTACTGTCGGATTTCGAGGGCGAGACTGCTTCCCTGTACATTTCGCCAAGTACTTTCACCCATTAAGGCATTTTCTGGGCAGCATAATCTTCATATGGTATGCTATGACCTGACAAGGGTCGTAGCAACATGACCAGTAGGGGAAGAAAGTATCATTTTTCTCTCTCCACTTTCTATACCCGGTTTCTTTTCTTCCATAAAACTTGGTGCCTGTCTAACTGTTCAGTGTCTCTTGCCTCACTGAAACAACTCTATGATTCGGTGTACGTTTATTTCTGTCCAGGAATTTAATGTGTACGGTTTGCCCTAGAGCAATATGACGCTTGGTAAAATTCTACTTGTGACAGGTACTGAAACTGGGCCCCAGAAAGAAAACACTTTTGTTCCCAGAGAAAAATAGATGTCCCTACGCAAAGCTGAACCTCCTCCTCGAAATAGATAGCTTGAGGGGCTCGTCCCGGAGCCGGCTGGCGAGAAGTTCGTGTCGTCGGGCTCCGAGCGATCTATTTTCTACCGTCTAAAACAAAGTTCATCTCACTTTTCCCATCACCTTGAAACATTTTCATTTTCATCATCACTTCAACTTCCAGACTAAACAAGGTTAGCTAAGCTTTGAGTCTTCGACATCGAATGATTTATCGCCTGCTGTATTAAAGAAACCTCAAAAAATTCTTGACTGCGGACGGACAGAATTTTTATTATTTTTTTAATATTGGATATTCGGATTCTACATCAAATTTTGAGCACCATTTCAAGGTATCCACGGCCCCAATAGGCCGTGGATACCTTGTAATGGTGCTACGAAGCCCTGATGATGCCCGAATGGGCAAAAGTGCTTGGCAGGCCAACAATAAAAAACAGGAGAACGAGTCGCCGTGGTTTTCTCCCCCTCAATCCCAACAACGAAGAACGAAAAAAGCGACAAATCCACAACAAATAAAAATTTCCTGCTTTCTAACGCAACTGTTTGGGCATCTAATTTGACTGAACTATCTCGACAGATTCAATTTTCAACATTTACAAATTTGTGCTTCTTTTGTAGAGTGACGACGGAGCTTCCTCAAAGTCACTTCGCCAACGCGCCTTGTTAAGACTGCATTCTGAAATCGAAATAATTTTCGGTGAACCAAATCTTCTATTTTCTTTATAAATTGCGGACGCGTAATATTCATTGTTGAAGACTATTGTTATTTTCTTTACTCTACGTAGTTCAACGAATGGCTTCGAACGAGTTACCTAGAAATTTTCATAGGCTGAAAGATTTCGGCTGTAAATTTTGCACTGGTTAACATTCATTTTATGAAATAAAACGTTTCTTATGAACGTTTGTGAATTTATTATTTAACCCGTGTACTGATAAGTAGAAACGATTATCATAACTATTACTAGCTATAAATAGTTCTGGTTGCATCTGACTACGTCTTGTAGCTGTTCGTTGACTCAGTCTCAGATAGACCGAGCTAGGATTGCCGCATAGATATGGGGCCAACTAATTTTTTTTACTTGATAGGTAAATTTAAAAAAAATATTATTTACTAAAACTCCTAGCATCGATATTTTGCCTCTTTCGATCCATTTACTATTATGAATAAGTAATAGGTATTTTTAAAGATTTTTGTAGAAGAGTTGGTAGAAGAAGAAAACATTGATTTTCTAAACGATATAATATCGGTACCATCGGTTGTGTGGAGTTTCGATGAGCAAAACGTCAAATATGTTGAGATGTTGAGGCTTCGATGTACCATCTGGGGATGATGTGACCTTGGTAGCGATATTATCGAAATAATTATGATCTTTTGGTTCCACAGATATTTTTATATCAATATTTTTAAACCGATAGTATCGGAATATTGATCAATGTTTTGATATTATATTGTTGTTATTTAAATTATTAGATCGCAATTATTTATTCGTCACAAGAGTTTCTTGCTGAATTTTTTGTCATCAGGAAATCTGTCTGGAAAATTAAAAATAAGGATGAAAAAATAAGACACAGAGTGACGACTAAAATTAATAACAGAACCACCAAAAGTTCATGCGTCAAACTCCAAACCAGTGTGGCAGTTTTTACTGTTCTCTCCAGAAACGTCACTCATTTAGCATAGGAACGTAATTCAAGTGAAACTATTCTGACGAAAGCGATTCTGAACCACAGACAGAACTCCATTTAGACGACATTTAACGAAAATAGAGGCCACTTTAGCGTAAGTGCACAATCATTCACTATGCTTTACCGCTCGCGCGACAAGGATTTGGTAGTTTCATATTGTCATTATTGTAGGTTGTAAATTGTAATGCTCCTGGCAGAACGTTCCTGACAAAACCAAGCGTAAGAAACGAATTTTTGGCACCGTTCGTCGCGTAATGTCCGGAAATATGATTGGCAGAGGCCGCTCAGTGCGTTCACCCAGCTCAGCAGCTTAGTTCGGCTCATCTGGCCAATAGGGTACACCGACATTTTGGCAAAGAAGTGCCACGGCCAAGGTTCAATCCAAATAGAAGCTGGCCTCCCAGGGTCCGCCATTTAGTCTGGCCAATTTTACAACGAAAAATACACAATATCAAAATTTGGTTTATTATTCAAAAACAAACAATAAAACCGCCAAAAAAAAAATTAATCCATCTCAAATTTTGGTGTTTTACGTTTCAAGGTACTTAGAATCCGAATATCGAATCAAAACATTTCTGTCCGTTCGCCGTCCGCCATCGACACTTTTCTGATGAAACTGCAAAAGCTACTATTATTTCACCTAAAATCAATCTAGGCCTGAAAATGGCCCACTCTATTAGCCAAATCGCTACCTGAATATTATTAGGTTATTTTCGTGGATTTTAAGGGGAGATTCGTATTTTCGAAGGTTTTTGGGGCAAAGGTGTGTTAGGCGTCAATTTCCATAGATTTTTGAACGCTGAATCGAATGAGACCATACGGAATTTTGAACGGTTCTCAAGTCATCGCAATTTTGAGAAATCAGGAAAGATGGCATACTTGTGACTTTCAAGAGCTACAAACAACGTTTTATACTCGTTTGAATACTCGTCAAACACTCTCTAAAGCTGTATCCTTATGCGAATAATTCAACTGTTAATTATTCAATTTAGAAAAATAAAAATAGTTAAGATTACGATAGTTTATAGTTGCTCCTAGTGTTACCAATCTGTTGTTAGGTTCATTCACAAATTTTCGGGACAGTTGCCAACAAAAGGCAAAGGAGTGGAAAACCACTGTACGATCATTTGCAGCGTTTTTATAATTCCAACGGTTTTCTGGGCATACATTACGGATAACTGCAGTTATCGAGGCCAAAAAGTTAATAATCCACTTATCGATACGAGTTGCCACAGGGTCACCCTGAAAATCATTCGATTAGTGCCAATATAGTGTGATTTACTTAAATATCCAAGAGTGCAAAGGATTTTAACATTTAGATGAGACCTGAATCAAGTGCACCAGAAAAACCCAGCTAAAATTTTTACCCGCAGTTACTTACCAAATTCCAAATAGATGAAATTTATTACATCGTTTGCAGAGAAATTGTCTATAATTTTTTCCAAGATCACTAAGTACGGTTTGTTTGCAGTTTTTTCTCGCTCTCTCAATTTTTTTTTAAGAAAAATGTTTGTTTAAATATTTCCCAATTGAATGAGATAGCTGCAATAATTATTTTGTTCCACAGTCGAATTTGTGAAATGTACTCGCAAAACCGAAAGGCTTATACCTACCGCAAAAAATGATAGGTTGAGTAAACCGCGACTGTCGTCGGCTGAAAGATTAGCGACGAATAATGCGATAAGTTGTGCAAACAGCTTTCCATTTCGAAGATTGCGTAACGGCTGTTCTCTACCTTGAGAATAGTGACTCAAATTAATTACCTGTTCACGATTGTCAACGTTATGGGACCACTTCGTATTAATATGAGCGAAATACGACAAAGATAACTGATCGCGAAAAATGCAATAATATTTTTAGTCTGGGATAAATTTTCTTATTAAAACTAATAATTTGTAACCAAACTATCGTAGAGATTTCATATTGTTGAAACGGATGGAAATCGTTGCATTCGAACTTTTTACTTTCAGATTCTGACCCTTTGCTGCTACTATAAAGTACGTTTTTGCACTTTCCTTGTCGCCGCATTTTTTTTTTTTTTTTTTTTTTTTGTTCAGGGTGTTTGAGGGGGAGAAAACCAGGCGACTCATTCTCCAATTCTTTATTTGCTGTCGAGCACTTTCACCCGTTCGGGCATCTTCAGGCGAAAGTGCTCGGCCAGCAAATAAAGAAATCGGAGAATGAGTCACCTGGTTTTTCTCCCCCTCACACCCGCTGGACATAACAGTTCAATTAAAAACTGTTAGTTGTGGTCCAATTTTTTTTTTTTTTTTGGTATTTTTTGTTTTGAAAACTGCGGAGCGAAAAATCTCAATCGGCTCCGGCCTGGGCATTCAGAAATTAATTTTGTTGCCCGCTTACAATTTTTATTTGAATTATTGTCGTTTACTTTATGTAATCGAGGCTGAAATTAGCAGCTTGGAAGGATTTTCGGATGAATATTAGTGGAAAATTAAATGTCATGTAAAAAGTTGTACGTTTCAACGTTTAGCAGAAAAATTTATATTTGGTATCAATTTTAATCGATTTTCGGATGCTGAATCGAGGGTTCTCGAGTTATCGCAGCTTTCGTGTAGAATAGACTTGCAGAGATTTTCAGAAATTCGGCATGACGGTATGGTTCGAGAAATTTAGGAGCCATAGAACTCGTTCTATACTCGTTGGAATGGTGGAAAATACTCTGCAGCTGTTATCAATCCGTTAATAGGTGGGAACGTTCACTAATGTTCGGGATGGTTTCTATCACAAATAAACGGTTTTCTTAAATCTTAATTGAATCGAAGGAGTAATAAACAAATGTACAGCGTATTTCTTTCGCGGACGACGACGAGGTGACCGTAATTTTTCCTTGTATATTCTACAAGTCAAGGTTTCATCCTCAGCTTTGTCCTATTGCTAGCGAGACATGTCGAGAGTCGAGGTGAAATTGACCGAGCTATGAGAAAAATCACTAGACCGTCTCGGCCGCGAGAAAGGTGGGCAGGCGCGAAGGGAATTTTGGCAGATGATCCTGCGAGTGCAAGAGGCGCTCAGCGAAGGGTTGACCTTGAAAAGCCACCGGCAATTGTGCGCATGCGCCGACCAACTCCCGGATCTCCCTCTACATCAACCCTGGCCCTCAAACCGACCGGCTCAGTGCTTCGGCAGACCTCACAGAGTTTTCAGGTAAGCCTAGTCGTAAATCGTATTGAATTTTCACCTTTGAAATCCGGAATTGATAGAATTTAGAATGGGGAAGTAAAAGAAAGGCATTCGTTTCTTATTGGCTCTTCCAGGTCTTTTTGACTGTTTTATTGCGGCGAGTTTTCCACCATATTGGCTAGGTATACGTTCATTAATTTCTGCTGCGCTGTATTTCACCTTGGCTTCGCCATCAATCCTGTGTCTGCGCAGATCTTCGAACGGCGAAGGGAACATTTTATAGATATTATGTACTCAATCGATTTGAAAGTTGGCCTAGGACCGCGGCGGCGCTCGAGGGCTCCCAGGGAGGCACCGCCCCCTCTTCGTTATCCCTATTGATTCCTTTTCACCTAAGTCTGGCTATGGTCTGCCAAATTCGCTCCTTTCTCCTCTCAGAACAGCTTGAGCCTGCGGAATTTTATTCTCACACGCCGCCGGTATTATTTCGAGCCTTTAGCCATTCACTGGAAAGGAATGGACATTTTTCCTCTCGCGTAATCAGCCAGGTGCACGTTTGGGGTGTGCCCCTTTTCTTACAGGGCCACTGTTTTATTATTCTTCGTTCTCATAGATCTACATCAGCGTAATGAATCTACATCGCCCTCAACGGTCTACGTATTCTTTGGGAAAGTTCGGACGGATAATTTTTAATCCAGTTTTACGTTAGAACAGTATTTATTAGTACAAACCTCGGAAGAATCACACACGTTTATTTTTCTAACGTTATTCTTGCGAATTTTAACGTTTTCTTCAAATGAGTTGATACGTGAACTATTTTTAAATCGATATGCAATTTTGACTCGCTAATTAAGTTTCAGTTTCATTCAATTCGCTTCGTATATTTTGTGCTAATTGAATCGCCTCATATTATTTACTACGCTATTTTCAACCATTCACACGTTCAATATTTACTTATGAATATTGTGCTAGTCAACTATCAAGAAAAACTTCGTATTCGACAGAATATCCCTTTCGACTGTTTCGTATGACGATTTTATCTAACAGATTATATTGCAGTATATCCCCCAACCCCAAATAAAATCTTACATTATTCATATCCAATTTTGCTTTAACTTAGTTTTCAAGTACCACTGTTGGGAGTAGGATTTTCTTTGCCCCAGTCGAAGTTCAAGGTCGTTCTACCGATAATGGTAAGTTTAATGACCGGCACTCGAAAAACTCCCCACCTTTGTTCAACGATAACTGCTCGTTAGATCGAAAAGCGATTACGGTTGAGTTCTACTGTAAATTGAGTCGAACAATGGAATTCTTTCTTCCAGAAATTTAATGTATTGAGGCGTCAGAAAATTTCGCATTTTTTATACATACCTAATTTTTCTTCACTTTTGCCAAAAGATTCTGTCTAATTTCTTTTCTTCTTAAAAGACCTAACACATCGTTTTTAATTTTTTTGTTTACTTTTATATTTTGTAATCCAATTAAAAATAGTAACCTAGCTATAAATCAATTTTCTCTTTTTTACGATATTTTTCACTTGTTTTTGCATAACTGCTTTCATCGGTGAATCGCCTATTCAAAATGAATATTCTTTCTTATTTAGATGGTTTCAAAGGTTTCCTTGGAAATTCGCCGTTCTCTTGATGAGCTGCGTTTAGCCCGGGCTTCATTTGTCCATAGCCCCGCCCTTGGGATCTGCTCACCTAACAAAGCCCCACCAAGTTCGTTTTGTAACGAGATTTTCGCTTATTATGTAAATCAAAGAGGGGTTTCCAATGAAGTAGTTGTTACCTCTGTTGGGAAATAATGGTTCATTTTAGCGTTAATTTCTAGCTCTACAGAATGTATTTTCAAAGCTTTGTTTCGGATGACGTCAATTTACTAATTAGATTATTTATGCTAACTCATGAGTTACATGTTTGACATGGAAGTAGATGTTTGAATAGTGATTTTACCGCTTCTCCCTTCACAGCTGGATGTATTGGACAAAATTGTGTTCCCCTTTTTCAAGGCTTGGAAAAAGTTTTGTTGGATATGTTATAGATTTTTAGAAGAATAAAGAACATGATTTACTTATTGAGGCAGCAAATTTCGTCCAAGCGCAGTACAGTATCATTCAATTCCGCGTTGAAAGAGGAAATGTATATGGTACGGTGGCGAGGGAGAGAAAAACTAGGCGTCTGATGCTTCATATCTTTATTTTGGCCTAGTCAAGCACTTTCGCCCCTTCGGGCTTCCTCAGAACGGTATAGAACCAATCGATTTCCACAGCCTCGAAGAGGGGTGGTAAATGAAAGGTGAAGATAATTATATGAACTATCAGTCGACTCGTTTTTCCCTCTCTCTCTGGAACATGAAGCGTGCGACGACCATGAGAAAGAGCAACTATTAATGGGGCCGAACTTCTCCAGTGTTCATTGCTGAATATTACAAACATTATGAACGATGAAGGTTCCTCATTGATAAATTTTCAGCTGGAAATGGTAGGAACTTTAATCATGAAGTTGAGTAGAAACCTCAATATCTGTTTCGGTTCTAATCGAATTTCGTGTTCAATCTTCCAAAATTATTGGGTATCACTTCAGCCTTTTCGTTTCCAATGCAGTCGAGCATCCAGTTCCATTTTGGTGGACGATTCGACTCGTCGAATTCGGAACAAAGCAACGAACGTCCGCGTGGAAATGTTCAATGCGGGTACTTCCTTCCCACCGAACTATATAGAGCTGGAGATCGCTGGGGCGCATAGTCATTTGTGAGATCCTCATTTACTCCTCCCGCCAGATGTGACTCATTGTCAGTTCGTGAGTAGCCAACTACATCTCTCGAAGATTCAAGGCCAGGGCCCCATCTCACTCAACAGCTTGCATCAGCCAAGAGGTTTCCCAGCTACAATGACGATAATTCTCAACGATTTCGGTCTTACTCCTCAGTTTTCCGTTGCACTTTGCGTTGAAAAATATTTTCTTACAAGCTAGTAGTCTTACCTTGCGAGATGAATAATCCGAGCATAATATTATAATAACTATTCGCTGCACCTGTGCTTTGTTTTCTCATAGAACTCGGTTGTTTCATGGAGGAATTTTCCCAACTGTCGAATTCATCGGTGTATATCTTCGCGAAAATGACCATATCCTAATCAGTAGAGAAATAATCTCATAGCCAAATTAGTTGTCGCTAACACGATTTTGTGCCCGAAATCAGTCCAACAGTCGTGTTCTGAATTATTCTATCTTTAAATAAATACCAAATAATAATATTGATAATCATCACTTTTTTTTTTTGTTTTTTGTTGAAAACTAGTTATGTGTACAGATTACACAGTACTTCAGGTTTGAGCCGGTAAAGGGAGTAACCAATTATAAAATCAAGAAACTCATTCAAAGGCCTAAACGCTAGTGAAATATTACTGTTACTGAAAAACTAGCCGGGAACAGAAAAGCGAGCATAGAATTTGTGAACGTTTCCATCTAACTGATGAGTATCTATAAGCGAAAGGCCCATAGGAGCTATGGCAATTTCAATTATTTTTATTTTCCCTAGTTATCTAATTAAAATTAAAACTATTTGCATAACAGTACAGCTTAACAGATAATTTGACAAGCATTTTAACGAGTATAAAACTTTTTTTTAATAGCTCTAGAAAATGTCAAGACCATCTAGCAAAATATCTCAAAATTTTCACCCAAAATCTGCGATAGCTCGAGAACTATTAAAGCTATCGACTCTATTATGGTCTCATTTGATTTGGCATTCAAAAGTCTATAGAAATTGATACCTAACACAACGTTGTCCAGAAAACCTTAAAAAATATGAACTCCTCCCTCTAATAACCCCCAAAAATTAAGGTGTAATTTAGCTAAAGAATTGAGCCATTGTCTGGCCATTATATAAATTATGTGTTTGATATAAATGGCCATGATATAATATATTCGATATTCGAATTCTACGTACCATGACAGTAACACATCAAATTTTGAAGGTGGGAGGATTGGTAACTTTTTTCGTGAGCAATTACAATTGATTATTATTGAATTATAAACCAAAATCACTCGACTTTCAGCTACTTTAGAGAAAAATCAAACCCCCCTATCAAACGATCACAATACTTCCATTTACCGCGTAAACATGGAAGTAAAATCAATCAATTTGAAATAAATAGATAGAAACTTATTTAATTTTTCTAGATGGTTTGATTCGGCTCTACAATTGGTTGGCAAATCGAAAGTTGCTACTTGAGCGATGATATCAATGAATAACATAATCACGATCGTAGAATTTCACTACAGAAGCTATCGAAATTGGAGCCCCTGACGATGAACTATTTAAATCTCGGACAATAATAAATTGACAGCAGGTGCTAGCTAGAGGCCAATAATACTTGAATCCATATCTAAAAATACTGGACAGTAAAACTTCGAACGTCACACTGCTCGCGATTGGATGGAAAGAGAACGCATTAAACCGAGAAGGTTCGCCATCAAAAAGCTCAGGTCTTTCACCTTTGCTTGTTTTTATAGAGCCCCCATCTACAGTTTCTTTGTTAGCTCGTAAAAGCGATTTTCAAGCCAAGTCCGAACAATTCTAGCCGAAGCTTAATATTCAAAAAGCCAATTTCCGAGCGAAAGCGGAGAAAAATGAAAAACTAATAAGGCTGCAAGTGAAAAAGGCAGCGAACGTTCGCATGTAATAACTGTCCGACAAAGCATCCGGCCGTTATTCACATCATGCTTCCTGTTGCTATGACGTCCTGAAAGGTTTCATTCATTGGCATCAGATAATAGTGAAAACGGATTGTGGTATTCGTCGGGAAGCGGAATGGCCGATCGATTTGAGCCAAGGTTGTAACAGTGATGATGAGCCGACAGTGTAACCGTAACGCAAGTAAAGTTAAATTATACGCGACGAACGGTTTAAAAGTAGGGAAATTCCAGAATGCAGGAATGGAATTTCCACTCATGTTTACTTCGTCAGGTTGTCGCACTAGTATACTTATTGGGTTGAGGAGGAGAATAAAATTGGCAACTTCTACAATCTCTTACTCGGCCGAGAAGCCCCTTCGGGCATCTTCAGGGCAGCCTAAACGTAAATCGTGTGCAGATCATCTCGGAGGTATTAAGTTGAAAATTAGGATTAATTTATTATACTACCGTACTTACATAGAGGTAAATTGAGCACCTATGACCGAGACCGGCTTAATTACGTTGTAGTTTATTTCACTGTTAAGTTGAAATACTAACCCTTTTTTACTTCCATGTTTACGGTCTGTAAACGGAGGTGAATTTGGAAGACATTGTCATAGTACTATAGGTACTCAGATCACTTTCTGAACAAGTGTTTGTGAGTCCTTCTGTCTGTCCGTGAACAATTACTGAAACTCAATGCAATTTTCAGAGAACGTTCTCCCAATAAATGTGCAAAATTAGCCGTTTCTGGATTTTGGATAACACACAGTACTTCCTAGGTATATCCGCTCAAAGCTTTTTCTGTTTTAATTATCACAGGCTATGAGTCGATATTTTTCAACGTTTGAGGTCTAAAAATGTTAGTTATGACGAGCAGATGAGGCTCGCTTTTTCGCCTATTGTGTCACACACCGTATCTCCGCGTTGTGTGCTTTTCACGATTTCACCAGTACGTATTCTGTATTTCGAATTTTATAGGTTGCAGAAACCAATATATTTGAATTGTCGAGGTCTTGGAATGTTTGGAATGTAGATTGAAGGAAGGAGCACTGATTTTTATCGCGTGGGTCACAGTGTACATTCGTGTTATTCTGTCTGTCCTTGCGTCTGTCTCTATGTTTATGGTCAACAAGTGACAAATATCGTCAAATCTCCCGGAAAAACAATCCAATTCGATACAATATTTTCAGAAAATATTATCCCAGTGGAAAATAAGAATGGAAAATTTCCGATATATATCACACAGTACTTACGGGGATTAAAATATTCTTCCATGTCGTATATTATGATTTTTGCATTCTATAATAGTCAATATTTTCGATAGCTCAACATCTTAAAATGTTCTTTGCGGCAAGCAGGTGACGTTTGATTATTATCTTAGGCCACACCCCGTACTTCCATGATATGAGCTACTTAGTGGGTACCTTGAGCTGTCTACGAATTCAATAGGTATAAATATTTGAATGCGTGGTGTTTTTTAATAGGTATTTGAAACGGCGAATGAATGTCTCCCCGTTCTGGGCTGGTTACACATTTTTCGATGTCCTTTCTATAAAAATAATCCCATTTTACTAAACTTGTCTTGTATCGTTAAACTCACTCAGTGCACTTTCGTATTATTAACCTTATTCGTGCGTTTTTCCATTTTTTGGTCTCCTGGGTTGTTTTCCAGTGACAGAGAGTAATAACATTGTGGCTTCTGTATAAGATTTTGATTTTATAATCGGTTATACTTGTTACCGACTCAAACATGGAAAAACTGTGTAATCTAAGCACACCACTGGTTTTTCTTATTATCTACCTACCCATCGGTGAATAAATAAGCAGTTGGTTTTTTGAGACTGGTTACTATGCATCGATTCTGTGCGGTAAAATTTTCCGTACGAAAACCTTCTCCATCCTTCTAAAAAATTATCAGCTCTCGACCTTCGGCCGTGTTAAATTCCCATTTTCTTAGCGCACAACTTGTGTAATATTCGCTCAGACTCGAAAACTCTTGAATATTCATCGTTAAACCGCTCACTGAATTGGGTATTCGCTCTACACTTCGTGCGAGTATTATGCGTATTCGGTCAACTGAATACGATGCAAAACGGTTTTGAATACTTTAAAAGTCGCTAATTTCTTCGAAACCGGAGCCTCTCTCTCTTGTGTATCAGTGGAAGTTACATTTTCTCATTCTTGTTGCAAAGGCACTCATTATTTATACCCCCTCATTTTTCTTGCTACTCACGTTTGGTATCTTAAGCGGATCACTTTAAAAATTAGAGCAATATAAAAATGCTGTTTTTCACGAGCAAACAATGCAAATAAGAAATTAATGTTAGAGATGAGGAGAATCGTAATAACGTTCTTTCCTTCTATTTATACCGAAAATTCAAACCTACCTAGTTATTGTAAATGTGAGTCATTACTAGGAAACTCGACATCGCCGTAGAGCTCAGCTGTTCAATTGCATGGGACCACGCGATATCGTGTCTAGGAACGTTTATGAGAACCCTTCATCGCTTTCGGTGAATGATTTACGTTAATTTTGACTTTAATTTTAATCGTATTCAACGAGATTTAAAACCCTTCGCGTATCCGAATTATTCAACTTATAAAATATTTTTCGGCCGAGGTTGGCCAACGACTTTTTCCCAGTCTCATATTTTGGTTGACATTTCTACTGTGCGATTGAAAAAGCGCAATGCAGTTTGGGTCAAAGCTATTCAGAATCGTCGCAGTCGGACGACAAAAGCCACCGATCAGTGAGTTTGATGGAGCGTGACTCGGGCGATTGAGCAATTGTGTACTTCCCAAGTTGAATGTTTCTTCCCTACATGGGAGGGGCATTGCCTCCCGTTCCTGTCCTATGGCTGTAACTCTTCGGGCAGTATTGACTCTCATCCTCTTTATTTGGATATACTGCTCGTTGTCCGACGTACAATAGATCTTCTGGTCGGCTCTATTTCCTCTACGCTAACTGGCGTCCAATTTTATCATTGTTGCGACCGTCTCTCACCCCGGACTGTCTGAACAGAATCGATGTTGAGGCTTGTCCTGTCAGAACAAACCGCAACGGGGCCCAAATCGCGATAATAAACCGAGATAAACCTATCAGGTCTTTCTTAAGTAGTATTCGGTTATTGTGCGCTACCGCAATCATTTTTCGTCATTTAATTTTCTTTATGTACGAATTAGCTGATAGTAAATGCAAGCTATTTATGGAAAACGTGCGGTTTCAATTTGCGAAGTCGGAAAGTTTTCTTACAACCTAGGCAGATTGTGATATTAAATAAGACATATTCATTCGTTTGTATTTATTTATTAATTTCATTTATTGTACCCTATCGTGTTATCTACTCAGTTTTTTTGTAATTGGCCTGCTATATACATCTAGATTTTTCTGCATTAAAATTTTTACTCGCCAAAAACAGGTTAAATGAGTTGACTATCGTGTATGCGTCCTACTCATCGTGAACTTAGTAAGGCAAAACGATATTTTCATTGTTTTTGTAGACATGATAATCGTAATGCTCCATGAATCTCAAGAAACCTAGAATATTTTATCCTATTTCTAAACATTTGTATAGATTTGATATACCCTTTGATTTTTATGTTTCGGGATTTCGCTCTTAGGAGCAAATCGCTATAGTTTTAGTCCGATCTCGCCTCATCTATAATTCTCTGAGTCAGACAGATTGTCTTTGGAACTCTCGCTCCAGTTATACTAGGCGAGTCGATTTCCTATCAGAGAAAAGCGACCCAATAGTCGAGAGTTGAATGGACATTCCTGATGACTCATTGTTCCACTTCATCCCGACACATAGCAGACGCTTTCTCCCGTCTGGGAAGTCCCCGCCTTAGGAAACTGTCTGTTACCAGATGCGGTCCATTAATTCGCTTCAATCGGCCCTTTGTTCCTTGGGAAATCAGTCCAAATTTATTGACTTCGAGAGGAAACAGTGGTTTATGGTTTCAACCATCTAATAATATATCATGCTATTATAATAATCGACACATTTTGCAAAATTTCGCCAAGAAGAAAAATCTTGAGATTTGGAATATCGCACTTGTAAACTAAGGCAACAATTTTTGATAGTGAACCCTAATTTTTCGAATCCTGACAATGAGTAAATTTAGCACCCCTGCTTCCCTAACAGGAGCCAAAGAGGGTTCTTTTGTTACAGTTAGGGTGATCCACCCCTGCTCAGTGGACCCTCGTTGTTGGTTGTTCTCGTCCTTCCTCAACTTATTCGCGTTAACTGGGTCAGTAAAGAGGTATTTTATTTTCACCGAACGTTAGCTCTTGTAATTCGATACAGGTAGCGTTATGTATGATTAAGTGATTAGCTGGTGAAATATCGATAGAGCGTGAAAGATAGGCTTCGTAATTTATACCGGAATCGTTATATTTTAGGGGGAGTCAAGTCAACTTATGAACATCACTATCACTCTATTGCGCCCAAGGTTCAAACATCTAGCTGTTACAATCCGAAAGAGGTAATTTAATTACTGTTCGTTTGTAACTAATAAAACCGAAGTTTTGTTGAAGGTGAAAGGAAAAAAAATTATTATCTGCAGAATCGTTCGAGTAAAAAAAATTGTGGTTACTGTGAGCAAAAAAAAAAAAAATTATTTTCTAAACTCTCCAATATGCATCCCAACGAACTTTTTTTTACATCATTCCTCAATTGTCAAAAAATTGTCTTAATTGTTTGAAATAGTCAATATTATTGTACCATAATTAAAAGCTCGAGTCTGCACTTTCTTTGGCAAAAAAATCGTTATATTTTGACTGTATTCTACCTTTTTGCTTCATTTCCATAAATTTTTCTTTTCCTTCATCAGCGGAACGTTTCTCTTAGATACCATTCTTTGTACCTACTGTGAAAAATCGTTATATAGCTCCCACGTGGCGAGCATGTTCCCTTGTCGTTTGGGCTTGTTTCGTGAATGCTGCGATTATGTGAGCAACCTTATTGTGTTACTCTTTCTGTTCTCTATTTCGGTTTTGGTGGGTGTGAAGATGACATAGCTGCACGAAGGTTTTGTTCGCGTGCAATTCAACCGTAAGTGGTTTCCTCCCACACATCGACGATATTTTTCCGTTCACAGCGCGTCTTTATCGTCTCAACAAATCGTCACGTCTTCACTTCCGCTTCTTGATGGCTTTGAAATTCTTCCAACGTTGGATAGCGTGGAAGTGATTTTTTTAAAATTGATAAATATGAATACATCTGATACTTTTAAGGAAATAGCTGTGCGCATTCTTTAACTGTTTTACCTTGACGTCGCATTTTTTGATGTCCAGCGGTTGTGAGGTGGAGAAAACCCAGGCGACTCATTCTCCGATTCTGTGTTTGCTGGGAGCACTTTCGCCCGCTCCCCCATAGTTGACGGCGGACGAACAGATTTTTAAATTGCATAAATATTCGGATCATACATGCCTTGAAACGTAAAACAGCAAATTATGAGAAGTCTAGTTATGTCCCAATTTGTCAGCTTTTTAGCAGTTTTTTTATTTTTTATTTCTATTGTTTCCTATACATGCGATCTATTTCAAGCGTTTCTTGAACGCCGAATTGAGCGCTTTTATTTCATTCCACCAGTTTGAAAGCAGTTGAAAATGTTCCTTCTGTTTGGATTAGAGTCCTTCGTGTGTTTAGTCAAGTCTTGAGCTTAAAATAAAAGCCTTTCCGTTGCCAAAGTCCATTCTTAACTGCTTGTTCTTTTCTACTCCGAATTTTATCTTATGAACATTCTTTTTAACGCTAAGAGCATACTACGTACGCGAATTTCAAAATACTTCGATTTTTAATACTGGTTGTTCATTTAATTTTGAATTCTTTTCTATTGCGAAAATGATTGGTTTTGTTTTTCAAATCCGTTCGGTTTCAGGTTAATGTACTCTGCATCGGTTGTTATAAATTTATCTATTTTTTCGAATTGATTTTCGAAAAGCAATCATCACTATTTTCGTTCAGAAGGAAGATCTTCGTCAAAACATTCTCGTCTCTTGTAAGATCAGTGGGCAAACCCGTAGCGATCCTTCCAAAATTGGAGGCTCAATTGTTTTATTGAACCGAGCGGACAAACAAATTGCCCTTCAAGTGGATGAGTCAACCGAACGACGAGAACAGAGGATGTTCTGTCTAGTCTCACTAAACTAACCATCGTCTATCCTAGCGAAAAACTATATAGGCATAAGAATTTTCTCAATGCCCGGCTAAAATTGTTGTCATCGTTTACGAAATAATTTTTTTTTCTGGAACGTTTAAAAATTAAATTTCTATTAAAAAAAATAACTGTATGGATAAGTATTAATAATTGAAATGAGTGAAAAAAATGGTGGTAAGATTTTGTAGAGCGTTTTACGTTTCGAGGTTTTTTGGTACCTCATTTCTAGGAACTCCTATCTGGCACCCAACTACCAATTCAAACCATGGAGAACTTCAGCTTGCAGTATTTGCCATCGCGTGCCTCAGACGATCTTAATTAACTTGCCTTTAAATTATTTCATTGAATGATTTATGAAGCGCGTATTTAAATGTAACCTTTGGAAGTAATCTAGACAGTTGATTCTCCGCACATATTTTCCCCTTAATTTACTCCTTCCCTCTCGTAAAACCACCGAGTGTTCAAATTTCTTGCATTCTTAAAATCGTATCTCTAATATAAATAATTTCCACAAATTTATTCGCCGGATTATTTTTCGCTTGTAGCTAATTTGTTTGAGGAACATGACTTTTGAGACAGTTGAACGTCTCCGAACGGTTCAATTAGCATGCCAGATATCGTTTTTAGCCGTGTCGGTTATAGTCGGGTTGAGCTTGTGTTATTTCGGTGGTGCCCCCAAGGAGCTCCATACTCCCGACCTCCCCACCTATTTTATCGTTCTTTTCCTCGAACTGTGACGAGAAAAATATCCCTTGGCGACTTCTAATTAATTGTGTCACCTATCCGAGCTATTTCCAACTTCAAAAGGGAGTTAGTGAGTGCAGCTTTCGAGGAAGAATAACTGTCCACCGTCCGCAGACTACAACACCATTTTGAACGGTCGCTTTTTGAACTTATTAACGTTTCAAGAGCGCACGCCTTTTTCGTATTTGTGGGCGCTTTAGAAATATGAACGTATAAAAACGCTGCAAATTATTGTGCAGTGGTTCATCATTCCTCTGCTTCAATCGTGAAAGGATTCATGGAAAGCCATCCACTGTACAGTATCTAATCCAAATTATTGTTTACTTTTCCCTCTACAATCATGTTGGTAACTAAGTACGAAATCCTTGGCAACTATCGTAATTTTAAATATTTTAAATTTTCTCAATTACTTGATTTAAAATTAAAGAAAGTTGATTCTTGAAAGTAAAGTTAAGCAAGTAAAAAAGTTGCTTAACGATACAGTTAAGAGTTTATACGATGAGTTGCTACGAATATAGAACGAATTTTATAGCCACGAAAAAACAAAATTCTCGCGTTATACCATCATGGCAAATTGTTCAAAACTCGAAAATTCCACACAAAAGCTGTGATAACTGAAGGACCATTACGGCTATCGACTCCGTTATGGTCTCATTCGATTCAGCGTCAAAAAAATCTAAATAAATTGATACTAAACACACCTATGTCCTAAGAACCTAGAAAATACAAAAGGCCTCCCTTAAAACTCCCCAAAAATACCCTTAAAATTGAGGTATTGGTTTGGCTGAAGAATTGAGCTATTCTCAGACTAAGAATGACTATGTCTTATAGTTTCCTTAGAAAAGGGTTGACAGCGGACGGGCAGAATTTTTCAAATTGGATATTCGAATTCTAAAGCTTTGAAACGTAAAAACTAAATTTTGCAGGGGGCTGAAAAACTTTTTTTGAGAGCTATTACAATGGTTTATGATTATTATAATAATAAAAAACCAAAATTGGAATATCGGACGAACTCGCCTCCGGATCTCGGTGGAGTATGAAGATGATACGAGAATTGCAAGATGTTCGGTTCTAACCTAGTCTATTCCGGTTATTGTGATTAAGGAAGAGTCAATTTAGCCCATCCTAGTCACAGTCTAAACAGACCGTTTAATGCTCACAACTGTTCGCATCCTTTACAATGGTTGAATTCGCCCGTTAATATCCACTCGCTAAACTGCTATTTGCATTATTCAAACCTTCCACGGTTCTATGTACAAGAATACGTAGAATACAATTTCAGTGCAAGAAATTAGCTTTTCGACTCTGGTTTAGCTTCGAAATTCGGTCGACGTCGCTTGATGCCAGATTTTTCCCATTATTTTTCCCTGTCCGTTCGACCGTTGGTCATTTCTAGTAATAGATATTGTAATTGCGAGTACGTCAGTTCTCAAATCTTTTTGGCAGCCGTTTTGAGTATAGTCGGCCAAAAAGAATTTTGGCAAGTCTCGCTCTGCTCCCACTTTCTGTTGAACATATTTTCCGCCATTCAACGTTTCACTGTCAAGGTCAAAGCTTCTCCGAATCACAATTTTCCTTTTTTCGAGTTAGTAATAACTTCAAATAATCGTACTGGGTTGGTGAGGGGGAGAAGAACTAGGCGACTTCTTGATTTTCATGTTTTCGAGTAGTTTCGCCCCTTCGGGCATCCTCAGGGCGATGTGGAACCATAGGTTACCACAGCCGAAGGGGCGAAAGTACTCGGCCAGTAAATAAAATAAAAAATCGGAGAACAAGTCGCCTAGTTCTTCTCCCCCTCACCAACCCAGTACGATGAGAGATGCGACGACTCAACCAATAACTACAAATAATGTTTTCTGGAGTCCCTTTAGAGCATTATTGTGACATAATACGCTGAAAACTAAAACCATCGCGTATTAGGTTTGATCCAATATATTTTCTCCTAGCATACGTTTGTTGATTGTCAGAACAACATAAGTTAGTAGGTAAAATGTTGAACTTTTCCTAATCTTGTTTTTTTGCCGAGCGATTTTTCCTTTTTGTCAGGTATGTCGAAGTATTGAAATTTCTCGTGTTTATTACTCTGAAGATTTCTTTCGATCTAAAGCGCGCAAAAAATGGAAATCGGAAAATGTGCTAAACGTTCGACTAAGAAAAAGGACAAAA
The DNA here is from genome assembly GCA_037159825.1 of Tupiocoris notatus. Lineage (NCBI taxonomy): Eukaryota > Metazoa > Arthropoda > Insecta > Hemiptera > Miridae > Tupiocoris > Tupiocoris notatus. Next base: position 328,463 of record JASJUZ010000338.1, read on the forward strand.
CCCGGACGAAATTGCCTATTGTAAATTTCAGATTCACGTTGAACAACAAAAAACGTATTAGAAAAAAAATAAGCGTTTCTTTTATGTCACCGCAGAATGTACGCGAGGGCATAGATTGAACAAGGGAACGCGATAGCGAGATAATAGCTGGTCCTAGATATAGTTACGGCTCTGTACTCATAATAATTTAAAGGTGAGTTAAGATGTATAAGTGCAATATTTTTCTGTATCTGACCTTTGATTTTCGAATACTCAACCCAATTTTATGACAGACAACTTTCAAACCACCGTCTCGAATAGAGTTGACCTTATTCCCGACGCTTCAAATTTATTCAAATTTTCACAGATTGCCTTCAAGAATCAGGTGATGATTGTTTGGCGACCGTTCCAAAATCAATTTCCATCGTAATTAGCTACGTTTCAAACAATCCTATTTCGCTTTCAAATTTTTCAAATCTCACAAATGTTCGTTTTCCCCGGGCTCTGATCCCGTTTTCCTGAAATTGCGCTAACTTTCGAGCGTCTCGGCATAATTTTCTGTTTCGCCTGTCTCACCAAAGCCACGATTTGCGGGTTGCGACGCGTCGGAACCTCATTCGGTGGCTATTGGAAAAAGATGCCGGGTGATTATAAAATTATCTGCCGCCGTTGTAAAGGAGTCGACGGAAAACGTAACGGTTTGGATTATTGCTGCTTCTTTTGCAACCGGTAACAAGTTTATTCTTGCGTTTAGATCTCTTATACCGCTATTGTTATTCGAGCAGTTTGATCGGCTGAACACGAGGAGCGTAATCTGACTGTACTGGAGTGGTCTTCGGACAGACCAGATCTCGTCTTGTTTTCGAGGGCAATAATCAACTTTGCTAGACCTGATAAGCCCGAATATCTAAATTGAAAATCCGCTCACCAACTGCAGCTGTTCCGATTATGATCGTTGTGTTGGTGGTTTCTTTTGCGTTTTTATACCAACAGGCCCGAATCAATACGGCTCAAACGAATTCATGTACGCAATATTGTTTTCTCCCATTTTCCTAGAAAGAATTTGTTTACGAATTTGGAGACGCGGTTGGAAAAATTATTCTCGGCTCTATTTCGGCTCAGTGAGCTCGAATTTCAAAAACCAACTAGATATTTTCACCGCGGACTTTTTGTCGTCGCTATGCTTAACATTAGCGCAAGTCGTGCCATTTCCCGCCAATTCTAACGCGTAGTAATTTTCTTTCAAGGGGTAAAGAACCGCCAACGCCTAAAATGGAATGTCCATTCTTGAGGTAACATTTGCACGTTCCGAAAAGAACCGAATCATTTCATTGTATGAATTACCTAGGTACGAACAAATTCAGGTACGTCGCGTAAATCCAGTTACACAGCTCGGCACGATCGACCACGCATTGTTGATCGATTTATCATCTTCGGTACCAACTTTGATCAAACTGTTAATTATTATTCGTCGATGACGAGTTACAGTCGAATGACCCGCATTTATCTTTCTGTTGCAGAGTTGCAGGTGCTCATACTCTCGATCCGAATAACATGGTTGACGCCGCCGTTCTTGAGAAGCTCGAAGCTGGCTTCAAGAAGCTCGAAAGCTCGGATTCGAAATCCCTTCTGAAGAAATACCTTACCAAGGATGTATTCGAGAAGACCAAGAACTTGAAGACGCCGTCGTTCGGCTCGACTTTGCTCGACGTTATTCAGTCCGGTGAGTCATTAATTTATCAATTGATATTGGGATATTTGCATCGGTTTTTTATTCCAAACGTAATCATCGATGATTATTGGACATTCATCGTACGTACGTCGAAATCGTAAAATCCAGTGGTGATATATATCGACAGTACTTCGATTTTTGAGTCGGCGGACAGTTAAAACCAATTATTAAATCGAGAAACTCATTCAAAGGTCGCAACGTTCGTACAAGAAATATTAGTACGGTGTGTCACCCATAATAGACAGAAAATCAAGCGTTACTCGCTCGTCATAACGAACATTTTAAGGCCTCAAACTTTGAAAAATCAAAATAGAAAAAACCTTGGACGCATAATTATGTTTTGGAAGTATTGTGTGTTATCCGGAATTCGGAAACGGCTAATATTGCACACCCACCTGGAAAATATTTTCTACTAATTTCGAGAAAAATGAATATCGGTTATATGACATTATTTCTTACTTTTAGACTGCTGTCACACAGACGCTTGTTCTAGAAGTGTCTCTATGAAAAGTAATTCTAAAATTCGCTCGATTTCTGGGCGATACTCTGGCACAAATTTGTGTTTCATGACTATAATAGTATGCTCGAGCAATCAAATTCGTTGTAAACAAGATGTAACTGAACTGCATTAAAACGAACATGAAAGTCCATACAACTCTACTCTCGTTTTTTTTTTTTTTTTTTTTTTTTTGTTTTTTTTTCAGAATTGTCTTATTATCTCTCTATTATTATTTTCTCTATTATTATCCCGCTATCCCTATTTTTATCTCTCTTAACTTTTTTAATCTCTATTCCGCGCCAAACTTGAATAGAGCTTTTGAAATAGTTCAAAATTAATCTCTAATGCGCAAAATCTGGCGTAAAATTGAATCGAACTATTTAGTATAAAATATCATTCAACTTTGACTTGACTGTCTTCGGTTTTTAAAGTTTTAGCTGGAAACATTTTTGAGACTTCCAAGCCTCCGGGTAAAGCTTTGGCATTGCGTGACTCCAAGTTTTCCTATTTTGACAGCTATTACGACGTTCGCTACGAATATATAACCTTCGATCGAAAAGGATCGATGATATGGAACTGGGTTGAATTTGAATCTTTTATTTCGACGATAACACGTGTCGTTTGAACGAATCACTTTTATTCCGAATTGACTCAGTATTCGGTAGGTACTATATTACACGAAATGAGACGATAACGGAGTCGATAGCATAATGGTTCTCGAATAGTCGCAGCTTTTGTTAGTAATTTTCAAGATTTTGAATAAATTTCATGATGGTATAACTGGAGAATTTATTGGGCTATAATAATCGTTCTATAATAGATGGAATGGTCATAAAACACACTCTTAAGCTCTATCGCCAGGCGTAATATTAAATTTTTTTTTGAACTTTAAATTGGATTATTCAGAAAAAGAAAAATTATTGGAAATAACATAGTTGTTAAGGAGTTTCCCCTTATAGTTACCAATCTGTTAGGTGGAAACATTCACCAATGTTCGGATGGTTTTCTTCTATTTAAATTGAAGCAGAGGAATAATAAACCATTGTACAATCATTTGCAGCATTTTTATGTTTGTGTGGCCGAGCACTTTCGTCTCTTAGAGCATTCTCAGAGCCATTATGTTTTTCCATCCCACAGGTTTCATGTGCTCTAAATTCTGTTACCTGGAAGCTCTAGATACCGTGCTCCCAGTATTTTCACTACTGGTGTGAAGCCACGTCAATCAGACTCTGTTAATTGTCTGCTTTGGCTGTCATGTACCTCGGGAAACACGGGAATTCCTATTGATGTAGCCATCTTCTCTTTTAGAATCTCTTTTCATTTTGAAAAAAGGCGTCCGCCAATTTTATGATCAATAAAGGATCTTGGTTACCTAATCACTTGATCTGTTGCTTGAAAATATTTTCTCCTTATAGATACTAGAAATGTGGCATAAGTACCATTCGAAAAACCATTTGGAAAATGACGATACTCAAAATAAAATCGCTTCTTTCTCTCGTAAAGATCGGTTGCACTTTTTTATTGGCCGTGCCATCCTCTTAAAAAGTAGTTGCCTCACACTTCAAGCTCTTCGTTGATTCATTCGACTGTGAAACTTATCTCAACTCTGCAGCCTTGCTCTAACCTCGCTCGAACAGTCAGCCATCAATTTTTTGCACTCTGCCACTCGATTTTCTTCCAGAGACATTCTTTGCGTCGTCTCGTGGCATCAATTTGTTCTAGCACCGATTTCCATTGTCATCTCATCGGGCATAAATGCTAGATAATTCAAAATTCGATATTAATTTTAATTCTAACTTATCCTTCTATTTCAAATATGTGACGAATTTGACCTTGACAGATGAGCGATTTTCGTTTACCCTATTATGACTCAACATTACATGGTTATCGTTATAATCGTTCTCCCGCACTATTCAAGATTACCTAGCATAATAATGTCCGGGGGTTGTGAGGTGGAGAAAAACCAGGCGACTCATTCTCTAATTCTTTATTAGCTGGCCGAGCACTTTCGCTCATTCGGGCATCCTCAGGGCGACGTGGAGCCATAGGGTCACTAGGGACCATAGGGTGGTTTTTCTACACGTCACAACCCCCGGACATCAAGAAATGCGACGAGAAGGAAAAGTAGCATGATAATGTTTACTTTTCGACGGCAAACGTATTCTCTGTCACCATCGTTCGAATCGTTGGCTCATCGCGCCTCAGAATTTGGGCGCTTGCCCTGCACGAGGCTCCAAGTCATTCAATTTCTTGGTCCAAAATTGGACCTCCGTTTGTCATCCATACTCGAATCTATATTTACGGCTAACGTGCCTTCTGAATTGGATTAATTACGTCGGTAATGCTATTGCTTTAAAGATAGAAGACAGAGATTGCCACGAACTTCACCGATTTTAAGTGTGAATTATCATCGATTTCAGCGATTAGGCCATCATCAGTAATCTTACAACATCGCTTCAATTTATACCTACCGATGTTTTACAACATTGATCTGGAAAAATCGCGCGCCTTTGTTCTTTAGCTTGTCAGAAATCGAAAACGTCACCATCTCTTGATTAAATTTGACGGACGAATTGCTGAAAAAATAGGCCAACCCGTAAAGCCACGCAACGTAGTTCTATCTCACGCGACCGTAGACAACAACTAAAAGGCCGATTTTAATGACCTATGCGGTTTTATACCTGGTGGCATCGGCAGGCAGATAGTAAAAGTCACGCGAGAGATAATTAACTTATTTTATTATGCGCGAATAATCTGCGCCAGCTATTACATAGCGTTGGTGGAAGAACGAGAAGTTGCCTACCGCATTCATGTCCGAACTGCATTTGACTGTCATCATTTTCCGTCATGGAATTTTTACTTCCATGTTTACGTAGTAGAAGGAAGTATTGTGATCGTCTGAATAGTCGAATTCGGAACGGTGATGACTTTGGAAGAAAGTTTCACAGTACTGTACTCAGAATCACTTTCTGATCAAGTCTCTGTGGTCAAAAAAAATAGGTACATAAATCGCCGTTATCTCCGTGAAAAACGAATGAAACTTGATGAAATTTTCAGACAATGTTTTCCTAGTAAATGTGCAAAGTTAGCCAATTCTGGTTTTCGGATAACACACAGTACATCATCCTTTCAAAGTTTTTTCTGGTTCAATTTTTAGAGGCTATAAGAGTCAATATTTTCAAACGTTTGTGGTCTTTAAATGGTCATTAGGGCGAGCAGATGATGCTTGATATTTTTTATATTGGGTCACATACTGTTCCTCCACGTTGAGCTTTTTTCACGAATTCGCTAATGCGTATTTTGTATTTTGATTTTACCGGTCACAAAAATCAATATATTAGAACGTTCAAGGTCTTTAAATATTTGGGACGGCGATTGAATGATGTTTATCAGTTAGGTCACTTACAGTACTTCCGCTTTAAACTGTTATATTTAAACGCTGAGGGACTTCAAATGTTTCTTTATATCGTCTAAATGTTTTCTGATTGATATTATCGGTGTCACACGCCGTAATTCCGCCTTATGCGGTTTATTGAGTTTTTCGATTTTTACAGGTCGCGAAAAAATGTATCTTTGACGATGGAGGTCCATAAAAATTATCACATTTTACGAATGAGATTATTATTAGTATTATTATTACCTATTATTATTATATTTTTTGGGTTCTCCTAGCAAGTTTATCTATAACAGTTGCAGAGTAATAACGTTGCGCCCTTAGTACGAGCCTCTTGATTTTATTGTTGGTTTTTCCTGTTACCGATTCAAACATGAAAGTACTGTGTGATCTATGCGTAGCACTGGTTTCCTTGTTCAACAAACGTTGATGGAGAAAATGCTATTTATAATCGAAACTTGTGAGCTCTGTTAACGAAAAATCTCTTTCGATGACTCGTCCGAACCCAAGGTAGATAGATCTATCTACCTTGGTCCGAACCTACCGGTATAATTGTTTTGGAAAGGTTTTGATGTTATACTTCCCTGATGCTTCTTCTCGAATTTACTTTTTTTTCTGTCTTCAGGTGTTGAGAACTTGGACTCAGGAGTTGGTATCTACGCTCCGGACGCTGAAGCGTACACCGTGTTCGCCGATCTGTTTGATCCGATCATCGAGGACTATCACGGTGGATTCAAGAAGACTGACAAACACCCGGCCAGGGACTTCGGCGATGTCGACTGTTTCGGCAATCTCGACCCGGCTGTGAGTATCAGCTTAGAATAACAGATTACTATTACCAAGTCGTTCCTTAATGCCGCTCTAACACGAAGCCATTCGAGAGACAATTGTTAAATGGCAGCTTGCAATTATTAGATGTGTGTGAAGAATTGAGGCCATTTGAAGATGCTCTATCCATATTAGACTTGGTCTTAGCCTTGTGATTCCAACCTGCCTTTACAGGAGAGTAGAAACATTAAGAACTATTTACTTATTCTGACAGAATAGGTCAAGAAGTGCAGCTCTCACTCTCATCTGTGCACGATGGTTTCTGAGTTATTGGTTCCTGTTCAATAATAAGCTTTGGAAAAAAATTACCTAACCCACCTCAAAATATGCTTTACATTTTGAGGCGTGCAGAATTCGAGTATCCAATTAATTGGTTGCCTAATATCAATGAAAATGGATGATGCTAGAAATAATTGTTGCTTGCCATTACATATCAGCTTTGTCTTGTTTCAGGGGGAATACATCATTTCCACTAGAGTTAGGTGCGGTAGGTCCATGCAGGGCTACCCCTTCAACCCATGCTTGACCGAGGCTCAGTACAAAGAAATGGAAGAGAAAGTGTCCAGCACTTTGAGCGGTCTCGAAGGTGAACTGAAAGGCACCTACTACCCGCTTACTGGAATGACCAAGGAGGTCCAGCAGAAGCTCATCGATGACCATTTCCTCTTCAAGGAAGGTGACAGGTTCCTCCAGGTAAGCAAAATCAGCATTGACTATTGCTTCCGTTGGTTTCACCATTTCAGGGATAGGATATCGATATTGATATTTTGGTCCCGATATTTAATATTTTAATATCAAAATTCAAATTTTGATGTTATCAGGATATAGATCATTTTACCGATACTATAGATTCAATGATAACAGGATTTTTCTAAATCAGATCAGGGTTAAAAATGTATTGTCAAAAAAATGTAGGAACTTGTAGGAAGCTTGGAACTATCAGTCTTATCACAAAATTTTATTGTAACCAAGTTACCCTCGCCAGCGTCATCTACCTGTTCCTAAAATTCAAAAGTTGTCTTGAATATATTACACATAAACTAATTTTTGTGTGAATTGAAATTGAAAAAAATTCATTTTTTTCTTGTTTCAGTTTAGAAAACTGAGCATATTTTCAATATCAATAATAAAACTTTCAAAGTTTGCATTACGGACTGGATTACCCAAAATTAGGTACTCGAAGAAACCCACCCCCTTACTTTCGTCAATATTATCGAATATCGATAATTTACGCTGATATAATATAATTATGAATATTTGGTCGCCTATATTTGTATAGATGTCAATATCTATATTTTTGATATCCCATCCCTGCGCAGTATCATACTTTTTGCGCAGCGTGCCCATCAGTATAAATAGCTTAGGTCACTGCGCATACGAGTATTCTCTTCAGTTTTCGACTTGAAACTTTGGAAAACTCGATTTTTGACTTTAATTAACGATTTTAAAGTGTGTACTTAGTGCGAGAGGCTAAACAATTTTTACTATCAATGAGGCTCGTTATAATAAGTACACGCTCGTTTTAATGGAACGTAGAATCACTGAATTTTGTAGCTTGCAAAACATTATTGATGGAAGGCCAAAAGCTTATTATTCTTGAGCGATTGAACACTTCCACCTATTGGCCTATTTTTAGTTTTGCTCAAAATAATGATTTAGTTATGAAGCGTTGTTGATTCCTCTTCTTCGTTCACCTACTGCAACTGTTAGTTATCATGCTTTCATATTTTCAGGCTGCCAATGCCTGCCGATTCTGGCCCACTGGTAGGGGCATCTACCACAACGACAACAAAACTTTCCTCGTCTGGTGCAATGAGGAGGATCATCTTAGGCTGATTTCTATGCAGATGGGTGGTGACCTTGGACAGGTAAATTATTCAATTTGAAGAACAACTTCTCTTGACTAAAAACTAATTTTAGATTCCGGACATCTAATTTATATTCAACATGATGCTCAGAATTCGAGCGTCGGAGCGTAGAAACATGAAAAATATTTCTTGATTATGTAAAAGCTTGCTCATTTGTTAAATTAGATATTGCGTACATTAGGAACCCGAAAAAGTGTTTTCATACCTTTTTTATTTCTCAATATATTGGTTTATCATTCAATAATGAACCACTGTAATCTTACCACTGTAATTGGTTTTCAATAGCACTTTCTCGATTCTTGAAACGTGAAACCGCTCGTAGACACGTGTTTTACTCATGGCAGCATCCCATAAGCTGTTCTGAACATCTCAATCGTTTCTGCGTATTTTTCCCCAACAGAAAACGAAATTTCATGGCAGCACGTGGCTCCCAGGAGTCGGCCATGACACGTTTTCTCCAATGGAAAAGTTATTTCACTAAAAAATCCCTTGGGCGAACGGGAGCTTTCACAGCAAAGTGGCTTTGCATACTTACTTGAAGGGTGTGCGTTTTTTGTTAACTGTTTAAAATAACATGTTGACGAGAAAAAACGAATAAACTGTTACACCAATTGTAAATCAACACTTAAATAAAAACAGGACGGTCTCTCCACATGGAAAATGTATTAATATTTTCCCATCAAGTTATGTTAACCATAGGCATTTTTTCAATTACCATCAGTTAATTTTTTTCTTTGAAAAAACAAAATTCATCTAAGAAAATCTCATTGGCAGCCCCGCCAATAATCATGAAGCTTCCTGAATAGATGATTTTTTCTGCAACAGAACCTGTTCTGGGGTTGAAAACCAGGTGACTCATTTTCCAATTCTTTATTTTGCTGGTGGAGCACTTTCGCCCGTTCAATCATCTTCAGGGCGACGTGGAGTTGCTCAGAAGGGGAATAAAGAATCGGAGAATGAGTCGCCTGGTTTTTCTCCCCCTCACACTCCCCGGACATGAAAAACATCGCGATGACGTGGAGCTAAAGAACTTGCAATCAACTAAAATCAGACTAAAACTCCTGTGTCAGGATGTAAAATCTGACAATCTATTCTTTAAGTTTCCAGTACAAATAAATTTTCATACGTATTTCTTCGTTATCATAACTTACTCGGAGAAACTGCCGCTATCTAAACCCATATGACAATAACCTAGAAGGTGTTTTTGTTTCATAACTTACTCATCATGTGAAGAAATAATTTTTATCGAGGATTCTACAGGTCATTGTATTCGAATTTACTCTCATTTGGGTATCGTTTTTACCTTCAGGTTTACAGGCGTCTCGTATCGGCCGTCAATGACATCGAAAAGAGGGTGCCGTTCTCCCATAACGAAAGGCTTGGTTTCCTGACTTTCTGCCCCACCAATTTGGGAACAACCATCCGAGCCTCTGTCCACATCAAACTGCCTAAACTCGCTGCCAACAGGACCAAACTCGAGGAGATCGCTGGGAAATTCAACCTCCAGGTGAGCTAGGCTTTAGAAATTATTTTTAGCCGCAATGATCGCTAGATGTGAACTGTGGCATTACATTAATTCTACCTCATGAAAAAGATTGATCGACTGTTGATGCTCACTGCATTAGCTTTGTTTAGTAAATTGATCTCTTGAGAAAGATTTAGTAGCGATTAGTTTACTAATTGATTGCTGATAATACTCAAATTCAGTGAAAATCACTCAAATTTACCAATTGTACAACAACTATTGTCGCGGTCCATATCGCACCCATTGTGGAATAATGGAACAATGGAACAGCCATTGTGAATTTTGATTTATTATTAAATTATAAACCATCGTAGTCGCTCACTAAAATTAGAATTTCCCCCAAAAAATAAATCTTGACCTGACAATGACAACAAATCCGTTGGATAAATCGTTACCTTAAATTTAAGCTTTTCCTTGCTGTTGCGTTTTTTGATGTCCATGGGGTGTGAGGAGGAGAACGAGTAACCTTGATTAAATTGATAATTTAAGGGTATTTTTGGGGGGTTGAGGGAGGGGATTCGTATTTTCGAAGGTTTTTTTGGTCAAAGGTGTGTTTGGTATAGATTTCTATAGATTTTGGAACTCACGATAGCATTTTGTTAGGTGGAAACGTTCACGAATGTTCGGACAAATTATAATTGAATCATAATTGAAGCAAAGCAATAATAAACCATTGTACATCATATATTATGCAGCGTTTTTGAGTTGTATATTTTTTCCATCGACGATCTTGACCTAAATTGGACTTCTTCTTTTACTTCACGGACAACTCACGAACTTGTGAAAGAGCAAAACGTAATCTCCAAAAAATCAGTTTTTTGAGTTGTTCCCATATTCCACGAGGATTGCGATATAATTATATTAACCGCAGTCAATTATTTTCTCTGTTAATAACGAGTGGTTTTGCTTTTTTGTAGGTCCGTGGCACACGTGGAGAGCACACGGAAGCTGAAGGTGGAGTCTATGACATCTCCAACAAGAGGCGTATGGGTCTCACCGAGTTCCAGGCCGTCAAGGAGATGAACGACGGTATTGCAGAGCTCATCAAAATAGAAAAGGAATTGTAAAGCAACTAAAACCAAACAGCATTCTCTCAACTACCCATTTGCTACTCGCAGTCCCTTCTCCCACCCGTACCCTCTTGGAGTTGTTCTACGAAATGAAAAAGTTGTCAAAAAAAAAAAAAACATTCATTCATAAAATGAAGGACAAAAGTATCGCAACTCCTCCCACACTAGCACCGAGCGAATTAAACCAAAACGGTTAGCTTGTTATTCACAGTAGGTATATTTACTAGCTTAGGTAGGTTAATATGCTTATTCCTATTTTCCCTTTTGTTACTTTTTATCGGAAAATCTCAATTTCACCAAAGTGTTTCGGCCCGCATTGGTATGAGTTCAACGTGGCGCCGAGCCTGCTACTGAGAAAATGGAAAGGAAGTGATAATAATCAATGTTTGGATGTGTGAGGTTCTGAAAATGATGAAGCGATACAGTTGGTTTCATATTTGTTGAAACTTTTTCTTGTACGATAACAAAAAAAAAACAGGATAATTGAAGTTTTATGGTGTACAAAAAAATACATTAAAATGTGTTGGAACTGTTTTATTTTATATTTTTCCCGGATATTCATCTCGACTGTTGGCACGTGGATGAAGAAACAATATTAATGATAGCAATGTTGATATAGGAACTACAATACTCCTGTTAATCTCATAAACATGGAAGTAAGAAATTTTAAACTGGTGATGGAGAATAGTAAAAAAAAATCAACTTATCAGACAATGGAAAAATCAACTGAAAAATACAACATAATATAATTGAAAGGAACTGAAAATGTGTCTACATGTTTTGAACAAAATAAACATTATCCTGGAAACGTAAATGTAAATGCTGTGTCTTGATGGTTTTCATAAGTGGCTATGGTCGGTTGGTTTCCTAATTCGCTTCCCTGTTATTGCGGCGGATCATGAATATTAGGTACCTTAAATCTTAATCGGCACATTCGGCCAAAATATACAACTAATTATTAAAATTAAACATAGGAACATTGGGACGCTGCAGTGGAGTATTTTTAGCAACAAAAAATTATCCAGAGAACGACAAGTGAATTCTTGGAAAACTATCTCCGAGCCTAGCACTCACTAGGAACTATCTCCAGTTACAATTTGTTTTAAAACATTTTCTAAGCATAATTATGCTCGAATTGGATAATCGTGATGAATACTTTTGATTCTGGACAAGAGGAATGGGTAACAAGTTAACAGCTATGACTAGAATTTATCGGAAAAATCAAATGAGGTGATCGCGCTCCTGATGAATGTAAGAACGAACTCGATACGATCGACTCATCGTATATATCTTGTTGCAAGATTGGACCATAATTGCAGCTTCACTTGGTATAATACTTACGGGAATGACTTCAGTTTCCAATCAGGAGAAACAAAACACCGGTCAAATGCATGAAAAATAAAAATTATGAGACCCAGTTGGTTGACACTGGAACTCTCAATTTCAATCAAATGTTGCGGATCATTTTTGCGCAAGGAACTCAACGAACGCGCAGTAAGGGAACTATTTCAGCGAATCGCTTATTTTTTCAAATCGCCACACTAGTTATAGAAATTACAATTCAGGTTGGTCTCTAATAAGTAATCCAACTTATGACAATGCTGGTAACATTTCATCAGCGCCACAGTAGTTTCCGCACATCTCATTTTTTGGGTGCTGTGATTTAATTATCTGCACTTATAAAAAATAAGCATTGAAAAAATAATAATAGGTAATATGCTCGTCATAGAACAGAGTAGTGATGCAGAAAAATAGTTAGTACCACGCATTTCACCATTTCATGGTTAGAAATGCCACACATCTCAGTGTAATGGTAAGCAACAGTTCAATTTCCTCTTCTTTTTTTGTCTTCTATTTCACCTCTACCTACTATTTTCATTTCTGTTAGCCAATATCAAGCTCCTAGAACTATTTAAAGATGTTTCCTCAATGTAGAACTTTCAGTTGTAAGATTGTTTACTGATGACGCCAAAATCGATAAAACAATATAACTCATTTAAAATTAGTGGAATTTGTAACAATCTCTTCGCATCTTATCCACGTCAATTCCCTCATGTTTTCAAATTAAGCACCGCTACTAAACTATTGAAAACGTCAAGTTTGGAATGTAATTGCTTGGAATATTCTGTGTTGGAGGAATAAGGAAATATTAATCATGAATAAGTAGTTTAAGGTGATACTGGTTTTTGTGTACAAATTCACCGTCTCATCCGAAGCTGACGAGCACATCTCAATGGCGCACACCGGTGAATTACGCGCATCTTTTCGATTTCTTATGATTTTCATGAAGAAACACCTTGATTTTCAAAAAGACGCACTAAAAATGGAATTTGCCGTTATCAGCACGTGTGCATATCGGTGTCCTCAATTATTGTCCATGTCTCAAGAGGTTTTTGAAACTAGCAATATGTTCTTGTCCGATGAATTTTTCTAACTATATTCGTGTCCTTCAACTATGTGTGTTCTAAGAGGCTACTGATATTTTTTGTTATTTGACTGCATATCGGTGTCATCAATATAATGAACTTTTCAAACTTTTGTTATATCCGTGTCCTCAGTTATCAGTGTCCAAGGATAGGCCAGATATCTAGTTAGCGCTAAAGACCGAAATAACTGAGGACTCAAAGAATCCTCCCCCACAAAACCTTCCCTTTGGGCGCAAATATTTGATAACACGATTATACGTTTGCAAATTATGAAGGAAAAAATTTACACTCGCATATGGATGTGTATGGGTGTGTTTTGTGGAGGGAGGATTCTTAGTTTCCTCAGTTATTCTAGTCCTAAATAATGTTTTAACACCCGTATATTCGTGTCCTCAACAATCCAGCTGTTTAAACCTGTTTAAAACAATAATCTTTTTGGGAAAGCTTTTTAGCTTTGGAAACAGATATTTGAGGACACGATGATACGCTTACATATCACTTTTGTTGAGTACGACTTCTAAATTTTAGACACCGTTATCGTAGGACACTAAGTAATGCGAATGTCTTTGCATGAAAAAAAGCGTGTACCAGTTAGTCTTTGGACACGGATCGCTTATCAGCTGGTACCCTCACAGAAAATCATCGAAAACCGTTGAAGACAGCTCTCCTGAAAAAAAGCTAAAATGAGATGTGCGGAATTACTGAGACGATTTCTCGTCTGTGGATTATAATTATTTTGGTGAGGTAACGTTTTGGTCTACATGGGTAACCATGGAGTAGTAAATAACTATCTGAGGCCGAGGCGGTTCATTGTTGATTGAATCCATGGCGTGAAAGCGGCGACTCTTGTGTACACGCCTGGTCGGTTCCGCTTGGCGCATCCATCACCCCAGGAGACGACGCCTGCTAAGACGAATCTTCCTGTAAATTGGAAGGTTGGCTAATAAAATATTTATTTACGCCTAGGCTCTATTTTCCAAAAATTTTCTGATGGGATCACCTCGCCTTTTTAACAGCTCTTTCAAGAATCTCACTTTAAAATAAGGCAGGAAAACTATTTCTGTCTTGGGAAGCTAGAATAGTTGAACAATCGACTATGTACTCTGTTGCTATGTTTGAGAGTATGAAAAGGTTCAAATAATACCACAGTGCTTCGGACTTGGTGATTTTGAAATGTGTTTCACTCATCTGTAGAGTGCTTGATCCTTTGGGTGGCAGCATAACCTCTCGAGCAGCAGCCTAGGGACCAATCTATCCAAAGATATCTCCAGCTGTCAAAGCTTTCCTGCCGCAACTCTCACGCATCTCAATTTTTGTCAAACATTTTCCAGGGGAGGTGGAAGAGAGGGCCACTTGGTCCTAACCTCCCCTGGTAGATAAATAAAAGCACGTCAACAACAACAACTTCAACTTCTACAACAACTGAACCTTTGCGACTGAATTCCTCTATTCTATCCTCACTCTCGTACTCACAGACTATAGCTGGTATGGGATCTGTGACAAAACAAATGTTTGGCTGCAACCGAATAGCTGGGTTGATATCTCGACGGTCCTGATCGCGTTTAGTCTCTTCAATCATTACCGATTGCGAAATAGTAAGTCTTCCAAATAATTCCAACGCACGATGGCATTGGAGTCATTGCGGTTTAGGCCGTCATAATATGAACGGCTGACTCTTACCAACCTCAAGCTGACGTCCTCATATTTCTCTCGTCTCTCATTTCATCTGCAATCAGGCAGTAAAACTCGATAACTTAGAGTTGAAATACTGTATGACCTACCATCTTGTTGGCAAGCGAGCGGACCTCCAGAATCGCCCTCGCAGGCGTCAACGCCGCCTTCCAGAAGACCAGCGCAGAGCATAGTGTCCAAAATGTTCTGATCCCGTCCTCCATAGACATCTCTCTGGCGACATGTGGACTGGCTCAGCAACGGAACAGATGCTGCTCTGAGAGTTGGAGATAAACTCTTGGAATCACCGGCTGTTGAAAAAATTAGCCGATTAGGAAACCATCCGAAGCCAAGTCGGGTCTAAGCGATCAAGAATTCATACGTATTAATATGTAGTTTTGATTTTGTCGTCCCAATGTATAGTAAAACAAAAATTTAAGGTTTTCCTACTTGGTTTTGAAGTTTGCGGGGGAGAAAAACTGGGCAACTCATCCTCCTTTTTCTTTATTGCCCGCCGAGCAATTTCGCCCCTTCGGGCATCATCAGGGCTTTGTAGCACCATTGGTAGCTACGGCCCTGATGATGCCCGAAGGGGCGAAAGTGCTCGGCGGGCAATAAAGAAAAAGGAGGATGAGTTGCCCAGTTTTTCTCCCCCGCAAACTTCAAAACCAAGAAGATATGAAGCGACTACCCAAAAACGAAGGTTTTCCTATCGATTTTTTTTTTTGCGTAAACGAAGAACGGTTCGAGCGGTCTATCTTTAAATGGTTAAGATTTTAGCCACGATTGAAATTGAATTATTCAGCGGGGAGGCATCCTCGAAAATTCTTTTCTGATGACCGGTAGGTTAAATTTTCCTAGAATTCTATTAATTTTTTTTTTTTTTAAATTATAAATAGATGAACCTTTTTTTTATATTTTGGTTTGCCAATCTTCTTTTTGAATTTCGCGGTACGCCATTACGGTTAATATCATCGTGTACGTAATAGTGTGTGTAATTTGTTTCTGTGTAAAAAGTAAGAGAGGACCATAAATATATGGTCCTATTTTTGCACAGATTTGTGAATAAAAGTTCGTCAATCAATCGTTCGATTTTCAAGCAATCAATTATCTATTATGAGTTCGTTTTTGGCTAGGCCCCAGCAACTTGGCTGTCATTCGTTTTTGGCTTATCTATGGCTGAGCTAACGAAAAATATCTTCGTGCCAACTAGGTATTAGGTAGGGAGAGACTCACGTTTTTGAGCTCCCCATCCGGTCACTGTGCACCAGGCGCCTTCACTGAATCCAATGTCCGTTTCTGGTAAGCAAATTGGCTGGACGAACTGGTTAAAATCGATACCAGTTTCGGACGATGCTTTAACTTTAATTAAAGCGATGTCATTGCTGTGAGGTCCGTCTGGAAAAATAGAATCAATTTTGATGAGGAACGCGTCAGCGATTTTTAAAAATTCATCAAGGTATATTGAGAATGGTGCCACGTTTTTTGTTATAATTTCTCCTCTACGCTATAATATAACAGAATACCGTACCAAAATTTGAGCTTTGTCCTTGTAGGCAGATAAATTGTACACAAAATGACGTCCAAAACAATAAAAATCGAGCAATTTTCCCAGATGTTATAAGCTCGCCAAGTCATAAGTTTTTATTTTCGCGAAAATCGACCGTTTCTCCGGATATGGGGCCGTAACTACTGGATGATAGCTACGATTAATGATAGCACGATGTATTAATACTGATGCATCGCGAAAGATCGATCAAGATTGTGAGGATTAGCGCAGAAGCATTGTTTTTCTCAGTCTGTTCATTGTTCACGTTCGTAATTGAAACGTAATAGTTAAATCGCGCCTTGATCATTATTTCCACATCGGACACAACAATTACTTTGATCTCCAGGGGTTGTGAGGGAGAGAAAAACCAGGCGACTCATTCTCCGATTCTTTATTAGCTGCCCGAACGGGCGAAAGTGCTCGGCCAGCAAATAAAGAATCGGAGAATGAGTCGCCAGGTTTTGCTCCCCAGCACAACCATTGGACATTGAAAAGTAATCGCATTTCTTTCTTCAATCCCCATGTATTATTCGTATATTTTATTTCATTTTTTTTATTTATTATTTTTTTTTTTTTTTTAGTGCAGTTACTTTTACAGTTTTATTAACATTATTATTACTCTCTATGTCAGTTCGAATAATCCTACGCAAGTAAGTTAGATTGAGCTGACTCAGCAACAGTACGCGTCAATACGAATTTCACCTTATCCGCGTAAACCGCGAGAAGAAAAATCACAACATTTTATCGACAATCGAATCCATTCGATTTAAATAAAAATCAATTCAACGCATAATTAGATCAAAATCGCATAAAAACTGTAGGTTGTTAGATTTACGCGGTTTCAGCTCTGGTTCGCAAGTCTCGGCAGCTAAGGAACGCGCTTCATCGGATGAATGGTGAGGTGCACCGCGTCTGCGATGGAGACGTGAGCGAGTGAACGGTGCTCGGAGCACCTGTTAGCTGCCGGAGCAAGAAGCTCGACTAGGCAGCCAGAAACAAACAGGAGGTTAATGCCGCTAGTCAATGAACGGTTTGTTGGGGAAGTGGAATCCGCCTGCGCCGCGGGTACGCCCCTCAGATTCAAAGAGGGTCCGTTATATTCACTCCAGCTCTAAGCCCCTCCTGCGCTCCTAATGTGGATTTTCTTTCGGGTGGGGCAAATGGGAGCACCGATTCGGGAACCGGCCGTTCCCACCTTTGCGTTCCTGTATCCGTAATCCCCCGAGTCTCCTTCCCCTTCGGTAAAGACGTCTTCCCGCGTCCTTCTTCGATAAAACCCTCGTCAGTGATTGTTATGTTTTTGTTTTTTTCTCATCCCGAGTTTTTGCTCTTGAAAGAGCTAAAGAAAAGAGAAGAGAGGCCGGGCAAGGCCGAAGCCAAACCGAGGGATCTTTAGTCGGAGACTGGGCTCGTAGCCAAGACTACTGGAGAAGAGTACTGACTCATCGTGTCTTACCCTTTTCCAAATCATTCTCTGAACTATCAATATTTATCAATGATTTATAATCGTTTTTTTGTTTTTTTTTTTTTAATAGCTGAAAACTGAAAAAAGTTGAAAATGATCGTATACTGGTTTATTATTGTTTTGCTTCAATAATGATGTGAGAAGACCATTAATTTGTGATAACTTGTACGAACATTTGTAAACGTATCCATCGAACTACAAAATGGTAATTGGAAGGGAAAACTCCTTAGCATCTATTGTAATTTAATTATTTTTTATTTTTCTTGATTTCCAAATAAAAATCTGAATTTTTTGCCTTACGGTATAATTGAAGAGAGAGTTCGACGATTTCAACGATTATAGAACGATTTTTGTAGCTCCAAGAACTCTCGAGTTATACTTCAGTCCGAATTTCAGAATATCTCCCAAATTCGACTGCGAATATCTCCCAAAAAGCTGCGATAACTCGAGAACCAATAAAGCTATGCTTGTCTCGAAACGTAAAACATCTAATTCTGAGGAGGGTTAGACATTTTTGGGCGATTATATAGGTTTATTATCCAGGAGACTCAAACGTACACGAAATATGCGAATAACGCACGCGGAAGTAATGTGTGTGATAAAACAAAACGCGTCATCTCGAAATTCTGGCGTCATTCACTCGCCGAAAAACACTTCAAGGCTTTACGAACCTTCAAGACCAAGACCTTCTAACGTTTGAGTACGTTGGAATATCCAAAATTTCCAATTTCAATTATGGCCAGTGCACAGCACGAGTAGAAGATGTTCTATATTTCATAGAATTTTATCGAGTTTCACGGCCGAAATATGACGACTTACGTCACACATTGATCACAAAACAGTCAGAGTAGTTCAGAAGGTTTACTGAGTCTAGTGCTGGGCTTTTTTTCTCCAAATTCACCTCCGTTACGAATTTGACTTCGAGAACGATCCGAACCATCGTTGCCACTAAAAGCATAATCACCGATATTTACCTATTCTAAACTCTGGGTGTACGATGATCCTTTGAGGTCGGTAAGCGCGTTCATGCTGATCCTTTCCTCGTAAGCTGTGTTTGCCGACAACCAGACGTAAATGGTCGGGACGGTCGAGATTAGTGACGCAATGCGCCGCCGTCAGAACGAGAAGATCACCGACAACGGCACCGCCGCAGTGATGATCGTAGCCACGTTTCTTCGTCGAGTAGGCTTGAATTTCTACCTGCGCAATTGAACGAAAATCTATTTTACTAATTACAATAAGACGTTATGCCCGCAAATAAATTACGAGCGGTTAACAGAACAGACATATCAGACAAATGATCGATGATAAATTACACAGCTACAGGTATATAACCAATTATATGATCAAAACTCATGCGAAGGTCGCAACGCTAGTACACCGACTGTTGTCGAAAAACTAGCCAGGAGACACAAAATAGAAAAACGCACACATAAGGTATATTAATACTGCGGAAGTGGAGTATAACGATACAAGCCAAGTTTTGTAAAATGGGATAGTTTTTGTAGCGAAGACACCCAAAAATGCATCGCTAGCCCCGAAGGGGAAAAGAGGCGTAATTAACTTGTCGTTTTAAACATTAAAAAAATCTCAAGCATTCAAATATAATATATTGATTTTTACTGCAAATGGAACATAATTATGTGTACACAAGAAGAAGCTCATCACACCGAGGGCCTTTAAACATTCTAAATACAAACAATATTTGGATAACCTGGATGTGTTAAAAATCTATCGCCATTAACCTGATTTGTGCGTTTTCCTATTACCGACTCACCACAGGTTTTTCAATAACAGTTGTAGATACTAACGTTGCTAGTTTGTTGTTTCGTGCGAGTTATTTGATTTTATACTTGGTTTTACCTCTTACCGACTCAAACATGGAAGTACTGTGTGATCTGTGCACATCAGTGGTTTATTTCATTGCAATGGCAATTATGGTGGAGTCAAGTTTTTTAAACTGTATAAACATTTATAAGAACCTATATAATGTATACTGCTTACTTCTACGTTTACGATGTAAATGAAAGTATTTATTATTTAAATAATGATATTATTTAAATAATAATTAAATAATTGATTTAATTAAATAATTTATAATATTTTAATAATAATAATGGACGTATTCATTTATTTCGTTTGTATCGTAATTAGCTCTGAGTTGAGAACAATAATTTAATTCCCGATAGTAAACCTAAAAAATTAAAATACGCTAGCTAATACCTCGTCAAAAGAATTTTTTTTTATTGAAAATAATTTTCAGGTAATCAGTTTAGCTTTTCTCGTCTCGTGAAAGGGTGACACAGCGAGGAAGGTCGTCCGTTACGGACCATCGGAGTCAGTTCTCTATTCTTGTACCGTTCAAGCTTGAAATTCAGCCGAGAGGCCCCTTCTAACGGAATCTTACGGCTGCCGGTCTTGCACAATTGCTGTGCCTTGCTCAATATTGGTTAGCCTCGTGTACCATCAAAATCGGTAAGTGGGAAGCGATATGAACGAAACCTGTTGGTCACACAATAGCCAAACCGAGCAGAAACGGTCAAATTCGCACCTAGATTCAACAAAGATGATTCCTTCATGCTTAATATCGCATTTCGAATCAATAGCCAATTTTGCTCAAAATCAAACATGAATAGTTTTTACCATCCGGAAAAACTGAGTATCTTACCAATATTAACAGCTTCTGATTTCAATATTTGGGAGAATTTTCGGGAAAAGTGGGAAACTAAATTTGCAATGAGAAATTTTTCAAACAAAAAAAAATCGTTTCAGTCGACTCACTTGCCAGGGGTAGGCACCGTAAGGAGTGCTGCTGCCGCCAACAATTTTAGCACTGGCTCCCGTACTAGAACCTCGCGATGGCTGGTGAGGAACAGTTCGAGTACCGCATTCGGCTGATGACCCAGGAAATTTCGGAAATCCCCCGCTTCTCCATTGGGACTCACCCAGGAACATCGAAGGATATGAAAACACTGCGAAGAGAAAATTCGACGTAGTCATACAGATCGTTGGAATTTTTCCAGTTTTATCGCTCCAGAGACGAAATATTTTCAAAAATAGATTTTTAGCCGGAGCGTTTTAAATATAAAGAATTATCTATTTAGGTATTAAGTATTATCAAAAAATATTTACCTACTTGAGAAATACCAATCCCTATGCGGGAGAGGCGCGGTCCGTGGAAACGTGACGAGACCGAGACATAGAGTTGTCAGTAGTTCTCTTGAGCCATATCCGTTTTTCATCATGAATGACACTGGAATGCAGAGGTTTTAGAGTAGTGATAATTTTGATCACAAAAATGAACATTCTACACGACGAAATAATTCATATCTTTCACGTTTGTGTTACGTATATCGTATAGACGTAAGTACTGCAAAGAAACGCAAAAATCAATACTTTAAACGCTGGGGGGCTTGAAATTTTTTTATTGATTGACGCTTGATTTTTATTGCAGGTGTCACTCACAGTAAGTACTAACACGTAGATCGTATTTTCAGTTATTTAATTAAAGCGCTTCTGCATTTTTGGGTCTCCTTACTGTAACAGTTACTCACTTTCACAAAACCTGCCTTCTATCTTCTATATCACTCACCATACTTCTGCCATATGCGTTTTTTTTTTACTATGTCGATCTTTACAGGCCGCTAAAATCAATATATTTGACGCTTGAGGTCTTAAAATGTTTCAAATGTCGAGTGAATGACGTCTGATTACTCCTTCAAGGTATATTTTCGGTGCCGTTGCCATAAAAATGATCCCATTTCGCAAAAATTGGCTTGCATCGTTAGGCTCACCTACTGCACTTCCGAAGAATTAATCTAATTCGTGCTTTTTTCCGTTTTTGGCTCTCCTCGAGCTACTAGTTTTTCGATAACAGTCGTAGTGCGCTAACATTGCGACCAAAATATATGAGAGAGCAAATGCGATGGTTTATTATTAATAAACAAAAAAATTCTCCTGATAATGTATTTTCGTTGCTATTTATAGAACGTCGTTTACTTTCCCCGGCATATAACATTTGAGTTCCTATCTTCGCTACGTAACAGTACCATAATGGGACAATAATTTACGCATAATCTTCACCTCATCTTGCCGCCAATGACGTCATGAAGCGAATTAAGTGAATGAACCGCCGTTCATCGTCTTTTGTCAAGTGGGGGAGGCCAAGGCCCAGTCTGACATTGAACATTGGGGGTGTGGCTGCGTAGTCAGCCTCGTGCAATCAGCTGGCTGAAATCTTAGTCAGTGTGAGTGCAAGAGGGAATGGCTGCTATTGAAGCTCTTGCAAACTTCTGTTCGCCTAATAAAGTGATCCAAGTGAGCTGGGGTAATGCCGGCCGGCCGAATCACGAGGGTGTCAGAAGCAGGGAATCTACTACTACTCCTTCCTATTCCTACCAGTGAGGCTGGTAGAGTTACTCTCCTGATCAAACTCGTGCTCTTTTCTAAATAACTTGGGAGGTTATAATTGAGTAATAATCTGTCCATCCTCCGCTCACCGGAATATTCAAACGATTCAAAATAAGTTTTCCGAAACGGGGTCATTTTTATAACGAGGAAACCCAAGTACATAAAGTGCTCAAATAAAATAACTGAAAATACAATTTCGAGGAAGTACGTTGTATGACACCAATGAGAAAAATCATTTGACAATCAGCAGGCGTGGAGAAAAATTGTAAGTTCCCTAGCGTTTAAATACATTAAACTTTGCAGCATCTTTGATGAGATTTTTGCCACTTTTGACCACAGATAGTCACAATACTCCCATTTAAAACCTAAACATTTAAATAAAAATAATTGTAATAATAATAGCAAAGAAAGTTTCTTTAATGAAGTTGCCCTAATTTTATTACAATGAAATAATTCGTCTGTAATACCGTGCAAGTTTCTTCCGTTATTCCATGTTGAGCGGAATGTCAGTATTGACTTGGCTATCATACGGAAGGAGGAACAAGTCGCTCATATACTTTCTTTTCCTCATGTTTATAAACACTAAGCGCGGCCGAGGACGATTGCGAGGCCTCGGTCAAGGTCGGAAACTCCGGCTCTGTACGTGGGCGAATCAGGAATCGCTACCATTTGGCATCGAATTTATTTTTTTCTCTCATCGGAACCGCTTTACCCTGAATATCTGCACAACGCTGTTGTGCTTGGATTGTTGTCAAATAATGCTCCAAGTATGAAACGGCCTCGCTGAAATTGAGGCGTAGTTGATAGCGTAAGTTTGGGGGAATATAGCCATCGTAGTTTTCTCAAAGAGTGTTTACACGGTCGAAACATTTTTACATTCGATATTGGATCGTACGTGCCTTGAAACGTAAAACGTCAAATTTAAAAAAACAAACATATATAGCGATTAGGATTATTTTGTGCTGAGTAATAAATCAAAATGGTACGACGATGATAGTGTTGATATCATTAAAAACTGCAGACGGATCATAGGTAAATAGGCCGAGGTTACTTTCTCTCGACCTTGCTAGGGACGACTTGCGACAGATCACTTGTAGCAACAACGTCTGTCTACCTGTCGCCAGTCTTTAAACTGAATAGAACATAGCTCGAGCACGACCTGGAGCCCTCATTGTCTTGGAGAATTAATTTCCATCTAGTAATTTCGATATCAACGAATCAATAATAAATTAACCCATGCTGAGCCTTTGATAGCGATGAAAAGCTGAGCCTGATGATAGTGATGCAACTTAAAGATTATCTAGCCAGTTGTGATTAGATTGAAAGTCAGTTAAGATCAAATCGACATCAGTATGAGCTATATTTAGCGATAATGAAAACAAATGGTGACGTAATGGGTGCACTAGAATTACAGAGTCAGATAAAAATAAAAAACTACTACTAAAATAAAAACTACTGCTAATAAAAACGAATATCCCTTCAGATCGTTACTGGAACAAAATTCCTACCCCAGTTAGAAAAAACAGAATCCAAATGTACGTAATAAGTCGATTAGATTTTTCCATGTTTTCATTTTGGTGTAAATAAATTTCTATTACAGTCTGAATTTTAAAAAAGAAAGATGATGAAAAAGTAAACAATTGAGTGGTGGTCTGCAAATTTTACTGTGAACTAATTCATTTCATTTAAATTGACGAATCGAACTGTAAGTTTTATAAATACAAAAGAAATTTAATGAATTCTCGTCGAAAAATCATTACTACTACTTTATTTCAGAACGAATTTCTTGCTTTTTATAATAGTTATCCAGATGATAGAATAATATACTGTATTTTTTCACGCTCGACGCGCATAGTAAATTGTATGAGCAGCATCAAAATCACGAAAATGGGTCAAAGCTGGAAAACCATCAGAACTATCGACTGCGCTCACTCAATTCAACATTCCAAAATCCTTTTTATTCTGAAATCGGTAGTGTGCATAGATCCCACAGTACTTCCATGTTTGAGTCGGTAACACATTAAACCAACTATAAAATCAAGAAACTCAACGCCGGTAGGTACTCCACAACTGTTAATGAAAAACTAGCGAGGAGGCCCAAAAATATAAAAACACACGAATTAGTTGGGTTAATAATGCGGGAGTGCAAAATATGCCATTAAGAATTTTAAGGCCTACCTATCGAAAATATTAAGGTTTGTAATATCTGGTGGGAGTACATTTTCTGAAAATATTGTATTGAATTTGAAATACTCTATGTGACCCACATGATAAAAGTCAAGCTTCATCCCTTCGCCGTCCCAAACAATTTGAGACGCTGAGCGTTTAAATATATTGATTTTTCTGGCCTGTAAAATTCAAAATACAAAATTCGCCAAAACGAAATCGTGAAAAAAGCCCATATAGTGCGATGAGACCCTATAACCAAAAAATCGAGCGTCATCTGCTCACGATAACGAACATTTTAAGACCTCAAACGTCAAAAAACCCTTAGGACGGTTATAACTCGGAAGTAGTGTGTGTTATCCAAAATCTGAAAATCGCTAATTTTGTACGTTTACTTGGAGAACTTTCCCTGAAAATTTCATTGAATTTCATTCATTTTTTTACGGAGATATGTCTATTTGTGTTATTTTTTTATCACAGACACACGGGCGGACGGAAGTTTTTCTGAGTTTAGTGATCGCAAGCTAGTTTTACTTACAGTTTGGCGATTTGAAGAAATTGTAATTCGACGATGTTCCAGGACCGACGGAAGGAAGATGAACACAAGCTCGTCGTCTGCACTGTACGTTAAATCTTCGCTACCTGTCTGTCAACCGAGAAAAAACAACAGTTCGAATGACAGAGCCGCGGACGCGGGAAGTGACTGAAAGTGGGGATTAGCGAGTGCAGTGTATTTATATAGGCGCAGGGCGAGAGGGGAAGGTGTTGACTTGTGAAAGACAAGGTATCAGCGGTTCCAGAACTGAAGCTCAACCCGCTTGGCCTCCCCCAGAAGGGGACATTCGGTACCTACACAACATCTGAACTTATCATTGGAGATAGTGAGCGAAAATCGGCGAGTTACATCACTTCATCACTCCTGATGCCCTTGCCCTTAGTGGCCTCCTTTCGAGAGATGCGAGTCTCTGTGTCTGTGAGTCAAGGGTAAGCCCGACTTCGACGGGATGAGCAGTTCAGTCGTTCGGAGCGAGTCAACAGCGCGCCGATCATGATAATTTCGTAATAATTGCACCGAAAAAAATCTGTTTTAACATTGAACACACAGTACTTCCATGTTTGAGTAGTCAGACATTTGACATAGATTACAACCGCAATCGTAATCGGAGGTTTCGCCTAACTACACTAAAAGACACTAAATTTTATCGAAATTTAATCGAAACAAGATAGTATGTAGATAGGTATACTACTTTTTGTGGGTGAATGAGTGAATGACCACATGATTGTTTTTGCGTTGGTTTTTTACTCCTCATATCCTTGGCTTCAATTATCATTCGGGTGGTGGAAGTTGATGAATAGTGTTCGTTTAATATGAAAAATGCTTGGCTATTTTTGTAATGATACTTTTTTAATTTAATTTATATCTTACTCCCATTTTACGTAGTAACTGAGTAACTTTCGTACCTATTTAATGGCCATAATTTACACAGGAAAATATAATTTTTAGGGCTATTTCCCCCTTCTGATCAGCATTCTTAGTCGTGGAACTGCGCCTCTTAACGACCATATAGGTACTACGATTGATATTGCAATTAGTCCATCACTTTTCGATCAACCCATTTTCAGCATATCGACTTTCATATTATCTCATTATTTTAATTGAATTGTTGATAGAATCTCTTATTGTAAACCGCTTTGAAAAGTAAGCAACCTTGACACCGAAAGTGTCTTTCGAATATTTCACGTGGGCGCCGCCTAATTTAACGGACCTCAATCGAATTGCATCAACGTGAATTTACAGGGCAGAGAATCGTCCGAAAGATGAATGAGGTCTTCGGTTGCGAATATATTCTATCGCGATTCCAAGGCGAACAGCCATTGTTCTGATCGATAAAGGTAACAGCCATCGAACCCACTCGTTTATTGACTGCACTCGCGATTTTCTCTCTTCTCAAGAAAATCATCAGCTGGTTTATCACGATGAATAAACGCTATCCAGTCGTATTGTTTCGTGACTAATTAAACATTTTCTTGAGCAACCTGTAGTGGAAACATTTAAATACTGATCGGATTACTACTGAAAAGCTTAGGTATTCTGAAGAATAAAAATAAAAAATAAAATTTTGTGATTCCTAGCTCAAAGGGCAAATAAATTTACTTTGAGGATGAAAAAAAAAGAGTTGAACCATGTCTTGATAGATTTCCCTTAGGCCCGATATAGAGCAGTATTTTTTGTAGTAATTGTAGAAAATGAGTATTGCTAACGATTGTAGCAGGAAGTTCGGTGAGCTTGAAAAAAAGGCGCCGTAATGACCATCATGTTTCTTCTCTTTATCAATCCGTCGTTACGAATGAAAATAAAGTTGGAGATTCAAATAGAGAATCGAACACTTTAATGATAACTTTAATGGAGAATATTTTGATAAATATATAAGTGATTCTATTTCTGACGCTCATTTACATCAGCGTCGAGCTCATTAAAACGTAATCGTAATCGAACTATATTTAGTATGAGATGCACTTCTACCAATAGTGAAAACAGCCGGTGAAAAAAATCAAATGAAGTTAGTGCGGACAATTCCTCCCGCGAATGAGTGAAACAGGAGAAACGGCATTTGCTGTCACGGCTAATTTGGCTCATTTCTGGACCAGGCCATATCTTTACAAAGAAGGCAGACAACATGAAAAGAATACTGATTAAAGACGCTGTTTTGAGACCGCTTTTGGGAAAGCTCTGCCAATCGAAAAATGAACAAGGATCGGCGTTATACGAAGTGGATAATAAACAAGTTTGCAATAACGAGAATAAGTAGATATACATTCGAAGCTTACGATTTTTCCCGACTATGAGGAAAAATTGGAAAACGCATTTCTTCCCATATTTTTTTGCAGACTTGGGAAACATTTATTGAAAATTTCATCGAATTTCATTCATTTTTCGCAGAGATATATGGCCACTTTTCGACCACGGAAGGACATGGACATTTCTTCCGAATTCACCTCAACAACGGAACAATAACAATTGAACCTAGCATAATTTAAATTGTATTGTTCAATACAAATAAAGTTCTCTTAAAAAAAAAAATTAAAAATATAAAATAGAAAGAATTTTTATAGTTTCAAATATTCTCGCGTGCCAAATGTCTGAAAATCTCGAAAATTCTACACGAAAGCTGTGATAACTTGAGAACCATTGAAGCTATCAACGCCGCAATGGTCTAATTCGATTCAGCGTCCAAAAATCTATAGAAATTGATACCAAGTGCGATTGAAGCAAAGGAATAACAAACCACTGTACAATAATTTGCAGCGTTTTCATCATTAGCCTACATCGAATTGATTTCTGGTGTTATTTCCCGATCCAGAGTAACAAATACAAACATTGACATTGCTTTGTCCATATATTAACTTTTCCTTGATGGGAAAATCCATTTGATCACGTTTGAATCAAAACCGCATTTTTTTTTGCATTATGAATTAATTGTGCAAGTCGTAAAAATATGTGCCAGCGGAAGCAAACGACGATCCAATGTTGAAACGAGCAGTAAAATGATAACAGTAAAGTTTAACGTTTTATCGGAATAGGATTGCAGTGTTCTAAATGAAAAATGAGGTTTCTAGAACGACCACTTCGGACATTATAGACACCCTCATATGATCTCATTTCTCCAAGGTCGAGTGGTGCATCCGGCCTTATCTAGGAAAACGTATGCCATCTACCCTCATCTGAATCCTTGACCCGCATACGTATGTGCAAATAATGCGAACCAACAAAATACAAGCTCGCAAGGGCGTGAGCTAAACTGGTCGTGTCGAAACGGGTCAAGTTCGCTCAAGTTGACAATATGAAAATGACGTTCAGGTGGAAAGCTTCTGAACTATTTTGCGCCTCATTAAAATGGCAGTTGTGCCCGGTGAAAATAATTTTATAATCCGGTCAGGTCTTTAAAAAGATCATTTCAATATCCTCACAAAAAAAATAAACGAACGATTAAGCTAGAAAAACTCGATCTAGCCATGTAACCTTTAGCTGAGCACATATTTAGCTCACAGTATTACACGTATATATATGAATACATCATTGTAGGTATCAAAAATGTCGTCTCTTGTCGATTCTTTTAACTCCAGGCCTTGTTTACATTTGCAGACATTTGACAAACAGGGTCTGGAAATTAAAGCGTGAAAACGAACGATTCTTCAATTTGCACTCAAATGCGATCCGTTCGTGAATGTGTAAATATGTTGTACCCGGACGACTATAGATAAATGCCCGATGAAACCAAGGAAAAACAAAAATAAAGTATCACCTTGTTCTATTTTCAAAGGACTCATCGTCTCTTCGACTCGAGGGCTGAATCAAGATCTGTTTTCGTTGCATCACGAGCAACTGCGTAGAAATCAAGTTGAGTAACGTGGGAGTCGGTTTGTCCTATTTTTCCACAAATTCCATCTGGTCGGGTATGCTAAACAAACACATCAAATCGCGACCCTCGGCGTTGCAGGTCCGCTATTTGCCAGTTGGAATTGACTGCCTTTCTCAGTTGACTTTCTTTTGCAATCGGCTCTGTAACAACGTCACATTCACCGACGGTTACTCGACGACTCGAGCGATAAAAAAAATTGGCTCTCTTTTTTTTCGCCTTGCCGGACGAAATTTGAAGGTTCATTTCCTAACGTGCTGACGAAACTCCAAATTAAACGCTATCATAACCATAAAAATACTGGCATGTTTGTAAATTAGGCTCGCCATTAAGTTTTCTTATAAACAAATTTTGACCCAGTTTAGTTACTGAACGCGAATCTAAAGTTTGTGGAAGGAATTCTTTTTAAACTCGTAATTTTTTGCACTTTTTTCACAAAAATTATAGTTAGCCTTTTTGCGGAAGTTGCGTAAAGAGTAGCTGGCCTCGTAATTCAATACTGCCAATAATTTCCAAAAAAGTTTACGCAATAAACTTTTTTATGTTGCGTTTACTTTTTCAACGATTCGTCTTTAGAAAATCCAACAACGAAAAAGAGATCGTTACCAAATACTTTCCCCCAACTTTGACAGATCGATTGTGTTGACTGGCCGTTTAATTACTATCAAGAACTGAAAGTAATCATGAAATCAAATCGCATATTTGTTCCAACAATGTGACGTACTATACTGCTTTGTGTGCCCTTATCCTATTATTCCTTCGCTGTAAATACAACGTTACTAAAAATGTCAAACTTAAGGGGCCGAGGACTTCTTTTGGATGATTTACATTGCAATCTTATCAAAATTGGGTCATATGGCATTCAGATATTTGTCAAAAAGCTAGCAATTGCCGTTTTGTACCGAGACGCACCTGCATCGACCTTACATCAAATTTTCGCTTTTCCGCCTATGGGAGTGAATGTCGTTTTTGCCGTTTCGGCCACCCGCAGTTCGACATTGGCGAAGGTCGCTCGGCGGCCTCTGACGCAATCGATGCGCCCACGGGACACGGGAAACCGAATAGCAATAAGAGGCGTATCGTCCTCGACCGAGTCTCTATTTTCCCCCGTCTATTTTTAAGTCAAATCGTGAAAAGAAATATTTCCGACGGTAAATTAGATAGTACGTCTTCTCCGTGAATAATTATTCCTCTCACAGTGCAGGGTAATGATTCAATGTAACGTATTTTCGAGCATTGTAATTTCTAAATAACTGTGAAATCACTGATATGGGTTAAATTTCTATATCCTTATAAGGAAATTTTCGAAGAAAATGACGCTATTTGTATTCTTAGGCACGAATCTATCACCGAATTTCAACCCGAAAACCCATGCAAAATCCGTTTCATTCATCAGAGAATTGAATTATAGAAGGAAACAAGTATATAGGTGTGTCACCGATGTGTTTAAGTCACCGTAATTTTGGAGATAAAATTCTTCTGTGTTTTTTTCTTTTTTTTCTGCAGAAAAATTGTTCTCGGCGAAAGCAATTATGAGTCAATTCCAAATTGACTTTAAACTCGCCCAGAATTCGAAAAAACTAAAGGGGATTATCGAGCTTTGGAAAAAAGCATGCACATGTTACAATAAAATTACTCAAACATTTATGAGCCTATATAAAAATCTCTCTACAATCGTTACAATGTTCAAACAGACCCCTTCTAATTACGCTTTGAAAATTCGCTCTTACAAAAATGCTGCATAACTGGAACTTCATCAATTATAGCGATCGCACTATGATCACTATTGATTTTCATCTTCGACAAATACGCTTTTACTTTTTAATATACGCGAATGCATTGAAAAATTTTAGCGCTCAAAAGAGCTACCTATATATTGAAGTTCTTTTTTATCAATCCTTTTTTGTAAATTATTTGATCAATTTTCATCAATTCTTTTTATCAATTATTTATTATCAATTATTCGATCAAGTTTATCATATCGTAAGTGAAAAAATCGACCTCTGTCCCAGGGAAATTATTGCTTGGGACAATATTGATCCTATCATTGGAACTTTTAAAAATCAATTATGATTTACCTACTTTAGGTTTTATTTAATTGCTCAGGTATTGTTCTAAATATTTTTGTATGTGTTTATTAAATTTTTATTTTATTTTATTATTATTATTATTTGTTTAAGTGACATAGTCTATGCTAACGGTGTAACGGAATCGGCACTTGCTGATCGGCTGGTTACAGGGTCGACAAAGAATAGACTCCGGCTTCACGGATGCCCTTGATGAAATCGATTCTACAGTTATTCGCGGTAAATCGAAGAAAAATGGGATCAAGGTTATACGCCAATCCACTAATACGAGATTCCTGGTCCCCGTGTTCAACACCACTACTGACCGAGGGAGAAATCAGGAGTAATGTGTTTTGAAGCCTGTCGACCCTTATGTTTCCACCAATATTTTCGATGGTAACTATACACTAAATATTAAGACTTCGGATAAGGACAAACGACGAGCTAGGGCTTACGGTAGACACGGGTAGGTCGATCAAACATTAATTTATTTATGTCGTATCTTATCACTGCGAGTCTACCCATGTATATGAATTTACAGAAAACAATGACAACGAAATCATACATTTTATATCAGTATACAAAATTTTTATAAATGTATTGACATATCAAATCTTTATAACAAATTATTATTACTGAATAATAAACCAAAACTTTGTTTACTTTCAAAAGAAACTGTTTTCCACTTAGAGTCGGCCGACAATTTATAACAAATTATTAACAGTACGGCTAATGTCATCCCGACGGTGACCTCGATTGTGAGTCATGAAACCGTTTTTATTTCCATGTTTACGTAGTAAATGGAAGTATTGTGATCGTCTGAAAAGTCAAATTCGGAAGAGAGGAGAATTTAAAAGAAATGTTCACATTATTTCTTTAGAAACAGTAATTTTTTTTATTGGTGTCATAAGTGTCTTGGCGTCAGTTTATTTTTGTGTATACTCGACTGTCCTTGTGTCTGTCTGTTGTTCACAAAATTTATTGGTCAAAAGGTGTCAATAATTTTCATATCTCCCTGAAAAATCATTCAAATTCAATTCATAATTTTCAGAAATGTTCTCCAGATGGAAAATTAGACGATGTGATTGAATTCTGCAGTACTTCTGAGGATTAAAATATTTTATCTTTGGCTCACACGCCGTACGCCTACTTGGCTGCGAAAATCAATATATTTGATTGCTTTGAGGTCTTCAAATGCCTCTGACGTCGAGTGAATGGCCTTTGATTCCCCCTTCAGGACTGGTTATTCATTTTTGGATGTCCTTTTTGTAAAAATGATCCCTTTTTTGACAAAACTTGGCTTGTATATCGTTAGGCTCACATAATACAAAACGCATACTTGCGACCGACTCAAACATGGAAGTACTGTGTGACTTACGCACTTCACTGGTTATTTACAGTGCTCGTGCTATTGAAAATGCCTCTAATTTCAAAACCGTACCAATCTAAACTCTTCGTTTTTTAATCAGTCACTACGTTAAACATGGAAGTAAAATGTTTCGCTCGAAAGAGTGGAAACCCCTTGAGGGGCTTTTAAACTTCCCTTTCCCGCGGGCAATAGATCGTAAGAATACACAATCGCCAAAATTGATCGCGGGATCTACTGGCAAGCTCTTAATCTGTCCTGCTCTCCTAATCGTTCATTTCTTTTCTATAGCTCGGAGAGCTTGTGCACGGGTACAACCTCCTGGCGGGAGATGGCGTCCCAGCCACCTCCCGCAATGACGACGCTTTCTGCACCCAAACGTCATCCTATTTCCGTTTCGATCACTTGATGATTCATTCGACGATTATTCGACAGTTCCCTCCCCGTTGTATCAGCTGTCGATGGCATTTCAGAAACGTCTCTCGTCACTCGATTATCTAAAAAGCTGTCCGTACGTGAAACTTTCGTGAGCAAGTTGTGCAAGGTGGAATTCACTCGAGGCTACGTGCAACGGTTCACGCTTACACGGGATCGAGCCTTGTCGTTGAGATCTAACGAACAGTAGGCCGTTTCTGAGAAGCCTTCAGCTTTCCAACTGCTGGACTTCGGCAAAAATTTTACGATGGCACCGGCATCGTAATTGCAGAACCGATCTACAAGGGATAGACTAGGAGGAATAATACACGCAGTTAAATGCACGATTTTATGGTGACGGTTAATTGACTCAAGCGCAGTCTGACGAGCTCGCAGTACTATTTATAGTTGTTAGAGACAGTTTTACGATGAAATATGACGACACAGGGTGGAAAATGATATTTTATCGATAGGCACTTCGCGATCCCTTCTTAACTCCTCGTGAAACCCTGGTCCCCTTTGCTGACAGAATAATGAACCCCTCGGCCGGCCACTCCTTTGAACTCTTTTGTGCCTCATGTGGTTCCTTAACAAGATGGAAATTTCCAATCACATCGACTCATAGTTTGTAGCTAGCTTTCCTAATACGAAATAGGGAGTGGTCGAAACGTACAAAAATTAGAACAGTAAATTTGCAAAAAATGTTTGACAAGCAAGTGTCAATAGTCGAACAAAATCACCTGAAAAAAATTAGGGTTGAGTAAAAACGCTTCGTGAAGTCGTGTTTCATCACTCCCGAAAGCCTTCTCGTCAAATATGATCCTTGAAAAGGGCAACACCTAAGCAAATATCCTATAATTTACTTATTATTTCTGAATGTCTGAACTTGAACTAGAATGTGGGACATATGAGAGCGTTTGAGGAGCAATCTATCAAGTATAAACGAATTTTCATAGCTTCGCTAATACACCAGTTAGATTTATCACCATGCCGAATTTTTCAAATATTGCTCGAAACCGGCGATGACTAGTGGATCATAGAAGCGGTCGAACTTGTTTTGACATGGGGTTGAGGTAGAGACATTGATTGCGAAGTTATCTCATATTTTGTTTTTATATTTCTTCTAGCGCTTTCGCCGCTCTGGGCCTCTTCACGAAACATCTTCTATATAAAAGTTTTTAAAAATTAGGCCCAACAAAACAAACAAAATCATCCCTAAAAACATAATATCTACCCTAGAAAACTTGTTTTGGTCTCCGCGTCAAAAAAATCTATAGAAATTGATGCCAAACACACCTATGTTCCAAAAAATCATCGTAAAATATATGGGTCCCTCCCCCTTAAAACACCTAAAAAAATCTACTGGTAAAATTTTAATTTCCAAGGTTAATTAATTTTGGGAAAAGTCCTTGGGATTTTCTTAGATTCTCTTATCATTATCACACCGAAAACAATTTCCAAAGCGATTCAACAGACATTTTTTCACAGTTTTTGGTATATGATTTTACAAAATACCACAACTCCTCATGACTGCGATGGTAAAAAAACGGTAAAAACCAAAACTCTCTATTGTTCGTGTGTATGTCAGCCGGAGCAAATTTCGTTAGCGCCGGTTGTCCTTGTCTACTCATTGAGTTCTACGGGAGACGATTGGAGGACGTAAGGGGCCCTTTAGAAAAACCGATGACAGGTCAGATATCCTCGCAGTGTCGGCCACGAGCTCACGTAGGCCGTAGACCTCAAGGGCGCGCATTCGCGTCGTGCCGAACAGTCGAGTCGGCAAATTATTGCCTACACGCTGTCGTTCTTCTACAAAAAATAGTCTATGCAGCTAGGTACGATTAACAAAAAAAAAAAAAAAAATTAATAGGTACTTGAAAATTAAACAATATAGGCCGATGAAAAACAATCTCTTCGAACAATGAGGGAATTCAGAAAGAGATAATATTCTTTCAACAAGTGTATTGCCACTTGACGTTTGGATCGTTTGAAGACAACAAACGAATACTTCGTGTGAATTTAATTTTTCGAAGTAGCCATTGGTCACGTACATCACGTGTGCTAACTGCACTCATGGGACAAAATTACTGGTGACCAGTTACATTATTTTTACTTCTATATTTACTTGATAAATGGAAGTATCGAGATTTTCCGAAAAATCAAATTCGGAACTGAAGCGAATTCGGAAGACGTTTCACAGTAACGACGTTTTCACTGGGAAACGATTTCTGAACAAGTGTCTGTATGTCCGTCTGTCTGTGGTAATATGACTCAAGTGAGAAAGACGGATGGTATTCGAAAGAAATTTTTCAGAAAACGTTCTCCAAGAGAATGCGCGAAATTGGCCTTTTCCGGATTTAGGCTGACACACAGTACTTCTGAGATACGCTTCGAAGGTTTTTCTATTTTCATTTTCACTAATACGTTCGTAGTGGCAAAGACATGAAGCTTCATATTTGTTTTATTATTCTAAACCATTGTAATCGCCTAAAACATTTTCTAAGCTCCCTCAATATTTGATGTTTTACGTTTCGAATCATGTAGAATCAGAATATTCAATTTTTTTTTTAAACTATTGTCCGACCGCCGTCAACACCTTGATGACAAAACTATAAAAGCAAAATTCTTGAAATTTTCACCACAAATCAATCTTGGTCCGACAATAACTTTAAACAAATGGCTGCATCAATTTTTAGGGTTTTGTCGATAGCTTTAATTGTGCTTGAGTTATCACAGCTTTCGTCAATAGAAATTTTCGAGATATTCAGAGATTTGGCACGAGGATATTACTCGAGAGTTTTCGGAGCTATAAAAATACTCGTTGGAGTGGTCATCAAAAACTCTCCTCAGCTATATATAGGTAAATAATTAAGCTTTTGATTTGGAACTTGAGAAAAATTAAATGATCAAAATTACCATAGTTGCTAAGGAGTTTTCCCATATAGTTACCAAACTGCTGTTAGATGGAAACGTCTACAAATGTTCCGACAAGTTGTTTTCACGACTGGATGGTCTTCTTAAATCATTATTGAAGTAAAGGAATATCAAACCCTTTGACGATAATTTGCAAAGTTTTCATCTACTGGCTCACACACCGTACTTCCGGTCAAGAGCTTTTTTCGCTACTTCGTTAAACCGTATTTTAATTTTCACAGGCCGCCAAACCAATTTTTTCGAACGTTCAAAGAAATTCGGAACGGAGCTGGATTTGGACTTTCCGAATATGTATCTGTCTATAGCCAAACTCGTTATAGCTCCTTTTAAAAATCCTTCAAATTCAATGAAATGTCCATGGTTCAATAGTATCAGGTGTTACCTCAATTTTTGTGAGCAATTTTTGAATATTTTAGAAATACGGAGTGATGGGGATTTACGAAGCTGTAGAAATCGTACTAGACTCTTTAGACATTAAATAATTTTGGAAACCCCATATAACTTAAATTTTTAATCCAGGGGTGCGAGGGGGATAAAAACTAGGCGACGACAAGGAAAAGTTAAATGTTCAAGTTCATAACATTATTGCCGAGGAGATAGCCCTTATTATCTACCTTTTCCTAGCCGGAAGAATTTTTCTAATTAGGTTAAAACTTAAAAAATTTAGAAAGCGGATAATAAAACGCAGTTTTCTCAACACATTTCCCTTCGGAAGATTAACCAATAGTCTATTGTAAGGCGAATAGTGTCATTTTTCTGCCATCTGGCAAGCATGCGCTTCCATAACCAGGTCCGGATTATCGTGGACTCGTTATCGGGTTCAGGTTCGTCGGGTCGAGCTCTTGTTCCCCCTGTGGCTCAACCCCACTCCAATCCCGGATCGTCGAACGGGCGTCATACGGACGCAGAGTTCTGACTACGTTAATCGTTCCCGTTCAACGTCGCTGTCCTCGCCTTCGTTTATTCAGCTGTGCGTATTTCTGCCTTCGAACTTCTTTCGACTCGACAGGTGCCGAACAGTGTGGGAGATGTGCGCTACGAATCATTGCAACTGCTCGGCTGACCCGATCGGCTTACGGATACCCATGGTCGGTCCAGCTCCGATTTCGGAAAATTCAAATCCTTCGGCGAGCGAAGAAAAAATCGGATTTCGTATCGGACACCCGAGCCATATTCCGAAAACGTTTGGATCTGCTTCCATTTCAGCGCGTGGCGACGTCACGTACGCGTCCAAACTGCGGGCCGTTGCTACTAAAATCGTGTGTCATCCTAGAATCAGGTAAGATTTATCGAACGAGTGAAAATTACATTATTGCTGAATTTTATTTTACTTTTTATTACTTGAGTTTTACTTACTACACTGTTTTTATTTTTTATTTCACGTTTACTTGATAAATGAATGTATTGGGATAGTCCATAAAGTTGAATTCGGAGCAGGGTGAATTTGGAGAACTCTTTCAGAGCACTAAATTCAAAAATAATTTTCAGACAGAAAAATGTACGTCTGTTGTCGGAAAATCTGTTCGTCCCGAATGTTAGCCAAAATTAGCCGTTATTGAATTTTTTATAACACACAGTACTTAGGAATTATGAGAGTTAAAAGTTTTTATTACTTCCATGCTTACGTAGTAAATGGAAGTGATCGTCTAAAAAGTCGAATTCAAAGCGGAAGTGAATTTGGAAGACATTTTTTCAGTACTATTGTACTCAGAAACACTTCACGTTTTGCGTGTCTGTCCGTGTGTCTGGGGCCAAAAATTACATAAATTCTCATATCTCGGTAAAAAAAAGAATGTAACTCAATGGAATTTTTCGATAATTCTCTCCCAGTAAATATGCAAAATTAGCCGTTTTCAGATTTTGGATAGCACACAGCACTTCCGAGTTAAACGTTTTTCCGTTCAACGTTAATTTTGTCTCAACTTTTACAGGCTATAAGAGTAAATATTTGTTGACGTTTGAGAAAAAATAAAAATTTATTGAAGAGCAATTATTGGTTCATGATTTTGGCCAAGAGTGTAAGCTACGACCATAAATTTATGTGCGAATGATAAGACATTATGCTGTTCAAGAACGAGTTCTAGTTCAGCACGATGGATGAAAGTACCTCACCCACATTACAATAAGCCTTATAGTTATTATTTTAATCCCGAACATTTCATTGATCAAGGCCAGAGGACCGCTTCAAACGTTATGTCCCTACATTAATTTTGGTTTATTTTTCAATAAAAAACCATTTGCCCATGAAAGAATGAGAGGGTATACCTCAAGAATTGTTCTATAGTCGTTGGAATGGTTATCAATAACTCTCTCCAGCTGTTACGTTCGGCGAATATTTTAGCTTTTAGTTATAAAATTAAGAAAAATGAAAATGATTAAAATGATCATACACATATGCCAAGGAGTTTGCCCTTTTAGGTACCAATCTGTTGTTAGGTTGGAAAGTGCACAAATAATCCGAAAAGTTGTTACCAAAAATGGATGGTCTTCCTTAATAATAATTTAAGCAAAGAATCATAAACCACTTTACATTTTCCGCGTTTTTCAATAACAGTTGCAGTTAGTATCTTTAATGGGTTCTATATTTAAATTATATTTTTATTAGTTCGGAATTTGTGTGTGTTCCATTACACGAATTTTTTCGTCATTGCTTCGAAGACTTTTCGGGGAGAAGATTCCTTTTTCTCGTTGGGAGACAGTCCAAACTTTTTTATTCGATGCTTCGATTTTCTTGAATACCGAGTGATTTTCTTCTTTTTTTTTACGAAAACGTAGTGTTCTGTAAAATAAATTTTGAAAATATCGATGAATGAACATTGGAAGGAAACTGTTTTTTCTGACGAATAGCATTTTGCTTTGTTACAACCGCCGTTCGTCCTTGGCCTCTCCTCAAGAAAAATACCTGTACTCCGCTATTTCACAATAGAAACCCGTTAAAAAATTACAGGGCTGCAATGCTTGAGTGAGAATGCCTGAGTACACCATCGCTTGAATACATCGCTCTATATTTTAGAAATATCGTTCACTTTTTTATTGCTCGCTCAATTGCACGGCAGTATCTTGCTCATGATTGTACGCTCGTAATTAATTGTTAGTTTTACGATATTATTTATGTAGTTTTTTATTACGTTAATTTTTTGTCAATTTCACAGTGAACAGTTGATTAAATATCCAATCAAACTATTGACAGTGACAAAAGTTTTGATAATTTTTTTTTTGGTTAATTATTCAATAATAAACCATTCTAACGGCCCAAGAATTTTTGCTATCTAGTGAGATTTAGTCCAAAATCACGTCGTAAGTTAGATTTTCTACCATACTAGGATGATAATTTTTCAGTGCAATCGTTTCAACCAATTGGATCATTTCTCTGTTCAGAGCCGTTTTTAGAACGAGTCAGCCTGTTCACGCCTTGGCGATAATCGCCGTGGGCATAGTATATTCCTGTCTCACTACTGAGCAGAGTTCGTCCCCGAAACCGTATTCTTCCGTCACCACTTTCCTCTACGTTACGTCATTGGCGCTTCGCGTCGGCTCCCAATATTGGATGACGTTCGTTTCAGGTGAGCTTTTCTTAATTGAATAGTCAAACGCTCGAGCGTAGTGATTATGATGTTTTACGTGTTGGTTTTAATACCACGCAAATATTTCGTTTTGCAGGACTCTCGCTTTATTTCACTCTGCAAAGGCACGCTTTCGGCGACGTACAAGTCGTCCTGTTTCCGCGATATTTTACCAGCAACGCAATACTCAGCGCGATATGTCTCTTCTCCTATACCAAGCTTCACAGTCACATACCATGGGAGACGGTACATTGGATTCAAGTGAGTTATCCACCTCATCATTACAATTATGGTGTTTTTGCTTGATATTTTAATATCATTATTCAAATTCTGATATTATCGGGATATTTATAATTTCAACCGATATCATCGATTCAACAGTGGGGGAAAACTCCACAAAAACGAAGACAGATTAACTCATTCCTCTTTTCACTAAATCCTCATTATTTGCTTTTTTTTTTCTAATAAAATGTAGAAAATAATTATTGAAATTTTTTTTATGGACATGCTGACAAGTTGAGCAATAGTTTTCATGTCTGCTAATTGAGTGGGGGTGACGTCAACAAAGTTGGATAAAGCTGAAAAATAATTTTTGCTAGATTTAATCTACCTATTCTGAGGGTTGCATTACTAAATTCAAGATAAAAGTCATTGATTTCAACAAGCCCAGCTCTCATTAATAACGTCAACCCTGGCCGGTTTTTTTCTTCTTTTTTTAAGCTAGTATAAAATGCCTGTGAGGCCCAACTTCGGGACAAGTTTATGTTTTTCCAGATATGGTTTAAGGCTTTGCAAGGTGTGGGGTTTTTTCTTCAATTTAGGAGATTTGAGGGGTTTTTTGACTCCATGTAGGGGGACTTCCAGGAAGGCAGTTGGCAAAACTGTCTAGTTTTGCCGAGTCCTCTATTGCTACTCTTACAATCACACTGCTCTGGATATACAGGTTTGAGACAGGAGGACCAACCAGCCTCAGCTCCTTGAATTCCTGGGAATGACATAAATTTGTGGCCCAGCAAGGGCCCTTGTGGGCTCTGTAAGGTGATGGTAGGCAGATAGAGTAGCAAGCCATTCCTCGATCTAATTTGTGAACCCCAAAACGGCCGAAGGGCGTTTGAGGCGTTGAAGAGTTGACTGATGGTACATTATTACTATGTGACTGATGGGGCGTTGTTGGGGAAATAGAGATGATCCGGATACATTTTTTCCATTGGATACCCACAACTGATTGATAAGAGCATCTAACCCGACAGTTAGGTTTAGGTACTATTTTGGTGGCTCTCAAAGGGTGTGAGTGGTATCCACCAAGGATTATGTTAGTACCTGGTGGAATGTGTACGAAACAGCTGGGCAGTAGTGGGATTGATCAGCAGTTTTATTTTCAAAGGAATTGAGGAAGGCGGAATGGTACTACAACTATACCTCTTATTTGTGAACAATAATGGCAGTTTGGTTTATGTAGGTGAAAACATGAAACATTCCCTACAAAATATGTCTTATTCATGTTTGAGCAGGTCGCAGCTCTGTCGACGAGTTTCCTTCTTGAATCATTGTCTCGCCTGTATCTCGCTCCAAAAGTGGTCGACCTCATAAGGAAGAAGACGGCCATCGAGAAAACAATGCCAGGAGTTGGGACCGAGGTTGGCAAACACGAACCTGGAGCATTAGCAGCATGCCCTCACTACATGGCATTGCACAGGCAGTTCCGACTGAAGCACATGGGCATGGCGATCGTCAACATATCGACGATAGCTTCCACAATCCTACAACTTATTCATTTGAGTCAATCGCTCTGTTTTACTCCTTGATAGCAATAATTATTTTTAGAAAATATCCCCTAAGCTTCAGGTATGCCGCAAGAATTAGTTAGGTTTGCTCGTTGTACTCTTAACTGATGCGGGAATTGTAAATTTCGTCGATGGGAAAATTCTAGACTTGGGTACGTCTAGAACCAGAGAGTATTACTTGCTATACCATGGATTAAAAATCCTCTCGCCAACAAAAAGCCGCGCTGAAAGCTGACTGGTCATTTTCAAATAAAATTGCGCAGCCCGAACAAACTCCGAAATTAATTCTAAACCAGTGGTGTGCAAAGACCACACAGTATTTTCATGTTTGGGTCGGTAAGACGTACCTATAACCAATCGTAAAAACCAAGAAACTCATACAAAGGCCACAACGTTATAGTGCTCAACAACTGAACATGAAAAACTAGCTACGAGATCCCAAACATAGAAAACGCACGAATTATTACGCCGTGGACAGACGGTTTTTGATCAATAAGTGTTTTTGAGTATAGCGCTATGAAAATGTCTTCCTAATTCACCTCAATTCCGAATTCAACTTTCCAGACGATCGCAATACTTCCATTTACTACGTAAATATGGAAGTAAAAGTATTCAAATTTGACCACCTAAAATGGCTGATATTCAAGGAGTACCCAAACTGCAGTTGTTGTAAATAAATAGAAAAAAAACCGCCTATGCAATTGTTTATTAATTCTCCGAAGTTGTGAATACAATGCGCAACTTTTTCTTGAGGCATACACAGCAACATGTCCATTTGAAAGTATTTTAGTTTTAAGCGTTCGAGTCTTATGTAAGGAAAAGAATCGAGAATGCGTGGTTTGTACTGCCAAGAGGCACTTCCTGCTTTTTAGAAAACTACATGTTTATATAAGTGAAAAGTATTGACAAAAAATAATCTTTCGTAAATTTACGATTGAATTAGTTAATGTTCAGCGTTTCACCTGGGATAATGAAAAATGTATGAATACATCGTTTTTATAGGTAGGTGAAATTCGACAAGATTTTGAATAAGATAAATTTTGTAAATGCGTGTTGTTCTTTTCGATGTCAAATGAAGATCAAATTACTAGTTCCTATTATTTTTGCGTTTGCTCTTAGTCTATGAAATATTCAACTATCCAGATGAAAAACTTTTAACCAGAATTTCCACAATTCCAATTATAATGAAAAGCACAACTTTCAAGAATTGTCTGTGACAAAATTTTGTTTCTTTCTTCAAAACAAAATTCAGACATTTACCTAGTTAAAAAATAAATTTAAAAAAAAAAAAAAAACCCAACGACCGAAGATGAAAAATTCCCAAATGTGAGGATTGAATCTCGCACATAAATACCACAATGTGCCGAATTAAATTAAAAAGACTTCAAATAATTTACTATTCCCGAACGCGTCGTTGTCCTAACAGTAACGTTCTCCTCAAAGAGAATTTTACAAGGGCAGTGGGAATAACTGTCGTTCCTGTGCCAATTTATTTGTATTAACTGTAACTATACGTACACAATTTGCGTGTACACCAAATCTTTAATAATCCACATTTGAGTATTATTTCACTCGCGTGCACTTGTGTAATTGATGCGCGCTCTTCTTGAGAAAGTACAATAACCAAAGACACGAGCGAGATAAATAAGCGGTTTTCGATATTTTCGTAATGTTTTTTCGCTATCGTGACACTCAGGACGACGGAAAAATGGCGAAATTACACAAACAAGAGTATTTATATGATCTAGAAATAATTATTTAAGCTGACCCTACAATTCTTATCTAGGCCGTTAACTAACATTGCACATGGTGCCATTTTTCAACGAATTGTGTTTCTAATATTTTGTAGCCTTCAC
The DNA here is from genome assembly GCA_037159825.1 of Tupiocoris notatus. NCBI lineage: Eukaryota > Metazoa > Arthropoda > Insecta > Hemiptera > Miridae > Tupiocoris > Tupiocoris notatus. The sequence goes on from JASJUZ010000338.1 coordinate 371,446, forward strand.
AGCCAATTGATAAATTTAATTTCAAATAGTTGAAAATTGTGTTGTAGATTTTACTATTCGACATTGATGTATATTGACAGTAGCTCCATGTTTTCTAACAAGAGTGTTTGATGAGTTTTTGATAAATTCCTGGTCGTTTTTTCCTTGTTTTTGTTTCTTTGATTTAATTTTATACTTTAATTTATTCTTTTACGCTGTGCTTAAATGCAACCGGGAATAGACAAACTAGGAGACCACATTTGAGTGCTAACGTCAACATTAGTACCATCTCGCGGAAAGTTTTTTCCTAGCAGGAAACGTTGAGAGGTAGATAATGAAAAAATATCCGCGTAATGTAATATGAGATTAGCCATGACATAGCATAACGGGATTGGATGAAAATGAAGTTTGAACGCCAATTTATTATCTCTGCCAGGCGTTAAAAAAGATAAGGACGAACTAGTCACGCACAAACGAACCTAATCGCATTCAATCCTCTCAGGTGACCTCTCTGTTCCCACGTATTTGCGTTAGCAATAAAACGTGACCGTAATTTATTTATCGCCCCAATTCCATCTCATTTGTCGTAATTTCCCCATCATCGTTGTACCCATCACGTAGAAACTATAAATTAATTGCATCTCAATGTATTGAAAATCAAACATGTTCATCCACATTTCTTGATTTGTTCGATGTATTCATGAATAAAATATAAACTGATAATTATTTATGAAATATGATATTTTCATTTACCTCGCACTGATCGAGTATTTCCAATTTCTCCGACTCTCGACGCAACCTTTGAAAATGAGGAACGAACGATTGAGCACAAGATAAGTGATTACGAAAAAATTGTATTTACATTAACTTACTCGAATAAAAATTATTGGACAAATACTCGCTCACTCACAAGCTTTGCAATCTTGTGTCGAAATTATTTCTCATCGTAAAAGATTAAACGCTGAATGAACAATTGACCGGAGTTGGTTCGACTGGCAACAATACTCAAAACTAAAATTCGATTTGAAATTAGGGCTGGTGCGTCAATACCACCGATTCCTATGGGTTAATATTGAAAATCGGGCAAATATGAACGGTATCGAAAACTGAAGAATTTTCAACCGAAACATCACGAGTTTAAAACGTCCAACCTCGAGACAACGTTGGACTTCTGGGGAACACTTTCAGGTGTCCATTATTCGCATTGACAATACGAAAATGGGGCGCCATTTCACTGCAATTTGTGGGCACAATCGCTGTCTGATAATCCATTTTTTTGTTCCTAGCTATGAGCTGAGAAAGTTTAAACTCCTGATAAATGTAACTAAGATCCCTCCCCCTATTTTACCCCCAACTTCGTCACCATTTCTAAATTTGTAACTCCCATTTTTACATTTTATTGGTAGTATGACCGTTTTGGATAGTAAACGTGTCTCTCAGTGTCCGCGTTCTAGTTCATCACTCTGGAACACTTCTAAAAAAAAAACTACTTGAATTCCTGATCATCTTATTGTCGACTTCAACAAATTTTCGAAAAAGAAAACAGCAGCCACCGTTTGCCCTATTCAAATGGCGCCCCAGCAATGGCAAGTACAAAGAAAATTAATACAGCACTAAACAAACGCTAGGTGAATTCAATGCTCTAAAAGTACTAATAAACAAAGCTTATTTTTGCAGTTGACTACCAAACGGTTCCAGCTGAAAGGAACAACTTTTGAAAATAGTAACAAAAGTACAAACATTTCAAAATCTCGACTAATCCCAACGAAGAATTTATTATTTCCAAAATCTTACAGGAAAAAGTAATAGTAAAATCTCGAAAACGAAGGAGCCAAAGTCGACAATTGCAGAAAATGGAATTTCAAAAAATTCAGGTAAAATGTATACAAAATTCTGAGCGAAGCGATAATACGAGAAAATATATTTGTACAGTCCAAATGAGCCAGAATATTTCGAATCGTTTTCGAACAAAATTGCTAACCTACAGAAAAAGGATTACATTCTCAGGTATTATTTGAAGAGAAAAATCCTCATTTTAGCGCATCATAAATTGATACAGATTCATAATGGCAAAAACGGGTCAACTTGTACTCCAAATTCTACGTTTCAATATTTCAGCGAAGTTTTGATGTTTTTAGAGAAAGATTAGGAACGACAAAATAATAGAAAAATACAAGGAGAGCGATTGGAGCATTGTGAGCTTTTATGGAGTACTGTTCCAAGACCGGGAACTCCACCAGTCTTGTGGCAAACGCGAAAAGCGTGAATAGCATGCGCCAATCCTCAGGCGTTTTTGGATCTTCAGCTCAAATCCATCATGTTGGAATCTTGGTTGAGAAGTGACGAGTCCTTTTGGATCGAATCGAATATTGTCTGCAATTCGCTCGTTGATTTGATCTGGTTTATGAATTCGCTCAAGTGAGGGTTCTTGTCTGGAAAATATCATACAAAGTCCAGAGTGTTAATGATAACAGATGTATATGATGACAGGACTGGGCGAGGTTGAAATTTATTCCTGAGATAAGCGAATACCAATTGTAAACCTGAACGTAGTAGTTTTATTCTGGTCTGAAGACTCGCCACTTACTCTGGTACTACTTTCGACTGTCTAAACCCCTATTGTTGGTACAAAGCAATAATAATAATCGTTTCCCAAAACTAACTAGAAGACAACTTTTACGTGCATGGGAGCTTTGCAGAAAAATCTGGAAAGAACCAGCGCGAAATCTTATAACTACTGTAGGATTATTCATTATCCGTGCCTAGTTTGGCAAGGACATCTAGGTTGTTATAGAAACGCACTTGGCTAGACACGCTCCTCCTTCACCTACCAGGTCTCTCTTTTGAGTCGAGCAACAAAACGAGATGCGCAACAGGTGAACGAACAGTGTGTAAATAAACTATTGCTTTGTGAAATGGTTTGCAAAAAGGTTCGTTCAATAGCGATCTGTGTGTAGCTTTTTTCGGAATGATAATAGAGGACTCAAACACAAAAATAGGGACGCTTGATTGTTATCGTTAGTGTCACACAGCTTTCCACGGGATTCATAGTTTTTTGTTATTTAATTAGTGTCTTTTAGGGTCCTTTGCAGAATTAAAATTAATCATTTCTCAGAACATTTATTGCATAATTAGGCTCACATACTGTACCTACTTACACACTGTTACATACTGTACCTATTTTTTTGTCTCCTGGATAGCTTTTTAGTAACAATATTGGTTTTTTTTTTTTTTTTTTGTGGGTTTGTCGCTTTTTTCGTTCTTCGTTGTTGGGGTTGAGGGGGAGAAAACAACGGCGACTCGTTCTCCTGTTTTTTATATTGTTGGCCTGCCAAGCACTTTCGCCGGATACCTTGTAATGGTGCTACGAAGCCCTGATGATGCCCGAATGGGCGAAAGTGCTTGGCAGGCCAACAATAAAAAACAGGAGAACGAGTCGCCGTGGTTTTCTCCCCCTCAACCCCAACAACGAAGAACAATATTGTATTGTACTAACTTAGAATAAGTTTCTTGATTTTATTGGTTATATCTGTTCGCTGATTCAAGCATGAAAGTACAATCGAAATGGAACGATATCAAAACGGTACTCATTTTCATGGAAATCTCAATTTACACGTAAAATCGACACTGTTAGTTTTAGTTACTGAAACAAATACATACCAGCATCCGGGATTGTGAGAAGAGCCGCTACTGCTCTCATAGCTGACCTCTTCAGTTCGTCCTGTTTTTCATACTCTTGTTTCACAGAATTTGCTTTCACTTTCATTGTGCATGTATTCTTCAACGGCTCAACTAATCCTTCGAGCCCTGCATATTATAGATAACGAGAAATGAGTTTAAATTGAGTTGAAAGCAGTTGTAAATCATAATATGCGATCAAATGATGTGAACGAGCAACAGCAAATCGAGACATTTCAGATAGGACGACTCACTTTGAAGAACAGCAGTTGGTACAAGCTGCGCTAGCCGAGCCACCATCAAATAGGTGAGCATTTTGATATCGTAGTGATCTCTAAGGCCATGCTCCAGGTGATTCAGAAATTCAAATATGTCCAGACGATCCAGACAAGCATCCAAGAGTGTGTACATGCATTCAAAGGCGGCTTTGCGAATATCGAGGCCATCATCGACTATGTGTTTGAATGGTCCCATTTCCACTTCTCGAATTAGCTCTTTCTGTAGTAAAAAGCAAAACATTGTAATCGAAGATCATATTACAACAAAAATACTAAGCCCAAGTAGGTTGGCTCATGCTTCCTCGCCTTCATGCACAGAGATAACTGCAATCTGATCAAAATGAAATTTATAAGGCACCATCGAGGATAAAATATAAACCGCACAGCCAAAATTGTCAAATAGATTCACTACTCAAATAATTGTTACAAAGAATTACATCATCCTACCATGCACTGGGATTTATTCTATTGGCCATTATTGATACTCTCAGAAAAGGATGACATTTGACATTCTTACTCTGACGTTAGTTTCGAGGTACAGTTTCGGCAATACAGAGTCAAGCAAGTCTCTGACGAGTGATGGTTTATTGTGAGCTGCAGAGTTGAACGCAACCAAAGCGACTCTCCTCACATTCAGATCGGGGTCTTCCAATGCTTTCAAGAATTGTCCAATACTTGACCGCAGAAGAGGATCAATTGGTTGTGGCTGAAATTTGGGTAAAAATAGATCTTTCAAGTTTTCCAGTAGATAATTTCTCAACAATTGCAAAGATACGTTATGGATCTTTACCTGGTCAGAGATTGTGAATTTAATAGCTGTAAGTACAGTTGTTCTCATTAAAGGAGAATTGGAGTCGAGAGCTTGTTGTAGACGAGGCAAAAGCGAGTCTGGATCGATCAATGTCAGTTTGCCCAAGCATTCAGAAACGACGTTACGCGTTCCTTCTTCAGTGCATTCGCAGTGCCGGAACAGAAGTTCCCAGATCGAAGGAACGTAACACATGAGCTGCGAAACTCCCTTTCCGCTGGCACTTTGACATGATATTATCTGAAAGAGAACATAAAGTTGACCTTGGTAGATGAAGTGAAATACTAATTATTATTTAAAACCATCCACTTGGTATAACTATCCCGAACATTTGTGAACAGTTCCACCAAACAATAGAATGGTAACTATAAGGGAAAACTCCGTTGCAACTATGTTCATTTCAATTCTTTTTATTTTTCATAATTATCTTATTGAAAGTTGAATTATTCGATTTTTCTTAATTATCTAAAACAAGTAAAATTATTCACCTAACGCTACAGCTGAGGACTGTTTAACGACCATTCTAACAAGTATAGAACGATTTTTATTGCTCCAAAAATCTCAAGTTACACCATCAAGCCATTTCTGAAAATCTTGAAAATTCTATACGAAAACTAGGATAACTTGAGAACTATTACAGCGATCGTCCGCACGATAGTCTCAATAGATTCAGCGTCCAAAAATCTGTATAAATTGACACCAAACATACCTTCGTCTGAAAAGCGTTGGAAAATACAAATTTTCCACCGCTCAAAACCCCCAAAAGTACCACATTGTCAGACCAACATTGATTTTTGGTGAACATTTCAAGAATTTAGCTTTTATAGTTTTGTCGGCAAAGAGTAAACGGCGGACGGAGATAATTTTTTTTGTAATGGATATTTGGATTGTCCATGTCTTGAAAAGTAAAACATCAAATTTTGAGGGGGTTAGAAAAAATGTTTCTATGCAATTACAATGGTTTATTATTGAATAATAAACCAAAATATAGGACGTCAACGAACTCAACAGGTTTCCATGTTAATGAACGACTACCAATGGAAATAACTTTTCAAACCTTATTAGAGACATTAATCGAAATCAGAAAATCCGTCAAAATTACCTCTTTGAGTGAATGAAGCAGTAAGTACTGTCTTTTTGGCTGGGCTTCAATTTCCTTAAGTACGAAAGGTAGGTACTGCTCAAGGTTACCAACTGCAATGTTTCCAAGTGCATAACTAGCAGCAGACTTCACCTCCTCAGATGGGTTTGAGAAAGACACAAAAATCACTTCTTCTAAGTTTTCAACGCTGCTTAAATTTCTGTAAATGAGAGAAAAATGGTCAATCAACAGAAAATCAATAAGAATAGATTCGATATGTTAATTGTTTCGGTGTAATTCTAACAATGATAGCATTAACTGAATTTGACATGCAACAGCGACACTTAGCGAGGTGAAGTGTATCTCTTACATTTTCCTTCCTATTTCCCCAATCACCAGCAAGGCGAATATGTGTAATTGGTCAGTTTCGGGGCTCTTTAGATCATGGAGTAATCGAACGACTACGTCAAGAGCTTCACTCCGCCATGGTACTGTGACGGCTGCGACACATTTAGCCAAAGAATGGAAAGCCTGAAATTTAGATGAATTCGAAACATAAACGCAAAGAATTAGAATTTCGAGGCGGTTAATAAATTATAATAAAGGAATGTCAATAGAGTAGAGCAAAAGAATGAATAAATACCTATGGGTTGTGAGGGGGAGATAAACAAGGCGACTCATACTCCCATGGCTGTGGAGCCTTAGGGTCCACGTCTCCCTGAAGATGCCCGAGCGGCTAGCCAATAAGGAATCAGAGAATGAGTCGCCTGATTTTCTCCCCCTCACAACCCATGGACATCGAAAAATGTGACGACAAGAAAAATAATAAAATACCTGTTTGTGAAGAGGTGGTTGGTGTTGGGAAACGGGGGCAGTTAACATCTCCAATAATTTAATATTGCTCAATCCTGGAAGATGAGCACGAGCTAGAGCCTCAAGGAAGTCCAGCAGAGACATGAGAGCACCTCCTGAAAATTATTTCGATGCGGGAACAATTTTTTTTTACTCACATGTCGACTCAAAGTAAGAGAGCAAGTAAAAATACCTTGCAATAGAGGCGATTTAGCCAGTATAAGAATTTCAGGAAGGATGAACGGCTTGTTGAGATCACTGAGAGCTTGAGGTTGAAGTTTAGCAATAGAAGTGAGCAGCACCAAAGTCAACTGAGCAATATGAAGATCGCTTTCACTCATCAGCGGAGGAAGTTCAACTTTAACCTGATGGATGTGAAACGACGGAATGAAAAATACTAACAAATTAACTGAAGAAAACGAGTAGCGAGAAACAAAGATTCTTTGAATAGTGAACAAATGGAAAATATCGAAGAAACCCTGATGAAATAGGCTCTCCATATTCTTAATAGACAGTTTTCAGAGTAAACAAGAAATAGTAGCCTTGAGTTGGCATTGAATAGCAAAATTGGCTTACTATTATATCTTAGAATTAAGTTAGGTTAGAGCATAAAAACATACGCTTTCAAGGAGGGAAAGTTTCAACGAATTGCTATAGTTGTTGACAAGAGTGTCCAGAAGAGTGAGAGTGCTGAGCTTCAACGCCCTTTGATTTTTACGTAAGAAAGTACCGAGCAAGGGAACTCCATCATCCTGTAAACAAACGAACGATTTTCATCAGATATTCGAGCATAATTTACAAGCATACGGCCAAAATATATGGACTAAAAAGTCTTACTTGAAAAATGTCAGCCGGGGTAAAAACTTACAAGAATTGGTCGCAAGTCGATAGACAAAGGAGATGCAGCAACTTTGGTCAACGCTTTGACAGTAGTGAGGCGGGTAATTTCGTTCTTAAGCCGATCCAGGAAAATGGGCAGACAGACAGGTAACTCGCTCTGCAGGTGATCCCCCAAGTTGCTAATTATCTGTCCCATGCAAGAGATAGCTCGCTCTTTTACTTCCTGGTCAATATCGGCAGCTCTCAGCCTGACCAGAGTGCACTGGTAGATTTCGTTGGTGAACGGAGCAAAATCAAACGTAATTGAAGAATCTAGTTCCAACAGGGAAAAAGCAACAACAGTATTTAAATTGGTTAGGAATGGAAATCATGGCGTTTACTGTACTATCACTAATATTAAATATTCTGATGTAACTAAGGGATAAATGAAAAATACTTGGCTCAAACTATGGGGGGGAGGGTGCGTAATGGGAATCATAATGTGGTGGAAAGGAAGAGCAAACGAACCCATAATTCCAATAGCTAGCAATCACTGGTGAAGGATAAATCAGCATCTATTCTATTAGTCTATAACCAGTGTTCAGTAGCTCAGAGAAATAGGCGCTGAGGATACCGTCCATTAACATTTTAAAAGGCCAAGAATCTCAAACAAAATTTCTTCACAATGATAAGTAACATTGGAAAAAACTCGAGATTTAGAGAAAATTACTCGTTTCAGCGCTCATTTGGGGGCAGCTTGGATAACCAATAGACCGTAAAGTTGATAAAGTACATTACTACTGAAAGTGAATGCAGTAAAACTCACCGAGAGGCCTCAAGACTTTTACCAACTGCTGAAGGACGAGTAGAGCTTCAGCGGTGATTTTGTAGAATGAGTCAGCAACAGCTGACACGACAGGAGGTACGAGAACATTCATATGATCGTGAAACACAGTAACCGGATGAGTCGTAAGCAGACAATGAAGAAAAGACAGCGTATCGATTTTCATATTGCTGCTAGAGTTCCGATCTCTGTGAAATAAATGTGAATTATATACATTTCAAGGAGAATAATCTAAGGAAATAGTAGGAACAAGAGAAATTTGAAACGGACCCCATCGAATATTGGATTCCAGGGATGAGAGCGCGAATATGATTGGTCAGTGCTCCGGGTAAAACAGTGACCAATTCCTTCAATAGAGCCAAACAATCCTGCCTCGTCTTGATGCTCCTCTCCTTCATTTGACTCTGTATAGCCTTAACCAAAATTGGGACCTGAAATGGAAGAGCGTGAACGAATATTACAGCAAAATAAATATTATAAGCCAGTATGTATGCAGGGAAAAGTAGCAATGGAACCTGTTTCTGGAGAAGACACGATGCACTGTCATCATCTTCCATGCAGTTAGGATCAATAGTGCTAACTGTTGTGCTTCTAGTCTGCCTTAAGAGTGTGATGTACGCGTGAAAAATGTCACTCTTGACGTTGTCTTCCCTTTCTGAGGCAAAAAAAAAACAGAAATGCTGGGTTAACGAAATTGACAGAATGCATGGAGTTATAGCACGAAGATGAATTTATTAAGAGGTTGACCTTTAAATCGAGCAATGAGAGCTGGCGAAACGACTCGGTACAGTTCTGGAACGTATTCAGGACGTGTGGCAATGATAGCTTCAAGACATTTAGCCGAAGCCCTTCGAACTTTCCAACTCATATCATCATCGTCTGAATAATCATCATCATCTTCATCTTCTTCCTCATCATCCAGTTCCATGCTACCAGCCATTTCACCGTCGGCTTCATCGTAATTATAGTTCGGGTCATACGTAAGGTACTTCAAGCACAACTCCCTAACCTGAAATTCACAACATACAGTAATGTCTAAATCTAAAGTGTAGTTTGAATTGAAAAACGGGCATTTAGACGGTTGGAGTTAAATTTATTAGTTGTTCGTTATCAGAGATAACTTACGGTTGTAATGTGAGGGGTGATTTCTTTGGGACATTTCTGCACAAACGCTTCACAAGCTTGAAGACAGAATTCTCTCAGTTCGTCATCCTCTTGCTCGCTGTAGTTTACTATGAGCTCCATTACTCTTTCCAGATGCTCACCAAACCTGTGGCCAGCTTGTCGGCTGAAACGTAACAAACGTTGATTAGCATAATAGCATGACTAATGCAATCACTAAGTGCACTTTAGTAAAATAAAGTAGGGAGGGCATGGAGCATTGAGAAACAAAATACTATTGCATTCTTGAGCCTAGCCACAACTTTTTGGGATTGATCGTTGAGTTTAGTCTAAAAACGGTCCCAACGAGTTAACACATAACATAAGACACCTTTATTCCCAAAGTAAAGTCTACTGAGCAATATTTTAAATATATTTATGTAGGCAAACAATCGTAGAGCACGGCATAATCTGATGATAAGCGAGTTACCAAATAGCAGCAATGCATTGGATGTATGTACGAGTAGTAGAGGCCGAGGAATCCTTTGTAAGCCCTTCAAGAAGAAACTCAATTAGTTTACTGTAGAGTTGTTGGTTGCATGACATAACGAGGTGGCTGAGAGCAACAATCGTCCTGGAAAATTGATGCGTTAAAATAAAATTCAGAGTTTGTAAGAATTTTTTTAGTTTCATAATTTAGAAGAGATAATGAAAAGAGTATTTACCTCTTTCGCACTGCTTGTCTTGGAGAAGCCAATTGAGGAAGCAACGCGTTCAATATAGTGGCATGAAAGGATACGAGCAGGTTTCCAAACCGCGAAAGAAGATCAGCGAGGATATCGAGAGCTTCCAGTTGAACAGATACATCTCCCTGCTGCAATTATTATGAAAAATTATTATCTAGAATTAACAGCTATTTGAAGCAGTTCAACTGTTCCATTTTGGTTTATTCTATCAACTACTTGAAACATAAATATTATACCTTTTCAATGGCTGAACTCAATTTGCCAGTGATCCTTTTGCATACATTGGCAGCCAAAGTGTTGGATGCCAGAGGGAGCTCACTGATGACTGTCTTAAGGCCGATGCTCGAAATATCCCTTAATTGCTCTTTGTCGGAAACCATGTTCCAACAAAGCGAATCGACAATAGTTTCCACTTGATACTCCTTCACTTTGTTGACCAGCGGACCCAAACTGAAAACCAAGAAAATTTGAAAAAAAAAAATTTCGAGTAGGATGCCAGTTGAACCAGAAACAAACGTGCATTACAAAAATTTGGTTTACCATTTGACAGCTAAGTTTTGCACTTCTCCGTTCTTGTCTTCAAGCAGTTTTAAAAGCATTTTGACAACTTTTCTCTCAGAGTCATCATCAAGTTTAATACTGTCCTTTTGAAGCTCCGACATCAAATCATTTGTGGCCATGAACCGGAAATCTTTGTCGCTTGATGTCATCTGGAAAAGGACAAAATATCTATTTCACAAAAAATTAAAGTGTTTTTAATTTTAATGTGTTTTTTATGTATTATTTTATACACACTAAAGTTTTTTAAAAAATGCTATTACATTTCTAAGACTAATAATAATCTATATTACACTAAGACTACAAATGTATTTTTATACCTATTTATTTAAACCTAAATTATATTTTTATACCCAGACATAAAACAAATTATATATATATATATTTTTTTTTTTTTGGCCGTGGATACCTTGTAATGGTGCTACGAAGCCCTGATGATGCCCGAACGGGCGAAAGTGCTTGGCAGGCCAACAATAAAAAACAGGAGAACGAGTCGCCGTGGTTTTCTCCCCCTCAACCCCAACAACAAAAAATTAAAGGTGTCCACCAAAACGAAAATGGTCTCATAAATAGCTACCATTTTGTTGTGCTTTCCTGTCGATTTTGACGACTGCATAGAAACTGATGACAACACGCGATTTTGAGGGTTGATCATGGTCGGGGAAACATTACAGTGTTGTGAGTATTATCAGTGAAACAAGTGCCAACTTTCGACAAATCCATGTTGCGAATGGATACTACATGATCAAATACCTAACTCTTATCATAACTGAGCCTGTGTACAACCTCGTATAAATATTACAAGGGTATCAAAATTTTCAGCCTTGGTCACGGTGTCAAAAATTACGGTATTCAAGCGATCAGGACGGCAGAAACAGTATAAGTTCATCTATGGAGATGACTCAGTGGAGGTTGTTAATTCCTTCTCATACCTTGGTGTACTGTTCAGCCCATCTGGCTTATTCACAGCATGTTAGACTGGCTGTCTAAAAGGAGACCACAGCATTCAAGAGTGTGTGGCCAGTCATCTATAAAACGGAGTCCAGCTTCCTCCTCTTGGCAGGCATTATTCTCAGCAGCCAACCAAAGTACAGCTGTGTATGCATTGGCAATCTGGGGACCTTCTCACGCAGAATCGCTTGAAAGGGTAGAAGTAAGGCCCTTTGAAGCCATACTGGGCTAAAGTCGCTACACTCAAGACCACCTGGTGAGATCAGAGTTAGGGTTGTTGCAAGCTAGATATCTGATGGCGAGTAATATGTACGGATGGAGGTAGAAAGTTGGTGCGATTCTCCAGGAAAGACTCCCTAGGATTTCAGTTTAGACAGGTTGTCAGCTAGTTCCAAGCACACCAAACAAAATATTCAACTGAGCCCTCCAATATTGAGGTCTAATCTGACGCAGAGGCCTCTAGTGACGTTAAACTCTTCGAGTACTTACATTGGTTTTGGTGGCTAAGGATAAAAGCTTCTATAAGCTTTAGCTTCACTGAATGGTTTCAACTGCTGAATTAATCAACAGCAAAGTCTGTCACTTCCCAATTTATCCCCTCTCACTTAATACAAACAGTGGCACACATGAGGTTATTCCCTTTGTCTCGAGCCACTGCCTTACCCCTCCCCAGGAACTAACCAATACGCCCTCACCATGAACTGATACCAATCTGCAACAAACTGATCAGATTTCTGCAAACGTGCCTATGCCAAAGAGCCTTCAATGTCAGTGAAGTTCTAGTTTAGTGTAAACATTTCTCTCTATTATACTATCAGTCTTTCTCTTTATGTCCTGAGACACACCCAAGACGATGGGCTAAACTTTCTTTTTATACCCCTTGATAAATCATGAACCAATTCTTGTAAAAACCTTTTTGTTATTACAATAAAACTCTTCTTCAGTCATAGTCACGGAACGGCTGATGCTTCTTTGGTTCTGTTAATCATAACGCTTATAAACGTAGCTTCATGATGCTCGATTAATACCATGTTTTCAATTTCTCAACAAACGGTGTATAAAACAATGAATACCTAAGTACTTCTTGAATAAAATCTCATCAGATGCGGCTCAAGGTTGAAGGTAACCAAAATTCACCAGAGTTGAACTGGTCAAATTAAATGAACGTAGGAATTTCTAACTGTACCAACACCAATTCAAAATTAGGTGTCGATGAGCTTACGATTTCTCGCGAGTCATAGTCGAAGCCTTGAGGTGAAACGGCGACGGAATGCGATCCGCAATTTGCAAACCGTAGTTTTATTTATGTCTATGAGATGGCAATGCAGTTGGAAAAGTGTAGCGCACAACACGAGATGTTGTCTTTGGAACAAATTAAACCAAAGTAACTAAACATTTTATCGCTTCAATTTACATAACATCACTACCTACATCATCCGCGGCGACGGTATGAGCATTGGGTCAACAAACCTATCAAAATCGACAGGTTCGGATTGGTAACTCATCCAATAAAATATTTACCTTCTCGAGAAGAATCGCGATTTGATACGAAACGTTTGCCATCTTCGAAATTTCTTCTCAGATCGCCAACGATATGATGAACTCAAAAACGACAGCCGGCAACTCGAAAACTAGTCAATCGTGGGACGGAAAACGGAACACAAAAAGACAAGAGACTCAACGAACATAGAGTAGCGAATGAGCATTAGCATGACGGGAATCAATCCAACGAATGCGACCTTTAAAGGATCAATGGCGACTAACTCTTTAAGGTCAAAAACTAGTCCTTACCCTGAATTAATGAAGACAAAAATCTAAAGTTAAGTACATATAACTCGGACTAGGTATAATTTCATTATTCTTTCGGCCAATGTTATTCTAACACCTTACTATGTATTATAATAAGTAGGAAATAATTAAATTAAAAAAAAAATGTGTCTAGGTGATTAAAACACCATAATATAATGGTTATAATGATTTCTTCAGCTAAGAAATAAATCCAAATATTCTCAATTGGACTTATTAACAAGCCCAAACTAGCAAAACAGCTCTGTGATTCTTGTGTTTACGAAGTAAATGTATGTATTGTGATTCAGCAAAAATTAATATATTTGAACACTGGGGGACTCGACATTTTTCTATACTTCAGCTTAATGTCGGTTGATTTTTATTAGTGGTGTCTCGATTAATTTATTTTTATTTCAAGAAAAACTATAAATATGTCTACTGTTACAGAATGAAGAGAACGGATATAGGGAACGACATGTATGTTTAGAGGTTTCAACTGGTAACACTGTTAGCTTTACCATCCGTGTTTCTTCAGCTTCGATTTCTTGTTCGCCCAGTCGCCCATTTCTTTTACGGTAATCTTTGTGCTGTTTTGTGAGTACTGTGTCCTGTGAAAATGGTGAGTAGCGTTTATTTATCGTTATTCATCCCGCTTATAGACTGCCTAAATTATTAGTAGTAGGTGCTGTTTTCATGAATATTCTATGCCATTTAAGAAATAAACTTTTCGAATCGTTGAGCGTCAGTGCTCGGCAACTTGGATAGGTTGGAATATAGCGGTGTGGTTATTGATTTCTTCCTTTTAATATTTTCGCACAATTATTATCCTTGGGTTCGATCCAGGTACTAGTTTTATAAATGCCAGAGTATTACGTTGTCGGTGACAGCTAAATAAGTACTGAACCACTCAAACCCGTATACCTGGTTGTTTATCAATGCATACCTAACTGGTTTGGATTGCACCCTAATGCCCGGGGTTACGTTTTTCGACACATAACTCAGAAATCGCTTGAACCGAAGGTATAACCGAAAGAAGTTATCCCAAGTTCACAAATCCTGTCATAACTTATACTCTAAAGCTTTAGTCTTAACTACTTAGATATTCCGGTTGGATTTATTTTGCAAAACTTACCTATTACCGACAAAAAGAAGTAACATCAATTCGCGAATTGTTGAGATTTGTATTGCGGTTGGTTCTGCTCTGAAAATTACGAAATCGCTATATTGATAACAAATTATGATCTTCATTGGTTTCATTTTGGAAAATGTTCATTTCCTTGCAGCAGTGCATCTAGCTTAAGAACAGTTTTCCTAAAATATCAAAAATATTAATAATTAGTGATTTGAACGAATCTATGACACAGATCCCAAATGGGTTTACAGAACTACCTAATGGGTCGCTTTTCAATTGAAACTCAAGTGTGTGTATTTGTTTTTCAACTGAAAATATAACGTTGTCCAACTGGGAATAGACTTATTTTGTTCGACTTAACATTAAGATCGATTGATGTTATTTAAAAAAATCGACTTTTAGATTCTGCCTATCCATTAATGTCGCGGTGTTTCATATTTAACATAAATTAATGTTATTTCTAGGCGAAGCACACGAAAAAAGTTGGAATCACCGGTAAATATGGTACCCGATATGGTGCCTCTCTCCGTAAGATGGTCAAGAAGATGGAGATAACCCAGCACGGCAAATATCCCTGTTCTTTCTGCGGAAAGGTAACTAATTATGTGTTTCTCTTTTTTGCTATCCTATTTATGCTCTTTCGAAATTACAACTGTGGCATGCTGTTACAGTCTATCGAGTGAACTAATATCCCGATCAACCAAAATAACTTGGAAGAGTCCTGAGGTTCCAGTTGGTTCTCCTTCAAGCTCTTGAAAACCAGCTGAGGACCGTTTATTGATATTTTTGAATAATTTCACCAGTAAACGGCGTTATCTGATCATTCAACTCGAGTTACTGAATTATCGTTTCATTGAAGTATTGTGAGCGGGTGATGAATGTCTATCCACATTTTCCTTGGTATGTGGTGGACCAAAGAACCCGCAATATTAAAATGAGCTATCAGAACGCGTTCAAATTTAAGGTCCTAGTAACTTCTAGATACAAGTTGCTAGGGTATAGTTTGAATACATCCATGCTCTTACTAGCCTAGTCCTTGATTTCCTACTTCAAATTATGTTGGTATATTAATGTTTATGTTAGTGGTGTTTTAAATACCATATTCTCCACTTCGTGCACCTTTTTATCGCTTTATTCAATATGAACTAATTCATGTGTAAAATTATGTGCAGACGGCGATGAAGAGGACCTGTGTGGGTATCTGGTCGTGCAAGAGGTGCAAACGGACAATCGCCGGAGGTGCTTGGGTTGTTGCCACCACAGCTGCCACCTCTGTCAGATCGGCGGTCAGGCGTCTTCGTGAAGTCAAGGACTTGTAAAACATCCGTTTTAAGTTTGACTTAATTTTTTGTAAATTAAAAATTATAAAAACCTACTTACGCGATTTGTGACATGAATCCTTGACATTGATATTCTATTTGTAGGAGGTTGACCCAATTTTATGAAGGTTGGAGAAATGACACTTTTGGTTTCAGTCTTAATTTTGTTATTTTGATCTTTGCCCGACTCAATTATGCTGACTAACTTGTACGCTCTAATGTGACCAATTGTAACATTGGATAGGAATATAACACCGTTCACAGGCATTCAATGCGTTAGCGTTGATGCTCCTGGCATTCTGATTAGCCAGGTGATGACATTCCCGCGTCGTCTAGTCAATCAAAATCCAGAACTTGAAGGTAAGAAACGAAGTCAGTTCAGCGTAATGTTCAAGGTGAAGTTGAACCTGGGTATACCATTTTCAAACTGACTATTGCCGAAGAGATAGATCAATTCAAGTTGCTCAAAAACCTATTGTTAGGAGCTCTCTTGAGAGTAGATCGAATCATGAACTTGTTTCTGGTTAATTATTCATTAATCAACCATTACAATTGCACAAAAAATCTAACCCCACAAAATTTGATGTACTTTTCAAGGCATGTAGAATCTGATCTTCAATTAAAGAAATTCTGTCCGGACGCCGTCCACACTTTTCCGACCAAACTATATTAGCTACATTCTTGAAATGTACGCCAAAAATTAATCTTGGTCTCCTAATAGCCCAATTCTTGAACCACATTGCTCGCTTATTTTGAGGGGGAGAACATGTAAAGGTGTGTTCGGTATCAATTTCTATAGATTTTTGGACGCTGAATCGAATGAGACCATCGCGGGGTCGATAGCTTAATGGGTTCTCGAGTTATCGCAGCTTTTGTGTCGAATTCGGGAAATTTGGCACGAGTGTATATCGCAATAGTTCTTGGAGCTATAAAAATCGTTCTATACTCGTTGGAATGCTCATCAAACACTCTTCAGCATTAGGCAAAAAAATTAGCTTTCAGTTTGAAAGTTGAGAAAAATAAAATTGATTAAAATTACAAATAAAGTTGCGTACGGAGTTTTCCCTTACAGTTACCGATCTATTGTTTGATGGGAACATTCATAAAAGTGTTCGGAATAATTACATAATTACCATAATGGATGTTCTTCTTAAATCATTTTTGAAGCATAGGAATAATAAAACACTGTTAATCATTTGCAGCCTTTTATTGAGAAAGTCGAAATAACGGACACTGATTTTTAAACTACTTCATTCATTTTAATAGCAACCATCAAAAAATTATTATCACAGTCTGGGGATAAACATTATGCTAGCCACGTTCAAAGGGTAAAAAGTCTATCATCAGTCTGATAAGCCAGTCCGGAAATCGAAGGGTGCTTCTCCCTTTCTCTATGGTGTTGGCACTTCTCTCTTGTGCTGGTGGATGGTGAATGGTGATGCGTTCTGTCGAAGTTCTTGTGTGAACTGTGAACGGTGTCGTGAATTTGTTGAAGGAAACACTAGTCAGATAAAGATTTTCGTTTCTTGATGCCTCGCTAGGACTGGATTGGATCCTCCAAATTTTCGTGCAGCTGCTAGATGTAATCTGTTCTGAGTGACAGAAATTTGTTGGTTCCGAAAATATCTCAGCATCGAGAATCATGACGAAACGAAGTTCAGGAGAAATGAAACTGAAAGGTCGGTACAGAGATTAATTCGTTCCCTTTATCCTCGAGATAGTGCCAAATCAGCGTACTGTAGTTGCAGGAAGTTTGGTATGAGTGGGTATAAATTGTTGTCATCTTAAGAAGTTGTAGCTATCTGTTTTCCACATTCCTTTTATCCACAGACTATTTTGAAAGGTGTTCAATCATTTGCAAGGATCAGGAATGTTTGGCTGCCCCAGCTCGTGCGAATTCTTTCCCACTTGGCAGAATTCTCTTAGCTTAAATTTGCAATAGCATAACAGTAGAATAACTAGTTTCTTATTAATGGAAACGTGTTTTTAAAAATTGCCAGTGTTTCACCTTGACCAGGAAGCGCTGCGGAAGATGACCGTGATGATTCTGCCGGACGTAAAACTTTGACGACAGCTGTGAACCCTCATCCTGCCTATGTTAAAAAGCCTAAATTCGCATTCAGCATCGCCAAGAAGTCACCTTTACAAAAGAGCAAAGAAGTAATGAAAACTTCCATTTCATTCGGCTTTAATTGAGGATCCTCTTTTCACGTCTGCAACCTTTATATTAAGATAGATGCTGCATTAACATCTTCACACTGAAATGGTTGTTAGTCACCTCTTACTATCACTGTTCTTTACATTTTTTGTGTTTTTTTTTCTAGGAGACAATTCCAAAGCCGCTGAAGCCTTCTATGAGAGAAGCTTTTAATTCTGACACCGAAGAAGAAGAAGAGATGCCTATTGAAGCGAAAAGGAAAATGAGAAATTTTGGAAGGTGAGCATTTTTCACTAAGAGACCACAGGATCCATAATGTATTTGGGATATTATGTTGATCCTAGAAATAGTTCCAAACAGGGATTGAATAACGTCACTCTTATTAGCAAACAGTTTTCTTGTTCCTCCTTGCCGTTAAAAGTCCTCAGTTCATGCTTGCAGAGCCCTCCAGATCAGTTCCAAGTGAAATTGACTGATCATTAGAGCACTCATGATAAGTGAATTCTGCTGAATTAGCACCGACCAATAGCTGGTCAATTGGTGATGTTTTCATCTATCAATGGTTTGAATGATTCTGCTGACGTATTAATTGAACAAGCAAAATAGATTTAAAAAAAAAACAACTAAGTTATCAGGGTTATTCATCTTTGAGGAAAACCAGTTAAGGTGCGGACTTGTGAACTCCAGCTTTGAATGGAGCTTGCAAAACGGACACTCAAAATACTTCGGTAGATTTTTTGGGTTTTCACATTTTTGTTGAAAATATAAAAATCACTTTGTTTAAAGAGAACAATATTTCAAATTAAGTTTAGAACGTTCAAAATCCGTGTTGGTTTTCATGAGCTAGCAACCTGACAACAGGAAATTGAGAGAGAAAACTAATGATCTCTGTAGTTATAAATATAGTCCTTAGATTATTTCTCCATCGAAGTATGATAGTTGGCTTGGAAATGAGTCTACCTGGTAATGTTGTTCAGCTCAGAGTGTTGCCTGAGTTGAGCTCAGCAGCTGTGATGCCCGAACAGGCGAAAGTACTCGGCCAGAGAATAAACAATTGGAGGAAGAGTCGACTGGTTTCTCACCTCTACGGTTACTAACTTGTAACTTAATGTTAGAATGGTTCCTGAATATTATTGTTGCAACCTCTTTGGCTGAATATTTTTGTAGTCCCATGCTAGAAATACCACCATTTTCCAGTACTAGACGAACAATATTTTATGAACTATTTATACCTGTCACATTTTTCTATGGCTTCACTGTTTTTTTGCTGTAGAGACACTCCAACGTCAGCTGGTCCAAATTCGTTCGGCAAGACGAAGCAAGGTTTCTGCGACGCAAAGAAATTATTTGAGAAACAGCTCAAAGCTGCTGCCGAAGAAATTGCCGACTAGTCATGTCAGTCGCATTTCAGTGAACGTATATAATTTCAACCTTGTACAGTTTTGTTAATTGTTATGACAGTGAGTTCAAATGCTAGCAAGTGTACCTATTAAATCATTTTTCTTTTGTGTGTAAAGATTATTTTGAAACGATTCCTCGTCTATACAAATTCTTCCGATTTGTCGGGGATAATGTTATTAGGTTTTCCTCTGACT
The DNA here is from genome assembly GCA_037159825.1 of Tupiocoris notatus. Taxonomy (NCBI): domain Eukaryota; kingdom Metazoa; phylum Arthropoda; class Insecta; order Hemiptera; family Miridae; genus Tupiocoris; species Tupiocoris notatus. The sequence continues at coordinate 391,133 of JASJUZ010000338.1, forward strand.
TAAACTCGAGTTACGAAATGGGCTTCAATCCATCGTAGATTCATCATTGAACGCTATAAAATGAATCTGAAAGAAGAGGAAGTTTTGGGGTACAAAACAATGGTGTTTTCCAAAAATTGTTATTGTGATCAATTTATATTTATAGTTAGAACCAATCAACTATAGACATTGCATGTTGCTACAGTCCACCGGCCCCGTATTTTTACAGTTATTACAGTACTAGTCAGCAGCACAAGGAGTTTGAAATCTATGAGTTTATACAAATTCACATAAGAAAGAGTAAAGTCCATTATTGTGGATCAGTACATTTTTTGCCAATATCAACATTGATATGTTTGCTGCCAAGAGGTGGAGAGCCAATGCTGGCTCCTTTTGTTGTAGGCTGAGGCTGATGAGAAGGATGATCCTGATCGACTTGATCCGGATCGTCGTCACAATTTGAATCTCCTCGTTTGTCGTCTTTATCAGTCATGGAAGTTCCTTGAATATGAGTTCTCATTAGCCGCTGTTCCAAACTGATGAAGGCCAAAGCGTGTGGAAACAATTGGTGAGCCTTTTGACGATACGACTCGTACGTTTCTCCACAGTCTCCAAATTCACCGTTGGCTAGAGCCTTCATCACTTGAGAGCAAGTCTTGATGTCTCTGGACTCAAGGCTTTCGTCTAGACGTGTTGCCACAGCAACGGCTTCAACCTGTTTTGACGGGTCCAGGAAGTACATGATCCGGGCAGCATGCAACGAGCACCATTGATTCTTCATATGCTTCTTCAGATACTCCTGGTTGAGCTGTTGCGGTGTTCTCGAACCGAGTATAGGAGCCATCACCTTATCAATTACTATGAATACAGGTTCCACAAAAGATTTCTCTTTCTTCCAAACGTCGAGCGCTTGACAAAATCGGATCAACGCCTCGTGCACCAGCGGATGCTCCTTGTCAGTTTCATAGGCACGTTTTACACTTTGGAGCATCAACAAAGGCCTCTTCCGACGCGTATAAATCTCAAATGCCATCAGATGGGTGTCAATATTATCGGAGGCGAGATTCTGCAGAGGTTGTAAGAACTTGATTGCTTGATCGAGGGGATCGGAAACGCGAGCTAGTTTCTCAGGGATGAGTTCATCTTGAGGCAACGAGTCAGGCTCCTGATCTGCAGCAGCTTGTTTTGACCTATTGCGTTGGTCCCTCTTCTCAGCTGCTTCTCTTGCTTCGGCTAGCTGAAGTTCGGCTTTCTTCTGAGCTTTCCTCTGCTTGTTCCTAAGCTTTTTCAGAACGCTAGGGTCGCAATTCTCCAACTTCATCTGTTCCTCTTCTTTTTGATCTTTTATCGGTTGATCGTGTAATCTCAGGTACACTTGGATAGCGCATTTAGCAGCTCTTTGATAGAACGAATGATGCCTCAGCACATCTTCCAGGCGAAGCAGGCCAACGTACGATCGCAACGTCATTTTTCGCATACAATACGTGTGAAAATCGAATTGATCTTCAATAATTTCCGAAAAATGCCTGTCAATTTCATGACACTTTTTCAGAGCTTCTCCCCAGTTTTCCAAACGTTGATAAGCTAAGGCGCATTCGGTCTGGAACCACATACATTGCATTTCGTTAAGGTTTTCCATTGCAGAAACCCCTTCTCTTGTGAATTTCGAACAAATTTCTTCTGCCTCTTTGATGAGATTGGCTCTTAACATGTATTTGGCACATTTGGAATTTATGCAACGATCGGCCGTGTCCAAAGCTTGCGCCTCGTCCACCCACCGGTAAGCTTCGAAGACGTCGCCCGCATGTTTATAAATTTTTGCTTTGGTAACAAAGAGTTCAACTAAGGTGGGCGTGTGTTCTATGGCTAGATTGATGTATTTGAGAGCGTTTTCCGTGTCGCGATAATGATCGTAGTGTTGAGCCATGAAATAGTACGTCCATAGGATGGTGCAAGGCGGCTCCCGATCGTCCTCATTGGTTATTTCTTCAGGACGGGAAAAGGCACCGTACGCCTCCAGATTATCCTTATAAGACAAGATGAGCTTAAGAATGGTCTCGGCTTTATTCCGATCTTTGTACAACGATCTAACATCGACGAATAAGGACGGCACACCTTTTCTCAGACCGGTTTTTAAATATTTGTCGGCCTCCCGTTCGAACTTCTCACCGTCGGCAAAATTCAAAATCAACCTTTTCGGAGCTGATGTTTTAGGCCGTTTGTCAACGACGTCCATCAGCACGTTCAATTTCTCTTCATTCGTCTCAAGTTTCAGCGCCTCGTACATCATCGAGTAGTACATTGTATTTTCCGGATTCCGTTTCAACAATTTCTGTATCAGGTCTTCGGCTTCAGCGAATTTGCCGAGTTTCAGATACAAATTCGAAAGTGTCTCTTCGACGGATAGGAGGTCGCAAATTTGATCCTGACATTCTAGTAGGTGGTTTAGAGCCCCTTGAAGGTTTCCCGATTCCTGTATCACCATATTCTGATACAGAAGTAGTTCGCTATGTTCGTAATCGTAACTGCCGGTGACCAGAGTTTTCCTGAAGGAGTCTAATATTTTCAAAGCCATGCCGTAGTCTTTCAACAGGTGATAAGCCATCGCGAAGCTGATCCAGGATGCTCGTTGGGTTGGACGCTGAATGAAGAGCTGGTAGCGCGTGTCTCGGTATCCTTCCAAATCTCTCATCTGGATCTGGAGTAGCGACAAGTCCCTTAGAATTTGAATGTTGTCCTTTTCCCATTTCAGAGCGTTCCTGTAGCATTTGATCGCTTCGTCGTACTTCTTGTCGCTACGCTGAAGAAGTCCGTACACGTGCCAGCAGACGTGCGATTTGAGATCGTTGCGAAGTCCTCGTCTCACGTACTCGTAGGCTTCCTCCTTGCGACCCAAACTGTTCAGGGTCAGCCCTTTCATCGCCAGAGTCTCACCATGTTCGGCAAATTTAGGATTCGACAAGATTTGCTTAGCAAATTTCAAACCGTATTTGTACTGCTTATGCTCGTAGCATTTGAGAATCCTTTTAAACAAGGTGTTCTCCTTGGGAGGCAACGGATTAGACGGAGGCATTTTTTTTTTTCGGCGGCTTGCTCACTTTTTGACTAATAGAAACTTCCAAGGCACTCGGGTGCTCGGGCTCGGTCAACGCACTACGTTTTTATCACAGTTTTAGTCAAATCAAGAACCACGATAGAATTTTCCGGCTCAGAGCGATTGTTCACATTTCAAATTTGAGGAAACCAACTTTGCGGTTCGATTTTGGACAAAGCCGGCAATTTTCTTCACTGCGATTACTCACCGAGCACAAGGACCATGTTGTGGATCGAATTACGATGTTGTCGAATTCATGAATCAAAACAGGCCCTTTTATTTATATTAGCACAGAATTTAATGCTAACGTTCGATTTTGCAGAACCGAAGAGACGATTACTAATAGAATTGAAACACGACCGTACACAACCGAACAAAATGTCTAATAATTATTTTCAAGTAAGCAATTTTCTCTGAGGTTACACGGGTTACAGAGGCATGTGTTGCCAAAACAGTGTTGACCTTCACGATTTCACTAAGTATGGACGACCGACTTGCTAGGGATTCTCAAAGTTTAATCTAGTTTTATCTTTGACGCTTTATTATGGACAATTTTTTGAGACTTAATGCATTGTACATGAAATGGAAGGAAATAATTATTGCATATCAAATGCACAATTAACTCACAATCGATTAAATCGATCCATTTTGACTTTCAAATCGATTGTTGAGTTAATAATGCAATTTACAGCGGAATGAATTAATCGACTGGAAAATCAAAACTTGAGATGAAATAATATATATAAATATTATATTTTACGGCCTAATATAGAATAATAGCAATTTATTGTCTTTAGTCGATTAACTGGGTGTGAAAATCGAATTTAATATCGGGAGAAGAATGTATTAATCGAAAATCAAACATCGATAACTTTCTCACTCGATCTTCAGGTATTTTTCAAAATTATAATTAATTTTGATGTCGCTTTTGAAATCGGATCATTTGCATTTTCAAAGTAGGTAACTTTTCTCTTTGTGGTCGGAAAATTTAAAAAAAAATCAAGTTCAAAATTGGATTTACTTTGTGCAAGGCCTGCTGCAACACTAAAACGAACGATTTCCTAAGCAGGTTGAGCAGGGAGAATTATTTGTGAAAAACAACGTGGTAACACTGTTCGTTGCATTCTTTCCAAAATTCTGTGTTTTGTTTAGCCTACGTAGGTAATACAGTTGATTGAATCGAATCGGATTTTAATTATCGCGGGCGTGAGTGTTTCGTGTTCGGGTAGCTGAAAATTTGACACGATTCCATCGTCACCCAGGATACCCTTGGAGGTAGATGAAGGTAAAAGAGCGACGTTCGGAAATTTTCTTCAAAAACCGTATTCCACCGTATCATACAGTCCCGTTGTACGCCAACTCGACTCGGCCTCATTACTGTAGGAATACCGTTGCATTTCGTTGATAAGAATGCTCTATCCGAATCTAACAGAAATTTTTTATTCGAGAACGGTACGAAATTTAAACGCGATATTTCAATTTCCGTTCAATATGTAAGCTACCTCCTTCGTTCCCCCTGTTGTTGACTAACCTGGCCGTTTTTCGAAGATAAACAAACACTTTACTCGCGATTTATTGCAGATTAACGTGCGTCTATTGTTTATAAGTCTATTAAAACTTCGATTATAGCTAGCTATTCCCTATACCATGAATTTCTTCAGATACTTTGCCGAGCTATTTGATTATTGATACTGGCCCTTATGCAAGAACGAGCGTCAGCCGTTGAAGAACGCTCCTTTACTTACGACTGTCATTCAGCCATGGAAAATTCTACTATTGCGGCTCCAAATCAGAATCAATTTTGGATGGAAGATTCCTTGTCCCTCACATAACTCAAACAATGGCACTTGTATTATTGGTGTTATCGTTTTTACTGCGTTTGCTAGAGAGCTCACTATCCAATTCATTTTCGTTGACATGTCTCCATGAGTGTGTCTGAAATCGATAAACGATAATAATTGTATTTTTAGCGATGATTCCGGAAGTAGCTCGAAAATAATATTTTATCGAGAAAAAAAAAACATCGATAATATTATTCATCAGTATCGAAAGGGAAAATTATTTGTAGTAATACCTATCTACGTTGTTCAATATTAATTATATCGATATTATGACCATATCTACCTATATCTTATTTCTAATACAAAGCGGTAGAATCCTTGCGAAGCAAAACTCTTTTACACTTGGAATTCAAAAGTTCCTCTCGCTTTGGCCACATTATGTTGAATATAATTTGCACTATTTTGATCCGCTGCAATTTTCAGGGATTTGCAGGTAGTTCCTGGTGAAAATTGTGTCAGGGTAATATCCCGGTTAATCAATTTCCTTAGTGGGAATCAATTTCTTGCTGTGTCTGAGGAAAGTTTGCACATGATCTCCTGATAACATCGCCTCAACTTTCAGAGTTATGATTATGATTACATAAACCTTTGGATAATTGATATGAATACAGGAAAAATGCGTACTAAAACAGTACCAATGTGTAGCGCAAAATTGAAAGAGTTCTGAAAAATTAAATAATTTTGGGTAAGCCTACTCTATTTTGATTGACTAAAGCAGAATTCACTGGCGTCAATAGAAGTACGGAACGTATCAACGCCAACGCATTCGATAAGAACCAGGGTAGTTTAGCAAGGTATCAGTTTACGCTTTGCTTTGATTATTGTTTATGAACTGCTGCATTCATATGGCTGGAGCTTATGAGTTCCCACCATGTTTTGCCGGATCCAATGCAAAACGCATCAACACATTTGACGGAGGCTGGTGAACTCTGCTTAAACGCTGCCTCGGATCATTTGAGGCATTCAAAGAGGATTCTAACTGCTCAAAAAATGTTCAATTTTCTTTCTCAACAGATTTCAAATTACTTGAATATCCCATTACTAGATGGAGCCCCTATCAATTTCATCATGATTAGGTTAGTGACAATTTTGGATTTTCCCCCAACGTCAAATCCGTAGCACGTGAATGATACGAATCTGCTGAAATTAGAGGAATACTAGGGAATCAATCCTCCTTCCGCCTTAAAAGAAGAAAAAATCTGCATAGAAATTTACGCTTTTGGCTCATACCCAGGTTTCTTTTGTGTTATGAGAGATTTCATCCATTTTCTTCATTATAGACGCTTTTTTGAATTGTAGGTAACTAAAAGATTGGAATAGATTTGTATCAATGGTGGCACCGGTATCAATCCAATATGGTGCCTTCCTTACTGGATTGGCAGGTAGAGATGTTTGCTATCTTATTCTCTATTTTATTTTTGTGGTCTTCCTGTGTATTAAAAACAAAATCAGAGATCTTGTGTCCTCTATGGAAAATCATTTACTGGTAGGTATTGTAAAATGTTTCATATCATCTGGCAAGAAGATAGATATTGGTTACACATACTGTATCCAACAAACGATTTTACATACTCAAAAATTTATTCTTGTTTAGGTTATCAAATTCAGCATTTATTTCTTAATCACACTACAACATAATGACTTGTTAGGATAACGGACATCACATTAATGTTATACATTTCTTGCTGTTTTAGTGTACAGGATGTCACGGATGCAAAAGAAGGAAGTGGAAGCCATCGTTAGCAGGGAGCACAACAGGAGGAAGCACACAATCATGTCTCCAGAAGAAGCCAATTCTGGCAAGAAAACCGTGTGGACGGATTTGGAGATAACAGGTAAAAAAAGCTGCTTTGACCATCCACGGATCATGTTTGGTCGAATTTTGATTGCCCCACGCTCATTGCTGTTCTGTAAATACCAGAATGCTTGGGAATTTTTGACCTTAGCATTGTGATAATCTTTTTGTAGATGAGGTTTTATTGACTTGCTTATTATTCTTTTTCCACCAGGGACTATCAGAAATTTGAGCTCGCACCTGTGGAATTTGACCCATTTGACGGCTCTCTATCTGAACGACAACTGTTTGACACGTTTGCCATCCGACATCTGTCGGCTGATCAATTTGCGCGTTTTGGATTTATCGTGCAATAAGCTAAGAAGTTTGCCGGCTGAGCTGGGAGAACTCATCTACCTCAGGTATGCACTCGATTATTATTATCAATTATTGGTTCAGTTGTGTTCTGATACATCAATTTGACAATAAGATTGAAATTTAGGTCTGTCATTCTGTGTGCAAAAGATGCGACCAGAGCAGTAACATTCAATTCTTCGATTCAATATTATGATTTATTTGAAGTGTCTCCATGGAGCGTTAGGATACATAATTATATATTATACTTTTTAAAAACCTGCGTAAACTGCGTAATGGGCGCAAAACTGCTGCAAAGTAAATAATTTTTTCAATTGAGCATCATTACTATTGATTTATAATACAATTTTTGTTGCTCAATTTCTTGTTCTTAATGTTTCGCTTGTCTTCTAAATTGTTGAATTCCTTACGAACTTTTCAATCAGCTTCTAAGAACTTCAAGAAGCTTGCAGCAGACGGGATTAATTATTGTTTTCCTTGTCGTCGCATTAGGAGAAAAACCAGGCGACTCATTCTCTGATTCTTTATTAGCTAACCGAGGCTTTCGCCCGTTCAGGCATCTTCAGGGCGACGTGGACCCTCCGGCTTTATGGCTGATAAAGAATCGGAGAATGAATCGTTTGGTTTTTCTCCCCTCACAACCCCTGAGATTTATTATGACTTCTCTTCCCCTATTCTCTTAAAAAGAGAACAGGGAGAGACTCTTGATGAAACGCTCCTAGTCTGTTTAATTTTTGGCTAAATCACTATTTGATTTGCAGGGAGGTTTCTTTGAATCACAATCATCTGCGAGTCCTGCCGTACGAACTTGGTAAGCTGTTCCAGCTGCAAATGCTCGGCCTGGCGGGTAACCCGTTGAACAAAGAATTTCTCAAACTCTACCACGAGCCCAATGGGACGCAAAAGCTGATCACATATCTTCTTGACAGTTTACAAGGTATGATAATAGTTTTCTGTTTTCAATCGGATGTAAGCTTCTGTTTCAAAATAATGACTCGTTATAGCCCATTTCCCCTATATTGTCTCCTGATTCTCTAATTCAAGAGGAGAATTATGATAAAGAGCTGTCCTTGAAGTCCACAGTGTTAGTGTGAGGGTATTTGTTGACTTCCCATCAGCAATCGAATCTGAATCAGGCTGTTTGCCTGTCGGTTGGCAGTGGATGGTTAGGTTTTCTGATAAATTTGTGATTTGTCCGCCAGAGTGCAATCATGTCAACTGCTGTGTGTTTATTACCTACAAAAACTGGATTTCTGACCATTGCTCTAAAAACTCCGGTTTTCAGTTTTGATGATTAAGCTGAGAGCAAAGAAACTGATACAATCTTGTTGCTTGAAGCTTTTCCACAAACTGCTTGGTTGAAAATTGCAAACGTTCCGTTTTGACATCAATTTTTTTCTACTCTGAATTCAAAAAATTCTACTAATTCAAAAAATGGAATTTCCTTCTATTTCATCGAATGTTTTTCAACCACCTTTAAAAGGAGGGGGTTACTATAAATTACTTTTTCTCGGTTTGCTTATTTTTTGTTTCAAAGACAAACTATCCAGGTAAGTGACATAATTTAAAAAAAAAAGTCCATCTAGGTTAGTAATGCCGAAACCGCGAATTTTGTAAAAAACTGTTGGCTTTGCAAGCTTATAACTTCTGGAAAAATGTCTCCTTTTTATTGTTTTCGAAGTCATTTTGTTTATAATTTATCTGCTTATAAGGACCCTACTCAAATTTTGTTTGGAAGTCTGATATGGCGTTTAGAGATGATAGTGTAATGAGAAACGTGTTACCGATTTTCACATTTTCACCATTCCCAACCACGTTGAGAAAAAAATGTGAAAATTCTTTTAGTTAAAACTCTCACTAGTGCTTTTTCTAGCGTTTCTCTTGTTTTCTAGTGTCGTAATAAGGGAGAAGTTGTTGTTTTTATGGACCTTTTTAACTTCTGGATGTAAACTGCTTCTTCATTTATCATACCTGAACTGTTCAAATTTGAGTCTAGTTTGCACAATCAAAGTTTGGAATTGATTGGACCAAAACTAGATACTTTTTAGGTCATATTTCTGAAAAAATTGATTCGAATTAGGATTTTATTATAAATTGTTTATGGTTGTAGAAAAAAAAACTACATGGGCCATAGCATTTTTGTTTAATGATTTGAATTCATCATTAAATTTTAAATAAAAATGTGGTTTTGAGTGCCAAATTTTTTACAGTACAATTTACAATTAGTTGGTGTAAATAGTCATTGTCAATTTTTTTTAAATTAGCTCTCTGAAATGCAGGCTTGCTCTGTTCAAGTGCGTAGATATTACATTAGTTACATTGGAAGGAACATGAAATGCCATGAAGTCTGCGTGTTTTGCGTTACTTTTGAGTTGCGTGAGCGGCTGAGTGTTAAGGTCCTTGATGAGCGAGATAAAAAGACAAACTTGTTTTGTTGCAATTTCTCCCTAGTCGTTTGCAATCGTTTAGTGATCTTTTTGGCCTTGAATTCGGTCCATTACTTCGACTGCCATATCCGAGTTTCATGTTGACGAACCATTTTCTTTTCCAAATCCGGCTGGTATTTACTGGCATTACCTCGAGATTTCATAAGGGCTTACTCACAGTAGTCACTGCTTATTTATCCATGTCTTACATTACATTTTTAGTCGTTGGATGTTAAATCGCTCATTCCTATGGTGAAAATGAGCAATCGAATTCTATATGAATGTATTCACGTCCTCAGCTGTATGAGAACTTGATTCGGTGAAGGGGTATCAAATTAAGTGTCATAATGGAAAATGTGTCCACTGTAATAGTCCATACATACTCCCTTTTGGTTTATTATTCAATAGTAAACCTATGTAATCGCTCACGAATCTTCAATATTTGATGTTTTACGTTTCAAGGCATGTAGAATCCGAATATTCAATAAAAACAGTTCTGGCTGTAGGCTGTCAACACTTTTCTGACGAAACTATAAAAGCTAATATCTTGTAATTGTCGCGAAAAATCCATTTTGGTTCTGACCAAGTGACCATGGCTCAACTCTTAAACAAACTTGCTTCCTCAATTTTAAGGGTGTTTTGGAGAGTCTTGAGGGGAGAAAATTCGTCTTTTCCAACATTTTGCGAAGAAAGGTGTATTCGGTATCATTTTCTATCGATGTTTGGACGCTGAATCGAATGAAACCATCGCGGGGTCGATCGCTTCGTTGGTTCTCGAGTGATTGCAGCTTTTTTGTTAAGTATGGGAGATTTTGCCAAATTGGGCATGTGAGTATAAACCGAGAACTCTTAGAGCTATAAAAATCGTTCTATACTCGTTGGAATGCTCGTCAAACACTCTCTTGAACTATACCGTTAGGTGGAACATTTAGCTTTTTATTTGAAAATTAAGAAAAATGAAAATGATCAAAATTACCCTAATTGCTACGGAGTTTCCTCTGATAGTAATCTGTTGTTGAGTGGAAACGTTCACAAATGTTCGGACAAGTTCGTATTGCAAATGGATGGTCTTCCTGGATCATTATTGAAGTGAAGGTATAACCACTGTAAAATTATTTGCAGCGTGTTGCTGTTTGCTAGTTGTAGTCATCGATCGAGGAAGTGAAGCTGTTTTTTCGCTGAGCTTTCGAAAAATTTATTTCCTTTTTCGGACTTACAAACAGAAGCTCAATGCACTTGACCAGTGCCAGGCATCCACATATTATTAAAACTCGAATGAAATTATTTCCTTGGAATTAGTCTAATTTGTCAAAATGTGACCGTTGCACTTCTTTGTAATACTACTACGATCCATTTTTTAACCAAATGATATCGAATAGCATTCAAATTGACGGAGGTGAGAGGTGAAAAATAGTTTCTCTACAACGGACTCGGAGCTCGAAAACTGAAAAAGTTATACTCGTGCAAAATCTGGGAATTTTTCTTCGGGACTTGGCTAAAATAGTATCGAACAACTCGAGCAGAAACTGCTCTAGATTGGATAGGAAAACAAGCCTGAAAAGGAGATGGCGGAACGGCGAATTTTCGTTGCGAATGGTTTGGTGGGAAGGGTTTGAGTTCAGTTTGTTTGAAACCCAATTAACTGAGCCGTTGATGAACAAACTCAAAACCCGGAGAGAAACTCGAAGCTGTTGAAGTGTGGAAGCCCTTCGCCCCTGAAAACAATGAATCATCACTCCTCGAACGTCGCTCACCCGCCTAATACTTCAATACAGAACACACCGAGGACAACGGAATGAAATGCGAACGCTCGAACTCCTGTGGATTCATCACCTGCCCAACGACAACAATCTGTTCAAGATTGGTTAATGATACGCTTTTGAATAATAATTATTCCTCTTGGATAATTCTTAAGACTAATTGGCCAATATTTAGTCCTTTTCGACTTGAAGTTGACCGATGTAGGTCTAACAATATCGCTCACCTTTTTCGTGGGAAAAGTCATTATTTATTGTCTCCATTGCTTTTGAAATGGGTTTCCACTACTTCAACGCGAGTGACTCAGTTTTAAAATTTGGTGACCACATCTTTGTATTATACCTAATTCGTGGTACTTGCATCCAGTAGGGCTATAGGTACCTATTACCCTTGTTACATAAATATGGATATAATTATGTTCATCGTTGGTGAGTGTATACCTTATTATGCCAGAATGGGGGAAGTACTTGGACCTAGAATATAATAGGATGAATGAGTCCAAGTTGGTGCCTTCAACTTCGAGAAATTCATTTATTACATTGCCGGTAATTTTATTAGCTTGAAGATTATTATTGAGGAATAACATCAAATTATAGGTGAACCCAAAAAATGTCGCAAATCACATAGTTTCCCTAGAAACACGGAGGAAGTTGTTTAACATTTTTGCATTTTGTATTTGCAGTTTTTGACTGTAATATTTTCAATTTTGGCCTGATTTCATGTTTTTACAATTCAGTTATGCAGTTGAAGTAGGTATCCATCCCTTAGTTGTTAAAAATGTGCTTCGTTATTTCACCAACATTTTCCAATCGCTCACGCTCTGCTACCGCTTTCCCTTCAGTGAAGACTTTTCAATGCGGAAGCTGTTCTATTCATCGTCCAAGTCAGTCCAACCGTCCATAGCGAGTTGAGACCATTTTGACTGAACCGTTGAGCGATTCCGCTGAGGATGAGAGATCGAGCTTGTGTGTGTGTGTGAGAGAGAGAGAGAAAGAGAGTAAGAATGAGAGGAAAGAATGAGATGGAAGAAGATCGCCCGTCTCGACTAGGCAACTTTCGCTTTCTCCTGACTTGAAAACCGACTCGTGTCGTGCACCTTGTCTCCTGATGTGACGCTCTCTCTGACTCAACTCTCGGCGACGAGACGGTGGTCAATTCGTCCGACAAAGAGAAGCTGACACAAATATTATAATATTCAGCTGAGATCAGACCTTGAAGTAATATGTACTTGACATTTCCTGATACATAATACATATTCTCTACTGTAAGTTGTACTACTTAACCGACAATTTTTGAATGATTTACAGTAAATGTCAAACGGTGGACACGATTTTAAGTTCTTAATCCCCGATCTTATCGATATCGAATAATTTTTAGCGCGTCATAATGACTTTTTCAATCGTTAGTCATAAGTTTTTATTTATCAATCTATGAATGGTACACGTTTTTCCATATTTTCCGGATCTGTCACGATTGCTTCATTCTTAGATAAAAATCTTCAGGCATTAATTTACAGTTTTTTTTTTCTCTACTTTTCCATGGAAATTGATCGGAAAAATCTTGTCCTGGATCACAATTATGCCGACCGTAAATCATGGTCAAAAATGTGAGAATTTTACCGACGCACCATGACAATGAGAAGTCGTCGTTTTTCGTCGTCCTTGACGTCAGAACGGAGTTTTGAATTGAAAAGAAATTGAAATATAGGAGACCCGAGCACTCACGAGGCAGGAGACTTGAAAATCGGATTCAGAGCATCAGAAAACATTTAGCACCGTGCGATCAACTTTCCTCCCGTATTTCGTTTGGTTCGACACGATCACCTTTGAACATTTTATGTTGGCACAATATGGCAACTCGACGCACCTCCTTTTTAATGTCGGTTAAAAAACGTAGCCAAATGTATTATGTCTTGGGTTGTCGCTATTAGCGTTGTAAATTAAACGACTTTATTTTTAGCGCCGTCGCATGCATTCACTGTTTTGTAATGTTTTCTCCTCCAAGAGCAGCTTTACGCTACGCGATCGTTCTTCACTGCGTTCTACCAGCCCATTATCCGCCCACATCCGCTTTTCGAAACGACGCACGCACTCGTGCGCCCATATTTCAGCGCAGAGTAGCGCAAAGCTCGACACAGCTTTTGGGAAATGATAATATCGCCTTCACTTACCGCCAGAGAACTAGAACTAGACCCCAATTGTTGAAAACTGTACGAAGAGGAGACAATTAGGCCACCCTAAGCCAATATCGGCCCGCATCCGCACAATATTCGAAAAGCAGTTATTTTTTGTCCGTTATGATGGCCAAGAATCGATTAAAGTGGAACAATATTGAAAAAAACCACTTTCTCAAAAAACTTTTAAAAAATTTTCTCCAAGTAAAATACTTAGTATTTTTTCAATAATTTCTCCAATATCCTCAATATTATTCTCTTCATGTTTTCAATATACTTCAGGTTATTTTGCACGCTGGAAATGATGCCTTCGCGTTGACCCTGAGCTACGTAATTTATTCCTGCCGCTAAATATGAAGTCTTTTTCCGCGCGTTGATTAAATAAATTTCTTTCAACTTTTTGAAAGAAATTAGAACGTTCTCTCGCGCAGTCGGACAGTTAATTCAAAACGCTAGTTTCTTTCTATTTCTACGGTGAGACAAAACATTGCTCCTTCGCTGTAAATCAGAGGTCGAAATCCATGAATGAAAAGGAAGGGAAACGAGCAAACGCCCTTTTTGCATCTCATGATTTCCTTTTAAACATTAATTTTCTCCCTCGCTTTCTTTTCGTGTTGCCATTGTTTGAGTTTGAGAAGAGACCACTTGGCTTGGGCCTCGGCGGAAAAAGAAAGAACATTGGAGAACTTTTGTGTAGATAATAGATGCTCAGACTCGAACTGTGTGTTCACTGTTGAGCAGTGGTAATTTTAATAAGAAGCAACTCGGAGTTCTCTCATTTGAAATGCTCGGCTGCCTCACTGTTCTGTGTTGTTATGTGAACGAATCCCTCTCTTTCTCTCTCTCTCCCGCTTTTTTTTTTTCTCGCTTCAACATCTTTTGCTCTTTAACTCTTGAAACGGCTGTACGATTTCCTCTTCATATTGCAGACTGAAGTACAGACTAGCTCTATCGCCTCAGGAGTCCTGCTTAGTTCTTGTGCACTCGAATGCACCTCTCTTACTGCACGCACTAGAAAGATGAATGAGAATAATTTTGTCGCTATTCAAGCGATCGTTCATGCGATTTTCCTCCCCGTCTGGAAAAACGTAAGCCTTTTCTTCCCGTAAGGTTGACTTTTGTTCGGTTCCATGAAACCGATGAAAATAGTTAAAATAACAATAGGTTCATGGTTCATGATGACAGGTCGATGGGTCTAAAAAAAGACTCGGTTTTAATAAGTCGCATCGATAATCACGAAATAATTTAAAGAATTTTGACTTTTAAGGATGGCTAATTCGGAATGAAAATGCCTTTTATACAATTGCATCTATCCAAACTTCTGGATTAATTTAGCCGCTAATTTGCGCGGTATGAAAAGGGTTTTCTAGGCGACGAAGCATCACCGAAAATGCTCTGTTTTCAACGGCCTTTTCGAAACGAGGGGCTTGAAAAATGAGCATAGCTCACGAGAGGAAGTTGAATTCGCCAATGAATTATCCTCAACGCCGACCGCGCACCTGTGATGAGCATGTTCTCATCTCCATTTCAATCCGTTGTTGCCTAAATCTCAGCCCACGTTCCTATTCTTCGCCAAGAAGAATAATAATAATAATTTACCTACCCAAAACGCGTTCCTCTTTTATGTTCTTCTTTTTAAGACTCCAGCTTCAACAACCATCGCTCAACCCTTTAATGATTCCTTCTCATCCTTCCTCCTTCAACCGGAGCCATCACACGCTTTCCCTTCGTCCGTTCCCTTGTAGCTTTGCTTTCTCTTGAATAAAACATGAGATGAATACCCATTACTACGAGTATACTAATCTTCCTTCTCTCTCCGACGCATGCCGACTGTTTTCATCCTTCTCGGTCTCTCTCGGTTGGCGCTCTAACGTTATTGAGTTGAACGAGATAAATCTGGTCTTTCTGGGAAACTTTCGAAAATTACGTTGTACAAGACTTGACGACAATTCGGCGCTGTCGACATTTGTGCTTTTCCTTCGAGCTAATTTGAACTGAACTTCTCATTCACCGTCGCTGCTTGGTTCCAGGACGAGCTTTTCATTCCTTCAGTTTATTGTTGGTTATTTGATTGCTACAGTTAGTTACAATTGTTGAACCGATTCGTTCACTCCTCGTTTCCCCCGTTATACTTGCTCAATTCGGCTCTCTTTCGTGCGCATAATTGGGTGATTCTCCGAAAATAAGGATATTCCAGCAGCGAATTTCCTGAAGAAAAAAAACGCTCTTTTCTTTATTTTGACGATGGGTCTGTGAAATTATTGCTTATAACATGAAAAGCACGCAGAGAACCTACGGAAAATTTTCATAGTTTTCCAGAAAAATCGAATTTTGTTAAATTTTGTAGTTGATGGACTGAGACGTGTTGAAGGACTGAGAATTAGTGCGATAAACTGATCCCACTTTTTCGGATCCATCTTCAATGTGGTTTATTATTCATAATAAACCATTGTAATCGACCGAAGAAAAAACATTTCTTCCCCCTCAAAAATTTGATTTTTACATTCAATGCATCTAGAATTCGAATATTCACTAAACATATTTCCGTCAACATTTTTCTGACGAAACTATTATAGCTAAATTCTTGAAATTTTTACGAAAAATCAATCTTGGCATGGCAATGGCTCTATTCTTTAACCAAATCGCTACCTGAATTTTAAGGGTATTTTTGGTGGAAGGGGTTTGGAGAAGAGAAAATGCATATTATCCAACACTTTTAAGACAATGGTGCGTTTGCACAAGCGTTTCTTGTATTGGGAGGCATACTTTCTGCAGCAATGAAGGTCAACATTTTAGGCTGACTCCATAAAGTTTTATGAGGCTGTAGTCTGCTTTTGGCAAAAAATAAATTGTTTCAGTAGATGAGTTCAAGTATCTACCTGAAACACCTTATTATCTGTGTACAGTAATAAAAAAAAGTTCAAAGAATGAACAAAACTTATGTACATTATTGTACATGGTTTATGTATATGTTTATTATTGTACATTATATGTACTTATGTACAAAATTTCAATACATTAAACGCATTCTCAGTTCTTCAACTCCCCCGACTGAGAATTTTGATGGACTGAGAATTGAGGGACTGAGAATATTCGAGTAAAATACCAATAACTAAACTACATTTGGTCTGAGATAGAAAATCAAACTGTCCATCTGTTAAGCTCATCAAAGCAAATCAATTTTGGTATAAGTGGAAATTCAGACTGGAATTAACGGCAACAAAAAATTCTGTTGAAGGACTGAGGTAGCATTACGCCAATACTAACTGCACGTTTTCAAAACACTCATTACTCTGACTGGATAGAGCTAGCTTCAATTTCCAATTATCACGCAGTTCTGGTGGGAAGAAGCAATGTAGCCAACATTACAGCTTCGGGCAAAAGGCAAGTACTCAGGCATGGTGCCATCTTTTGAAATTTTGTGAAGGACTGAGAGAGTACCCACGGGACTTACATTGATATAACGTAGGTCTGGTATAATGAACTTCAGACGTATATTCCTACGATATTTGATACCCAAAAGCTTTTTGAATCAAAAAGTGCTTTCTCCCAATTTTTAGGGAGCATAATGGAACGAGTTTTGGATTTTTGAAATCAAAATCCTACAAAGTGGGACATGTGAAGGACTGAGAATTGTCAGATTTACAACGAATTTAAAAATACCAAATGCAGCTTTTGAATGATGGTAAATGAAAGAATACCTTCCTTTCATCCCTACCAACAATATTCATGAAAAAAAAATTCAAAAACCCAAAGGGGAGAGTCAAAATCCTGACTGGACTGAGATATCCTTACTTTCGGAGAATCACCCATTTATCCAATAGCCTTATTCTGCTAATATCCTGTGGAGCTAGCGCGTTTGATTTATTATTCAATAATAAACCATTGTAATCGACCAGGAAAAAAATGTTACTAACTCCCCTCTTCAAAATTTGATTTTTACATTCAATGCACCGAGGGTCGACAGCTTTAATGGTTCTCGAGTTATTGCAGATTTCGCGTAGAATAAGCGAATTTTCAGAAATTTGACTCGAGAATTTTTGAACTACATCCACCTTTCTGAAAATAAAATTGTGGAAAATATTGGTGCTCTATTCTGAGTTGTAAATTGGTCATTTATTTTTATTTTACCTTTTTTTTTTGTTTTGTAATGGCCAGTGTTTGTGATTTACTGAGTAATTTCGAAGGACCACCTCTGATTTTAATTGTAGAGGAACAATAATGCGGAAGAATAATTTTGTGCTATGATGGTACTCACCAGAATATCTGATACACGTGGTTGTACCACCTTCGGCTGCGTCTTCTCTGAAAATACGTATAATAATGGTTTTGTGTAATTGTGTAACGAGTGTGCGTGTTGTGTGAGTGTGTGTGTATTTCAGAGAAGGAAAGCTTACGTGGCGGCTGGCCAATATCAGCGTGGGAGAAATTTTCTTGTACCGGCTTTGACCTCCGATATACGAAAAACGAGCGCCGAAATTATTATTTTGTCCGATGGCGCGACTAGTATAATTCAACTTGTTCACGAAACTTATCGTACTTGAGAACGAAAGAAATTAAGGGAAAATTAATTGCGAATGAAGCGACTTGAAATGCGGTGCGATCAGGAGCGGAGCAGTCTTCTATCTGGTCTGGGGAGGTTTTTTCTCCTACTTCCTATTTGTGTCCCCCGTACCCCTCCGTCTCCACAACGTCCAGTCCAAGACTGCCACCTGTGGGGAGCTCCTAGAATTAATTTGCACAAGAGCGCTAAATCGCTCAACCATTTACTCCCCGCCCTGAAACAATGGTTTCTGAATTGAAAACGAGACAAACAATTAACCAAGGTTAGTAACAAACTCAACAAGAAATATCAATTTAAGAAGAAAAACTTTTTTCCCAAATCCCTACTGCGTAGGGAGGGGGCATACTCGGCCCACAGGCCGACGATAAATACCCGAGCTCGTCCTAACGTCCACAACCCGCACCACTCCGTCAGACCCCGGATACTCCGCGTCGATGACTCCCAAAGGCCATTGAAGCGGAGGCACATGATCCTTCATGAGGACAACTACGGTGCCCTTGTGTATCGGTGACGAGTCGCGAGTCCATTTCGACCTCGACTGTAGAGTATGCAGGTATTCTTGTCGCCAACGACTCCAGAATTCTTGCACCATCCTGTCCATCAATTGGTAACGCTGCAGGCGGTTATATGGCGTACCCTCAACGTTTCTGGCAGGCAGGGCGCTCAACGATGCTCCGACGGTCAAGAAGTGCGATGGTGTGAGTGCTGCAGGTGCGTTTGGGTCACTGTTGAGGACGCACAGCGGTCTACTGTTCATGACAGCTTCGACTTGAATGAGAACGGTGTTGAATTCCTCATAGGTGAGGATCTGGTTCCCGACGATACGCTGAAGATGACCCTTGACCGTTTTGATGTTGGCCTCCCATATACCACCAAACCATGGGCCATTAGGTGGGTTTATCCTCCACTCCGTTCCGCGTGCCGACAGTTCGACTCCAATGGACCGCTGAAATGCTTCCGAAGTCAGTACCTCCTCCAATTCTCCCAGCTGCCGTCGAGCTCCAACAAAATTGGTCCCTCCATCGCTCAGGATCAGGCTGCAGGGTCCTCTTCGAGACAGGAATCGCTTAAAGGAAGCCAAGAACATTTCAGTAGATAGGTCCGACACCAATTCCAAATGAACGGCCTTCACGGCAAGACAGATGAATATACAAAAATATGATTTTGTTAGAGTACGTTGACCCCTACGGCGCAACGGTGTGATCTGGAACGGTCCGGCAAAATCTACTCCTACTCTGTCAAACACCCTCGTCTCCTCGACACGAAAATTAGGCAGCGGCGCCATTTTTGGAAGGGTGGGTTTAGGACGAGTGCGGTAACATGTGTTACAGCTATGAACACGCGCGCGAATTAATGTGCGAGCTGCGGGAATCCAATATTTTCGCCTTAGGTTGGCAAGCAGAAGATGCGCCCCTGCGTGCAGCAAGTCGACGTGATACTGATCAATCAACAGCTCAATGAATCTTCCCTTGGATGGAAGGAGGATGGGATGCTGCTCCTCATACTTAAGCTGTGAATTTTGAAGACGTCCGCCTACTCTAATGATACCATCCTTCAACAAGGGGTCCAGTTTACAAATGGAGGAGGTCACTGGCAATCCCTTCTTCAAGTTTGCCACCTCAGCAGCATAGGACTCGCCTTGAATATGGCGCAACCAGAAGTCCAAGGCACCTCTCAACTCTTCCGCACTCACATAAGGAGCCCCAAGATTCTTGCGATTACAAGCACGAAATACGTAAGCGGTGGAACGAAGCAATTTCCGCAACGACGAAGCCCTCTCCAACAGTTGAGTCAAGATACATTCCGGTGATTTAGTGGTGATAAATGACAACACCTTTTCCTCTGCCTCTGGCATTGTTCCGACATCCAGGTCTTCCGGCGCCGGCCACCTTTCTCTACGCATGGACAACCATTCTGGACCAGTGAACCATAGCGGATGACTAAGTAGTCCAGCTGGATTGATTCCCCTAGAAAGGACGTCAGCGGGATTTTCTGTGCCTTTGATGTGCTGCCAACAATCAGGGCTCAAATTCTCGTGTATTTGAGAAATGCGGTTGGCGACAAAAGTTTTCCACCTCGATGGGTCCGACCTGATCCACTGCAACACCACTTTAGAGTCGGAGTACGCTACAACATTATCGAATTTGTGACGGTTTGCATAAGTATCCAAAACGATGCGTACAAGATTTGACAACAGCAATGCGGCACACAGTTCAAGCCTGGGTATAGTCAGCACCTTCTGCGGAGCGACGCGCGACTTCGCACAGAGTAACCTGGTTACAGGAGGCCGTTCATGGAACTCAGTGTGCACATATATGCATGCTCCATACGCCTTACCGGAGCTATCGGCAAAGCCAACTAACGTTGTCACGGCACCTGCGACAATTCCACAGTGACGATCAACCACAACACTCCTTAGTAATGGAAGTGTGCTTTTGAATTTCTCCCATTCAGTCACTATCGAGGGTTCAGGAATTTCATCCCACCCACAACCATCCTGCCACAGCCTGCGAACAAACAATTTTGCCAACAATGTAACTGGGGCGACCAGGCCAAGTGGATCAAATATACGTGCGGTTATTGACAGGATATTGCGTTTAGTGCACTGGAGTTCTGGCATCTCAACAGTGCATGAAAATTGATCCACTCTTGGCGACCACTTAACTCCTAAAACTTTAGACTGCTGATCATGGTCAAATTCGAAGGCCGACATTAAACAGGATTCTGATGGGATCTCCGACATAATTTCTATAGAATTGGACGCCCACTTGGAGAGCTCAAAACCCGCTGAGGAAAACATGCCTTTCAATTGCGAATAAAGTTCTTTCAACTCCTCCTGGGTGCCAACAGATGTGGCCAGATCGTCCACATACACGTCCCTGTGAGCGACACGCGATGCGAGTGGGAAACGATTTTCCTCCAATGATGCCAACATACGGACGACGCGATTTGCCAAATACGGTGAGCTAGCATTTCCGAACACCACCTTATTCAACTCAAAAGCCTGCAAAGGCTGATCAGGATTCGAGCGCCAAACAAATCGCTGAAAACGACGGTCTTCCTCAGCAACGTTGATTTGAAGAAACATGCGGCGAATGTCTGCCGTCATGGCGTACTGGTAAAGCCGAAAATGTACTAATACCTCAAAAATATCCGCCTGCAATTTCGGCCCAACAAACATCAGCTGGTTTAGCGCGTATGAAGAGCTGGAAGGTGCGGAAGCATTGAAAACAATGCGCAACGGGGTAGTGGGATGATCTGGGCGGTGTACTCCATGATGAGGCATATAATATGCCAGTTCTTTGTCTAGCTGGTTAATCTGACCAAGCCCTGTTATCGTCCCATCGGCCTCATACTCAGTGATCAATTTGGCGTAAGACGTTTTCAGCACCAAGTCCCGAGCGAATTTTCTTTCAAGCGATTTGAAACGTGATACGCTGATTGGGAGAGACGAGCCGAGAAGTTCCGGCCTCAAGCGAAAAGGCAAACGAACCGTGAATCTGCCATCTGGACTCCGAGAGTATGTCTTAATGAAGAACTCCTCACATTCCCTATCCTCCTGACTAAGTTGCTGGCGTGGGGGAACCTCTTCTAAACTCCAAAATTTTTTAACAAGCGTATCAAGAGAGGTTTCGGCAAACAAACAAATTGGTGCGTCTACAGGGGTCCCGACAGCCGCTCTACCCATCACGACATAACCGAGCGTCGTCTCAATTGCAACGGGCTCATCGACTTGACCCGCTACCTTCCGAGCTCCAACTAAGGTCGGCCAAATCTCACAACCCAACAGGAACTCAATTTCATCTGGCTCATTGAAATTTGTGTCGGCCAAAAACAACCCCTTCAGATGCGTGAAACGATCCTTGCATGTAGCCATTGTTGGAATGCGATCCGATAACCGATCAACCACTAATGAGTGCGCAGTGTAATGGTGCTCCGAAGTCATCCGCGAGAAAAATGAAAATGTAGTGCAAGCTGATACGTTCAAAGGCGACGTCCCTATACCCTTCACGATTGATTGCGTAGGTGTTTGCGGCAATCCCAACCGATTACATGCTCTACGAGTGAGAAAATTGGACATGGATCCCGGATCCAGAATCCCGCGCAGTTCATGAGCATGACCGTTACTATCTTTGGCAATAACTCTAACAGTGGCGAGAAGTACAGTTGATGGGCTGTTGGCCGCGGCACTGACCGAACAGAATGACTGTGACGAAGCTGCGGGAGAGGCAACCGAGGTGGACGCAGGATCTAAGGCGAGTATGTTTGACGACTGACCGGGTGCGGACTGGGTTCTTATGACTTGAGGAGCGATTTCAACACGATGCAGCAGGCTATGATGCCTTTGCCCACAGCTATTTATCTGGCAACCTAAGGAAGACCGACAATCTTGGCCTCGATGAATTACACTGAGACAATTATAACAAACCCCTTTTTTCCGAGCCCAGGCCCATCTATCCTGAACTGACATCTTTTTGAAAACAAAACATTCATAAAGTGGATGCGCAACTGTAGAAGTACACAACTGACACCTGCCAATCGAAGGAGCAGGTCCTTGCGGTTTGGGTGCGGGCCGCGAGACACCAGGAGTGGGAGCCTCTCGAGCTAACAAGGAATAATTAATATTTTGCGAATTTTTCAAGTGGTTGGGTGATTTAACCTGAGCCAAATTTTGCAACTTTCCAACACTCGAAACCCTATTAACATTACTACGGCTCAATATTTTTGCTTGTTCCGTTACAAAAGAAACCAATGCTTCGAACTTGGGGATTTCCTTTTCCGAGCGATTACTATGCTCGAATGTTTTGGAGGTATTGACATCCAACTTTTTTAATGCAATATGCAAAAATAGAGCATCCGCCAAATCACTTATTTCTAATTGTTTAAGCGCCCGCACAGGTTCAGCAAATTGCGATAGAAAATTATCCAATGCCTGCTCAGACTCTGTTGTTAAACATTTGAAATTAATAATTTTCTCAAAGTACGACGCTACAAGGGCACGCTTATCCTGAAATCTATTTTTCAGAGCCTGCAAAATTAATCCATAATTTTCAGCAACTGGCTGAATAGAACTGCAATGCGCTTTTGCTACTCCTGATAAATGGCTAAGGAGATATGACACACGTTCAACATCAGTACAGGATTTATTCTCGTGAACAAGTTTATGGAACAATTGAATGAACGCGGGAAATTCTTCCAGTTTTCCAGAAAATATCGGTAACTGTATCGGTTGAAGTTTCGGACCTGTCACCGTACTACGCGCGATGCTTGCGTCCCGATCCGCGATTTCAATTTCTTTGGAGAGCCTAAAGAGCACCTCTTCCACCCTACCATACATGCCGTCGAAGGCCTCAACCTCTCTATAAGACGGTACGAATTTGTCTTTAACATCGAATGAAAGTTCATTAATCCGGTCGATGCATTGAACAAATTCAGCGCGGATTGTAGACGCGTTTCTAGCGGCGGAAATGAACGGCAAATCCTCTGCCTTCGCCCTTTTTGACGACTCGTACAACGATTGCATTTTCGTGAACAACATCTGTCTTTTCTGTTCCTGAATCGCCAGAAGGTTTCTCGATTCGCTAGCCATTTTGCGGAATAGATGAGCGCGAGAAAAGAGGACGCGAAAATATAAGGAGACGAGACTCAAACACAAGTATGACGAAATGTAAACAAATAAATGCGGGGAGAAACGAGCTGCGAAAACGGAAAGGTTTCCCTCCGACAGGGAGAACGGGAACTTCAATGCGCGCGGCCTGATAACCGAACCGGCAGGCGAACAAATGACCAACGATTCACGAACTTATTCCCGCATGAACGGAACAACGGTCGATCACGAGTTCAAGTTCAACAGAAGAACACGACAGGCTACGAACGATCTATGAACTTCTAGGTTTTGCTGGGCGATCAAAAATCAAAACCGGATTCCCAACTCATCTATGGCCCGAAGGACAATTTTATGTTTGTGATTTACTGAGTAATTTCGAAGGACCACCTCTGATTTTAATTGTAGAGGAACAATAATGCGGAAGAATAATTTTGTGCTATGATAGTACTCACCAGAATATCTGATACACGTGGTTGTACCACCTTCGGCTGCGTCTTCTCTGAAAATACGTATAATAATGGTTTTGTGTAATTGTGTAACGAGTGTGCGTGTTGTGTGAGTGTGTGTGTATTTCAGAGAAGGAAAGCTTACGTGGCGGCTGGCCAATATCAGCGTGGGAGAAATTTTCTTGTACCGGCTTTGACCTCCGATATACGAAAAACGAGCGCCGAAATTATTATTTTGTCCGATGGCGCGACTAGTATAATTCAACTTGTTCACGAAACTTATCGTACTTGAGAACGAAAGAAATTAAGGGAAAATTAATTGCGAATGAAGCGACTTGAAATGCGGTGCGATCAGGAGCGGAGCAGTCTTCTATCTGGTCTGGGGAGGTTTTTTCTCCTACTTCCTATTTGTGTCCCCCGTACCCCTCCGTCTCCACAACGTCCAGTCCAAGACTGCCACCTGTGGGGAGCTCCTAGAATTAATTTGCACAAGAGCGCTAAATCGCTCAACCAGCCAGAAAATTTGATTTGATTGATTCCGCAATAACGAGCTGAAATCCGTGGCAAAATATCAGAGTGGTGGCTGAGTAGCGGAGGGGTTCTCTGCTCTCTTACTGTCACTTTTCGACTCCAAAAAATAGCTTTTAGTAATGTTCTTCGAGAGTCATCAAATGATATTTACTGCTCGAAACTGTGTGAGTTTATTCTCATGTTCAAGAAATGCTCATTTCTTGACATCATTAATTAATCACTAAATCTATGGCACGCAATACATACCGCTTCAACTATCCCTACTTCAGCTTAGGCCAGTTCATTATCCAACGAAAGAAATTGAACCTGAACGAATCTCTTAACAAATAGCAAAAGTTGTATTGAAAACTTTCTCAAGTTATAATCGCTAGTACAACATCGTTAAGCCGTTCATTATAAATCAGTTTACCTCTAGGTTCAGAACGTGCAAGTTTGTTGTCAAGTTGTTATTGAGTCTCCGAGTTACTTCAGTCCTAACTTCTCGCCGGTTTGAGTTAGCTTTCTCCTCCAACTTTTCCTCGCCAACCTTCTCCTGAACTGATTTGCATGTGGAGCGATCGAGAGACGTTCAAGTCTTGAGAAAGAGACTGGACCTTTCTTTCAACTTGGGCAACGTCTGAGGAGACTTGTTTTCCTGCTCGAGACTCTCTTAAGCCACATTCACACCGAGAGCTGTTCGAATCGCGAAGAGAGAAAGTTATTAGTATACCAACTCAAGACCAAGTTCACATATTACCGAGTTTGTCTGCTGGTGAAATCCGTTCGCATCTCAAGCTTCTATTTGGATTCCTGTCCATGCGTGGGAGCCTCTCTCTCATTTCGTCTCTTGGGCTCGTGAGCTGTTGACTTTTCGATGTTTTGAAGTCGAAACTTTCTCGGTTTCGGTTACTATTGACTCCTACTCGCTTTCGCGAAAATTGAAAGAAGACGGTATAAATTCAGTGAAGGGACGTTGACATTCTGCCCACACTGCGAATGATTCAAGTCCTATTTGAACCACTGCTGGTGCGATCCAGCCAACTGAGAATCTCGTTCGGTTTTATCAATAATATTGATTCTAACCCTTCTTGAGTCTTTGGAAAAATGCTAATTAAAAGAGACATGCAAATAAGGCAAATCGTGTTCCACTCCACTGAGCCACCCTAAGAAAATTTCCTATGCTGACTCTTTGAGTTTTTCTGGAAAGAGAAAAAGATTTTGAAAACACATGTCAAAGCACGCAAAAATACAATTATGTTGGTTCGTTTACAAATTATTCACTGTTGTATAGTATAGCACTGTGAACGTTTCATCCAAATTCGCCTCCGTTCTGAATTCGACTTTTCAGACCATCAAAATATTTCCATTTACAGCTTCGAACTATATACTTAGTACAAAAACGCGTGACAGAATTTTTTAACTAGATTTTCTGTCGCGTAAATCCTTACAGATCCCGTGCCACGTATCCGAGTCAAAACATGATAAACCATATATTCGCTTTTTCTTCGTTCTCATTGGACTTTTCCACTGCTTTCCTTCCTTTCCTTCTATGCAGCCTACACTGAGTAGAAAATTGGTAAAACGTCCAATATGCGTTCCGACAGGACGAATCTTTCTAATCCTCTTCACAGTGCTATCTCCCGGATACCCGTGAGGACAGTACGCACAATGTTGATCCTGTTCTGTTAGGAACTTGAATGTAGTCGCCTTTCCGCAGGCAGAGATTGATGATGACTATCGCACTACAGTCCGAAATCACCGCGCTTTTACTCCGCTCCGGATGCAAGCGAGCCTCTTCTCTCTTCCTCGTCTTCTATCCTTTCATCCTCGATCCCCGTCCTCGTCCCAATTAATCAGTCTCTCTTTCATGAATATTCACGCGCGTCTGAGCTTCGCCGAACCGACGAAATCCGGACGGGAAACGCCGACTTACGGACCGCTCGGCCGTTTATTAGTTGTAGCGGACGAAATTACAAACGTGAAAGCCCGTGCCGAGTCTGATCCTCGTTATTAGCTTTTCCAAAACTTAACTCATTTACGAACTACATATATAACGTGAACTACTCGTATGTAGTTGGTCCGCTTACCAATTGCTTCGAGTCCGACTCCGGTACGAATTCAATTAGGTTTTATCTCTTGTGTTCATGGCTAGGATCTTGTTTATAATCGTCTGTATTCAAATGTTGGTTATAGTTAATTGAGAGTCATAAAAAAGTCGCCACAAAAAAAGAGAAAAAATGTCTGCAATGTTTTGTACAGTGGTTTATTATTCCTTTGCATCAATAATAATGTAAGAAAACCACCCAATCGTGATAGTAACTATTCTGAACATTAATTTGTGAACGTTCCCATTATAAAACAGATTGGCTACTATAAGGGAAAACTATGGTAATTTTGATCGATATTATTTTTCTTAATTTTCATATTAAAACATAAATGTTTACCTAATGTTACGGCTGAAGAGAGTGTTTGACGACTATTCCAACGAGTATAGGACGATTTTTATTGCTCCAAGTATTCTCGAATTATACTCTTACGCCAAATTTCTGAAAATGTCCCAGATTCAACACAAAAGCTGAGGCAACTCGAGAACCAATAAATCTATCGACCTCGCAATGGTCTCATTCTATTCTACATGCCTTGAAATGTAAAACATCGAATTTTGAGGGGAGGCTAGAAACAATATTTTCTTGGATGATTACAATGGTTTATTATTGGATAAAAAACCAAAATTGTTGAGACAGTGTTGGATTTATTATATCGTTATCTACAGGTAATTCTTGTATGTTGAAATGTTCGTTAACCAGAAAAAAATCTGAATCAATTGATATCAAACTTTGTCTAAAAAAAACATGGAAAACACGGATTGTCCTCCCCCCGCTACCCCTCAAAATTGAGGTAGTGGTTCGGCTAAAGAATTTTGTCATTATCAGACCAAGAATGATTTTGGTGACAATGTCAAGAATATAGCTATTACAGTTTCCCCAGAAAGGTGTTGACGGCGGACGGAGAGAATTTTTTCAATCGCATATTCGGATTTTACATTCCTAGAAACGTGAATCATTACATTTTGAAGGGGTTCGGAACTTTTTTGTGAGCGATTACAATGGTTTATTATTAATAAAACACAATAAAATCGAGCAATTTTTCTTGAAGAAATCAGCTCGCGAGGTCAAAAGTTGCTGTTTTGCGAAAATCACGGTTTTTTTTCGTTTAAAAATGAAGCACTTGTCGATTACATATCAGGTTCATTGTTATCGACGGCTTCTCGTTAACACTGCGTATTTCGTTATATTTTCATCATGTATCTCCCTCTTTCTTCCTTTATTTTCTTTGTTTTTGAACACTTTGATACTCGTAGAAATTGGCTCTAAATTTGAGAAAGCACGAATAGTTATGATCAAATTGAGACGACTAACTGATAAGAATGGTTTTACAACGTTAGCAAAACGTCAAGTGATACCGTTGGAATCACACTTTATTGAGATCATAGTATTTTTAGTGCCTTAGGGGCTCTGAAAAACGATGTCGCTTGGATCTTGCGTTGGTCGCTGTTAAGGATGCTGACTGCTCTCGCCTCCGTATCAGGGAACGGTCGACTTTCTTTCTGGTTTATTACGACCAATGGATCGGAAGGAACGAGTTGCATGAGCTCTAGGCGAAGCGGGTACCGGCCAGTTCCGAGATCCGAGGAAAGCGAGGGCTACCTTTTCTAGTTGGCAATCTTGAACGGTGAAAGACTCGCCTCAAGAATTGAACCGAAGCACCGCCTTACTGGAGAGATTCTCACCTCTGCGAGTGATGGGCTGGGTAGCGTTGATAAATTGGCTAAAATGACTATCAACATTTTATGTTATTTTTATTTTTCGTTTGCTTTTACTTTCATCGTTACGGGGCTGAAGGTGAGAAATGAAGAATGCGACGTAATCTCTTTATTGTAACTGTTCGGCATAATGGAGCTACTCCCTAAGGCTCAGCTGCCTAAGAGTTGAATTGCATTTTGTGAGTTTGAAGTGGTTTTTATTTCGGTTAAATAAATTTATGATGGAGCGAAAATTTACCATCTCGGGTTGACCATAGACTAATGCAGCGAAACGGCTAGAGTTAGTTATAAATATGACACGGGACAATTCCAAGATAAATCCCGGACACTAATGTAACTCGTAAAATGTGGATGCTTTGCGATTAAAAACTATTTAAGTAGCTGTCATTCAGATTAAAAATAGTTCAATACATTTTTTGTGATCGGATACTGGAGGAAAATATTTTCTTTCCAGAATTGGATGAATTTCGGTATGAATTGATTTATTCGCAAAATTAATGTTTTTCATGCGAGTAATTGAATGGATTTTTTTATGTACTTAGAATTTCTACGTTTCTCATAATTCAAGACTGCTGTGAATTAGGTTAAGTGGTTGAAAGTTCGGTCACTGAAACTCATGTTGATCTACGTCCTTGGTTGGGCGAGAGATCATCTAGCTACTCCTCCTTTTTGGTGTTCCAAAAGGGCATCCCCCTTCTGGCCAAATCTTAACCGCCCCTTGTCTATAGGTGGCCCGACAACTGCAACCGATTGGCGGAGGAAGGGAAACACAAACTACCCCTCGCTTACCCTCGAAACTAGTCGAACTCGTTCCGACCAGGACCTCTTCGCTAGCAAGCGAATCTCAGTCCCAAAACTCACCTCGTAAATCGTCGGGGGTGCTGTCTGAGAGAGAAACGACGCTGGGGCAGACGCGAAGGGCGTGCCTTTTGGCTTTCTCAGGTTGACAAATAGATCCCTTGCCTCCACTCGGCTTAACCTCCGCATTGGGTCGCAATGTGCGGAACTAGCGGAAGCGCGTTCCTTTTCTATCAATCGACATTAGCGTTGTCGATGCGCTGCTCGGAACTGGGAATATTGATATCGCTGAAACATCAGTAAGCGCACTCCACCGTTCGGGATGATTTATAGGTTCGACGAGGGGTCCGTTTTCCGAATCAACGATCGTGTTTGACGCACCGTGAATTTCAATCGGATATTTCTTTTTTTCTCTCGAATAAGATATAATTTGTTTTCGATGGATAAACCGAACGGAGGACGCGTGTGTGAAGAATAGGATTAGTTATTGCTACCGCCGATATTGGGACCATCGTTTTATCAATTTAGTATTAACTTTGGTTTCTTTCACCTTTGAATAAACAAACCGTCCCCTTGCTGTTAGCGTTGATTTTGCGATCAATGCCGAAATATCAGTTTCTGTCTCCCCTTCTCCATAATTTTCTGTTGAATATGCAAACTTTTTTCGATACTCCGTGATGTGACCAATACAGCCGTAAGCATTATTCTTGTCACGAAAACGTTGAAAATGACAGTACGGTGGTTTATTTCTTTGTTTCAATCAATGATTGAATCCAATTGTTATCATAACTAAGAAAAACTCTGGTGAAAGTTACCATCTAAAACGTAATGATAACTCAACTCAAGGCAAACTCCTCGGCAAAAACGCTGCTGATGATTGTACATCCCGGACATTTTTTGTGAACGTTTCCACCACAATAGTTTGAGGAAATTCCTTAGCAACTATCGTGATTTTAATTATTTTTATTTTTCTCATTTATCTATTCAAAACTTAAATTATTCGCCTAACGTTACAGCTGAAGAGAGCGTTTTATGAGCATTCCATCAAGTATTGAACGAATTTTATAGCTCCATATATTGTCGAGGTATACTTTCGTGCCAAATAACTTCAAATCTCGTCTATGTGACACCATAGCTGTAATAACTTGAGATCCATCAAAGCTAACAACCCCGTTACGGTCTCATTCAATTCAGCTTATAAAAATCTTCAGAGATCAATATAATATTCACCTGTGTCTGGAAAATGTTTGAAAATACGAATTTCCTCTCTTTAAAAATCCCCAAAAATACCTTTGAATTGGGGGTAGCCATTTGTTAAGAAAAAAAGAAGAAAAATGAGCCATTGTCTGACCAAGAATGGTTTTTGATGGGATTTTCAAGATTTTACCTATTATAGCTCTTCAAGAAAGTGCGGAGGGCGGACGGACAGCATTTTTTTTTTATCCTCAACGCCTTGAAATATAAAACATCACATTTCTTTTATTGGGAATTTCAATGGTTTATTATTGAGTATTAAACCAAAACTTTATGTCCGTACGCCTTCAACATTTTCTGAGAAAACTATAATAGCTAAATCTTTGTATTTTTCACCAATAGTCTTTGGTATGATAATGGCTCAATTCTCTAACCAATTCGCTACTCCACTATTAAAGTTATTTTAAGGGGATTCAAGGGTGAAGGGAAGTCATATTTTTCGACCTGTTTGAAACGCAGGTGTGTTTGATATAAATTTATTTAGATTTGTTTGACGCTGAATTGGATGAGACCATAGCGGAGTCGATATCTTCTATAGTTCTCGAGTTGTCACAGCTTATATGTGTGAAATTTTAGAAAATTAGCCACGATGGTATACCTCGAGTATTTATGGAGCCATTAAATTCGTTCTATACACATGATGGAATGCCATAAAATACTTTCATAAGCTCTACCGTTAGGCGAACTTTTAATAAGGTAATTAAGAGAATAGAAAGTAGGTATTTAAAATTACCGTAGTTGCTTACGGGGTTCCTCTTACGTTCTGCTTACGTTTACAAATATTCGTGTTAGTAAAACGTGTATGGTCTTCTTAAATCCTACTTGAAGCAAAAGAATAATAAACCACTGCCCTATAATTTGCAGTTTTTTTTTACTTCCATGTTTACGTAGTAAATGGAAGTTGTTTTTTTTTTCTCTCTATATTTTACGACGATGTTGTATTTAAATAGGTAATATAGACTACGTGAACATGAGTAATGAATGTTTCGCCCTACTCTCTAAGGGATCCTTTCGACTAAAGCGATCATACTCCGTTGAAGTAGCCTTTTTTTAAAGAAATAAATCTGTCTGTAATTTCCCTGGAGATCGCAGTCCGAAAAAGGAAAAGAAATTGAGCACAAAAGCTGTTCGTCGATATCTATACGAGACCGGGGGTGGCGGATCTGCCAGGGTCTGAGGGTTGCAGGATGAAGGCTTTGTTGCAGAGAGGAACTACCTACTGAAATGTTCACTGGAAACCTTGTGAAAGTGAAGGCCTTTTCGTTGGACTGGACGAAATGGAAGGTAATGGGAAAAAGAGAAGAGCAGAGCTTTGAACTTGATTTAGTGCTTTCAGGTGGAGAGCCAAGTGTTGAAGTCCTCCCGTCCACACTCAACGATCCCGTTCCCTACTCGCCTTACAATACAAGTCAACAGCGGTTCAACTCTTCACTGCGGCAAACTATCATCATTTCTTCTCCCGTTTTCTGCGCAAACTTTTTCCAATCTGTTCTCATCGTGTTTGGCTTTTCTCGTCGTTACTAGCGAGCTTGGATCGGCTGATCGATCAATTTAATTACCTACGGGACAAACGCCAATGATCGTGCAGCGGTTTTTACTTACATGTTTACGTAGTATTTTTAGTCTTCTTAAATCATTATTGAAGCGAAGGAATAATAAACCACTGTACAATCATTTGCAGCGTTTTTTCTAACAAAATAGCTAGGTATTTTTCGGGTTTTTAAAGGGAGGAAATTCGTATTTTCAAACATTTTCCAGACAAAGGTGAATATTATATTGATCTCTGAAGATTTTTATAAGCTGAATTGAATGAGACCGTACGGGGTTGTTAGCTTTGATGGATCTCAAGTTATCACAGCTATGGTGTCACATAGACGAGATTTGGAGCTATTTGGCAAGATAGTATACCTCGACAATATATGGAGCTATAAAATTCGTTCAATACTTGATGGAATGCTCATAAAACGCTCTCTTCAGCTGTAACGTTAGGCGAATAATTTAAGTTTTGAATAGATAATCGAGAAAAATAAAAATAATTAAAATCACGATAGTTGCTAAGGCGTTTCCTCAAACTGTTGTTAGGTGGAAATGTTCACAAAAAATGTTCGGGATGTACAATCATCAGCAGCCGAGGAGTTTGCCTTGAGTTATCATTATGTTTTAGACGGTAACTTTCACCAGAGTTTCCATGTAGGTATAATTGTTGGGATCTTCTGGTAAGGCGGATTCGGAACGGGGGTGAATTAGGAGGATTACGTTAGGAATTAGGAAGACATTTTTATAGTACTATAATCAAAAACTCTTTCTGAATTAAGTGTCTGTCTGTCCGTGTGTCGGTGGGTAAAAAGTGATATAAATCGTCGTATCTCCCTGAAAAATGAAGGTAACTCGATGACATTTTGAGATAGGTTACCCTCGTACAATCAGCCCGCTGTTTTGGCCTTGAAGCTTCGTGAGTGACATTTCTGTCAGTAAATCTGGACTAGGTACATCGATCAATGTTGAGGAGGAGACTAACCATGCGACTGCCTGGAGAAGGAGTGTCAATATTGTAATCAGCTTGATATTTGATTGAGTTCATAAATATGTCCTTTTAATAAACTGGCACAAAATATAAGCATAAATACATCCTTCAGTTATTTGTACTTCAACCATAATAAAACTAACTCAATATTCGTGATTTCTTTTGTTCCAGGTACCTACTTGTTTAAAATCGTAGAACAGCTAACTCGTAAGTTGATGTTAATTCCCTTTATTTTGATAATTGTCTTGGCCTTATAACGCATTTATATTCATCGGTGGCAATTTTCGTTAATAATTCCCGTTTCATTTTATCTCCTCGTTCGTCGCCAAACTCCTCGTCTATAACTTTACCACCTTTTCTGATAATAGGTTATTCGACTCCTTGGAGTATGATTTGATGTCTGAGTGATCGTGAGGGAATTATTTCTTCAACGATTATCGGTACAGAACTCTGCGTTTAATGAGTTCACCTCGATGCCATTGATAGTTGGCTCACTTGACTTTGAAATAGTGCAATCGCACGGTCTTCTTCGCTTTCTGATAGTAGAACAACGTTCTCGGTTAGGAGGTGAGAGCAACTGAGATCCTTGTGCCCGTTAAACGCGAGCGAGGAACGAGGAAACTGGAACTTCATTAATTAGTAAAGAATTGAAGAGAATCGTGTGAAGAAATTATGCTCCATGATCCACCTATCCACTCTAGCTCGAGCTTCCGTGGCTACAATGGAACGCGGGTGTTCTCATTTTTCTTTGATCAAATTGTCTCGAGTGTACATTTGATTAAAATTGACTCGAGTGTGTTTTTGAGTCGAATGTAATTTCTATGTCGACCATTCGTATCAAATGAGCAGCGTAGGCGTACATTCGGAGCCTTTTTCCTATTTGAGAGGTTCAATAGCAATTTATTCGTTGAAGAATTAACGAGTATCCACCAAGTTGATACTTATTACGAAGATATTCGAAACCCTTAAATGAAGACAACGTCGGAAAAATTGGTTCTTGAAACTCTGAAAATCATAGCAAAGTGGTTCATTATTCCTTTGCTATAATTATGCTTCAAAGAGACAATGAAACTATCAATTTGCGATAGTAACTATTCCGAACCTTTGTGTTCGTTTACACCTCATAACATGTTAGTATGGATGACTAAGATTACCTATATGATGACTAAGGGTCCCAATGGGATGGTAATTTTTTTTCTTGGGTGATTGAAAAAAAAGAAGAAAAATTGAAGATTATATTATGGGTCATTTAGATACGTGATAGACATGAGCAGCCGATGAGAATTCCGAATACCGCACGTGCTCTGAGTCCCATCTTATCCCTCAATAATGTTATCTCAGTTATGTTTTGGATAATATTACATAGATGGATCAAGCTGTTACTGATTGAACTTTCGAAACAGGTTAAGAAATCCACATTTCTGCTGATAAATAGCTTGAGAGACCTACCGTGTATTGGGAAAACGTCGAAATAAATGAAGAAAAGTGGAGTCGTAATGGGGCTTTCATCCCCTTCTCTCTCGGGCATTGTAAAAACAATGCTATTTTCAACGGTGTTGAAAAAAAAGACAACGGCAACATCGAACGGAAAGATCGATGATATCGAAACGATTGCTTCCGATTCGTCCCACCTACACCAGCATGTGATCACCGTCGACCTCTCGACCCACGGATCCTTCGTACTTTCCATTGAAATCGGCAATCTCGGCACGACCAGCCAACCAAGTGCTAAGCCAGCTCAGCCTCCCACTCTCGCTCGGTTCTCAAATAGGGAAAGCGTTTCACTCTCCTTTGTACGAAACGATGGCTGAACTGCTAACTTATTCGATTCGTTTCGTGATACGCTCGGGGACCGAGCCGAAAACCTTGGAACACCGTTTTCGAAATGAAGCCATGCAGACTCGTCTCTTGCTCGGCGCACGACTTGAGGAGTCGTTGCGAATAATTGTCAAGCCTAGGTCGTGATGGTCGTTGGGCTGTGTATATCGGTGTCCTCTTTTATCCGTGTCCAAACAGAGTTTTCAAACGAGTAATCTCTTTAGTTATCCGTGTCCTAAGAGGCTACCGATATCTTGAACTAATAAAATTGACTGTATATCGGTACCTCAAAACAATGAACTGTTCTAACTAGTGACATATTCGTGTCCTCAATTATCCGTGTCCAGAGAGAGGCCGGCTGTCGTGGTAGCGCGTGGACACGGATAACTGAGGACACGAACATACGACAGTGCAAAACCTTCGCGAGCCGAGCTTACGATGCCGCTGCAAGTTTTTGACGTTTCAGCCGTTTATTTATTTTTCGCTTCATTTCCAATGCCTACTGGGAACTAGTTGAACCTACACTGGTGGTACTTATTAAAGCGGCAATTAAAGCCGACTGGCACATCCACTCTATGGGATTCGGATCCAATAAGATAACTGACCCGTCGTCAGTTCAAAAATAATTCATTCTGGGTTTTCAATATATTTTCACACAGTGTCCTAAAAACTCCTTATGTAATTCTGGAAACTGAATCAATTACTAGATCTTCTCAACGTTTTTGGTTTATTATTCAATAATAAACCATTTTAATCGTCCAAGAGAAAAAATTTTCTAACCCCCCTCAAAATTTGATGTTTTACGTTTCAAGGCATTTAGAATCCGAATATCCAATTAAATAAATTCCGTCTGTCCGCCGTAGCCCTACGCCGTCAATACTTTCTGGCCAAACCTATGCATGATGGTCATAGGTACCCGATGGACCTATGCAGCCCTGAAGATGCAGACAAATAATAGAAATATGGAGAAAAAGTTGCACTCTCAATCTCTCCCTCATCCTGACAATATCAGAAAAAGAGCGACACCCAAAAGAAGATTCAGATTTTAATATGGAAATTAAGAAAAATAAAAATGACTAAAATTACAATAGTTGCGACGCAGTTTTCCCCTATAGTTACTTAGCTGTTTTTCGGTGGGAACGTTCTCGAATGGTTGGAATAATTACAATCACTAATAGATAATCTTTTAAATCATTATTGATGCGAAGGAATAATAAACCAATAACCAATCATTACAGCAACAATCATTTGCAGCGTTTTTTGTATAGGAAAAAACATAGTTTTCCCCGTATAAACCGTTAGCAATAAGATATAAAAGCTTTATGGAGTTCGGACTTCCGCTCTAGCATATTGATATGCACGCTCGCAGGTATAACCTCTCAGTTGGTCGATTCGGAGGGATCCAAGTCCTTGCTTCGACTCGCCCTTTTTCCTCGTATTTTTTCTCGATTGAAAGAGACGTCAACGATACTGCGCACTAACACATCAACTTCTTTTCGCTACATCTACCTTTTCCATCTCCGTTCCCTTGTCCGCTCATGCTCAACCTATTTCTCCCTATATCAGTCCTAGAGCCGTATTTGCAAATCTCCCAGCCAATACATCCAATTGGTTTCCGCTGGCGTGAGGATCCGGTTTCCTTTTTCCGTATTCGCCGAGATTTCTTCGGCTCATCTTCGACCCATCTCTGATGTACATTTCTATTTTTAAAAAAATGGTAACTTTTGTGTAAGTTCTAGTTCTGAAAACTGAGTCCTTGATCGATAGTCCTGGATCTTCTCGTCGTTTTTGTATAGGGGAAGAATAAATTTCCTCTACAAAAACCGTATTGCTTTTATGCCTGTATTTAATTTGAATCTTTTCAAACCTACGTTGAATCTGCTCGCCCATTGCCCATCTTGATCCTTCTCAGTATTCGCACTTATCGGTAATTTTCGACCTTCGATCATCCCGTCGTTTTCAGACGTCTTCGTTCGCAATTAATCATTTGACGTCATTTATTATGTCATCACAGTCACTATCGGTTTTCAGAATTGTGCACGCCTTCGTCGCTGGCGCAGAACATGGCATTCGGTTGAAAATGATATCCCAATTCTTTTCTATTATTTTCAACGTACAACTGCAATGTTCTCCATATAGATATTACGTGTATGAATATACTACATAATTTACGTTCCGTACTTGGGTTGAGAAGGAGAAACACCAAGCGACTCGTTCTCCATTTCTTTTATTTGGCACCGAGCACTTTCTCCCTTTTGGGCCTAATCTGGACTTCGTAGAAGGCGAATCTTATTTGGCAACTCCTCAACCCAAGTAAAGCAAACGAAGGGCTTCAACCTAATGGGGAAACGTGTAAATTTTCCGTTCGGCGTTGTTGTAGGTTCCAAGTGAAATGAGTAATTTTTCTTTCCATGTTGATCCAGTTTCAAAAAAGGTTACTCACTTGATTGACATTCATAATCTTATTTATTTTTCGGAATCTCATGATTTGCTGTAGATATTTCACAAAATAAACCGTTGCAAAATTAAGTCGGAGAATTGAAGAATCTTGAAAGTAATTGCATTATTCCATTGTCGCTTGCGTAGTTTTTGTCTCTGCTCGCCAGCTTCAAAGCTTGAAAAGTTGCTATTCTGGTTGAAAAATCGCGGTTTAGCTAAGATAGCATTTTTAGTGAATTATGAACTACAGTTGTGGACTGTGACAAAAGCACCCGGATTCGGTAGCGATAAGTCTTCGAGTATTGTTTAGCATGAAGAGGGCGAGGGTTGCAGCGTCAGCATCTAAGCGCAAGGAGAAAGTTGACGAGAGAAACGAGGTCTTTGTAAGTGGACTGTGAACCTGCCCTCTCCATAGCCGACCCTACCATCTCATGTTTCATTGGTTTATACCGTACTGCGCTGCCCATTAAGTACGTCCAATGAAGGGAATGAACACAAACAAAACATACCGTTGTAAAAACTAGTCATCTCTCAACAGTGGTCTTAAGCCTCTCAACAGTGGTCTGAAAATCACTTTTGTCATTGTCAAGTAAATTAAAATCTCATGGCAATTCAGTCTTACAAATGAATGTTTTTGTGCAATACTTGACAGAAGTGGTAACGTTGAGCTTTGATTTGTATTTTGATATTTTGTTTTTTAAACGAATAAAGCAATCAGTGTTAGTGAATGACATTATGGATGAGATAGATTCTGGGTCAGATAGCGGACACATTCTTTCGGCAATGAGATCTACTTTAATTGAGTAATTTGAAAAAAAGAAGATATTTCCAATTACGATATTTGCCAAGGACTTCGCCCTTAGTTACCCATATGATTGTTGGTGGAAACGTTCACAAGAGTTAGGATTTGGCACGATAACAAGTGTACGGTCTTTCCAAATCATGATGGTAGCTAAGGAATGATAAACCTCTATACAATCATACGCTGCGTTCTTCATTGAGTATTCGAATTCTACATGCTTTGGAACGTCGAGAATGAAATTTTGAGGGGGTTCCCATATGATTTTCTTGTGCTTTTAAATAACCAAGTAAACGCCAACATCCGAGAAATGTGTAGTCCTCGGTCAGTCGCCGTCCGCGCTACATGTGCTGGGCGGAACGTTGACCGACATCTCACCGATACCGATATACCGATATCTCGTACACAACACAAGACAGATCCCTTTGGAGTAATTCCTGGTGACGCTTCTCCTGTTATTATAAGGAGGGGGAAAGGGACACGTCGAGAAGGGTCTCTACCGCAATTCGTTTCCACACATCCGAAAAACACAATGGTACCTCCTGAGTCGGGAAGACATACAATGGTTTTTCTACCACTACGACAGCTTTCGAGATCGTTTCTCTCTCGCCTTCTCGTATTTTCAGGTATTGTGTTGTGTACGTAGCGGTGGAAAGGACTCGTTGTTGTCCCTGTGTAAAAAGCTGCCGAATATTACGTAACTCGTTGGCAGGTCCAGCTTTTCTCCGCGAACGGCCGAACTGCGGCTTTCACTTACGGATGATTTACACTTACGACTTTAGGACATCTGGGGAAAGCGAAGTTCGATTTCCAGGCGAGTATCCATTCTCGAATAAAATTTGCTTCCCCTTAGAATTTTCGAGTCGATGTTTGTTCGGACTGCGATGTGTAGTCGAAATCGTATATGAGACGAATAATTCTAGGATGAAGCCCGTAAATATTAATGGATGACCTGAAAAGGAGAAAATTAATGGAAGCTCATCGAAAAAAGAAGCGTTAGGAAGAAGCGTAGGTTTCAGCATTTCTCTGATTACGTGAAAAAAGCAACCGATAAATTATCAGTCACTATGATTGTATCAAATTTGTACCTAGCTATAGCTAAAAGGGAGGATTCCAATAGCGGCTCGATCTTTGAGTATATAATTTTCTGTATTTTCCCAAACATTTTCACCTCTTCGTTTATCTGCAAGGCTATATTCTTCCATGTTGTATTTTCTTCCCTTGTTATCATTTTTAGCCATTTTGTTCGTTTGTAATTTTATTCCATTTTTATTGGAAATTTCAATCCCAATATGTATTCGTTGTACAGAATTCTTCAACGGCTTTAGTTCGTCTGTCGTTCACGACAACTTGTAGTTTTTTTCCGAATGTGGCTTTCGCCAGCGGGTTCTTCTGTAGTCCTCTTCCGATCAAAAAGAAACGGCCCTCAATGGGCACGTTGGGAAATCGCTGGACCTGTCCACAAATCTTGAGGTGGTTGTTGGTAGGGAAACGTCACGGCAGTCACGTCACCGACGTCACTAGCGTCACGTGTCGTCACGTCGCCGGTTCAAACTTTTCAATGATTTAGCCTTGACATCAAAACGTTAACTGAGACCATCTCTGCACTTGGCGTTCACCTTCGCTTTTCATTAACAGCTTACCCTTTTGGTTTGCTATTGAATGATATTGGTTCACTACTCAACAATAAACAATATTGTAAAAAAAGGCTTGCATACGAGTCTGCAACGCATTGGGACATTTTCATGTCTTTCCCCTCCTCAGCTACCAAATTAGGTAGGTACCTAATTATAAAGTCGCAGTCTTAGTTGTAGTGTTCATCTAGTTTTCATCTGACTATCCATTTGCGATAGAACATAATATAATGTGAACGTTCCCTCCGAAAATTAGATTGGTAACTATAGAAGAAAACTTTGTAGCAACTATTGTATATTTATGGACTGTTTGGTAACGCTATTTCGTAACGCTCATGTAACAAAATACTACTATTTCGTCACGTAGCAATTTTTAGGTTGTGTGCCATAGCAAAGACATAAGATGTCAAAATCCATCTTGGCCTGACAATGGCTCTGTAGTGGCAACTACAGTGGCTACTACAATTCCCGCCAGCTGGAGTACTGAGTTAGGCGCCACGGTTACGCTAGAACCAGAACAGCTAGAACGCTCGAGTCATATTTTGGTTTATTATTCGGGTGATTCTCCGAAAATAAGGATATTCCAGCAGCAAATTTCCTGAAGAAAAAAAACGCACTTTCCTCTATTTTGACGATGGGTTTGTGAAATTATTGCTTATAACATGAAAAGCACGCAGAGAACCTACGGAAAATTTTCATAGTTTTCCAGAAAAATCGAATTTTGTTAAATTTTGTAGTTGATGGACTGAGACGTGTTGAAGGACTGAGAATTAGTGCGATGGACTGATCCCACTTTTTCTGATCCATCTTCAATGTGGTTTATTATTCATAATAAACTATTGTAATCGCCGAAGAAAAAACATTTCTTCCCCCTCAAAAATTAATGTTGTGCTTTTCAAGGCATATGCAGGATGCCATCTTCAAATAAAAAAATTTCCGTCATCACTTTTCCGACGAAACTATAAACGCTAAATTTCTAATATTTTTACCAAAAATCAATTCAATCAAATTCTACCTCAATTTTGAGGGTATTTTTGGGGGGTTTTGAGAAGAGAAAATTCATAAATTTTCCAGCGTGTTTCAGAAAATGGTGCGTTTGCACAAGCGTTTCTTGTCTTGGGAGGCATACTTTCTGCAGCAATGAAGGTCAACATTTTAGGCTATACAACGTTTCTAATAATGAACCTAGTTTCCATAAAGTTTTATGAGGCTGTAGTCTGCTTTTGGCAAAAAATAAATTGTTTCAGTAGATGAGTACAAGTATCTACCTGAAACACCTTATTATCTGTGTACAGTAATAAAAAAAATGTTCAAAGAATGAACAAAACTTATGTACATTATTGTACATGGTTTATGTATGTGTTAATTATTGTACATTATATGTACTTATGTACAAAATTTCAATACATTAAACGCATTCTCATTCCTTCAACTCCCCCGACTGAGAATTTTGATGGACTGAGAATTGAGGGACTGAGAATATTCGAGTAAAATACCAATAACTAAACTACATTTGGTCTGAGATAGAAAATCAAACTGTCCATCTGTTAAGCTCATCAAAGCAAATCAATTTTGGT
This sequence comes from Tupiocoris notatus, assembly GCA_037159825.1. Taxonomy (NCBI): domain Eukaryota; kingdom Metazoa; phylum Arthropoda; class Insecta; order Hemiptera; family Miridae; genus Tupiocoris; species Tupiocoris notatus. The sequence goes on from JASJUZ010000338.1 coordinate 432,347, forward strand.
GTAAGTGGAAATTCAGACTGGAATTAACGGCAACAAAAAATTCTGTTGAAGGACTGAGGTAGCGTTACGCCCAATACTAACTGCAGTTTTCAAAACACTCATTACTCTGACTGGATAGAGCTAGCTTCAATTTCCAGTTATCACGCAGTTCTGGTGGGAAGAAGCAATGTAGCCAACATTACAGCTTCGGGCAAAAGGCAAGTACTCAGGCATGGTGCCATCTTTTGAAACTTTGTGAAGGACTGAGAGAGTACCCACGGGACTTACATTGATATAACGTAGGTCTGGTATAATGAACTTCAGACGTATATCCCTACGATATTTGATACCCGAAAGCTTTTTGGATCAAAAAGTGCTTTCTCCCAATTTTTAGGGAGCATAATGGAACGAGTTTTGGATTTTTGAAATCAAAATCCTACAAAGTGGGACATGTGAAGGACTGAGAATTGTCAGGTTTACAACGAATTTAAAAATACCAAATGCAGCTTTTGAATGATGGTAAATGAAAGAATACCTTTCTTTCATCCCTACCAACAATATTCATGAAAAAAAAATTCAAAAACCCAAAGTGGAGAGTCAAAATCCTGACTGGACTGAGATATCCTTACTTTCGGAGAATCACCCATTCATAATAATAAACCATTGTAATCGCCCAAGAAAAAACGCTGCAAATTGTACAGTGATTATTATTCAATTTCTTGTTTGCGCATTGAATTAGTGGCATTTTGTATCAAGCCCACCCTAGACAATACAGTCACAAAAGCAGTCACGAGTCACGAGACTCACTAATCGATGTGACCCGAGAGCAGTATCGGCGACATGTCCGACCATGTCTCCGAGTGTCCCCAGTCACGAGTGGACATGCGTATTCCTGCTCTCGTCTGTCCGTGCATGATAATGTTTAATGCTCTCGGAGACTTTCATTCGACATTCGAGTTGTAATTTCATTCGAGCGTGTTCCGTCTTCTGTTGCGTTTCGGTTGTGATAGTGCTTTTTTTGTTCGCGTTTGGAATAGTTTTAAAAACGAGTGGATGGACAAGAATTTCTTTGGAATGTAATACATAAATTTTACGGGAATCGCGAAAAAAATGAACGTGTTTGTCGAAATCGGGAAAAAATTCGATTGCGGCGCAAGATTCATCACCACGGAACCAGGTGTGTACCGAGCTACATATTTTTCAGAATTTCATTAGGTAGCAAACAAAAATTAAACTTAGATAATAATACCTTCCTATTTCTTCATGTCTTGCTTTATTTTGGTTTATCATTCAATAATAAACCATTGTAATCGCCCGACAAAAAAAAAAACGCTGAAAATGATTGTACAGCAGTGGTTTACTATTCCTTCGCTTCGATAATGATTTAGGAAGACTATACATTTGTGATAGTAATTATTTTGAACATTTCTGAACAATCCCACCGAAAAACAGATGGTAACTATAGGGGAAAACTCCGTGGCAACTATTGTAATTTTAATCGATTTTATTTTTCTTCATTTCCTCCTAATTAAAAGCTAATTTTTTTGCCTTACCCTACAGCTGGAGAGAGTGTTTGACGACCATTCCAATGAGTATAGAACGATTTTTATAGCTCGAAGAACTCTCGAGTTACACCCTCAAATCAAATTTCTGAAAATCTCCCAAATTCGACACAAAAGCTGCGATAACTCGAGAACCAATAAAGCTATCGACCCCGCGATGGTCTCATTCGATTCAGCGTCCAAAAATCAATATAATTTGATACCAAATACACATTTTTCTGAAAAACCCTGAAAAATATTATATTAAAACTCTACTCGGAACAATGTCACGTTACGTAACATAACACAATTTTGGTTGTGTGCCATAGCCAAGACATGAAAATGTCAAAAAAAATTCTAACCCCCTCTACTTAAATGTGATGTTTTACGTTTCAAGGCATATAGAATCCGAATAAGCAAATAAAAAATTCTTTCTTCTTTATTTCAAATAGATACTTATAATGTAAGAAGAATCAATGTGCTGCGCTTAATTGCATGCTTGAGCGACTACACTGGTTCATGTTGAATTATCTACCTAATCATTTTTTCACGCTTATTTATTTACGAGTATTACTCAATTAACAAAAGAATATTAAGCTGTAGCATTGATGGATACCGTGGAAAGGCGTGTGGGGAGTGTCCTATTTTTCCAGTTATTTTATATAGTAAGAAAAAAGCCAATACTAAACCCAAACTTATGTTACCTACGAGGCGGTAATTAATAAAATAATATCCTCGTGTTGTCAAACAAATTTAAATGGATTTCGGTAACGTTTTCGCACATCTTCGGAGAATTTGAATTTGCTCGTATTCACGTTATTCTTGTCGTTCGGCGATCCAATGCGCGCTCGTCTCGATTTTACCCGACTTTGAGAAGGAGGCAATGCGCGATGGGCGAGCGGGAGGAGCGGATCCTGTGGGAGGGAGACGTCTCGCGCTCCAAAGCTCTCGTCGGCTCTTCAGTCGGTAAAATGAGCCCGGCGACGGCCGTCCTCGCCGTCGAGCGCTACATCGGCTCGTGCTTGATCTCGTCTTCGCCGCCGTACGTATCGCCTTCGTACGCTGCGTCGAAAAAGGACCGCGCCGGCGCCTACCGCTATCCTTCGACGGCGCCGGCGCCGATTCGCGAGTTCTACCATCAGCCGCCTCCGAGTCATCATCAGCCGTCGGGCCACCATCAGCCTCATCCGGGTCACGTCCCCTGGATATTGCCACCGCTGTCTCCGAGTAACGTGTTACGACGCCATAGCAACAAAGACGAAAGGATTCGGCGCAATCCGAAGGACATGATCCTAAATAACAACCAAGAGGATTTACTGAATAGAAGTCCCCTGTCAAGACTTGCGATCCACACTCAGGGTGCTCCGCTTATCCAAGCGCAACGGCAAAACAGCCGGAAACCCGTCAATAATAATATCAATAAAAACGGCAAACAGATCAACAACAGTGCGGGTGCGAATAACAACAACGCTAGCTCGAAAAGTGCGGTTTTGAGCGGTTCAAGAGCCCAGGATGAGACAGCCAACGAGAATTGCCTGCCGAGGATCATAAAGCCGAGGAAGCGCCGTAAGAAAGATAGAAAGCCCGTCCTCTCTGCTGTCCCTGGCAACGCCGAATCGGCTATAGTCACTCTCAAACCGTACACTCCTCTATGTCAGGAGTTCGACGATGCCCAAAAAGGCCCGTCAAAATCGGACGAAAAACCGAAAAGCGACGAAGTTGACGATGTCGTCCAGAAGTCGCCCTTGAGCGCGGTCGTACTTGAGCATCACCCTCCGGACGACATTGACGAAGAACCTCATCGTTGCTGCTGTCGTTACTGCGACCCGGGCGGATCGGTCTGGGATTCGCCTACTCTCCCTCTATCGTCGACGTCGGACGAATGGTCGACGTTGCAGGTGTCGTCGGAGATTATCACATCGCCCAACGGACATAGGGATATCGAGATTAAATTCTTCTCATCCGTAACGCCGAGCTCTCCGCCGCCCACGGTTGTGACGTCGTCGACGACGAAATCGACCGTCAGTCCTCCGTGGCCATAGGTGCAATTTGAGACGATCTAGGTAAATTCGGCAATTCTGGCTCAGGTAGTGATCGTGCCACCGACTATTGTGATGGGTGTAAATGACGAAATTAATAATTTCGTTAGTGTAAAAAATGTACAATGTATACGGATTTAGTAGGTGATTCCAGTGTTAGAAACTTCGCCGTCATGGATACTCTCGAATCGCAGGTTTGTAGTATAAGTATAACGAAACGATTACTGGATGATTTACGATGGTATTGAACTTTCAACGTTTCATAATTATAGTCGAACTGATATTTAATGATGCGACAAAGGAAAAGTGATTTTCAAGGTTAAACGTTACGATTTTCCCTTCGCGGAAAATTGCTAGCTATTGTAGGACTTGGAAATTCAGGGCCATTGGACTATTCATGAGGCTCATCAATCTTTCATCCCAGTTCCTGTTTAGATACTAAAACTATCCAGCAATTTATCAATAATCCATCCTTGGAGCGGTAACAAATATTGAATCGAACGTTTTCCGCTGCTCCAATCCGCGTAGCTCGACTTACTACGATAATAATGCCCCCTATTTATATACGATAACTACTCGATACGTGTATACTGCCTAAACGCAAGGCTAAGACTGGCTGGTCTCCTTCGTGTTTGATATTGCGAAACAGTGAACAGTGATAAGAAATAAACTTTTCAGTCATTGATATTGACACTTAATGTTCCGACAATTCGAGCTTTGACCACTCAGACATCGACAAACTACACATAGGTAATTCAAACTCGCAACTCAATAACTTTCGAAATGAACTTTCGAAAGTTTATTTCGAAAATTATTAAAAGCAATGATATCAATATTTAGCGAGTTCTGTTGGAACGTCGCTGCTTGAATGGAGCGTTACTGTCCGAAATGGAGTAGAAAGGCGTCTCTCTTCTGCTCAAATGATTTATTCCTTCTATCTGGCTACTTGAAGAATGCATTATGAAGCTTTTGCGATTTTCCCTCGCACTTGCACTATCAAATCAGTTTTATGGATCGAAATCCCTTCATATTTTTTTTCAACTTCGTGCTCCCTTTTTATTTTCGATCATGCCCAACCTGTTGATTTTTAAAAGATTGTAGAATTCGCAATCAGAAGTAGCAAAACCAGTATCGCTATAGTATACCTGGTGTAATTAAAGCTCCTCGTATCTCATGGTTAATGACAATCGTTGTAGATGTAGAATAACCGTCATCCCTTTTTAACCATTTTATTTTTTTTTTATAAAAGAAATTTTTTGGTCCAAAAAATCCGGTGCATTTCCAACTGATCTTCGATTGGATCGCATACTGACAAATACTAGGTCGTTTCGGGTCGTGAGAAGCACGGATACAATGTATATGAGTCTTTGTGATTCGCTGTGATGTTCTGATTGACTGACTGACCATTCTTTCTTACTGTTATGAACTACACTTTCCGACGGTAATTATTGACCAGCAGATCCATTGATGTGTTAATGGACGATGTAAAATGGCTCGCATAATTTACTGCTAGAACGCACTGCTCTCACTGGGTCGCACTAAAACGGCCCTCTGGCCTGAACGCTATCTGTTACGTCTGCGAAGTAATGCTCCGTCTTTGCCAAGTAGCCGGGTAGAAGTTTGTACGCAAGCGCGATAGTGATTTACTCCTATTCAATCAATAATTATGAGTAAGAGTTCCTAGTTGGAGCCCACTAACCGACGGAACATTGAAGACGACTGAAGTTATCACAGTTCTACACGCCAAACTAGAAAAGAAGATCACCGACTGACTTTTTACTTGAATAGTGGACCATAGTATCCGAGTTGAATTCACCCAAAAGGAATTCATACTTGAAGTAGATTAATGAAGGAAAAATGTCTCTTACAATTTTCGTACCAGTACATCGGAGGACCTTATCAGGACATGTGCAACGATAACTACTTCGTGCGACGAAAAGAAGAACGAATTACTACTTTTGACTCTTGCACTTCTGCTATCATTATGAAATTCATTAGGGGCAGGATACCGAGAGCACGTAATTTTGCCAAGACCGGTCCACAATTGTGCCAATATTGCTTATCACTAAGAAACATCGACAGACCAACTAACTGCATAAAAAACTTACCGATTGAGCGGAACGAAACAAAATTAATTTCCTGAATGATGATTTTCCATGAAGTTCTGCTTTGTGTGCTTAAAAGCTATCGTCGACAGAACGCATTCTTCTCTTGAGTGTATTAATTACAAGGTAACAAAATTGTTTGTTAAATACATTATCGAACTTACTCAAAACGGAACCAACTAATCCACAGCTGATCCGCACATATCTCCACGAACCATTATAATTTTACTCACATGATGGACTAACCTGACCTTTCACGATTCAAATTTATTCTGAGATTAGCAAGATTAGAGAGCTTAGGTTTTTTTTTCGAAAAAGGCAGATTGGAAACAATGGGATAGCCCATAGTTTTTTCTTCCAATTGTAATAGTATAAAATTTGTCAGTTCCCACCAAACTTGAAACTTATCTTTTCATTCCACTTGAACATAAAGATGATTCTTCATCCACCGTGTGAACATGTTTTCTGTTGGACTGGCTACTGAAATACTGACTATAATGATAGTTTCCTCAAAACGGAGACGAGTTATGCGTTGGCTCGATTTAGAAATTGGTTAAGTTAGGAAATTAATCAAGGATCATCCTGGTAAAACGCGTATTGTCCCTGAAATCATTTTTATCGAAGAAAAAATCAATATCAAAAACGAAATGCCCGCTGACAGACGAACAGACCAAACACGGACCCAGAACCGTTCAGGTGATTCTGAAACGTGAATACAGGTGAAAATTTTGAATTTGAAACCGTGTATATTTCAATCTCGGTCTGACAATGGCTCAATTCTTTGACCAAATCGCAACCTTTTTTAAAAGATTGGGGGGGGGGGAGAAAATCCAACATTTTTTAGACAAAGGTGTATTTATTTGAATTAGTTGTTGAATATTTTTTAATAAGAACAACCACTCTGTTCGGAGTTTACCTACTGTAGTTTTGGTCTAGGAGATCTGAAAAACAATAATGTAGGAGATATTACTTATGTATTTGGTATTAATTTCTATCGATTTTAAGACGTTGAATTGAATGAGACCGTCGCGTGGTCGATAGCTTTAATGGTTCTCGAGTTATTGCAGCTTTCGTGTAAAGTTTTCAAGATTTTCAGAAATTTAGCCTGGGGTATAACTCGAGAATTGCTGGTGCTATAAAAAATCTCGTTGGATGCTCGTCAAACCCTATCATCGTTGGGCGAATAATTTAGCTTTTTATTCGAATATTAAGCAAAATAAAAATGATTAAAATTACTATAGTTGCTACGGCGTTTTCCCTTATAGTTTCAAATGTGTTTTTAGGTGGAAAAGTTTTCAAATTTTCTGACAAGTTATCATTACAAATGGATGGTCTTCTTACCTCATTATTGATGCAAAAGAATAATAAACCACTGCACGTTATTTTTACGTGAACGAGAGGAATTTGGGTTACTTTGTAAAATAATATATCTCTAATAGTGATCTCACATTTGCAACCAATTTTACAACCAAAACTCATCACGCCTTCGTTTGAAAAAGTACGCAAAGAATCGATCGTTGTACCGATTTAAAACTTGATTTAAATCTCATTTTCACTGCAGAACTTACTTTTGGAGGCAGTTTTGAGACAATAATCCGTAGAAATTCCGACTCTAGAAACTTGAGTCCGCTGTCGAATAAATAAGTGGGTAGCTTAGATTCTATGAGCGATTACGCCCTTTTTGTAAATCGCCGTTTTTCCGTGAATTTTCCAGTGGGAACCTAACGCTGGTGAAAATTAAAAGGGGGTGTAAAAAGCGATTTGGGTGGACGACGCTTTGAGAAACCAGGGGTAAATTTGAAGAGGTGGAATGAACTTTTACGGTGAACCTGATAGGGTAAAGTCGGGTTAACATGGTCAGCTGGTTTGATGAGGCTTTCAACTGGGCTGCTGTGGCAGGTTTGATTAACGGTTTTCCCCCCGGTGAATTCTGGCTACAAGAGGTTCGGTGACGAGAGGATTACATTCAAGGAATCTTGTGGAGTTTTAATTTTGCGGATTTTGCTGTCAGAATAACGAAGAAAATTGTTCATAATCCGCCCTCCCTCTTGATTTATCCTATATTCGCTCCTATCGCTAGCTTCTATCCAATAACTTTAAAGTCACCTTTTGTCTGAAAGTTGGACTTGAAAGTGTTTTGTCCCTATTGAAAGTTGAGCTTTTCCCCCTTACCGGGGTTAATTATGTTCGTTATTTAGTACGCGAATCTTGCGTAAGTGAAACCATCCCGTTAACTTTGAAATTTCGATGTTTGCCCGTTTGGCTTATCTGATGAGGCGAGGTTTAGTGAAGTTTCGGATGAACATAGTAGACCAGATTGAGCGTGGGCCATGAGGCAGTCGCCTTTTCTTTCGTTGCTGGTTCGAGCTAGAGAGAGAGCAGCCAGAAAACTTTCCCTTAGTTTCTCTCCTGTCTCCTGAAACCGGAACGTTTTTGCTCCAATGTTTACATTTTCTAACTTGATATCAGGTGAAAATGTTCACACCGTTAAACATGTAACCGATCACATACTGAGGAATTTTTGGCGCACAGTCCCTTTTCCTGGGTTGAAAATGGAAAACATGAACCCTCCTGACATTTTGCTCTTGGCTGAAAAAATGCGGGCAATTGACTCACAATCCTAGAATGAGAGTTAGTTTAGCGAAAAAAATCAATTTAAACGTATAACCTTTGAAAATCTGATATTATTCTCGTTCGTCTTGCTATGTTGCATTTGATCAAACGTTGAAAGTCGATCATCGAAATTTAGTTGTGATTCTTCTCGTTTCATTGTAATTTTTTCTATGTCAAAAGGAACTCTTTCGATCAATGTAATGATATTATCTCGATGTAGAGATCACGGGTCATCAAACTAGTACGAGTACTTATTTATTTTTATTTTTCGTACCCATCGCATGGTTTGTTATTTCTGAACGTCTAAGGAATTTTATCGGTGTATGTTGACGAGGAATTTTCGCCCAAGTTACGCCACACGTACCGAAACATTTTCGGAGTGCAATGCTGTGTATCAAGGAACAAGTCTTAATGTTTTTTTTTGCTGGAGAAATTTTTTTTTAGTTTTCCGGGGTAAAGGGCGATTCAATTGTTCAGGCCTAGGTGGTGGGATCGTTCTCGTTGCCATTGGGGTACTGTCATAATTCTATCCTGCGGTACAATGTTTCTTGTCTTGGAAGAACATTGAAAACTGCATCGCACAAATCCATTTTCGGATTTGCTTCGAACTTGTTAGAGCACTTCCATTTCATTCGCCATAATATGTATTTCGAAGATAGGCCTGGCAATCGTTCATATTCATAAAAAGAAGAAAAAAAAGTGCTGGTGACGTCGTGTTTTGTCTCATCAACTTCTGTTTTAAAATAGAACAAAAATATTAAACAACTTATTGGAAAGTACGATTTTGTTGACATTGCTTGAAATGCAACTCGTTTTCCGTTCATGCTTCGTTAATCAAGCAATCTTGGAACGAGCGGTTTTATCTCTTCGAATTCATCTGTCCAAATTAATTTCTATCTCTAATCCAGCAAACTATGTTTTTTCTTACTCTTCGGAAGAAAATCAGTTCTTTTTTATTGTCCTTCCGCGTTTTGAAAACAGACAAGACTACACTCTAGTGTATCTAATCTACGAAATAGGTGCTCTGCTTTTTTTCAATTTTCCACGATGAACCTCTATAGTATTTATTCGCTGGTCATTCTAATCTGACTACAACACTATCCTTGCAGCGGCTTTTTCTCCGAACCTCGCTTGGTGATTGTTTGGCTGGTCTTTCCCCGGTATAAGCCTGACTCGCATTTTCGACTTTAACCGTTGTTTAGAATTCTAACTGGAAGGTGGAGGTATAGCTTTTTGCGACTGTTTCTCCCTGTACAGTAAAAGAATATTGTAATCATTGAATCGCGAATCGACTGAGTTTCCGATCGATCCCGACTTATCACAAAATTCTATTGCCATTCGTGGAAAGGTACGAGCATTGGCGTGTAGCACTCGTTGAAGTAGAATCGAGGAAAAATGTGATTTTTTTTGCAGGGAATTGCTTTTTGTCAAAATTAATTGTGTGCTCTTTGGTCAGCCAGAAAACTCACCAGAACCTCATAAAATACATACGTGGACTGCTGAAATCGATGTATATTTTTTACTCTCTATCACATGAGATCATAAAGGTAACTTAATCGGTTGGCAATTTATTGTTTATGCGGTTTTTAAGCTTTTGAAAAATATAATACATATTATTATTGTACACTAGAATTTTTCAGGCTACATTAAAAGTTGTATTTTTGTTAGAACATTCTTCCAACTGTCTTCTTAAAATTTTCTCGATTCGCCGTTCTGCATGACTGATTTTTAACGGTCTCCCTAATTTTCATATTTCAATTGAAATTCGTTTGAAAACCTAGAGAAATAAACCAACAATTGAATCTCCCAATCCTCGTGTCGCCCGGCGTGGTTAATCACGGAAAGTTGGCCTCTATTTCCGCGAGAGCTAGTTCGATTGTCCTTTGTTGGTGCGTTTGGCATTTCAAGGATTACAAGTCTGGAGAGGTCTATCTGGTTGTTGGCAATAGGATGACGTCCTCGCATTGCTTGTCCTCACATTTATCTACCATCTAGTGGTATGATCTCTTTAGACCTATCTCGTAAGCAAGTTGACTCGATAGCCAAAGGCGGTGTAAATCTGATCGACCTTCGGCATTCCGATACCTGTTAACGACCTAGAAGCTGTTTTGACCGTTGACTCCACCATTCTAAGCGACTGTTTTGTCAAATGCATTAGCCTTATTGTTCTCAACCACCTCGATTACCGGAGTAATTCTTATCCCGTGGCATGATGGCAATCGAGCCAATATTATTTGGCTTCGACAACCAGACTGTCTCGTGATAGCTTTGTTGTATTCTGCCGTTTCTTTCCGCTCTTGTTAACCTTTTCTTGCACTTTATATTTCATTCAATATCCCATTTCTTTTAATACCTGAGGGAAGAGTCATGTGACCGATTGAATTCGAAAAGCATCCGATTCTCAAACTCAATTTAATTGAAACAATAGCACGTACTATGTACATTTATTTCTTTTCTCTGCCAATAGTTGTTCGTTATCGATCACCTTCGAATTTTCCGTTATCGCTCTATTCGTTTAGCTTTCCAAGTTTGGCCTTCTGTTCAAATTGTTTCTCCCTTGGAACCTATATTTTTTTGTTCACCATAATCGCTTTGGTCGCGTAATTATCGTTTGCATCGAACGTTTGATTTTTTTTTTTTTTTTACGTTTGACGCGACAAATTGACTGTATTTCAACTGCTTGTGGGTTGTAAGGCGTAGCTATTTATCGACGTGAATCTAAACCCCGAAATTCGTTTTATGAATTACGAGAGTAATTCGGTTTTGTATTTTTACACCTGTAATAATCAAACCATGCGCATGATTCTGTGTTGTATTCAGCTGTAAATAATTTATTCATGCGGTTGTAAACATTTTGGGGGTGAATAGAATGTAATTATAATTTAAAAAACCAAAGCGAAACATCGGCGAACTTATATTTAATGTTTTTTTTTTGTTTAATTTCTCATGGTTTTTTAATGAAAATAAATGTAAATAAAATTTTGTTTATGTTTTTTACTTCGCAATTGTACATTGTGTGTAAAATAGAGCTGAATTAATGTAGCAATGTTTGAATAAACAAAGTCTTGTTTCTTTCAAGATTTAATTTGGTTGTCGTTCATCTCCTGATCTCGTAGTTTATTATCTGCGCTGAGTTCCAGTACCATCGTGACGCGTACGTATTGACAATATTCTTCTCGCTCGAAGGGCTGGATGGAACCGCCTGGACCTGAATGGTGTTCCTCAGTACTTTTTTGAATGAAGTGTATCCAAAATTTACTGTTGCAGGGCCCCGATTTCGGAGAAAACATAGTACAATCCTTATGAATAATGAAAGGTTTTTATTTACCGTTCCTACTCGTTTTAACCCCCTCATTTCAGCCTAGTTTTCAACACCTCACATTTTCTCAACGACCTGACAAAAGCGAAGAACGCTCTGCCTTGGTTCAATGCTACATTCTCTCTCGTGTAATTCTGTATTCCTTCTCGATTCGTGGAACTTCATGGCTAAAAACATTCTCTCGCTATTTTGCTCGTGAAAAATGGAAAGTCCGTTGTGCATTTGTGTGCACCAGCAACTCTTACGTAAAACGTTTTGTTCCTAATGGCTCCTCTCATTTTCTTTCTTCGGCTCTACAAAATGCGATTCTGACAACGGGAGACTTTCACGTCGGGACTGTAATATCTGTTAGATCTATCGCTCAGTAAACGTCAAAAAGAAAGAACAATCTTTGACCGATGGAGTTATCACTTTTCAACACTATTTTTCTCTATTTCAATTTCCCTTAATTTAATCAATTTTTTTTCATCCTCCTGTTTTACATGAAGCTGCAGCATCACCGAATTATTTAACTCAACTTAGTGTGCATTGCTTCATGACCTTTTATCCAGTTTGTAATGTAGTTGTAAATTTAAGTGTAATTTACTGGGAATGTAGGTGTACGCAAAAGAGCTTTCATCGGGTAACACTCTATTGTAAAAACTGAACAAGTCTCCTGATACAGTGATAATACAAAAGATAATATAAACATGTCCCGGCTATATTCACATGTTGGGCATAGTCGCATACATGACATCTTTCTCCTATGATGAATGCATTCCTAGTGTGAAATAGAGATATGAAAAGAAAATGTAAAGGATGAGTTTTAAGTCCTCTTGAAAGAAAAGAAATAGGAAACCCAAAAAAAAACACATTAGAGATTCAGTCGGGAAGGGTTTCTCCGTAGTCTCTGGGATCGACGTAAAGTGTCCTGTTCCGCTGGACACTGTGGAGAAGTTTGAACTGGCTCCCGCGGTGAACTCCCAATAGACGGCCGGCCCACCTCCGCAGGCTCACGTCTATCTGGCTGTGGTGACGGCCCCGAGTGATGTTGTGGCTTTGGCGAGAGAGACCTTCTCGCTGGTGGAGTGACCGGAGAAGGCACTGTTAGGCCAGACGAACTGTGTGGGAGTGGAGCAATGCTGGGGGCTACGAGATGTGGAATCACGCCTAAACCTGCTGAAGGACGAGCATGAAGACTCTGGTCGACCTTGCGTAGTTGGTCAACGTGGCGTCGAGTTAGAATGCCAAGCAAATCGACGGTGTAATGTAGGGCGCCATCAGCGTTGACAATCCTTCCAATCTCCCACTTCTTATTAGGGGAGTTGTAAACTCGAACAGCAACCACCTCCTCTTCCTCGAATGATTTAGCACGCGTCTCGTTGGCCGGTGGCATCGACGACGGTGGCATCGGCTGTAGGTTTGGTCTCAGGAGATCCAAGTTACTTCGCAATTCTCTACCCAGCATCAGGTAGGCAGGTGACACTTTTGTTGTAGCATGCGGAGCTCGACGGAAGGAAAAAAGGAATTTATTTAGTTTCTCCTGTATTGTACCACGCGAGAACTGCATGGCACGCAAATTTTGTTTAAGTGTGAAAACATAGCGTTCCACTTGCCCGTTCGTGGAGGGATGGAATGGAGCGCTAGTCAAGTGCTTGATCCCTCGAGATTTAACAAAATCCTGAAATTCATGCCCTGTGAATGAAGCTGCGTTGTCCGTAACGAGGCAGCGGGGTACTCCAAACTGCGAAAATAGACGGCTGACAATTGCGATCGTCTCAGCTGATTTAGTCGATTTCACTGCAAATATCTCGGGCCATTTTGTGAATGAGTCAACGACCAGTAAAAAGGTATGTCCATGGAATGGACCAGCATGGTCAATATGAACACGCTCCCAAGGTGCAGTTGGAGCTTCCCAGGCATGCTGAGGCACTTTTTTTGGATCCTTTGCATGAGCGATACACTGTGGACAGCTTCTGCCGACACGTTCAATGTCGCGGTCGATATTCGGCCAATATACATATGAACGCGCAAGACCTTTCATTTTAACAATGCCCACATGTCCCTCGTGTAGCTCCTCCAGCACCCTGGATCTGTACGTAGTAGGTATATAGACTCTCATACCATAGAATACGATGTTATTTTGTAATGTCAACATCCGATCGTTCTTCCGACTTGTACCTCCTCTGAGACTTTCGACGAGCGTCCTCATTTCTGGTTCGGCGACGGTGGCTTTTGCGATGTCAGCAGATGTAATAGGCAGCGTTCCCAGTTGATGTAAATGTAAAACTGAAGCATAATCTTCGAACTGGTTCAGCTCCTTCCGACGTAAGGGGACAGCGTGATAAAGCGTCGGCGTTCCCGTGGTCGCTCGACTTGCGATATTTGACATCAAACTGGAAGATTTGGAGTTGCAACGCGTAGTGCATCATGCGTGTAGCGCTGAGCACTGGCAACTTTTTCCTGGAACCAAAAATGTGGAGTAAGGGCTGATGGTCCGTGATTATTGTGAATCGACGACCATACAGGTAGTGGAAAAATTTGAAACAACCCCATTTAATAGATAAAGCCTCTTTATCAATCTGCGAATATCTGCACTCCGTGTCAGATAATGTGCGAGAGGCAAACGCAATAGGCAATTCGGCACCATTTTTGGTATGGCTGAGAACCGCGCCGAGCCCCCAAGGACTTGCATCAACAGCTAGCGTAATAGGCAAATTCGGGTCGTAGTGTGTGAGAATCCTCTCCGAGACAATTTCTTTTTTAATTGACACGAAGCTTTTTTCACATTCTCCATCCCAAATAAAATTGCTGTTCTGACGTGTTAAATTGTAAAGGGGTCTGGCAATGGTAGCCAGGTTTGGGAAAAATTTTCCGTAGAAAGTGACCAACCCAAGGAAGGATTTTACCTCCTTTACATTTTTAGGCCTAACGGTATTTACAACGGCGTCGATTTTGGCCGACGTTTTATGAATGCCTTTAGCATCGACTTTATAGCCAAGGAATTCTACCGAGGACCTAAAAAATCTGCATTTTGCTTTATTCAGATGTATTGAATGCTTCTGAAAAATTTCAAGTACTTGTCGAATTCTGCTTAGGTGTTCCTTGTCACTTTTCCCTGTGATTATCACATCGTCGTGTACAACGCTGCAACTCACCCTTCCCAGAATAGATTCAATGAATTTTTGCCAGACGGCCGGCGCTGGACTCACCCCATACATTAAACGTAGCGGCTTGTAGAGGCCTTTATGGGTGGTAATTGTGAGAATTTCCGATGTGCGTTTACTCACCGGAAGGTGTAGGAACGCCGAGCGTACGTCTAAAACTGTAAACCGAATTCCACCTTGTAGTGAGGAAAAGGCTTCTTCGAACCCAGGAAATGGATGTTGAGTTACCTGTACTTGTTGGTTCACCGTTCCGGAATAGTCGCCGCAGATTCTGATTGCATTTGACGATTTAACAACTGGCACGATGGGTGTAGCCCAGTTCGACGTGTCAGCTTTCTCAAGAACGCCCTCTTGAACCAAGCGCTCAAGCTCCTCTTCGACGCCCCTTCTCAGCGACAGCGGTACGGGTCTCGCTTTCTGAAATACAGGCACTGCATTAGGCTTCAACTCAAGATCGAATTCAAAATTCTTGACTACTCCAACTTGAGGGGAAAAAACAGTTTCAAATTTAGTTAGAAGTGACTGAAGCTGACTTGGAACTTTGAGGTCATCTTCTGTAACGATGTTGAGAGTGTCGATCTTTATTCCGAAAGCGTGCATCCAAGCTCGGCCCAATACTATTGGAAGGTTTTCTTTTACTATAAACGCCTCCAGAAGTTTAGTCCTACCCGAGTAGGTAGCGCGTAAGGTGCATGTACCTAACGGTCGAATTTCATGACCATTGTAGGCCTGTAGGACTGTAGTTGTTGGACGCAACGTAGCCTGAGGGGCGACCAAATGCAGAACTTTTTGGCTAACGACTGTATTTCGACTACCGGTGTCCAACTCGAATTTTACAGATTTATGATTGATCAATACATCAATAATAAAAAAAACTTTTTAAAAAAAATAAAACCGACTTCAAAAAGTTTGTCTATAAAATACACTCTGAAAAGGAAAAAATAACAAAAATGTCCCAACTTCGCAGCAACTCATTCGCCAACTACACATTTTAAGGACTACTTTACTACTCGTATTGACCTGACCACTTCCTGATTGATTGGATCACCTTCCCTAATAATATAAAAATTACTATTTCTCATTTCCCAAATGATTAAAAGATTTTCCTTTCACCTCTGAATTGCCTCCAGATTGATCATCTTTTGGAGTCGGCGCCTCTCTTATATTGTATTGGAGAAGCCTATAGATTCCGAATTAGTAAGAATATAAATATCATGAGTTTTCACGATTCTTGAACAGAGCAAATCAGCATTTATGAGAACTGTCGATTTGAAGGTGACTATTCACGCCTTTTCCTAAAAACCATTTCAGATTTCTCTAAGAATCTTTACGTCCAGACCCAGACTTATTACCTGCCACCTACTAATTTATCGTAAATTCATATTTATTTGTAACCATCAGGTACCTAGTCATTTTGCCAGAGAGGCGCCGACTCCAAAAGATGATCAATCTGGAGGCAATTCAGAGGTGAAAGGAAAATCTTTTAATCATTTGGGAAATGAGAAATAGTAATTTTTATATTATTAGGGAAGGTGATCCAATCAATCAGGAAGTGGTCAGGTCAATACGAGTAGTAAAGTAGTCCTTAAAATGTGTAGTTGGCGAATGAGTTGCTGCGAAGTTGGGACATTTTTGTTATTTTTTCCTTTTCAGAGTGTATTTTATAGACAAACTTTTTGAAGTCGGTTTTATTTTTTTTAAAAAGTTTTTTTTATTTTTCTCTTTTTAGTGACTTACAATTACGGACAGCTCTCTTTACAGAATTTTCCCAAGCTTTCATTATTGTGTTCTTGTCACTTACTACTAACCGTCCAAACTCAATTCATAAGTCCGTTGAACGATGAAGTTCTAAAGTATAATGATTACCTAACTATTTTCAATGTTATTATGTTGATTGAGAGTGAGTTTGAACGTTTGGAATAATCCATCCACTGATTTGGGTCTCTTGGTCAACATACCGGATACTTTGATCCCATTGATACACCTTACAAAACTCAAATAATTGTCTACACCATTGCTGGTTACTGAATTGCACCAATTCACTCGTTCTTTATTTCTCTAACGATAATAGAGTGGTGATTTCCTGAAGCGTATCCGCATTCACACTGAATGAGAGAATCCGAACCAAATTTTAGAAATTCGCAAAACGTTTGTGCATTTAAATGGAGTTATTTGGCCTTCAAAACCATGTTATTTATTGAAAATTTAACGCTGAATTCAAATCTTTTAACGAGAATGCCATGACTCAGGTTGTTTTTTTTCTACAAGCATAAATAGTCCAAAAAACGTGATTTTGAAACAAATTTTTTAGAAATACGGCCTAAAAAGTATCTAACCTTAGTACAATCAATACCAAATTTGAATCACGTAAACAAGACTCAAATTTGAACAATTTAAGTTTAAAAACTATGGAAAAACAGTTTTGGTTTGGAAGTTATGAGGTCTCAAATACAGGTCCATTAAAACATTGATTGCTCCCTTATTATGCCACCTAAACTTGATTTTTTACCATCCTTGGAAAGCTCTAGCTAAGTGCTATCAAGTGCACTAGTGTTCATATTTTTTTTCTCGACGTGGTTGGGAACGGTGCTCGAAAAACCTCAAAAAAGTGAAAATTGGCATCACGTTTTTTGTTACACTTTCTTCTCTACACGCTATATTAGAATGCCGAACGAAAAATTGGAGCTAGGCCCTTGTAGGCAGATAAATTATGAACAAAATGACACCAGAAACAAAACAATCGAGCAAGTATTCTAGAAGTTATAAGCTTGTAAAGTCAAAACTTCCTTTTTTCGCGAAAATCACGTTTTCCGGCGTTTCTCCGCGTCTGGAGACGTAACTACTGGACGGACTCAATTGAAAAAATTATGGGACCTACCTGGATAGTAACCCTTTCAAACAAAAAAAAAAGTAACCCGATCGGACGTACAGGAGCTGAACACCGGTGGACAACACATACCGAAAAAAAAAAAAAAAAAATCCCGCTAGACGACCATAGTAACCTCCTCCTTGTTTGAAGTCGGTTAAAAATTGGAGGGTGGTCGTCGCGATCCGAGCGTATCGAAAAAATCGGATCAAAATCATTGTCAGGTTGGTGGAAATCGTACAAAAATTCCTCGTCCGAAGGGAACTGTAAATGCTTAATCTCTTTGGACCGAAGTTTCTTAAAACAGACCTGCTTTACATGACCAACCGAATTACATTCTGTACAACGGAGGTTTTTAGCTGTACACTGTGAAGCTAAGTGTGGTTTCGCGCATTTGTAACATGTGACATTACTTGCCGGCGCGTCAACTGGCGACTTAGAACGCTGTGCAGCTTTCTTTTTTGTACGACAATTATTTTTCTTTGACTTGATTTTCAGGACGCTATTTGTGGGGTGTAAAATTTCTGATGTCCCCTCAAACGCCTTTTCAATAGCTGTAGCTAATGAAATGGTCCTATCCAGAGGAATGTCATCTTCCTCGAAAAGCCTATCAAGAATCATTTTTGAACGTAGCCCGCTGACGAACACATCTCGTAACATGGTGTTCAGCATCGTCTCTGGATACTTGCAGTTAGCAGCATATCGCCTTAATTCAGAAATGAATTGAGATATAGACTCACCTTCGCGTTGTTTACGATTTAAAAACGCGTGACGGCTTGGGATCACAAGAGGCTCTGGGCTGAGATGCTTTTTTAGAACCTCAACCAGCTGTTCATATGTTTTCGACTCGTAATTATCTGGAAAAAGCAGATTTTTAAGTAAGGTATGTTGCTTAGGCGGAAGAAATGACACGAACGTTAGAGCTTTTTTTTCCACAGGCACACTCTTAACGCGAAAGTAGTTTTCCAATCGAGAAACATAATCAGGAAACGATTCGGTCGTCTCATCGAAAGGGTCAAACTTTATACAGACGTCCGACTTTGAACTGGACGCCGTTGACGAGGTGACAAAATGTTGGACAAGCTGTGTCAAAGTGGCGTTTTGGAAATCAGATTCCCTATGGGAGCGTAGGTTCGAGTCCTACTGGCTGCGCCAATTGTAATGTAGTTGTAAATTTAAGTGTAATTTACTGGGAATGTAGGTGTACGCAAAAGAGCTTTCATCGGGTAACACTCTATTGTAAAAACTGAACAAGTCTCCTGATACAGTGATAATACAAAAGATAATATAAACATGTCCCGGCTATATTCACATGTTGGGCATAGTCGCATACATGACACAGTTTTTTTCCATAAATCTCACTTGTCTCACAGGCATGCTTTGACCTTAGAACTGCGGTATGGCGACTAATTTATTTTGTTTAAAATGACGGTAACGTGAGGTCAATATCATAGACATTTCTCCTAGAAATAAGTTGAGCTTCTGATATGACTAAATGGTTCCAAATCGATTACCTACGTTGAAATTACCCTTTCAAAAAAAAAAAAAAAAAAAAAAAATGAAACCAGAGGTGTGCATAGATCACACAGTCCTTCCATGTTTCAGTCGGTATCAGCGCCTTTGTTTTTTGGGTCTATTCGCTATAATTATAATTACCCACCATCATAAAATTTGTTTTGTGTCGTTTGGCAAGTTTTGCTGTCTGTAAAAATCGAAATACAAAATACACGCTAGTGAAACCGTGAAAAATAGCTCATAACGTGGAGGTACGATTTTTGTCATTTTTTACCACAGACAGACGAATACACAGATCCTACTTGTTCAGAAAGTGTTTCTGAGTATAGTTTTTTGAAAATTTCTCCCGAATTCTCCTCCGCTCAGACTTTTCAGACAATCACAATACGTCTATTTGCTACGTAACCATGCTTGTTTCTAAATTCATGAACAAACAGCCGAAATAACATATATGGCATGGACAGATCTTCCTCCTTTCTTTGAATCTAGATGATCTAACGAAGCTTACATTTCTAAACGTTTTGTCGTAATTAGGGTTCTAATCAGAAATATGAAAACTATTTAGCTGCAAGGAAGTAACCATAAAAAATCTAAAAAATGAAAAAAGGCAAGCACATCACAGTTTGTGGTAATCTTGAGAGATCTAGCGATGGTTAGACCACAAAAAAGAACCTCTAGTGCCTCCTCTACCTTTTAGCTTCTCTCCTCGTGAGCCCCTCGATGTCAACCTACTTTCTCGACGCTCCTGAGCTCACTTTTACTTTTCTACGGTAACAACAACAACGATAACCATTGAGTTGGTAGCCCTGGCAGAGGCCCAACACTCCCAACTGTGTCATTGTCTCTTTCGTTGATCGTTCCGTCATCGCGGTTGCCCGTCCTGCAGGGGACATTTTTCTTCTTTTCCGCGAATAACTTTTTTTGTCGGGTTGGTTTGATATTCGAAACAACGATACGATATTGATTGTTTTTACTATTCCCGTTTACACAAGAAACCGCTGGAAAGAAACTGTTTAACGACGCAAATTTTATACTCGTTGATTTTGAGATCCTCAATGTCGATTCCCAGCCCTGAAGCACCTTGTGCGGCGTCTCATTCGGTTACGCAGGGAACCGGGCTTTCTGAGTAGCCGTCTTATTACATAGAACTTTGAAGAATCCTAGTATACCGAAGAACGGGAATCACTCTTTTCCGGGGTTTCTCCTAAATACGAGTGAAATGATGACTTCTCACAATGTATTGCCTAACGATACAGCTGAAGAGAGTTTCTGACAAGCATTCTAGCGAGTATAAAACCATTTTTGTTGCCCTAAATGATCTCGAGTCAACCCATCCTGCTGAATTTGTTTAATTTTCAAACATGGCTCGGGAAAGCTGCGACAACTCGCAGACCATAAAATCCATCAAGCCTGTTACGGTCTCATTCGGTTCAGCGTCACACAACCTATAGATATCAAACACTACAGAATATAAATAAAAAAGAATTATTTCCCTTGTCGTCGCACTTCTTGAGGTGTGAGGGGGAGAAAAACTAGGCGACTTATTCTCCGATTGTGGGCCCTATGGCTCCTCGTCCACAGCTGTGGACCCTATGGCTCCACGTCGCCCTGAAGATGCCCGAATAGGCGAAAGTGCTCGGCCAGCGAATAAAGAATCGGAGAATGAGTCGCCTGGTTTTTCTCCCCTCACACCCCATCGACATCAAAAAGAATTGAAAATACGAATCCCCCTCTTCGCTTCTCAAAAATACCCTTAAAATTGGGGTAGCGACTGGCTAAAGAATTGAGCCCTTGTCAGTACATTTAAAAGGAGGGGGAATGGAAGGGGAAAGCTGACTTAGACGATGAGTAAATATGTGACGTCGGGCGTCGAGCTGAGCGATTCAGCAGTCACAGATGAGGACGTTAGAAACTTGAAAAGAACTCAATGGCACACTGGAGGTTGAGGTTTGGGGTGATCGGTGCGAAGAGGTTGTTGCGGCTGTAGAAGTGGAAGCTATTCAGGACTGACGGGCAAGAGAAGAAGAGTCAATATTCCCCTCAACCCGTCTTCACCGTTCGTGCCAACGTTTCATAGCATTTAGACGATGTCACGCACACGTACACACTCGTATCATACAAGAGCGAACAAAGTAGAAGATACCCCATTATCTCCGTAATTTGATAGCCGCTAAAGAAAAGAGGGGGAAAACGAAATAAGAACCGCCATATATAGCGTAGAGGCGCCTGTGTGGATGTATGAGACCTTTTATTCTCTAAAACCGCTTCTCTCCTTAGATCTTCTCTCTGAGCGATGGATTTTTCAGAATAGAGTGCTTTGAGGAGACTGATCGGCTTGCACAAGCCTAACAACTTACTTCGGTTTACAAAAGATTCGATCCGATCTCAATAACTTGAGCTGAAAATCAATATATCACAGAACATGAATTTTCTGAGAAAAAAACCGACTGATATTTTCAAGTGAATACTCGGATTCTACATGATTCTCTTGAAACGTATAACACAAAATTTGGAAGGTTTATTTGAACCAAAAAATTCTGTCCGTCCACCTTCAACACTTTTCTGGAAAACTATATTAGCGAAATTCTTGCAATTTTCACCAAAAATCATTCTTGATCTGACAAAAACTCAATTTCTTTTTAGCCAAGTCGCTACCTCAATTGTAAGTGTTATCTGAGGAGTTTTGAGGAGGAAAATTCGCCTTTTCTCTCTTTTTTTTTTTAAATAAAGATGTGTTCGGTTTCAATTCATATAGATTTTCGACGCTGAATCGAATGAGACCATAGTGGAGTCACTAGCTTTATTGGTTCTCGAGTTATCGCAGCTTCTGGGTCGCAATTTGGATATTTGAGAAACTTGCCATGATGGTGTAGCTCGAGAACTTATGGAGCTATAAAAATTGTTCTATACCCGTTGGAATGCTCGTCGAACACTATTTTCAGCTGTATCCTTATGCGACTTGAAATTAAGTTATTGGCGAGATTTAGTCAATTTTTTGTTTTTTGAAAACTTAAACGTAGGACTTTTACTTGGTAAAATTATGTCTCTAACGGTCACCACAATCGGCCATTCACTAGGCGTAAAAAGTTGAAATACAAAGCATGATGTAACGAGTGAGATTACTACTTCTTTGAATTACTATGAATTACTACTTACTATACTGATACTAGCTTCATATACTCTCATAGCCAGGTATACATTGCATGGTATATAACAACCGACACTATGGGCCCGGAGCTACCCTGCTTTGAACATCATCTCCTTTCATACGTTCTGAACTAGTTGAGGTCTGGAAATAGTCAAACTTGCGCGTTTCACTTTTTTGTGGCTCACGTAGACATGGTACCTACTGGCTCACAGCAATATGATACTATTATTCGTTAGTGTGAGGTTTTAAAATGTTCCGAGAAAATTCCCTTCCGCGCGCGATGTTAAATATTTATTTATTTTCAATCGCTATAACGCGCCAGTTAATGTTATACCCTTTATTTGATCGACGGCGATGAATAATTTTTTGCCTTCCCATTTGAAAATTCTATCTTTTCTTTAATTGATTTCTCGTTGTATAATTTCGTTTAATTGATTCTATCGCCATTTTATAAATATTTAAGATCAAACGGTCCATTCTTTTAATTGAAGTTAATGTTATCGTTCTTGATAGGTTCTGCATTTTCATGGCCGCGTTCGATTCATCAGCCGGTTCTAACAAGAGTTGCTAGCAGTGGAGGGTGAATGGGAAAGGTTTTCTGGTGGCTATTCGGTAGTACAGCTAACAACCCAGACCACAGAGTGGCGACCCTTTGAAGAGCTTTCAACAAATATCCCACCAGTCGAGTTTCATTCGACCACTTTCCATCGTCTCATTTACATTGCAAATGAATAAAAACTGCCCTTCCTCTCTTCCATAATCCACATGCTCTCCCTTACGATCGATCGCTCTTTTCTGGGAAAATTAAAAAGCCCCACGCGATAAAAAGATCACCAGCGATTTTTCATGTCCCGTAGCACAAAAGGTCCGTCGCCTTTGTAAAAATGTTTGCTCCCCTGACCGGGGAACATATTTATATGGACTCAAAGCCACCTAGCGTACTCGTACTGAGCACATTCCATCTTCAATCGCAGCATTCGTATTATGGTGCCCCATTTCAGCAAGAATCCCGGCCTTCACCTTTCCGTAGAATAAATTTTTATAAGCGTGAACCCTTGTGGTTGATCAGAAAAATGAAATTTATTCAACGCGAGCGGTTGATTTGAATTCCTTATTCAACTGCTACGCAAAACGTTTGTAATTAAATGGAATTCTTATTTAAGCACATTCTTCTATTAAACTACCACAAGACCTGCGTTACAAGACTGGTAGTTCTTTTTCTCTTCGTGTTATCATGTTTAGTCTCTAGTCAATGTTTATTCTTCCGTGGTACTTGGTAAGGTTAGCGATCGTATTCACATAGCGTGTCTGTGTGAAATTTATATAATATTCAAAATCATCATTTACGTAGTTCTCCTCTTTGTTAAAATTGTCCTGAAATAATTTATTGTCTACTAAGGTAAATGTTAAATATTGATTAATGAAATTAATGATCAACGGGTTTTACTTACATTTTTGCTGAGATATATATATAGGAATAATAAACTACTAACCACTATAATAAATCATTTTCAGCAATTTTTCGACTGGATATTCGGATTCTACATGCCTTGAAACGTAAAACATCCAATTTTGAGGGGGGTTGGGAATTTTTTTTTCTTGGGCGATTACAATAATTTATTATCATCGAATAAGATCAACCAAGAATGATTAAAAGTACTATATTTGATGCGGAGTTTTCCTTTATAGTTATCAATCTATTGTTCGGAGAAAACGTTCACAAATTATCGGAATAGTTACTATCACAAATGTATGGTGATCTTAAATCATTATTGAAGCAATAGAATAAAAGACTACTGTATTATCATTCGCAGAGTTTTTATTGAATATTCTCTATATCAAGTTTGAGGTGAGTTAAAAAATGTTCTTTCTTGGGCGATTACAAAGGTTTATTATTGAATAATATACCAAAAGGTTCAAAGGCTCCGCATGTTGAAGTGCAGTAGGTTTCCAATCAGGATGTCGTGCTGTGCTAGTTGCGATATCTTCCCTCCGGGAGAGGCCAAGGATTGGCACGAGTTGGAATACGAACGTCTTGGGGAGAACGAGGAGTACTTGAGGGGCAGACGGCTCCGCGCAACCGGTTCTCGGGGAAAGGGAGAGCGTTCGGTCGGTCGGTCGGTCGACTTTCGTTTTCAACCGCACGGACCAGAGGCACGACGGCTGATAAGGAGGTCCTCCTTTCCATATCCTACCCCTTCTCGTCAATAAGAATCTTCCACCTCATACACCGCTCTCTTCATTTTCTCCCTGTCTAGTCCGTATATATACACTTCGGATTTTCAGATGACATCGACGTCAATGCTAATAATGGTTAACTGTTCTAGCTTATTATTCAACGATCGAATTTTAGCCGCACTAGATAAAAAAAATAATATTTTTGCCAGCCTCAAAATTTCTTCTAGATACTTTATTATAAGTATTAGCTACTTGGTTTGAACCTAATTCTCGGTAAATGACGAGCGGCCTTTATGCAAGATAAGCTTTTCGATTTATCGCATTATTAAAAGATCTTCCTCATTGAGTTTTATTTGATTTCCCTCGATTTATTTTGTCGTATTTCTTTATTGAATCAGGCGACTCTCATTTTACAAGTATTTCCTTAAATGACATGGTGACAACACTCAACGTGTGGAGGCAATGCAGTCTAATTGTGTATATTATGCGGTAAAAAAAAACCTTTTCAAAACCACCTGATATTTCTCATTGCTCGGCAGTAAAAAGTTTCCCTACTTTGACCATCTCTCATGAAAATAGTACCTACTAGTGAAATCTTTTCGTTGAATGTAATTTTTTAGTTTTGTAGAGTAATATAACTTGTTCAGGGGGTTTGAGGGGGAGAAAAACCTGGCGACCCATTTTCCGATTCTTTATTTGCTGGCCGAGCACTTTCGCCGCTTCGGGCATCCTCAACGCGACGTGGGACCTCACACTGAAAGTGGTTCAATATTAAAATAAAGTAAGGATTAATCGTTTGTTAAGGATTCCAAGAGCATTTGAAAACACGTTTTTGAAATCGTAGCATTCCTGAATATTTTCTAAAGCATTAAATTTGCAACTATTTTTTTGTTTGTAAATCCGGTCAGCAGGATTTTAAAATGCTATAGTTCATATAAAAAATTCTCGCTATTCCCGTCAATTGTCAATATATTAATTTGGAATTGTTTGTACTTGATTTCGAGATACTAGGAAGTTCGGAGACATTAAAAAGAGCCTCCTTCCACTAAGCTAACTTTTTGTACATACCACCTCAAATATTGTTATTTTTACTCAACCTCGTTATCTATCTATGGCACCTGCTTAATTTTTCATCCTGTTTATCTCCATTGATAGGTATACCCAGAGAATGTTTTGAACCCGATTATTTCCTCCTTTCCTCCTCCTTACATTGAAGTTGAGCAAAGATACATACTAGATAATGGAACCAATTTGTGTTCAGATAAGATTTACGGTGAAAATTGGATTCTTATTATTATGATATCTGCAAAATGTTATAATTACAATTTGAATTAATTTCCTCAGAAAAGTTTTGTCCACTGATGGAGTTTTATTCACGAACGTTCTGATTTTCTAATGCTTTGAAACGTATGAAACATAGAATAGCGAGGGTTGTGATCCTTAAGTCTTCTAAGTTCTAAAAGATGGAACTAAATTCTGTCCTCTCACTATCAACACTCATTGAGAAAATAATCAGGAAATCTATATTAAATGTATTTAAAAATAATCTTTTTTTGTCCTGCAAAAAATAGATGAGAGAGCCCAAAAATAATATTCCGATAGTGGAAGTGCCCATATTTGCCACTTCGCCTTGAAGATGCCCGAAGAGGCGAAAGTCGGCTGGTCAATAGAATTTGGAGGGTGAGCATGGTTTATTTTTTCCCTTTCGCTTCTCCGGTACAATAAGAATGCGACCACGGAGCAGAAAAATAGAACACTTTATTTCATCTGCGTAGTGTAGATAAATTCGCACAGATCGAACGTCATCTCTCGAGTCGATTATGCTTTTTGAACTAAAATGGATGAAATCGTTCTTGTATGGGCATATTGCAGTATTATGAAACTCTTTTTGTTATAAATATTGATTTGGACGGAGATTTATTAATCACTTCAGAAATTGGTAATTTACTGTGTACCGAATTATAAGTCGGAAAAGTCGATTTTTCTCGTTATTCGTCTTTGCAGCGATGTTTCTACTTGGATTTCTTCTGGATGTTAGCCCCTCATTGCGGTCTCTCTGCACTTCACTATTCCCTTTCCCTTAGCAGGGGCCGCTTCGTGGCTCACTATGGCACAAGTTACAGTACTCCCCAGCGAAGTAGGTAGGCTTCTCCGCGCCGACCCAGTGACCCTGCTGCTCAGAGCGGCTCCTCTCACTCAGGAGATGACGAACCATCTTGTCCTTTCACTGAATCTCTCAAGGTAAGCCACACAAACTGGAGATTTAGTTGATTGTCCTGTAGGACAAGCAATTTCCATTTGCGCTCTGACGTCAGAGAAATTTGGAGCGTCAGAGAAAATGTAAATGTATTTTTTTGTCACATCGTATTTCTTGTGTTTACAAGAGTTTGTAGTCGCGCTGCTATTTTGTTCTCTGCTGTCCACATCCTAATCTTGTAATTTGGGAAATTTTCTGTTGGGAAATGAGGAGTGAATTTCGTTATGAGGTAGAACAAATGGGCAACCCGTTCATTTTTTTTTTAATTGACAGGCCGAGCACTTTCGCTCATTCGGGCATCTTCAGGGCGACGTGGAACCATGAGGTCCGGCTATGGCTATGGCTCCACGTCGCCCTGAAGATGCCCGAATAGGTGAAAGTGCTCGGCCAGCCATAAAAGACTAGTCTCTAGTTTTTTTTTCTTCCAGTACGTAGTAAATGGAAGTATTGTTATCGCCTGAAAAGTCGACTTGGGAACGAAGGTTCTGTTGGAATAAATATTCATAGTACCTACTACATTCAGAATCACTTTCTGAACAAGTGTCTGTGTGTCCGTATGTCCGTGTGTCTGTGGTTGAAGAGTGACGCAATGAAATTTTTAGGAAATGTTCTCGTGAATGAGCTTTTATTGAATTTTGGATAACACGTAGTGCATTTGAGATAATATCTATCAACAGAATAAACTACGAATCGTTATAATATAACTTTTACTGGAGTAAATATTTTTCTACGTTTGAGGTCCTAAAATGTTTGTTATGGCGAGCCTTAAAAGTCAAATTTCGATAGTTCAAAGCCTTGAAATGTTCTTCATGGTAAGCAGAGTGTCAGATGAGTTGATATTTATCTTTGGCTCGCACACAGTGTAGTTCCACGTTATGAGCTTTTTTGAGCGTATCTAGCTTCAAATCAATGCTGAAGGTTTTAAGTGTTTGTAATGATGCGTGAATGACACTTATGTGCTGGTGACACATTTTTAGGCGTCGTTGCATTAAAAAAGCACTTTACAAGAGCTTGTTTAGGCTCATATACTGCGGAAGATATATCAACCTAATTCGTGCGTTTTTCTATTTTTGAGTCCTCTGGCTAATTTTTCAATAAAAGTCCTTGTAAACTAACGTTGCGGCGTTCGCACGAGTTTCTTGATTTTATAATTTGGTACCTATACCGTTTACCGACTCAACATGGTGTGATCTATACATACCATTTTTTTCATTTTTTAAAATCTATTTATGTTTTTATTATTTGTTTAATCTAGAATTAACATTTCCAGTTTAGGCCAACCCAATTTATAGGTAAATCATTTTTCTGTCGTTAGTCCTCCAGGACACGGACGATTTCACCCTCCCTTCATCATATTAAGATGCTGTATAGCATGGGCTCTAGGCGCGGCGGGTCCGGTCCACTGACTGACTGACTCAGTAACTGGCAGGACTCGGTTTTTTAATCTCAGAAAGGATGAGCTTCTTGTGAGGTTGAAGCGGGATTGTGACTTCGATCGAGGATCAGGCTGAAATCGAGAAGTACCTACTCACGTGTCCGGATCTATCTGACCTGTTCGAGAAACTGCCTTGGGCGTTGTTGGATGCTGATATTATGCTAATTTTTAATTTTTTTTCTTCGTGGTCATTAAGTATACTTCAGAAAGTCCAAGATGGCAAACGATAATAACTTATGTAGTAACCTAATTTCATTCTTAATGCTGTTATCTACCTATACGGTAGACTCATTTATAACTCCAGTGTGTGTGGATTACAGTTTTCATCCATATTTGATTCTGCTTGCTGTTGTAACCAATTGTAAAATTAAGAAACTCGTACTAAGGCCGCCACGTTAGTGCACTATAATATCGTAGTACTTATTGAAAACGCTGCAAATTATTGTACAGTGGTTTATTATTCCTTTCATTAAATTATAATTTAAGAAGACCATCCATTTGCGATACTATTTATTTCGACCATTAGTGAACATATCCTCCTAACAACTATAGTCTTCAGGGGTTGTGAGGGGAAGAAAAACCAGGTGACTCATTCCCCGATACTTTATTTGCTGACCGCGCACTTTCGCCCGTTCGAGCATCCTCAGGACGTGGAGCCATAGGGCCCACAGCCCAGGCTGTGCAAATAAAGAATCGGATTATGAGTCGCCTGGTTTTTTCTCCCTTTCACACCCCCTGGACATGAGAAAATGCGACGACAAGGAAAAGAACTTTAGTCTTTCACATTTTTTAATTTTTCTTACTTTTCCGAATGAAAGTTGAATTATTTGCTTAAGAGTACAGCTGAAGACCATTCGAGTGTACATAGATTTTTACAGCTCCCGAAATTCTCGAGTTATACCCTCATGACAAATTCGTGAAAATCTGCCAATTCTGCATGATTGCTGCGATAACTGGAAAACCATCGACTCAGCAATGGTCTCATTCAATTCCTAAAATAAAACAAATCCAAAAATCTATAGAAAGTGATAATAAATACTCCACTGTCTGAAAAACATTGGAAAATACAAATTTTTTCATCATAAAACCACCTCTAACATATTCTTAAAATTGAGATAGTGATTTGGTTAAAGAATACAGAAGTTTTTGGTCTATTATTCAACAATTGACCATTATAATCACCCAAGAAAAACGTTTCAGGGCATGTAGAATCCAGATATACGATTTTAAAAAATTCTGACCGTCTGTCATACGCCGTCAACACTTTTCTGACGAAACTATATCTTGAAATTGTCACTAAAAATCAATCTTGGTCTGACAATGGCTCAATTCTTTAACCAAATCGCTTCCTTGATTTCAAGGGTTTTTTGGGTGGTTTATTTACGTAACATTTATTTATTTACGTAATATTTGAAGGCCATGCGTATTATCGAATCGGAAATACGCTCCAGGGAAATAGCGAAAATAGCAGCAGCAGTACGGTGTGTGAGCCAAACAATAAAAATCAAGCGTCATCTGCTTGAGATAAAGATTTTTATACCTTTTGAACCATACACATACAACACAGACATGTGCTCACAACGTGTTTCTCGGTAAAGTACCATGACGATTCCATTCAAATTCACCTCCGTTCCGATTTCGACTTTTCGGACGTTCACATTAACTCTATTTGCTATGGGAACGTGGAAGTTACGCACAATCTGGCACTATCGATATTGAACTTGATTCCAAAAACCTGTCTGGTATTTTATTCGATGCGTACATTTTTGAATGTCCTCGTTCCGGTATAAAAGTATGTTTTTGACTGCAATCGATATTAAGATAAATTAAAGGTTTTCTCCTCTCAATTTCGTGGGTGTCTTTTCTAGGCTCTCAAAATTTTCAATTGCTCATTTTTTAAGAGAGTGAGAGACTTTCATTGTACTTTTTTGTTTCTCCTTTCGAAAGTACAAGCCACGGGATAACGGAATGATTGATGATCGATGATTAGTTCTTGAAAAACTGTTTTTCAAGAATCCGATTTCACATGGAAACAGTGTCATTACGGTTGTATAATACTTATTGTTGATCAAATTTGCAATAAAAATGCAAATTCCCCACTGTACGTGATTGCGGATTTCTCTTCATTATTTGATCACACGACCCGAACTGTCGACATAAACGGCTCCCGGAAAAGTAATGAACCAGTAGCGAAACTGTGGGGTTGTGATCTAGTAAAAAAGCAATTCATTCCATTGAAGACATCAATATCTTTTTATACCTCGCCAGATCCGAAGGACGTGCGGATGCCTCACAAAGTAGGATGGAGTTGAGGCGAGTAGAGGTGCAATCCATTATGGCACGTCTAGAGCTTGGGCGATAAATTACGAAGGCAGACGAGAAGAAGTGAAAGAATAAGATGAAAACCCGGCAAGGGTGGGAAGAAAGAGATTTTGGGCTATCGAACGAGTTGGTACCGATTTTTCTTACGATAACGAATTTCTTTGAAACAGACAATTTTTCTCTCGGCATGAGTACCTAACTTCATGAAAATTATAAATGTCATTGTAATAATATCTCTTCATTAGAGCTATCATCTTACTCATAATTATCAATTTCAATGTTTCGTAATTGTCATCAATTATTATTTTCTATATATTTTAAGCAATTTATTACTCAAGTTGAATAATTCAGAAATGAAACTACTTTATATCCTTACTCAGGAATGCAGGCTTCTAAGCCTTCCATCAGTTGAAAATAATTTCCTTCGATCTTTTTGATACTCAAGTATGGAAATAACCAATGTTGAGAAAGCCGACAGTGATTGTGAAATGTCAAGATTTTTTATTTTCAAATATCCGACTACCAAATATACCTGGAACTGCAGTAGGTACAGCACCGGGCTAAGGAAATGTACCTAGTTAAGCATAATTTCGTATCTACAGTTTTTTAACAATTTTTTTAAAATTTAAATAAAATTACAAACGGTTTCCTCGCTGTCCACTTCATCTACGCCGCTCGTTTAGACGCTTGTTTTTGACGAAGTGAAACGCCAGAAAAGGCAGTCCTCTCCAAACCGCATTTGACGGGCTAAAGGTCGGGTAGAATGAAGTGGCATGAAACGTTGGTGAACAACGATTTCATTTGCGGAGGAGGATTGTGAATTACATTGCTCGCTTGGAAAACCCTGCTAGGTAGGATAGAAAATATTATGAGTCGCCGTATTCGCAATCATGGAAATTCGTAACTTCCCATGCTTCGAGAAGACCAACGCGTATTTCAGAGTCTATAATTTTGAAGTAAATCCATGTCAAACCTCTCTACTGTTGTAGCGACCGACCTTGCGATAAGAGCCCTGGAAGGTTCCTTAAGCCTCTAGGAGGGCTTGTGAGTTGCGGTGTCGCTATAGATTAGGATCTTCCTATAAGCAAGGGAGCGTTTGTGAATGCGGGCCTTGGTTTAAAAATATCAGTGAACCCTGCAGGGGAGGTTACAAAAGCTTAGCGAATTTTTCGCTAAATGGGGCTTTTCTAAGCTCAGGTTAGTTACCTAATGCTTTTTTTAATTTTTATTCGTTACCCCCTTTTGAATAGCATTTAATCGAGACAGCGTGATGTTCATAAATAATCGACTACCATGAACTACAATTATCATTTCATTCGTTTTTAAGTTAGTAACAACTTTGATATAAAAGCCTTGGTTATATATGAACAAAATTTTCGAGAAACTCTCAGGTCAAGCGTTCTTGAGAAGCCTTCTAACTCTGCTTCGTTAGGAACAGGCATTCCTCGTGTGTCTGCTTTACTTGTTTTTACGATTTATTGATTAACACGTGAAAAAAAGTCTGGATCAATCGCTCGAAATTCTCTCTTCCAGTCCAAACTTCAAGTTCCCAAAGTATGAGAGAAATCCTCATTCTCGACGACGCTGAGAAGATTGAAGGGAGGAGTATTTTAGTGATGGAGGACAGGGTTGTGCTTGTAATGGGATGGAGAGGGGCAGAGAAGATGTGAGAGACTGTTCATCAATCTTGTGAAGAGGAAGGAGTGTTTGTGATGGTAGAGGTAAGATGAGGAGGGTTGGATGATGGCGGATGCTTATGAGTCGATGGAGGATGGACAGCCTGTTCGAAGCAGTGAAGCCCATCGGAACACATTAGTTGAGCAAACAGACACATGGGACCGAACCGCCTTCAGGGCATCGTGTTGTAAATCGCTATGCCACATTGTTCACTGCCGGGGAAATTGAGTAAACGCACGAGTTTCCGTAGGTCAGACGAACGTAATTGTGAGCTAACAAATAAGAATTGTTAAAATTCGCCGAATCGGAGCAAAAATTGTGTATTTCAAAAAACAAGGAAAGAGCGTGAACTTGCCCTGTATGTGGGCGTCTATTACCCGGTAATTATATAAGATCCATCTATAGTCTGTTGTCTTCTTGCGAAGATAATTTTTCTAGCACTTGTTTATTATCTACCATTTAGGCAAAAAAATCATTGAACAAAGCTAGGTAATACTTCCATTCGAAAATAATAACCGATAATTCCACTCGAGCAATGTAAACGGTGTGCCTTATCAAGACTTGTATAATTCTATTATTCAGCATTATTATTCCTACAATATCTGAGAAATAATCATCATACACGCACTATGTTACGAAAAGTGGATAAATATAAATATTCTTCCTAGAAAAAAAGCATTAGCCTATTATTGTCCGAGGGTTGTGAGGTGGAGAAAAACCAGGCGACTCATTCTCCAATTCTTTATTAGCTGGCCGAGCACTTTCGCCCATTCGGGCATCCTCAGGGCGACGTGCCCCTAGGCTGTGGACCCTATGGCTCCACGTCGCCCTGAGGATGCCCGAATGGGCGAAAGTGCTCGGCCAGCTAATAAAGAATTGGTGAATGAGTCGCCTGGTTTTTTTCTCCACCGCACAACCCCCGGACATCAAGAAATGTGATAATAAATAACGCACTATGGTTCCTAGTTGGTAATTGAAATATGGCTGATCCGTATCCTGGCCTGTATAGATGGTCAAATATATGTACATGCCTAGCCTAATTCTTTGCGTACTCAGGCGGTTAATTGTTGAAAAAAACTTCGGAAGAAAGAACTTTTTTTTTTAATTTAGGTATAGAAGAACACTGTTTCCCAATTATGTCGTTAGTTATTGGTCGTAATGTCGTGTTCACTGTAATGATAAAAATGGGGAAAAGTCACGTAGTTAACACTCCTTCAACCTCACATGCCACCCGCGACGAGTGAACATTTTTTAAAATAAAAACTACTAACACTGCTCCCATCCAAAATTTTAACGAGTGTTCTGCGATCTAAAAACATTTAGAGAGGGCAAAATAAAATAATCAATCAAAATTGGGTCAATAGTTTAACGAGATTACTAATAAGACTAGTTCACTCAGACGTAATGTGATATCGGAAGTAGATTCCTGATGCGTGATCAAACAAAATTCATTTCCTGCCGCTTTGCTCTTTGGAGTCTATTTATTGTCTTCCCTGCGTAGTGGTTCTAAAAGTTATGACCAGCATCGGCTAGCATTTTTATTGAAGAACCGTTTGTTTCAACGCCACCTGCCGCCTCTGTATCCTCAACCTGCTCCATCCTGTCTAGCGGTCATGTCTCAAATTAAATTCCTCAAAATGTTGGGCATTTCGCCGGAGTGGAGCTTGTAACCTAATTGAAAGGGTTGTTCTTTTACTTGCCTCGACGTTCCTGAACAGTTCATTCAGAGATTCCTTACTTCGTGAGAGATCTTCTAGCTAATGCTTTCTCAAATATTTTCATTAGTATTCGTACTGAAAAAACAAAACTTTACAGTGATTAGTATTTGGGCAACTATATAAATTTAACGCAAATGTTTTCGAAATATTTGTACTCTTTCAAACTTGAATTTCATGTGTTTAATTTTTTCTGTTTCAGTGCGGACCCCTCAACCTCCTGAACGGCCATGGATTCCACTTGCTCGACCATCTACAAACAAGCCATCGTGTGAGTATCATTCATATTCATCTCTTCCTTTATTTTTATTACTCACTTTTAAACATCAGTGCGTACAGTTTGCTACAGCTAATTCTATAGTTGGCCTAAGTTCCTATATAAATCAAACAAAATCATTTGCTAAATACTGCATTACCACTGCCTATGTAGTGCCCAAGGCGTTGATTGTATAGGTTTTTGCATTCTCTATAAGTTGTTGATTATATAGGTTTCTCATCCATCTGGTTCCAAAATGATCATAGTGAGCATCGCTGTGTTTCACAAACTGGTACCTACATAGTTATTTTTTTGGTAGTATTATTTTAAAATAGTGCGTCTGAATTGAGATTCAGCTAAAAATGAAGATACATTTTTTATTTCTATTTAGTAATATTATTGCTCAATTACTTCCAATACAGGCCTGATGACAGTGATGTGTTATAACGTGCTTTGCGACAAGTATGCGACGCGTCAAATGTACGGTTACTGCCCATCGTGGGCCCTCGCATGGGAGTACCGCAAGAAAGCTATATTGGCTGAAATACGTCATTATACTGCCGACATAATCAGCCTCCAGGTATGGATTTCAATTATCTGATTGTTTCAGTTTCAGGTTTTCTCGTACGAAATTTCCTAGCTTTACAAATTTTATTAGGTTCTTTGTACACTTGCTATTAACACGAATTAGATAGAGATTACTACAAGAAGAAGAACGTCTAGTTTTTTGTAACAATGCGTTTTGTGCATTTCAGGAAGTTGAGACTGACCAGTTTTACAAATTTTTCCTTCCCGAGCTGAAAAGAGACGGCTACGATGGCATTTTCTCGCCTAAATCCCGTGCGAAGACTATGTCTGAGTCTGAAAGGAAATACGTTGACGGATGCGCAATTTTCTTCAGAACTGCCAAGTAAGGACAAAAAAGTGGCGGTTTTCTCATTTTTGTGCGGTTAGGAATTCGGTGGGGAAAAAAGTTTACGAATCATTCGCGTTTTAAAAATTGGGAAATCACGTTTTTGTCGTTCGGTTCGAAATATTTTGAAAAAGTGAAATGATTGTTTTGGAATTTTTAAGAAATTCGAGGGTTTACTTAAGAGATCTTCATATTGAGATCATTCTCTGATCATTTGCCACAGTGTCAATTTTCAAAATTGGGGTCTACTTTGAATTTTGAATAAGAAACAATTCCAAACTCGCTTTAAAAAAAAAAAATAAAAAAATAAAAATTCTTGTTTCAAGTCATGAGAGGTGATTGAACTTGAGTTTTGGAAAATAATTGTTCTGGGCAAAACGTTTTGATATTGACGCGTATAACGGCTTTCATGTGAAGAATCTCAACGGCGTATTTTGCTCGGTTCAAAAATCAACTGCTCACATACCTTGGTAGGTATGACTATTTCAACTTCATAGCTGTCTCGAAGGTCGAATAAAAAATAGAAAACTGATCATTCCCTAAAATCGTATAATGCCAGTTGATAATGTCTTCATCAAGAATATTACGCTGCTGTTGCACAGAAGAAAGTTGCTTTCTAATACTTTGAAAATTCTTGATCACAGAAAAGGAGAAAAAAAAAGTTATTTGAATATATTTGCGTCTATGATCCACGGCTTGTAGGGATACATCGTTTCTCATTGCAGTATACCTAATGTTGATTTTTGTGATGAATGAACATAAATAAAGATAAATATAAAAACTGTATAAATCAAGATAGGAACTGAACTTCTCACGATCTATGTTTATGAAGAGGTAAAATATAAATAGATAGATGCTTTTTCAATTTGGCTCGAACTTATTTAATTATCTACTTGTTACCAGATTCACACTTATCAAGGAACACTTGGTTGAATTTAATCAGCTGGCAATGGCCAATAGTGAAGGTTCGGATGACATGCTCAACCGAGTCATGCCCAAGGACAACATCGGTTTAGCCGCTCTCCTGAAGACGAAGGAAGCTGCTTGGGAAAATTGTAAGTACATACCTCTACTTGGAAAAAATTCTCTTCATTCCTGTAAACACGAAAAGGTTATGCCTACCATCTTCGATCGTATACTTCTCACAAGTTCAACAGGCGAAAAAATCGTGCTGGAGTGAACGCCAATCGTATCTCTTTTCCCTTGAAAACATGCTGCACATGATTATACAGTGTTTGAAGAGAATTGTCCTACAAGTATAGAATGATTTTTATAGGGCCATAAATGCTCAGCTTTTGCTGCAGAGCGTTCTAGAAGAGGGTACTCAAAGTACCATAGGATCGCAGAAGCTGGATTTTTATAGGAATTTCACCACTGTCTCCTCTTATTATTTTAACGATATATTGCGAGGTTTGAATTTTGGTGTACGTCCGTGAAATTGGAGAAGTAGAAAAATCAGCCGAAATAATTACCTTCGTGAGTTCTGTCAATTTGGTATAAAAGAATAATCTAGCTTGGTTCGGAGTTAGGTCCTACCTCTAACCTGTATTTCTCATAGTTTCGTCGTTTAAGGGTTCGTTTATGAATCGACCAAGATAGTTGCTTGGTGACAATGACTAGTATATCTCGGACTCATCTAAACGTACCCTTACTGCGTTTATCAATCGCAGAAAAAACCGAGATATCCTGCAGTTTGTGCTACCAAGCAGTTTTCTCGTGAATGAGAGTACCGAAAACTACTTGGTAACTCTAACTCTAGTTTATCTAAGATTTATTTATAAACGTGCCCTAAGACTGCCACAACAATAGAATATTTTGTTTGAATTTACATATTGCTCTGCCTACATCAACTTCATCGAATGAATACGAATTTAGAGAATGAGATGACCGCGGCGACAGTAAGTACAGTGCACAGGGAAACGGAGTGCCCACAGTAACCGAATTCCTGACCTGGAACTATGATGCTTGAGGAGACGGTTAAAAACAAACGTTCTAACGAATTTAAACTTTGTGGTTTATGCTAGAGAAACAGCAGGGTCGCCGATGTGACATCCTAACCACTTCCGATCGTTAAAATAGCGCCAGGACACAGACATTCACACTTTGCGTCAAAAATTTCTGATAATTGCAATCTACGATTATGATTGAGAAACGCTGACTAATTTTCACGGAGAAAACTACTAGAATATTGAATGGATGGATTAAAATTTTGAGAGCATGCCTGGGTTTCTATCCTAAATCGCACTCTCACAATCGAATTCCGCACTCTTACTATTTTTTCCTGTTGTTTTTCAAAGGAAGATGGTTGTAGTAGTGGTTAATGAGCAACTTACTCAAATCATCAGTCGTGATGGGTTTAACAGATATTCAGGGCTGAATCCGATAAGGTTGTTCAGAAAAGAACTGCCTTCTGCTCTTGCTGGCCCGCTGGGGCAGTCCCTTTGTTGTGCATAGTCTCTATAGCTTCAGAAATTCTCGATTATGAAGACATTCACTCCGAGTTTCTCAAATTCTCGAAGATAGCTCACAAAACTCACAGCTGCGATAATTCGAGAACCATTATAGTGCTATCAAGCTTGCTATGGTCCCATTAGACTCTGCGTCCAAAAATTGATTGAAATGTATACCAATCACAACATAGTCTCGAAATCGTTGTAAAACACAAATTTTTTCCCTCCCTCAAAACCTCAGGGAAGTACCAGTGAAACTGAGGTAGTGATTTGGTTAAAACCAAATCGCCAAAAGCCTTCGTAAATGGGCCGTTTTTAGTAGCCATTGTTAGCTCAAAAATGATTTTTAGCTAGTTAGAAAACGAAGAATGACCAATCTCCAGCGGGAATAAGATTTTTTCTGTGAATAATTAATCAAAACGCCACAGTTGAGTTATTAAGCATCGAACTCAAATTTATTAATGTTGAAATTAGTACTGTAAACTTTAAATTCGGTTGAAAAACACCAGCTCTCAGTTTTATTTCCATTACTTCGTAAACATGGGAAAAATACTAAAAAAATAACATAGTTTGAAAAATGTCGACTTTTCGAAGGTATTTCAACTTGTTGGAAAAAATCAACTTTGTGTCGATTGAAATATTTTATTCAAAAAACTAATTTGAGTTGCAAAAGCCTATTTCCAGTTGTTTTCTGTGGACAAACGTCGATTTTTTTATGAACAGTTTTGATTTTTAGCTCATAAATGATCAAGTGTATCTTTTTGGAAAAAACTGTCAATTTGTAATAGAAAATCTTCTGTCCCCTCGTCTCTGATTTATCGTTGAATGGTAACAATATTTGATAATAGTTTGATAACTACTCAGAAAAATTGGTGGTTCTTGTTCCATCAGAGCTCCGCGCGGGGAATTTTCACGCTGGAAAGGGAAATTTTTTCGGAGCGGCGGGGTAACATTGGGTTCTGTTCGTTATCAGTGGTCTTCGTCATCAAGCTCGAAGTCGAAGATATGAAATAACAGTAACTCAATCAGTATCTTGTTGGTATGTTGTTATATTGCATGTTGTGTCGTTTAGTGTAATATTATCATTATCATACCAGTTTCGCACAAATTGTGATGTCCTAATAGTGAACGAGTGACCATGTCGGGCCAGTTTAACGGAAACAATATGTGGGAACAGGACGGTGGTTCCGATTGGGGAACTGGGACTGGCAGTTCGACTTCTCAACAATCTCAATACCAATTCTACAACAGTGGTAACGATATGGTATTAAACGCTGATCAACTCTCGTTTCAACAGTCGAAATTTGATTCGTCCCAACTGGGCGACACATCGTCGCAATCGGCTGCCAAGATGTCGTTCTTCTACGATCAGCCGACAAATTACGAGCAGCCGAACATGGAACCGTTCGGTTTTGCCGACTCTTTCGATTACGAAAACGAGCCCCCACTGCTTGAAGAACTCGAAATATATCCCGATTTGATAGCTAAGAAGATACAATCGGTATTGAATCCGTTCAAAACCGGACCACCCTTAGCGGACCACGATCTCGGCGGTCCGTTGATTTTCTGCCTTCTTTTTGGCGTGACGACATTCTTCTCTGCCGGACGTATCAATTTCTCTTACGTTTACGGTATTGCCTTGTCATCGTGTATCTTCATGTACTTATTGTTGATACTCATGTCGCAGAAGGAAAAGCCCAGTCTGATGGCCGTTGCTTCCGTCATGGGCTACGGGCTCATTCCCGTCGTCGGACTATCAGCCCTCGGCGTCTTCCTCCGTTTGACGAATCCTGTCGGTGTTGGTTTGGCTCTATTAGCTATCGGTTGGTCGGCATTGGCAGCATCTAAGGAGTTCACATCGATGACCGGAGACGACCAACGGCTTCTGATAGCATACCCATGTGCTATACTCTATGGTGTCTTCACGCTCCTCGTCATATTCTAAAAAACATCCACAACCGGCTTCGAAACTATCCTACCCTTATTCTGTTCCTCCAAATCAGCTCAATGACTCCAAAAATAGACCTGTATGTGACCATAAGCCGATTTTTGTTGTAGGTATCTGTTTTTATCATATTTTACTGTATTGGTCAGTAATTACATATTTTTTCGTGTTGATGATTTTCATTCATATCCCGTCTTTGTCCTGATTCTGATACAATACATGGGTAGAAGATACCTTCAGTACCTTAAGTAGCTATTTGTGGTATAAGAAACTGAAAACTGAAGCTTACTTGGTGAAAACGCTGCTAATGACTATGGTGGTTATTATTCCATTGCGTCATTTACGTATGTGAACGTTTCTATATTACTGCTCATTAGTATCAAACGGGCTCCTCCTTGTGATTATTTTTAATAAGCTGATTTAAATTCCAAGTAATTGTCAAATTCTTTGAACCACGGTAGCAATTAGGCTGACGATTTGAGCATCGCTAGCCCAAGGATGATTTTCGGTGAAAATTTCAAGTTTGTTGCTATTATCGTCATTTTCTCCAGCCAATCATATTATAGCCAAGTTGTTTTCCCGCTCCAGGATTGAATTTCTCCAAAACCATAGCTACAAATTTAACCCCTAGGCTGTTTACGTTCCTCGAGTCTAATTGAGGAAAACACTTCTAATTATTTAATATCAGCTGCTTAATATCGGATGAGGCTGTAGACCTAATGGTTCATTGCTGACCTGCTAATGTTTGGAGGCGTGAAAGTGCTAAGCACCCAATAAAGGAAATGGGGACCAGTTCGCCCCTCAATCAAAGTACAGGAATTTGTTGTTATGTTGATGAGGAATGTTACATGCCGTATTTATTTATTTTTTTTTGCAAATCACAGTCCCTAACAGAGAGAACAAATTGAACTGAAGATTTCATTCCTGGAGTATTTGGCCAGTCATCAAAGTTTGGAAAATGGCTCATCTGGTTTTTACCTACCATCACCTCTCTCGCACAGTAAGAAGCGAGATGATGTGAGACAAGTAGATTGATTTTTTATGTGTTTCTAATTTTGATTTATGGAGATGTAAATATCATTCAGAATTGCATTGAAACCTGTTATTTTTTCTTAATAATGATTCATGTTGGATTCCAGGTCCTCGGGATTGTACAACAATCACTGAGCAAGCCATACTCGTCTGCACTGCTCACATCCATTGGGATCCTGAGTTCTGTGACGTTAAGCTTATTCAGGTCAGCTAACTCCAATATCGTGTTTACATTTATCCTGGTTAAAAATCGTGGAACCAATAAGTTATTTCCGTAGTAGTGTGGTTGAGGGGGAAAGGCTGGGTAACTTTTTCTCACTTTCTTAAATTGGCCAAATGGGGGGAAGTATT
The DNA here is from genome assembly GCA_037159825.1 of Tupiocoris notatus. Classification (NCBI taxonomy): domain Eukaryota; kingdom Metazoa; phylum Arthropoda; class Insecta; order Hemiptera; family Miridae; genus Tupiocoris; species Tupiocoris notatus. Next base: position 473,149 of record JASJUZ010000338.1, read on the forward strand.
TGGCGGCCAATTTCAGAAATAGTGAATAATTCACTTGATGATTTCCCCCTACAACCAAACTACAAGAGATTGAATGCGACCTTCGGAAACACACTAGGCTCCCACAGAGACGTAATAGAACCAACTAGTGGGATAGCGCGTTGTTGGTGTTTCCTTAAACTTTTTGTCGCCACACTGATGGTGATTTGCAATACGGCGCTGTTATTGCCTCACGTGCGACAATAGACAAAGTAGGAAATGGGCCTAAGTTAGATGAATTATTGCATTCAAGGTTTAGAGATAATTTTTTATCTCCGGCTTCTACTTAATCATTGCTTCGATGCTCATCTATATTTTGAATACTTTCAGGTAATGATGCTTTCGCATGCCTTGAAAGGTGTTCTTGAAGATGCAAGTCACCATTTGAGACCTAATGCGGGTATCAATCCGGTGCAGCTCCTTTTGTGTGGTGACTTCAACTCCTTGCCAGATTCAGGTACTGTTGCTTGTTTGATTTATTTTAAACTACAAACATGTTGATTTTACTGTGTTAAATGATGGCTATGGAAACCTCATGGTTCCACAGCTCCCTGAGGGTGCCCAAATTTACAAAACTTTTCCTCCCCCTCACCACCCTAACCTAAGCTTAATTTTAGATAGTAAGCAATTGAAATCACATTATTACGAACTCATAAAAATCGTCGATCTGAAGTTATGACCTGTGAGATGCTTATATCGACAGTGGTTAACTGTTTCCGGCTTCTGTGATGTTTTCCAAAAAATAATTTTGCTTGTTATGTTTTCAATATTTTGATACACCAGCTATAGAATGATTCCACGTATTTCCCTAGCATTTAAGATTTAGTTTAGTGAAATTATAATTACTTTTTTCTTAGGTTTTAGGAGTATTAGTGGTCATTAGGGGTATTCATGGTCTCTGTTGTGTGATAGACTTGTCAAGAATCGAGTATATTTCGGCTAAGTAATGAAAAATTTATGGCAAACTATTCAAACTGGCTGATTTTAGTGATAACGTAAACTTAAATCATTCAAAGCAGATTATAAAGAATGTGCATGACTGGTCGAGTGCTCTTCCATTGCAACCAAAGCGACGACTCAATATGGCCCTGAATATCCCTACTTACTTACTGTCGATCTTTTGTGTGAGATTGAGAAGTTGATGTTGTTATGTACATGAATGACAAAAAACTTTCTTTCTTTAGTGATCAGTGGTAGGCAAGGTTTTTCTAACTTGTAAAATGTTTATGGAAACTGGAACTGGGAAGTCGAACGCCGTAGCCATTAGATCTCGTGTTTGAAACAAGAAATAGAGAAAGAAATTCTCATACTAGAAATCTTTCTCGTTCATGTCCCCTAGGTTGTTTCGGTTTTGTCATTCTTGCAGTTTGCGTTTTTATTTTTGTTCTCAAATGGCGCGAAATAGTTGAAAACATTGGCAGATTCAGTGCAGTTTGTGTTTTTCAGAAACTTAAACGTAGAAGTTTTGGTTACTTTGTAAAATCATATGTCTCAAATGGTCACCACAATACGCCATCCACTAGGCGGTAACCATAAGAAATGTATGACGTTTTAGTGATGCTTCACAATTCTTTCAGAATTTCTCATAGTAACATCAAATTTTTGTACGATTTGTTAGCAACTTCAACTTTTCAATCTCCTGTTGAATACTACTCAATCAATAGAAAATCTTCAATTCCATGCATCACACTTGTACGTAGCTGAACATTTTCGTCTGAATTCCTTATGAAACTGTTGTATTTTTCATTCCAGGAGTAATCGAGTTTCTGACTTCGGGCCGAGTTCTCAGCGATCATCAAGATTTTAAAGATCTCCCTTACAAATCGGTGCTACAAAAGATCTCGGGTTGTGACAAGCCCAACGAATTCACGCATTCCTTCAAATTGGCGTCGGCATACACGGAAGACATTATGCCTTACACCAACTACACGTAAATACATTTATCTACCTACATAGACTCAAATGGTGTAATGTATAAGTGGAAGGAATCGTTGGTAAATCTTCAGTAGTTTTTCGTTTTTATTATTATTTTTTTTCAAAACAATATTGATGCCACTAAGATTCATACACGCCTATGACCTTGTTCAAAATTAAAGTTGGATAGTGCACGAGTGAATTACTTTCCGCAACATTTAAGTAGAGTTCACAGTCATCTGTCAATTGCGTCCTGCATTTTGATTGACTACCCAACGCGTTGATATTGGAGAGTTCTAGTGCATTAATTTGGTGTTTTTGAAAATTGAAACAAAGGAGTTTTGGTTACTTAGTAAAATCATGATGTCTTTAATGGTCACCAGAATCCATCATCCACCAGGTAGTAACCATACTTGATACCTTGATACTTTTACCACACTTTCAGGTTTCACTTCAAGGGTATCATCGACTACATATTTTATCCAAAGCAGACTATGACGCCACTTGGTCTTCTAGGGCCACTTGCTGCTGAGTGGCTCAAAGAGAATAAAGTTATTGGCTGCCCTCATCCTCACATACCTTCAGGTGAGTTCAACAGTGTTCTATGGTTGGAACTACCATACCATAGGGTGCGGCAGATAAACTTGCTGTTATGAAAAGTTAATCAAAAAAAGTAGGCTGTGAACCCTATGGCTCCACGTCGCCCTGACGAGGCAAGGAACGGTCGAAAGAGCTCAGCTAGCAAATAAAGAATTGGAGAATGAGTGGCCTGGTTTTCCTCCCCCTCATACCCTTGGACATCAACAAATGTGGCAACAAGGAAAAGGAAAAAAGTACTTCATGTATTTATAAACTTAAGTATTTTTTTATTGTTCTGTGCACATTTGGAATTTTTGTTTTACGTTGTTTCAAAAATTATATTGGGCAAATTACGGCCCTCATTAGTGATGCACTGATCTAGCCTACTCTCGAAGTTTCGCTCGACTTTTTCCTACATATCGACTGGAATTTTGGCGATCACTTGTCCAATGTTGTCGTTCAAGTGTTGCTAGGTCCGGGGTTTGTAGGTGTATTTGATAAATTTCAGGTATTTTACAAAGGAAAAAACCACAGGGTGCCAAATCAGGAATGCGCGCTGGTCACAGCATGTAATCCGTAAAGGAGATTAGGCTCTGTTCCCTCAAAAGCTCTAGCGAAAGTCTCCATGCTTTCCCAAGGTCCATACGTTCAAGTTTTGGAAGAAAAAATGTCTCAATCATTCCTCTGTAGTGAGCTGAATTCACAGTAACAGAATGGTAATCTTCCTTGAAAAAATGAGGCTCAATTATCCAAAACTTCCGCACCCCTTCTTTCCAATGACCATCCGATTCAAATCAGCAAGTTTCCTGCAGCACCCTGTATTCTGAAAAAGGAACCATTTACATAGTCATAATAATTATGTCCTCCATGCTATGGATAATTCATTCATGTTTTGTATTCAATGATGGGAACCGCCAGTAAATTACTTTCTCTCTCCATAAATCTGGAAAGAAGTTAATTTTGCCAAGCTGTTTTTTTGCGGGATTGCATTGGACAGGTATTTTGACTGTCATGGCTTTGGGATCATGAGAGTGAAGCGGGGCTGAGATGTCCATGTGTGATATACCCAACGCTATAGGTTAGGTATCATGGGAAGACGATTATGATTCAAGTGGAAAGCATATTTATGTTGAGTGGAATAAAAATTATGTATTTCACATGGGAACTAAACTAAGATATTAGAAAAACTGAAATAAGAATAAAATGAATCAAGCATGAAAAAGTAATGGTTTGATACTTCATGAATTGCTTATGAGGTTTTTGTTGCAATAAAAATGCAATGTTGAACATATTTTGGAACTAATCCTTTACTCTGTTATCAAATTGTTTTCCCGCCAGATCATTTTCCACTGCTGGTTGAATTAGAGATGACGCCAGCGCTGCCAGTTCAGTCGAATGGCATTGTAGGTCCTCGAAGGTAGCAGCAGAGAGCAGAAGCAGAACCAGCGGCTTTAAGGCATCATATGAGCGAGCCGATTTCGATGACAAAATCAAGCACTGTGACCGAGGCGGGGATGCAAGTACTTGCTTGTTCCTCCTCACTTCCTCTGCGTCAGATATCATCATCATCATCGCCCAGCGGTACTATGTTTAAGCACTGATTTCTCTCTATAAACAAAGTACCTATATTTTAAGTGTACCTGCCACCGAATGAAATAAGCTAGTACACACGACAGTGCCTCGCCTGTAAAAAAAAAGAAAAGAAAAAAAATAGCAAACCGAAAATATTAACGAACTCTCTTTGATACGTTTAAAATTAATATTTTATTGTATATTTATAAGGAAAAAAAACTGAAAAAGGAGCAACTTTGGCCGTTCATTCGTGAAATATTATTATTATTGATCTAAAAATGGAGGGGAAAACGAATTTATTTTATATACGAGTTGATATTATTGGTTAAATGAGAACAGATTGGTACCTATGTATTTCACACGTTTATCAAAGAAACCAATTGTAGATGTGAGGGGGTTCCTTGGCCAACTCGAATTGTCATCTCTCCCCTTCTATGTGAAATTCGTGCATTTTAATCCTATAATTGTAATGTGATACTACATTCTAGGTAGTAGGATAATTTGTGTAAATTTTGAAGAAAAAACAATGACTTTAAGATGGCTGCCATGCTATCACGCACACGGTTCTTTTTACTAATTGATTTTTTTTCAATGCAGCAAGTTTGTTAGACATTCCGTTATGTGAGTTTGTGGCCTAATAAGTTGTAACTGTAAAAGCGTTGTGCGCTCAATTTCAGGTTGGATTATCAACCTATTAAGCGTTATCCTAGAGGAAGAAATAACCGCTTTTTTCTCTCCTATTCTGGATTTTCTCACCGAATTAGAGTTTACAAGGAAATCCTTGCGTATCAGATGAGGATGGGCCCATTTTACATGTTGGTTATTTACGTAACAAATAATTAATTTCTATATTCGGGACACTTTGAACATCTGATTTCTATAGCAACGAGTGTCCCAACTTGGCTAAAGTGTTCTCACAAGGCTAATTTCAATAGCACGATTTTGTGTAATGTTTCTGAAGTAGAATTCGTTGCGACATTGTGGTTATACATTTTTTAATCTGTTTAACTGTAAATCTACTCGCAGTTTGAATGGAAAGAAACTTCCGCGCCAATCTTCGAGTAGGTTTGTTTTTCACCCAAAATTGGATACAGCCATATTAAATCTGTATTTTTAAAGTTGTTCATTGAAACGTTTCCGTGTTGAATCAACTTGATGATAAATATGTGTTACCGTACAGCCGAAACTCCTTCGTTTTATTTGTTACACACTATTGCAGGGATTCTCAAACTGTGGCCTGGACGTTGGCGGAAGCAAAGAATGTGGCAAATATGTAGAGAGAAGTATTTTTATTTGCAATAATGTAGGTATATGAAAAATGTTGACGATAAAGATTAAGAACTGGAAGGGCGCGATTCTTCTTTTTGCCAGGCTCTGTGGCACGCCGTATATTGGGTGTCTAATTTACAAGATGTGCAGTTAGTTTCTGAGGTTAGGAACTAGTGACGTATTTTTGGGAAACCAGTAGAAGCCCTGTTTCTGAGAATCTTCGACTATGGATCATTTATAATTGCTATACAGTTCTGAAATAACTATTCAAACATGTTTTATCGTTCAGTTTTCACATGATATGATAGCTTTTGATCGAGGTAATGTCATTCTAATTCATAGAAATAAACAATAAATTATTGAAGAGCTTCTCCTGGAATTCCAAGAGGTTAGTTAGCAGTATGAAGTACACCGATTCAACTTTGAATAGAGTTTTAATAATGAAGACGTTTTGTCTCTTGAAGGTTTTTGTCTATTCAAGTCGTGGTTAAAGCCAATGTCAGTCAATCTCAGAAGTTAAATTAATAGATCTTTCTTCATGCCCCAAAACGTTCTCAGAATTGTAGTTTTCAAAGACTAGAACACAGCTGACGTATTTTTTTAAGTTATCGGTTGTTTTAGGAATAAGCTATTAAATTCTTGCCTTTTTCCACACAAGGAGATGCAATTGTGGCGGCCTCTGAACTAAAGCTTTTGAAGATCCTCATTTTGGTCATCATATAACTTAATTTTTAATATCCCCGGGTAACAGTTATGAAATTATTTTAAAAGCTCTAGCTCAGGGGCGTTTTTTCTCCTTGTATGGGATACGGGATGTCATACCCTTCTTCCGTTCAAGCACGCATTCATTATGCAATGTTATAAATAATGGAACTGTTGCTGCAATAATGATGCTTTTTTGTAAAAGCTCTGCGTCACACCATGGAGGTATGTGGTCGTATGATCAGGAAACATTAAATTGCCATGGTCTGTTTTGTATCTTGGTCGCAGCTCGTGGTGTGTGCCTGCAGTGTGTTTACAGCAAGTTCTTTTGATTTGGGAGGGAAATGAGGTTTGAACTCGTGGACTGATGAAAAATATATTATAATGTTTATAGCAACGTGATCGACACAATAAAGATTTGATCAGCCTTCATACAGCATTATTTTTTATTTTTTAATATTTTTCAGTTTGAAATTTCTAGGTACCTACTTAAAATATCTATGGTTAAAATCTTCTTCAGGTGACAGGTTTGTTTCTATTGATATCTTTCATCTGACAAACAAATAAATTAAGAATGTGAATGGGACGTTGGCTAAAAATGAAAACGTTATGCTTCAGGGTTTGATTATGGTAGGTTTCCTAACTAATGCCATAGTTGTCAATCTTCGTTTAGCTGCAATTTTACTGCCTTTTTCTTTCCGTTCATATATGAATAACCGTCCAGTGACATTTGGATGATTTGTCTTTGCAACTGCACGTACCGCGAGTGAGCATACACCTTCGATTTCCACCAGCTTTCGGAAGGCTGCAGTCATAGCAAACTGGTTAACCCGTTCATTGCTTGCTATAAAAAAGAAAAAACTTCAGATAGTGTCTTCTAGTCTTTCCATAAATTCTTAGATCTATAAAGCATCGATTTAGAGCCTGCTGGTCGAATCAATAAAAAGGTTTGAGAATCCCTGGGAGAATCAGTGCATCTTCAACTTTCTGCTGTTGAGAGTTGAAGGTGCAGGTGAGTGAGTTAACGAAAAACTAACACTTTTATAGTTATATATAAGTGTTTAATCTTCCATTGCTCTTGTCACTTAAGCGAAACTGTTGGTAAATAGCCTGCCCATATCAGTAAACGTGCGATTTAACCTTCAACTGTCTTATTACGTTCATTTGGAATCATGTCAGTAAATGCCTTATGCTTTTATTAAGTAATTTTTATTGGTTTGGTTGTAATATTGTTTAATCCTAGAACTGACTGCGTGAATGCGCATGTATACGTGCAAATTAGTTTTTTTTATTTATAAATTATCTAAAATTTAACGAAAATATTTAGTTGAGTTCCCATCATGGAGATGATGCTGCTGATTGTATTTGAATGGTGAAAACATGTTTGCTTGGTCGTTTACCATGACCATTTCGAGTGGCTCTTACTAATCTCATCCCATTACCAGCGTGGAATATTTTCCTAAATTCAATAGTTGACAGAGATTAATCACAGTAGTAATAAATGTGAACGAAAATGTACGGTTTGTTTGTGAGTAATGTGGATTTTTTAGCTTGAATTGGCAACAGTACTTGAGATAGCAGACGCTTGATTGAGTAAAATGAGCGTCTGTTTTCTTCCGTTCTGACTCAGGATCTGGTTTTCCCTCCATAAGCAAGGTTCACAGGCGTCTGCGTTAATACATCAACGCATTTGATAGTAGCCTGTGAAACCCTGCTTAACGCGCATCCAGGTTAAACAGAATTTCGTTACCAGCTTTAATTGTGCTCAATAAACTCGGTGTTTGACGAATTCCCTCCTTGTGAAAATGATTATGACGTTCCGATACTGTTGGTAAAGCTAGTGCCAATATTTCCTTTGATTCTTCTGACGGTTGTATTATCACTCAAGATTGGGTATCATTGAAGTATCAGAAGAGATCTGTAAGGCCATTATAACAAGTGATAGAAAAATCCTTTATCAGTTGAGATTTTCGGAAGCTGGAAATCATCTCATACCATTAATTGGTTGTGATACACTTATGTTATCTACGAGAGTACCGTCCTAGGAGGCTTGCTAAGCTTTGGGAGCCAATAAACCTCGAGTTTAGGAATGTTTTTAATTTTTGGTTTAGTAGAAGGGTACAGGGGAAAAAGAATAATCGGAGTTTTACCCTTAAACATGTTGGATATGATACAATTTATTTTACGGGTTACTGGGCCCGATGAGCTATTCAGAACAGGAGAAAAAATAAGTATATACTTAAAAAACGCCGAATGAGGGATAAATTAGGTTCACCAAGTGCTGAAATTCGCGTTTCTTGAAATTTCAAAAACCTGAGTTACCTGATTCTCCGAGTTTAAATTCAAAACGGAGCCTTCAGCAATAAGCTTGCCATTAGGAAAACAAAATAAAATAAATATCGACGTCAAACGATCTAAAATTTAAATGTCGATCAATTCATATCCTGTCATGGAAAACTAAGAAGTCGTCAATTTCAATTACCCATTACTTGAAGACGGGATAAATAGAAGAAAAAAAAAAGCTTTCAAATAAACGTTGTAGCGAATTCATCTCTGATTTTATAAAGTACAACTTTGATATTCGTTCAATTGCACCCAGAGAAATAGCTATTTTTTTATTGTCGCTTTTGCATGCCTATAGGGCTGCCATCAGACGTCCAGCGGGTTAGCGTTGCGTAGTCGGTTCATACTAGTAAACCGACAATCTTTGACATCCGTTGATTGATTGAATTTTAAATGTTAAGAAATCATTTGACGTAGGGAGTATTCCTCTTTAATTTGCGGAATATTGCGCTTTTTGGCTTTAGTCCTAATTATTAAACTATTAACGGAAAAATAATAAATTCCGAAAATCTCTAGTTTTTTTTGCTTCCCTAATGTTTAGCGCACCTCTTGGTTCACTCTAAGATAACATCTATTCAACTTTTTTTAAAGTATCACGATCATTATTTCCAGTTTCCTGGTAGATACCTAATCACTTCCGGCTCAGTAAAAATTTCACTCAGCTTGTTGAGTTGTGTGGTCATATGTTCAAGTCTCCTACTTCTCTGTCTTCCTGCTGAAATCGTTTTTTTTTCGGGCGTTGAGCAGTTCAGAAAGGGAAAATGTATTACATCGTGAAAATGGATTGCAGCATCTTTTCAGTCAATTTGTTGGTTTTCGTTCCTGGAAATGTTACATCGACTACAGGTCAGTTTTTCTCTCATCAGAAAAACGTTTGCCTGACACGAGATGGCCGAAGTTTCAATCACATTTCGCTTTAGAAGTTGGTAGGTAATAAAAAAAATTTGAAGGCAGCAATCCATTTTCACAATGTAATACATTTTCCATTTCTCAATTGCGATATACGCTCTTACTCAGACTTCGCTCTTATTCTATGAAGTGCGTTCGAATGTTTAACATTACAAGTTGTCGTATTATGAGAGATCAATTTTCATAAACCTAACTTGATCGTATTGATGTTGATCGATGGAGCCTTTAAGAAAACGATACCGTTTCGAACAGGGCATTTGAAACGTTGAACTCTTAAGTTTCAATTGGTGGAGACACTAATGGAAAATAACATTATTATTTGTCATTCCGAAACGAAGCATGCGGAAAAGTCATTGTTATAATATGATACTCTCCGTTTGAAATATGTGGGAGCTTATTGTATGGCGTCGATGTTGCCTGAACCCTCAGATTTTTACACTTTTCTTACTCAACGAGATTATTGACTCTTGTTTTTACACGTACCTAGTTTTTTTTTTTTTTTTTGTTCATTTTATTTTATTATTTTTAATTATTTCCTCTCAGTGTTGATTGTGTATCGAATACAGTCCTTTGACGTGATATAGATCTCTGTGTATTCCTCCCATAGGAGCGGAAATTCTTTAGATTTATTAGCCTTAATTATTTTTTCGGGAGTTCAGCAATTAAGAAAGTTACTTATTCTTAGTTTGTCGTAAGTTATTTATTCTACTACGGATATAAATCTGCAGGTAAACGATTTTTTCGAGACATTGCACGTTCTAGAATTTGGATTCATCTTTTCTTTTATCTTTTACAGAACCAGATGTGTCATTCTTAAGTAGATTTACCTTCTAAATGTACCTATTTTAGATCTTTTAAGTACCTAGTGAATCCGATCCGGAAATCGTCCTTTCTTAATTGGGTTAAATTGTTTCTCAATGTAATCAATACAAGAAAAGTACCTCGTACGACGTAGCATAATCATTTTCTATGCGAAGAAATTGTACAGTGAATGTTGATCAATCAAAAACGAAGTACTATATTAAATGGGAAAAATGAATGTACTATATTACCTATTTTGGTGACCAGATTTGAGACGTAACCACCTGTCCATCAGTATTTTGAAAAAAGAAAAAAAAACTGCGTGATTTCTCTGTCTAAAATGCCGATTAGTTTATTCGTGAATAAAAACGCTGCAAATCCCCACGAATGCGTACTATTTATTTCTCCCCGATTTTCTGTCTCTAGCGGCAATGAGTTACCTACTGCATTTGAATGAATATGAACCAATGATGCACTTGTGTGTCGTACGATCTTGGATTTTTATTTAGTTAATTAATCTAAAAAACTGGCCGATTGAAAAAAAAAAACTGCTGTGGTTTATCAGTCAACTTATCAATTAGTTATTGGACACTAGGCCAAGCATTAATGAACGTCCTGTTCTATGTAAATATTCCTTCACAAATATCATCATTTGCAATTTCACACGATAATCATTTCTTTATGGTTTATTATTCAATGACCGTCGTAATCGCCCAAGAAAAAAGTCTAAACCCCCTCAAAATATGATGTTGTGCGTCTCAAGGCATGAGAATCCGAATATCTAATTTAAAACAATTCTGTCCGTACGCCGACGACACTTTTCTGACAAAACTATAGAAGCTAAATTCTTGAAACGTTCACCAAAAATCAACCTTCGCCTGACAACGGCTCAACTCTTTATTAAAATCGCTACCTTAATTTTAGGAAAAAATTTGAGGGGGATTATTCTCCAACGTTTTTCAGAAAAAGTTGTATTTTTTTGGTATCAATTCCTATAGATTTTTGTACGCTGAATCGAATGCGACCATCGCGGGGTCTATAGCTTTATTGATTCTCGAGTTACCGAAGCTTTTGTGTAGAACTTCTAGACAACGCTCTCGCGATGAATGTGCATAATTAGCCGTGATCTAGGGTAGCATGCAGTACTTCCGAGATATAACCTTTCGAAGTTTTTTTCTGTTTTGATTTTTACAGGCTATAAGAGTCATTATTTTGGTTTATTATTCAATAATAAACCATTGTAATCGCCCAAGAAAAAAAAATTTATAACCCCCCCTCAAAATTTGATGTTTTACGTTTCAAGGCATGTAGAATCCGAATATCCAATAAAAAAAATTCTGTCTGTCCGCCGTACGCCGTACGCCGTACGCCGTACGCCGTACGCCGTACGCCGTACGCCGTACGCCGTTAGCAGTTTTCCGGCCAAACTATAATAGCGAAATTCTTGAAATTTTCACCAAAAATCAATCTCGGTCCTACGACGGCACAGTTCTTGAACCAACTTGCTAGCTCAATTTTAAGGGTATTTTTGGGGGATTTTGAGGGGGAGAAAATTCGTACTGTCCTAGGGTTTTCATAAAAATGTGTATCGGGTATCAAATTATGTAGATTTTTGGACGCTGAATCGAATGAGACCATCGCCGGGTCGATAGCTTTATTGGTTCTCGAGTTATCGCAGCTTTTGTGCCGAGTTTGGGAGATTTTTAGAAATTTGACGTGAGGGTATAACTCGAGAGTTCTTGGAGCTATATAAATCGTTCTATACTCATTGGAATGGTCGTCAAACACTCTCTTCAGCTGTATCGTTAGGCAATAAGTTTAGCTTTTAATTAGGAAATTAAGAAAAATAAAAATGATTAAAATTACAATAGTTGCTACGGAATATTCCCCGATAGTTACCGATCTGTTTTTCGGTTGAAACGTTTACACATGTTCTGAATAATTACTATCATAAATGGATAGTATTCTGAAATTATTATTGAAGTGAAGGAATAATAAACCACTGTACAATCATTTGCAGCGTTTTTTCAAGTTTATGGTCTTAAAATGTTCATTTTTCTATTCAGTTAATTTTTTCCGCTCATGTTCAATTTTTCACTGTACTATGTAAATTAAACGCATGGGCTCTCATTGAAACATTGTGCTATAAAATTTGAGTGAAAGTCAAGTGGTTGAGGTGGTGAATAACGTTGCGAACCGTTTTCAACACCTTGCTTAGTACTTTTCCCCTTCAGCCGTAGTCGGAGTAAGCTTAGTGAAGTTTTGAAGTTAGGCATCGTCATATTCCCGCATTCAAGTTTTACAAATCATGCAATGCACTAAAACTCACTAATATCTGAAAAATATCATTGCATTTAACTGAGTTTTCACAGCGATATTAGGTACGACCTTTGTCTCTTGATCACTGACAGACGCTTGCTCAGTAAATGTTTCTGAGTGAAAATTTCTTCCAGATCAATCTTCGTTTCGCATTCGACATTTCAGACGATCGCAAGACTTCCATTTACTATTTTTAAATATATACACGATAGAAGAAAAAAATCTGTCCGTCCGCTTTTTTTAAAAAAAAACTAATAAATATTGTATACTGTAAATTTCTACGAATAACACTACGAATAATCATTCTAACAACAACAATGGTATCAACCGTCTAACAATAGCTCAATTCAGCAGCCAAATTGTTAAGGGTAATTTTATGGTTCTGAGGGGAGGGTGAAATACGTATTTTCCTTTATTGTGTGTGTTTGGTGTAAATTTCTATGTGATTTCAAAATCACCTCTGCCCAAGCGGCTTAGGACTTATATACTCTTTAAACAATTCAGATTATAAAGTTTGTGCGCATTTCGAGCGAAATCTGTTTTCACCACGAAGCGGCTTAGAATAGTTCTTAATCGTCTTCGCGCCAGCACGCACGTTTTCTCTATGTTTCAACCTGATAAATCTAACAACCGCAAAAGAACGTCTCAGCGGGAGAGGAATTTTTCGAGCTTTAGAAAACGTGTTCGTGTAGAAACTTCATCCCATGTGGCAAATATAGGGCAGGCAAAAGAGATGAAGTTTAAACAGTGCAGATAGGAGTCAGCGAGTGGTTGATATCTTCTCGAAGGACCGAAAGGCGGAGGCTGCGGCGGCCTAGCTCTTGCTTCGGTGGCTACTGAAGCGTAACCGACGTGCTGCATACTCATACTACAACAACAGCAGAAAACACCGCGCTCTTGCCTAACTTTCCCTTCGAACTCGCAAACGCTCGACGGTAAAGAGGTGCCACCCGCCTGATCTGCTCTGGGCAGGGCAGCCCTGCCCCTGCGTACCCTGTCCGCCCCTGAAGAAATAAAACCACCTTTCATCCAGAGTCGCGCGAGAGCCGCTCCCATTTTTGAGTTTTACTGCCGGCTTTTTTTTGCAGTTTATTGTACCTAGTATGAAGAGAGTGGTACTAGGCACTTGAAACAGTTCAGGTATCTTTTGAATCGTTCAGGCCTGACCGCTTAGGTATTAAGTCGGTGAGGTCCGCGAAGCGAAATACCGGAAAACACGTTACGGATGAGCAATTCGGCAGAAGCATTTAATACCGTCTGCTTTCAAAGTTGGTCTAAAAAAGTCGGCGGACTTCCTCTTCGGAAAGGTGCCTTTCCAATCTCGCGTTCGTTGCTATTTTGAGCAGAAACGCAACCCTTACAATGGTGCGAAAAATTTGTATATAAAATTCAATTCTTCCTTGTTCCATGATAACCATCACCGTATGGTTCGATATTTCGGTTCTCATAGAGCACGCAGTACTTGCGTGTTGGATTCGGCCAACGGGAAAAATTACCGAACGAAATTTTTTAGCAACGTTGAGAAGTGTGGGACAAGACAGGGGTATAATGTAAGAGAGAGGAATGTACGTTTACCGAACACTAAAAGCTTTCATTTCAAATTCATGCTCCTTATAATTAACAAAGCTATCGACTCCGTTATGGTCTAATTCGATTCAGCATCAAAAAATCTACTTCCATCCATTTGTGATAGTGATAATTACTCCGAACATTTGTGAACGATAAGGTAAAGCTCCGTAGCAACTATTGTCATTTTAATCATTTTTATTTTTCTTTATTTTCAAAATAGAAGCTAAATTTGCCACCTTACGGTACCGTTGAAGAGAGTGTTTGACGAGCATTCCGACGAGTGCAGTACGATTTTTATAGCTCCAAGAACTCTCGAGTTATACCCTCATGCCAAATTTCTGGAAATCTCCCAAATTTGACACAAAAGCTGCAATAACTCGAACACCAGTAAAGCTATCGACCCCACGAGAAATTGTAAGGTGAAAATGCAGTCAGACAATTTCGTACGAGGAAATATCTGACATCTGTTTTCTCTCTATTCGGCGAATTCCAACTAACAGAATAAAATCATGTAAATAAAGTGTCCTAGCAGTGCTTCGATGCTGCTAAAAATAAAATAGTAAATAAAACAGAAAATTGTTCTAGAGAGATAATAGTTCATTGTCAATAGTCCTAATACGAAAAACAGAAATTACCTCTGTCCAAATGTAGGAAATGACAACCTCTCGACGTAAAAAGTTAAAATAAGCGGGAAAGTTGCACTCACCCGGAGGCTTCACGAACAAATCGGAAATATTTGAGTTAAACTGTCTCCATGAAATCACATCGCGGTTTTAAAATTTCAAAAGGTTCAAAAAGAAAATTGTCAAAAATGTAAATAATAAAATTAATGCCACGTGAGGGAAAAAAGGGATATGTATTCGGACTGAGCTGTATTGTATTGTTGAGTCACACACGAGGAGGCTGACCGCACGACTGATTGCCCCCCTCGCCCCGCACTCATGTCTGGCGTTGATGCCCGATTGCAAGGACGAGGAGAACAGTAACTGTGAAAAATTGACACAAAATACACTTTATTCTTCAAAACGTCCGAAAATAAGAATTTCCTCCCCCTTAAACCCCCAAAAATACTCTTAAAATTAAGCTCGCGATTTGGTTTAAGAATTGTGCCGTTATCAGGCCAAGATTGGTTTTTGGTGAACATTTCAAAAATTTTGCTACTATAGTTTCTTTGTTTCCTTCTCGTCGCATTTTTTGAAGTCCAGGGGTTGTGAGGGAGAGAAAAACCAGGCTGTAGACACTATGCCTCCACGTCGCCCTGAGGATGCCCGAATGGGCGAAAGTGCACGGCCAGCTAATAAAGAGTTGGAGAATGAGTTGCGTGGTTTTTCTCTCCCTTACAACCCCTGTACTATAGTTTCGTCAGAAAAGTGTGACGGTGGAAGGAGATAATTTATTTGATTGGACATTTGGAGTCTACATGCCTTGAAGCGTAATACAACAAATTTTGAGGGGTTTAGATATGTTTTTTCTTGGGCGATTACAATGGTTTATCGTTGAATGATAAACCAAATGTGGCTGCTGACTGTAATTGAAAGGATAATATATATAAGGATAATATAAAGATAATAAGGAATGGAGTGGTCTTTGATGAGATGGCGGGTGTTGAAGAGTATGTGGATGTGCGGTCTTGAGCAAGGCAAAGGCAGCGACTCCTTTCCTTTCTCATGCTCCAGATTCAGGATGTGTCCCTGGTCCTGTCGTCGGTAGCTTCTCGTTCTCGTCGAATGGGCGGCGTCTGTCGGGGCCACACCGTCCCACTCGTTTTAACTGAAGTTAAAGCTAGTTCTGGAACTCAACGAGCAGATTGAAACCTAGACGACCGAACTTACTCAACAGTGATTTCACGAGTGTTAAACCAATCGGACTGGTTTAGATTTATTATTCACAATAATAAACCATTGTACTTGCCCAAGAGAAAACATTTTCTAACCCTCCCACCCAAGTTGGATGTATTCTGTTGCATTGCATATAGAATCCGAATATCAAATTAAAAAAAAAAAAACCGTCCGCGGTACAGCAGTAGTATGTACAATGTTTGGTACAATTGTGGTGCAGGTTATATCGATCGAAAATTTGGTTTACTATTAAAGTAGCGGGTTTTTTTTCGGAAAACTAAAGATTATTAATTTTTTTTGGAAGTTTCGTGCTTAGTAGTTGCCCTCAGTTTGGTGCCAATTCATTGTTTGGTGAAATCGTTTCTACTGTCGGGTTTAGGGCTGGGTTCCTATTTGAATTCCCTACTGTATTTAACTTCGCGTTTTGCTCCTATGAAACACAGTTAGGGTCAATTTTACCAACCATCAACACTGAGATTTTGGAAAATGAATAGTTTGAACAACATGGATACTCTGTTCTAAAGATATTTATGAAACATAAATAAATATAAATAAAGAAAAATAGTAAAAATAATAAATTGAAATAATGTTAGGTAGGTAATAATAAGAAAATAGTAATAATAATGAAGTAAAACAATCATTATATAGAAAACATTTAGGAGAGAGGAATGTCAAGCTCATATAGGCACATAATTCAAATTATGCTTCTGCGAAAACTTGGCTGCACTCATGCCATCGAAAGTCTCAGCGGGACGAATTTCTTAGAGACCTAGCGCATAAAAAATGGATTGGAGGAATCTTGGCGCGCGTCTTTGGCGAGGGGCGTAATGCGTCGACGCATGTCTTGGAACCGGAGCCTAGTTGCTAGTAACTCAATCTTAACGTGTACGGTTTCAAACCATCTCAATTACCTACCTATTTGATAGAAACATCGCTCAACCACGTTAAATGTATGCTGGATATTACAATAATGACTGGTAATGATAATAAAAACCTCACAGAATAATGTTTTACGTTTTCTGTGAGTAAGCGACTAGACAAAAAGGTCCGAATGTGTGTAGGAGCACAATAACTATACGGCAAGAATTTTCAACACGCTTCGTGGGATGATTTGTACAGGGCGACTGCGAAACCGAACGGCTAGGTATGCCCAGAGTGGGAGAGCATTGCCGAGCAGATCGCAGGAGACCTCACAGAAGATTCGCCGCTCTGCTCTGGAAATGAAAGTGAAAATAGTGCGGGGTCACTCGGACTGGGTTGCTCCTCCGCGTCCTCGCCGATCGACCGTGGCTACTGCGCCTACCGGGCGACCGCGCCCTGACCGGTTGGCGCTGCTCTACCAACCACTCGACACGCTGGACGTCTATCTGCTCCCGTATCTCGGTTCTCCAGCCATGGATTCCAACCAGAACAACATTCGAACGGACCGCGAAACGAGCGGCTGACTCTTCTGCTAACTCTTGGAGTCAGAAGCCGGAGAAAACGAAATAGTACAATTACAGGAGTGGGAACTAATACGTAAAACGGCTGATTCTTATACCGAATGACAGGTGTGCGGAAATGCCTGATAACCTTGGCACAGCTGGCAACCTATTTTCGCACCGCGGAATTCATAGTGAGATTTTTGAGCGCTGAATAATTTAATAACTCACGATGAACCAGTACTTCATGTGAACGTAGGAAATGGACTACCTCTTGTAAACATCGCCGTTATTCACTAGTTTCACATTAGTTCCCTCAAATTTGCTAGGATCCAACACATTCGCAAAAAAATCTTAGACTCGATACGACTAAACTCAAGATAACCTCATTTACGGGGGTTTCGCTTGATCAAATCGGACCAGGAATACCCCTTGTGATCTTGACGTAATACTCGTATTTAGGATGAAGCCAACCAATATACTGAAAGATACTGATAAACAATCCTGATTTTCAGGAGGTGTGAGGGGGAGAAAAACCAGGCGACTCATTCTTCGATTCTTTATTTGCTGTCCGAGCATTTTCGCCAGTTCGGGCATCTTCAACGACAAGGAAAAGAAGAATACTGAGCATGATTATACTCGACTTGTATGCTATGTAGTTATTTAATTTTGACGGGCCACAAAAATCAATATTATTTGAACACTCATGTTTCTTAAATGTTTCGCGACATGGTGAAAAGATGAAGACCGGTTTCGGTTTATTATTCATTGATAAACTATTGTAATTGTTCAAGAAAAAAATTCTAACCCCTCAAAATTTTTTGTTATATATTTCATGTTACGTTGAAGCCGAGTATCCATCTTGTTCTGACGAAGACTCAATTCGTAACCCAAATCGGTACCTAAATTTTAAGGGATATTTTATATTTTCGAAGATATTTTTGGACAAAGGTGTGTTTAGGATCAATTTATAGATTGATTAGGTGTCGGTAGTCGGTAGCTTCAATCATTCTCGGGCTATCGCAGCTTTTGCGTGGCAAATTCGAGATTTCGAGAAATGGTATAACGCGGGTCTTTCCTACGCAGTAAAAAACGTGCTATGCTCGTTGGACTACTCGTCAAACCCTCGTCAAAGATGTGCCACTATGCGAATAATTTAATTTTTAATTGTGTAACTAAGAAAAATAAAAGTTATATAATTAGGGGGGAAAATTAAAACAACGATAGTTACTGGTATGGCCAGATAGTTAAATTGGCTAACACCCTCTGAATAAGTAGTCTTTTAAAGTATTCGAAAAAAGGTAAATAGATAAAAATTTATGAGATTGTTATGAACAAACTATCATCCCTTCGGTTCGCTTATTGAATAATGAACCAGTGTAATAGCACGAGGAAAAAAAATTCTAACCCCCTAAAAATTTGATGATTATAAAGCTTTTTTTTATAGTCCCAAGAACTTGTGAAAATGTCGCAAATTCTATATGAGGGCTGTTCAACTGAAGATTCATTATAGCAATCGACACAGCGATGGTCTCATTCGCTTCATCATCAAAAAATCTATAGCAATTGATAATAATTACACCATGTCTGAAAAACATTGGAAAACATGATTTTTTTCCCTTTAAAGCCTTCTCCCCACCTCTAAAATACCCTTGAATTGTGATAGCGATTTGGGTAAAGAATTGAACCATTTTCAGACGAAGGTTGATTTTTGGGGGAAATTTCAAGAATTCAGCAATAATAGTTTCGTCAGAAAACTGTTGCCGGTACACGGCGGACGGAAATTTTTGTGTTTGTTACTCAATAATAAACCATTGTAAGCTCTCAAGATGACAAAAATTTCTAATCCCCATCAAAATTTGATGTTTTACGTTCCATTAAGGCATGTACCCTCCGAATATCCAGTAAAAACGCAGCAAATGATTGTCCAGTGGTTTATTATTCCTTCGCTTCAATAATGATTGACGAAGACTATCCATTTGTGATCCATCACAATGGTGTGAACCATCCCGAAAACATTTGTTAACGTTACCACCTAAAAACAGATTGGATAAGAGAAAACTCCAAATTAAATTTTTCGCCTAATGGTACAGCTGAAGAGAGTGTTTGCCCACAGCTGTGGACCCTATGGCTCCACGTCGCCCTGATGATGTACGAACAAGCGAAAGTACTCGACCAGAAAATAAACGCTCGGAGAATGAGTCGCCTGATTTCTCTCCCCCTGACAATCCACGGAAGACATCGAAAAATAAATTATGAATGCCAATTATTGAGTCATAAACCAATTGGCATTTTCAATTATCATTGCTTCAGTCAATGTCATAGTAGCTTATACGAACCAAATGGACCCACATAATATACGGCCCTGATGATGCTCGAAGCATCGAAAACGCTAGGCGTGGGTTAAGGTAGAAGTAGTTTTCGTCTCCCTTTTCAACTAAAAAATTATTATCATTATGCTCCGTTTCCCGGATGGTTTTTTCGTGTTTAATTAGGTACAATCTCCCTCTTAGAAGAACATTACTGCGGTATAAAGCTGATTTAAGTGAAGGGAACTATTTGTTGGCTTTAACGAGCTTTAGGGGCTGGGTCGGGGTGCCAGAGGGCGAGTGCTCGTTCTATCGCAACCCTTTACATTTACACGGTTAGTGAGGGAGGTGTGTCCTGTCCCTGTCGCTGCGCGGCCTTGGCGCACGCCCTTTCACATGCGCGCCTTTCATCCTATGGCGGATTCACACTGAATCGACTTCGCCCATCTATGTTGGTTCAAATTACTGCAATTTTCGTCGTTATTTTTCGTCTACACCACCGAATTTAAATTATTGTTGTGTAATATTTGTTAACAAGTTGTTAAACGCTGAAAGCTGATGTCATTGATTTTTTGACTCGGTGATTGTCCAGCCAAAGTCAAATTGTTTCAGAAACTCAAGTCCTCCACCTGAATAACAACCGAAGAAGGCTAAGTATTGAAATGGGATTCTGCACATGTTTCTCTCTGTAAATCTCCTCAGACGTTATGGTGAAATATACGTTTCAAGATATGTGGAATCCCAACGATTTAGCTTATGACTTGAGCCGTTGTCAGACCTAAATTGATATTCGGTGAAAACGTCAAAAATTTAGCTATTATCGTTTCATCAGAAAAGTGTTGACTGCGTGCGGCGCGCGGACAGAATTTTTTTAATTGGATATTCGGATTCTACATACCATGCATGGAACGTAAAACATCAAATTTTGGAGGGAGGTAAGACATTTTTGTCTCGTGCAATTACAATGGTTTATTATCCAATAATAAACCAAAAATATCCCTTAATATAGGATTTTTTAGCCGTATATTTACAGAATATTAAAGGATAGGTTGCGTTGTTATAGGGAAGTTCGCTACGTGTGAAAATATTTCTGTCAACTTCCTTCGTCGTTTTTTTGGTTTATTATTCAATAATAAACCATTGTAATCGCCCAAGAAAAAAAAATTTCTAACCCCCCCTCAAAATTTGATGTTTTACGTTTCAAGGCATGTAGAATCCGAATATCCAATAAAAAAAATTCTGTCTGTCCGCCGTACGCCGTACGCCGTACGCCGTACGCCGTTAGCAGTTTTCCGGCCAAACTATAATAGCTAAATTCTTGAAATTTTCACCAAAAATCAATCTCGGTCCTACGACGGCACAGTTCTTGAACCAACTTGCTAGCTCAATTTTAAGGGTTTTTTTGGGGGGTTTTGAGGGGGAGAAAATTCATATTTTCCAGGGTGTTTCAGAAAAATGTGTACGTGGTATCAATTTATATAGATTTTTGGACGCTGAATCGAATGAGACCATTGCCAGGTCGATAGCTTTATTGGTTCTCGAGTTATCGCAGCTTTTGTGCCGAATTCGGGAGATTTTCAGAAATTTGGCATTAGGGTATAACTCGAGAGTTCTTGGAGCTATAAAAATCGTTCTATACTCATTGGAATGGTCGTCAAACACTCTCTCCAGCTGTATCGTTAGGCAATAAGTTTAGCTTTTAATTAGGAAATTAAGAAAAATAAAAATGATTAAAATTACAATAGTTGCTACGGAGTTTTCTCTTATAGTTACCATCTGTTTTCCGGTGGGAACGTTCACAAATGTTCGGAATATTCAAAATCACAAATGGATAGTCTTTTTAAATCAATATTGAAGCGAAATAATAATAAACCACTGTACAATCATTTGCAGCGTTTTTCGAATCTGCTCACGTCCTGCAGACCGGAACTATGCCCCTCGGCGTTGTGACTCGAACCCATGTTAATCGTCGACGACAGACAGTCGACCGCCAGCGTGACTTTCATTCTCTAGTTTTCAATGCCTTCGATAGCGAGGAAAAATGCCTTCTCTTCCATCTTTGTCTAGCTAGCATAACCTTCAAGCGTACAATAATCCGTGCTGTCCGCAACGGAGCAACTGCGGCCATCAATGTCCGCTCCATTCGATGACCTCACTTTCTGGCTGCTTGACGCCTCGTGAATTGGACGGATCTTAAACGTCTAAGCTGAACAGCCGTGTCGGGCGTCAGGGGTGCCGAGAGTACCGAACAATAGAACTACCGTCGGTTACCGCTTCATTATCCGCTCGATTGTAGTTCTTCACCGTCTTGTTGATGTTAAGAGCTCGGACCATTTCGTTTGACTGCTGGCAAAGGAATCGTAATGACTCTGAGTTCTTTGAAAATACGCCCAATGACTTCAGACTGTACGTACCTGGTGACTATGCCGTTCACTTGGCCATCGCCGGCTACATCATCGTGAGTCGATCGAAACGTTCATTTTGTAGAGAACGCGATTATTCTTCTCGTTTTCGATGACGAACGATTTCACGCGAGCTTCTGCTTTCGAACCTAACGGGCAGTTTAAGGACAAAACGTGACTCCCCCGCCCAAAAAACGAACATGATGACAAACGAACGGGTGTATGGGTTATTCTCATCCCCATCTATCCCTCTAGATCTTTTTATCTCATCATTTTGTCATCATTCTATACTTATCACAAAAAAAAAAAAAAAAAAAAACCGTCATATAAGAGATTTTGTTATTTTTGCTTCAAACAGACATCATCACGTTATTATACTTGTCACACATTAGGTGGAGGCATTAATTTTCAAAAATCGACAACTGAAGTTGAAATAAATTATAATTTTGGTGATGAATCATACCACTCTGTTTTATATTCTACATTTCCAACCTTTTATTTTATTCCACATATCGGAGCTTCGACCCAAGGCCCGGCGTAACGTCACTTGATCGACCGTTGCAGTCTTTGAAGGGACAGCGCATCTAGGAAAGTTGTTGGTTTAGTTGACCTAGAACCTATCAATAGTGCAATTAATTTTATTCATTATGTAATTACCAACGAGCTATTGAGGGGGGGTATTTATAATATTTGCACTAGAGTTCATTTTGGAGGTCGACGGGTGTTTCGGCGAATTTTCATAAAATAATAAGACTGATTTTTTAAAAAAGCGATCGAGAATAGATTAAATTTGGAGCCGGAAACGCGTAGGTAGGTATCAGAAAATTGAATTATTCTAGAAATAAAAACGCTGCAAATTATTGTACAGTGGTTTATTATTCTTTTGCTTCAATAATAATGTAAGAAGATCATCCATTTGTGATATATAAAATACCCCTAGTTACTATTCCGAACATTGTTGAACAGATGGGTAACCATAAAGTAACTCCAAATTAAAAGCTAAATTTTTCGCCCAACGGTATGCTGAAGAGAGTGTTTTACGGTCATTCCAACGAGTATAGAACGATTTTTATAGCTCCAAGAACTATCGAGTTATACCCTCATCCCAAATTTGTGAATATCTCACAAGTTTTACACAAAAGCTGAAATAACTCGAGAACCTATTGAGCTTTCGGCCCCGCAATAGTATTATTCGATTCAGTGTCCAGAAGTCTATAGAATTGATACCAAATACACCTTTTTAAAAAACGTTGGAAAATACGAATTTCCTACCCATTGAAACCCCCCAAAAATACCCCTGAAATCGAGGTATCGATTAGGTTGAAGATTTGAGCCGTTGTGAGGCGAAAATTGATTTTTTGATAAACATTTCAAGAATTTAGCTTCCATAGTTTTGTCAGAAACGTGTTGACGGCAGACGGACAGAATTGTGAAATTGAATTTTGTGAAAATTAACCTTTTTCTAGCCAGATGACTATCAATATGGGAGAACCGCGAGAGTACGGTGAGTGACCCGAGCGATGAAAGTCAGGCGTCATTCATTCACTGTAACAAACATTTCAGGCCTTTAGCGTTCAAATATATTCCTTATGTCATCCTGTAAAATCAAAATACACTTTAGAGAAATTTGCGAATAAGAGCACCTATGTAACGCGGAAATATGGCGTGATAGCCTAACGATAATAATCAATCGTTATTTATCCCACAAATTATTGTTTTTCATGGCCTGTGAAAATTACAACAGAAAGAACGTTGAATAGTTATATCTCGTACTGTGTGTTATCCACAACTCAATTATGGCTGATTTTGCACCATAATAATTATCTGTCAGCAACACTGCAACAGGCAACTGAAAAAATTTTATTCTCAGTATTCTCACTTGCCATTAAAATTTAGAGGTAACCAAGATTTACATTAATTTTATTTTAATCTTTAAAAAAATGTTGTAGAAGTCGTGGACATTGCTCGTTGTTTTCTATTCATGGTGTATTTCGTCAATGAACATATTATTATTCAAGAACCATATATTAATATCAAGGTACATAAATATTATTATTATTATTATTCCCCCGTTATCATAAAGAGTGGACGGTAAAGTGAAAAGGATTAGCTGGCACTTCCTGCTTAGAAGAGTAACTGTAGGTATTGTAGCTGTTCGCGTTCGGCTAGTGAGCTCTGTGGATGGCAATTTTTAATTAGGGAACCATGTGTGCCAGAGCTAGTAGAAAGGAACCTCATGGGCCCAGTAATAGAGCTGATCAACTCCTCTAACGGACTTGAGGTGGTTAAGTTCTCGAGCCCGTCCTTATTAGCTACCTATCTCAGAGAGCTTGAGGTCGAGTTTGAGGATGTGGAGGAGTTGAAGACGAGAACTGTTCTCTGTCGCTGTCTTCTCTTGCCTCAGTTAGTTGTTATCATAAAGAAGAGAAAACGGGAGCAGAGAACGCCCTGACTCCGCTTTTGAAGAGAGTGGGTGGGTGGACTTAGCGAGGAGCAGCAGCAGGAGAGCTTAGCGTGCGAGCGATGAGGTGAAGTTAAGTCCTGATCCTGCTAAGCCCTCGGTCTGCCGGCCCTGAGATGAGAAGGCGAACGATGTGGCTGATGATGAGGAGGTTGCAAGGCGAGGCCGGGACTGGGTGTGGCCGCAGCTCCGAGGTCATCTCTTCCTTATCCTCCGCGGCTGCTGCTCTTCAAGCTGCTCAGAGCTCCGTGATCTCCTTAGCTCACCGCAAAAAGAATGGGGGCGTACTTACGCAGGGCGGCCTAATCACACACATACACATAACACACGCACGCACGCGCGCACACACAACGCATGCATCTCAAGCACAGCTGCCCCGTCTTTGCCCCAGCCCTGGCCTTTTACTTCGGCTCGCGTTATCCTCAACGAAAAGTTCAAACGAGAGCCGTACGTGAACTTGATGAGGGAAGTTGATTCGCGAGAGATTATAGGATCGTTCATCGGAATATTGAAAAATTATTCCAGTTGTATTGGAATCTAGCTTACTAACGGAATCTACCTATATATATAAAACTACAAAATCTATATATATAAAACTGCACAACCAGGAGGAGGAGAGGTATACGATTGATTGAGGAACTGGCTGGAGGGATTTGGATGAAAAAAATAGGGGTTGCTTAAAAACCTCTGGAATTTCGATTTTTGGTCCCAGTTTTGAAAAAAAATTCGAAATGTATCGAAAAACATGTTTTGGGTAAAAAATCGCGTTCGCGGAATTTTGTCGTTCGGGCGTTCTAGTTTTTAAATAAACTTTAAACGCCTAAATCGATTGTAGGTATACTAGTGGTGGCTTTGCTACCCCGTACAACCCAGACAAAGGTTCTTGGCTCTTTCTGGCATGCCTCGTACAGTTCTGGTCTTTCACGGCATCCGTATCTTTTCTTGATTGTACAGTATTTTAGAGTCAGATGGAATTCACATCGCTTTGAGAATGTCCGAGGGACGAAAGTGCTTCGCCAGGCCAGAATAAATATCCGAAGCATTTGTCATCTTGTTTAACTTTAGTACGGTCTCATCCATTCGCCGCCACGTTCATTGTAATATACCTAGTAGATTTATCCATGTTATGTATGATGTATAGGTATTCGGAGCTTCGGAGAAAAAAAAAGCTGCCGTTTCCAATGATTGAGTAATATAAGAAACGCAGGTAATCAAATCGTCCCAATTCTCTTTGAGTACCTAATGAACCTACCGAGCACCCGGTCACAGCACACCAACACGGTATTGATCAACTTCAGGCTAACTTCAGGCATTCTAACATGTGTCTGTAAAAGGTGTCTATAAAAATGTGTCTTTCGAAGCAATAGAACGATTTTTATTGCTTCGAAAATTCTCTAGTTAATAAGTGGCAATTTTTTAAAATCTCGAAAATTCATCACGATAACTCGAGAACCTATTAAGGCTATCGACCCCACAATGGTCTCATTCAATTCAGTGTCCAAAAATCTATAGAATTGATACCAAATACACCATTTTCTGAAAAACGTTGGGAAATACGAATTTTCTCCCCCTCAAAATTTCCCTTTAAATTGAGGTAGCGCTTTGGTTGAGCCGTTGTCTGGCGAAGATAAATACTCGGCGAATTTTCAAGAACTAGGTAGCCGTCCTACCAAACTACTTTTGATTTTTGAGTACAAGCACCAAATAAATGGACGTGACCATGGTCTCGAAAAGCTGTAAGGGTAACCCAGACAACTCAAAGTTACTTAACGGGGGCTAATAATAATAAAAGTTAAACTCCGTCGAATAAAGCAGCTGAACATAAATTCTTTATTTTATTATGACAGGCTTTTTATTAATTCAGTTACTGAACAAAACCGAACGGCCTCGCCATTAATTATTATTATAGTCGTACTCCATTTGTGGTTCAAAGGTATCAATCGAGCTCTTCCACGTGACCAAGGGTGGGTATTCCGTGCCTTCCGATAGGACTTTTAAGCTGTACGCTTCACGTCTTTCATATCGTACGTTGTTAGTCATGATGTTTACGATGTTTAAGACGTAAGAAGATTTAGTGAAAATTGAGGGCATTGAACGCAAACCGCAGTCAAACGTCTTCGCAAGAAAAGCGACGATTTGATCATCTTCCGAGCAGTACACGCCCGAACCAACGTCTTTGATGCAAGGACCTCCGTGCACCAGCGGTTTAAAGCAGACATGCTGAAATTTGAAATTAACAGCAGTTATTCGGTAGCAGCTTGTTAAGTACTTGAATATTGGACCTTCAAGGAATTGGACTTCAAAAATATTTACACGAAAAACACCAAAATGGTAACACTACCCGTTACTTTAGTCCACGCTATAAGTCTTTTTCCTGCATTTTTCAAACAGTCGGATGGGTGAATTTACGTCAGCAATGCTGACTCAACCTGTTTATAAAGAGAGAATGATAAAACCGACTTCAAAAACATTTGCCTATAAAATAAACTCTGAAAAGGAAAAAATAACAAAAATGTCCCAACTTCGCAGTAACTCATTCGCCAACTACACATTTTAAGGACTACATTACTTCTCGTATTGACCTGACCACTTCCTGATTGATTGGATCGCCTCATCATGAATCAGTTGGGCACTGAAACTATTATGATTACCTAACCACTTCAATGTTGATTGAGATAAAGTTTGAACGTTAGAAATAAATGGAATAATCTATCCACTGATTCGGGACTCTTGGTCAACAAACCGGATGCTTTAATCCCATTGATCCACCTTACAGAACTCTAATAATTGCCTACGCCATTGTTGGGTACTGAATTGCACCAGTTCACTCGGTCTTTATTTTTCAAATGATTTTCCAAGTAATGATTTTCTCAAGCCTGTTCGCAGTTTCACTGAATGAGAGAATCCGAACAAAATATCAAAAATTCGCCAAACGTTTGTGCATTATACTGAAGTTATTCGGCCTTCAAGACCATGGTATTTATTGAAAATTTAACGTTGAATTCAAATCTTTTAACGAAAATTCTATGACTAACTTAGTTTTTTTCCTACAACCATAAATATTCCAAAAACCGTGATTTTGAAACAAATTTTAAACCATAAACATAAACATAAACTAGACTAAAATCTGAACAATTTAAGTTTACAAACTATGAAAAAAACAGTTTTCGTTTAGAAGTTATGAGGTCTCAAACATAGATCCATAAAAACATCGATTTCTCCCTTAATATGCCACCTAAAATTGATTTTTTACGATCGTTGGAAAGCTCTTGCTAAGTACTTCCAAGTGCAATTAATAGCGTTCGTATTTTTTTTCTCGACGTGGTTGGGAACGGTGCTCGAAAAACCTCAAAAAGTGAAAATCGGCATCACGTTTTTACTTCTATGTTTACATAGTAAATAGAATAATTGAGATCGTCTGAAAAGTCGAATTTGGAACCGAGGTCCTGTTGGAAGAAATTTTCTTAGTACTATACTCAGAATCACTTTTGCTGCTTCAGAGGCACATTTGCTACATTTTGATTTTTGTAGACCACAAAAATGAATATATTTGAACGCTGGAGGACTTAAAATTTTTCTATATGACAGTTGAATATCGCTTGATTTTTATTATTGGGGTCACATGACCCCAATAACCCCCCGGTTATTGGGGTCATTGATGGGATTGGGGGTACCTCCTCGTAAAACGCATTTTTAGTTATTTTATTTGTACCAACTTTGACCTTCTTGGTTGAGTCGTCGCATGTCTCATCGTACTGGGTTGGTGAGGGGGAGAAGAACTAGGCGACATGTTCTCCGATTTTTTATTTACTGGCCGAGTACTTTCGCCCCTTCGGGCATCCTCAGGGCGATGTGGAACCATAGGTTACCACAGCCTGTGGTAACCTATGGTTCCACATTTTGCGTGCGAACCAGGGCTTTTATTTTTCAGTGGCTTGGAGGTCGCCACTTAGAAAATTATACTTTTCGCTCTTCTCTTTAGGACTCATTGGAAGAATACATTTGTTTTTGGGTCTCTTTGCTTTAAATATGTCTTTTTCCCTGTAACCTCACCCCCAGGGGAGAACGACAAATTGGTTACTTGGTTGGTGGTTGGTTAATAGGTTACCACAGCCTGTGGTAACCTATGGTTCCACATCGCCCTGAGGATGCCCGAAGGGGCGAAAGTACTCGGCCAGTAAATAAAAAATCGGAGAACATGTCGCCTAGTTCTTCTCCCCCTCACCAACCCAGTACCAACTTTGACCTTGTTCACAAAACTTGTTTTCGTAGAGGGGTTGTGAGGGGGAGAAAAACTAGGCGACTTATTCTCCAGGTTTTTAATGGCTGGCCGAGCACTTTCGCCCATTCGGGCATCCTCAGGGCGACGTGGACCTCATGGTTCCACGTCGCCCTGAGGATGCCCGAATGGGCGAAAGTGCTCGGCCAGCCATTAAAAACCTGGAGAATAAGTCGCCTAGTTTTTCTCCCCCTCACAACCCCTCTACGACAATAGATGCGACGACAACCAAGCGAAGAAAACTTGTTTTGTATGGTTTGGGTAACACACAGTACGTCTTCTTCGTATTTTTTGGCTTTTGAGATTAATTGTAAACCGAAAGAGTGAATGTACTTTAGATTTCAGATTTTTCTATATGACAGCTGAATATTGCTTGATTTTTATTATCAGGGTCACATGCAGTACTTCCTCCAAAAACGCGTTTCAGTTATTTTATTAAGCGTTATTGTACTTTTTGGGTCTCTTTGCTTTAAATATGACCAACTTTGACCTCGTTCACAAAATTTGTTTTGTATGGCTTGGGTAACACACAGTACTTCCGCTTCATGCCATTTTTTTTACTTTTGAGAGTAATTATAAACCGCAAGAGTGAATATACTTTAGACTTTAATTTTTTCTATATAACAGCTGAATATTGCTTGATTTTTACTATCAGGGTCACATGCAGTACTTCCTGGTAAAACGCATTTTCTGTTATTGGACTTTATGGGGCTGTTTGCTCTATATTTGACCAGCTCTGAACACGTTCACAGAACTTGTTTTGTATAGTTGGGATAACACACAGCACTTCCGCCTAATGCCGTTTTTTTTGCTTTAGAGATTTTTATAGGCTGCAAGAGGGAATATACTTTAGACTTTAAATTTTTCTTTCTGACAGTTGAATATTGCTTGATTTTTATTATCGGGGTCACATGCAGCTGCAGTACTTAATTCCTCGTAAAACGCATTTTCAGTTATTTTATTCTAGCGCTTTTGTAACTTTCGGGTCTCTTTGCTTAAAATATGACCAACTTCGACCATGTTCAAAATCCTTGTTTTGATCACACACCGTACTTCCGCCTTACGCCGTTTATCGCTGTTGAGCTTTTTACAGGCTGCAAAAATCAATATACGTATTTGACGCTAGAGGTATTTAACATTATAATGGCAAGTGAACGACGCATACCATACTTCCGGGTTATTAAAATATTTTTTGCATCGAGAGTGCTTTTCGGCATTCTGATTTGTTTATGGCAGGGAATCACGCTTGATTTCATAAAACTAAATTGATATTCGGAAATTATAATATACTATAAATACGATGGTTTTCCATCTCGATTTGAACTAATCCAACATAATAAATGATGACAACGTGCCGAAAACGTTCGGTGGAGAATGAAGGTGGATTTATTTTCAATCATTACATTGTCCATCGAACAGTGGATATTTTTCGTCTGTTTGTATAATTGTTGATTTTGTATTTGGGCCGTGGATACCTTGTAATGGTGCCACGATGCCCTGATGATGCCCGAATGGGCGAAAGTGCTTGCAGGCCAACAATAAAAAACAGGAGAACAGGTCGCCGTGGTTTTCTCCCACTCAACCCCAACAACAAAGAACAATAAAAGCGACAAAGCTACAAAAAAAATATATACTATAATATAGTATACCTATATAATTGTTTATGTTTCATTCGAATTCAATCCATTGGCCGTTGATCAGTTTGGGAGTGGTCCGCTATTTTCAGTGCAACCGAGCTGAAAATTACCTGATCTTTGATGGGGTACTTCATGCATTCCTTTGGGCTCTCTTGGCAGATGGCTTCGCGGCAATTGTCGAACGGAACGTAGACCAGTTCATGGAAAACCAAATGCTGATCGTTTGTCATGCCCCATCCAGGTATAACGCATGGTTTTGATCCTTCCGGATGATCTTCCAGAGCATAAAAGATGGTCTCCTCCTGAAGTCGCTAAACGTTGGGAATGGAAGAGTTAGTGTAAACACCGAGGATCCGGTGCGGTTAGTGCTAAAAATTCTCTTGCAAAAGTTCAGTGCGGAACAGCAGTGAATTTAAAAAAAGAAAAAAAAACTCTTGAAGGACTCCTATAAGATTTGTGTGATGAGATGATGGAATATTCTCAGTCTTGAGTCTCAATGAGTTTATCTTTAAACGTATGATTACCGAACAGCATAGGTAACCCTTTCATAATTTCCTTATCTTATTCAATCCAATCAGCCATACTCAAGTTCAATAATCATGATAGGAGATCGGTTATGCTCAATTGGAGGGGGTAAAGGCACATCGCTCTGCCGATTTTTTCAAGTGCCAGAATGAAAGGGTGTAAGTTATAATCCAATTTGAGGTTTTTGGTTTATTATTCAATATTAAACCATTGTAATCGCCCAAGAAAGGTATTTTTGGGGGGTTATAAGGGGGAGAAAATTCATATTTTCCAGGGTTTTTCAGAAAAATGTGTATATGGTATCAAATTATATAGATTTTTGGACGCTGAATCGAATGAGACATCGAGGGGGCGATAGATTTATTGGTTCTCGAGCTATCGCAGCTTCTGTGCCGAATTTGGGAGATTTTCAGAAATTTGACATTTGGGTATAACTCGAGAGTTCTTGGAGCTATAAAAATCGTTCTATACTCGTTGGAATGCTCGTCGAACACTCCCTCCAGCTGTATCGTTATGCAATAAATTTAACTTTTAATTAGGAAATTAAGGAAAATAAAAATTGTTAAAATTACAATAGTTTCTACGGGGTTTTCCTCTATAGATACCATCTGTTTTTCGGTGTGAACGTTCACAAATGTTTGGAATGATTAAAACCACAAATAATAATAGTTAGTCTTCCTCAATCATTATTGAAGCGAAGGAATAATAAACCACTGTACAATCATTTGCAGCGTGTTTTCAGTCAATTAGTTCAGAGTTCAGATGAAAACCATAACTGACCGGTACTTTCAGTCTGTTATCTGACTTATTTGACACAAATCACGTGAAAGCTGGTTCATTTTTCTTCACAATACCCCAGAAAGTACAAGTACCTATGGCCTGTAAAAATCTTAAAAGAAATTACGATTTTATTTCGAAAGTACTGGGCTTTATCAAAAACTAATGGATGGCTAGCCCGGTGCTACACCGGAAGAACTCTGTTGAGTCACTTTTCGATCATGGACACACGTTCGGAAAGTTTTTTTTTTTCTTTTTAGTATAAGAGGTGTATTATCCACTTTTTCTCTAAATTCACCTTCGTTCCTGACGTACGATCCCAATACTTCTATTTACTACGTAAACGCGAAACGAAATGCGGATAACTTGGAGCGTTTACGCTTTATGCGTGACTAAACAAGACACAATCATCAGTAACAATGATAAACAAAATAAGTGATTGAACATTGTTACTGATAATGATTGAACGCCGAAATCAAACAATGTTCAAACAAATAAACTGCTGCCATTTTCACATCTCAATCACCTCCAGAATATGGTCCCCTTTTGGAGTCGGCGCCTCTCTTATGTTGTCAAGTGTTTCAATAATCATTTAAGAAGACTATCCATTTCTGATAGCAATCATTCCGACCATGTGTGAACGTTCCAACCGAAAAACAGATTGGTATCTATAAGGGAAAACTCCGTAGCGACGATTGTAATTTTAATCATTCTTATTTTTCTTAATAAATTGTTTAGTTAAAACTAAACTTATTGCCAAACGATACAGCTGGAGAGAGTTTTTGACAACCATTCCAATGAGTATAGAACGATTTTTTAGCTCCAAGAACTCTCGAGTTATACCCTCATGTCAAATTTCTGAAAATCTCCCAAATTCGGCACAGAAGCTGCGATAGCTCGAGAACCAATAAATCTATCGCCCCCTCATTCGATTCAGCGTCCAAAAATCTATGAAAGTTGATACCAAATACACATTTTTCTGAAAAACCCTGGAAAATATGAATTTTCTCCCCCTCAAAACCCCCAAAAATACCCTTAAAATTGAGCTAGCAATGTGGTTCAAGAATTGGGCCGTCTTAGGATCGAGATCGATTTTTGGTGAAAATTTCAAGAATGTAGCTATTATACTTTGGCCGGAAAACTGCTAACGGCGTACGGCGGACGGACAGAATTTTTTTTATTAGATATTCGGATTCTACATGCCTTGAAACGTAAAACATCAAATTTTCAGGGGGGTTAGAATTTTTTTTTCCTTGGGCGATTACAATGGTTTATTATTGAATAATAAACCAAAAATTATGGGACTTACCTGGATAGTAGTGCTTTCATACCAAAAAAAAAAGTAATGCGATTGGACTAACCCCAGTGGACGACGCATACCGAAAAAAAACTATGCTAGTCAACCACAGTAACCTCCTACTTTTTAAGTCGGTTGAAATAACGATT
The DNA here is from genome assembly GCA_037159825.1 of Tupiocoris notatus. Lineage (NCBI taxonomy): Eukaryota > Metazoa > Arthropoda > Insecta > Hemiptera > Miridae > Tupiocoris > Tupiocoris notatus. The sequence continues at coordinate 506,239 of JASJUZ010000338.1, forward strand.
GCTTTTTTCACGATAATTCAAAATACCTATTAAATAATACGAGAGACGAAAAACCATTACCAGAGAACTCATGTCAGGTGGTACTTCAACTGGGAGGACCCGTGGGCTCCAAAAGAAAGGTTTGAAGATTTCGAGAATTCCTATATCCATGGTCGGGTATAAAAATGCGTTTACTTCGAACCCAGTTAGACTTGTCGGATCGGGCTCTACGTCACCAGCAAACTGTGTGAGTATGCGGCTATTTCGATAATTGGTCGATTTTACAGCATAAAATTCCTGCGAACATTTCAAACATTCACAAACTGACATAAACCTCCATATCTCCGTGGAAAATGGATGAAACTCTATGTATTTGGATGTATTGTTATGCCTTCCTACCTTGCCACGTCGAATTTGACGGTAATCAGTGTTGTACTCAGTCACGGAGCCGCCAGGAGCAGGAACGTCGATTCCTGCATAGACGGTGATGGAAGAAGCAGGCCTAAACGATTGCTTGGTTTCGAAACATGGCTGGGATCTATCCTGGCCACATCCAACCTGCCTGACGACTACCTGCTGATTCAGGATCATAAGTTCGACGCTGACGGCAATATATCGTGTCGTTAAGATTGATCCAGTCCCGATGTGCGTGTATCTATTTTTGTCATGCGTGGTTAGTGAACAGATGTACGGAAAGTAGTAGGAAGTCGTCCTACCCTGCACGAATAAGCCGGGCTGGTATTGGAGGAATGGCTTTGCTGTAGTGCTGCTAATCACCAGCACCAAAACAGCGATCACGCGTAGTTCTAATGTAGGAAGTCCAAATGCTAGCATTTTCAACGCCGTTGTGGCAATTCGGCCCTAAAACAGACACAAACCGATGAAAAAGTATCTTGGCTAAGTAACGACTACTTTGTCACCGTCTTGGAGGAGAGTACATTTTCTTTCAAACCATTCCTTCGTTCATGAGGTGACTATCACCTTGAAATAGTAACTACCTATCCCAAATATCTGTGATTCTTCCCACGTAAGAAATGATTGGTAGGGCTGGTTAGGGCTAGAATATTTTTTATTATTTTCAATTACTTGATTCGAAATCGAATTATTAGCCTACCAGTACAGCTGAAGAGGTTTACGAGCATTCCAACGCGTATAGAACGATTTTTTTAGCTCCGTAAATCATCGAGTTGTACAATGTTCCCAAATTGTTCAATATCCCAAAAAGGCAACACAAAAACGTCGATACTTTGAGAACTATTAAATCCATCAAAATGGTTATGGTCTCGTTTGACTCAAAAGTCAATACGAATTGACACCTAATCCACCTTATCCGAATAAACCTTGGAAAATACAAATCCCATTAACCCCCTAAGATTCCCTAAAGATTACGTTACCGTTTTTAACTAAAGAAATGAGCCAATGTCAGGGCCAAAATGATTTTTAGTAATTTATTTAATTTAAAAAGGGATTCAGTGGAAGAGAGTATTTGACGCGTATACAACATTTTTTAAAGCTTTAAAAAGTCTCGAGTGACAGCATTATAATGATGAATTTCTTGAACAATTCTCACAAAAGCTGCGACAGATCGAAAACCATTAACACTGTCTCATTCGATCCCGCATTAATTAATCTATATAACTTTCTACCATTGTCAGACCATGAATGATGTTGTCGAACGTTTCAAGAATTCGGCTATTACAGTTTCGTCAGAAAAGGTTTGACGGCACACAAAACAGCGTACGAGCAGAATTGTTAAAAATGCGATGTTCGGATTTTACATGCCTCGAAACGTAAAACACAACATTTTTAGTGTAGGGATTGACTTTTTTTTTTCTTGGGTGATATCAATGGTTTGTTGTGATTTCTCTGTTAAAGTATATAAATACAATTGCGTGACGAATATTATTACCATGTTAACATAACAATGCATTTTAAAAATTCAGAACTCCACCACGATTTTACATACCGGTATAAGTAGGAGTCGAACAACGAAGTCGAGACAACTTCAAAAATATTCTGATAAAATCACAATAAAAGATTATTTAAAATAAATATATAAGCCCTTTTGTCATCAGTATTAACTGGATTTTACAAAACAGATGATAATTCAAAAGATATTTATATCAAACGTTGCCATTTGGAAGTTTCGATGACACTAGTTCGTCACTTATGGGAAGTTACAGCCTAGAGAATTATTTTGTAGTGTCACTGTAATTGAAGTGGATGTGAATCTTGACTACCTAGTTGAGAATTTACGAAATGGATTTACTTTTTAAATAGAAATATAATTATTATTTTGGCTCGTTGCATTTTTTACTTCGACGTTTACGTATTATATAGAAGTGTATAAACTCGTTATGACAAGCAGATTACGCTAATGATAATAAATTAATTGAAAAATCCTAGGTTTCTAATTTACCCCTAAATTGGTAGTTATATACATTTCAAGAGGATATAGGAAATATCCAATTAAAAAAAAAAAAACTACTTGGATTGTTCTCATTCAAGCATCATTCTTGGGCAAACGATTGCTGAATTCTTTAGCCAAATCGCTAAATCAATTTTAAACATAATTTTGGGGGCTATTAAGAGAGGGATTTTATGTTCCCAATTTTTTCAGCCAAAAATGTGTTTGGTAGTACGGTGTGTGACACCAATGATAAAAATCAATCGGCATTCAGCTGACATAAAGATAAAGTAACATTTCAAGTCCCCCTGCGTTTAAATATAATCATTTTTGCAGTCTGAAAAATCAAGATAATATAGTCAATATGCGTATAACAAGGAAGTACTGTTTTTGACCCAATCGGACTTCGTTCAATCACCGTCCCATACATTTCATCACCTGGACATTCTCAAAAAATTTCATTGAGTTTCATTCATTTTTCACGGAGATAAATGACGATTTATGTCATTTTTTTACCACAGCCACACGGACAGACGGACAGACAAACACCTATTCAGAAAACGGTTCAAAGGCTAGTTGTGACTCTAAAAAGAAATTCACTGAAGTATAGGGGCGGAGTTATTATTTAATGTAACCGGATGACGAAAAGATTCTTATACGGAAAATACTGTTACGGTTTTAATGGAAAACATACACAAACACAATGATGTCTGTATGGCCGACCAGGATTCGATAAAAACAGATGATGAAAGCACATCAGAGAATTTTCCGTAACACACTTCAACCTGATGTACGGTTCAAGATTGATTAAAAATTATCCGTAGGCCATAACAGATTTTCGATCGCTTTTAATTCTTTTTCATCCCGCAATAGTCCAATTTCGATGAGCATCGATGCGAATCAAGTTCATTAGTGCTCATAAAGCGAAGGAAAAAATATTGGTACATCGTTCCCCTAACGACGACAGTGGCAACCCACGCCCCGGAGTCGATCGATTCGAAACGAGGTTGTGTAAGGCTCGGTCGAACGGATCCCTCCCTCTGAAGAACCTCATCATCTCTAGAGAGCGAAAGAGCGGCTAATTAACGCGGCGGGTGCCCTTGCTACCCTTGGCTAGTCCAGGGACCCAGAGCTCGTGATCTGCTCAAAGGTACTCCAACTACTCAATCTTCGACCTCATTGCCGCCGTTGCTTCTGCTGCCGAAATAGAACCTTTTCGCGTTGATATTGACCAACCGCGACCGAGTAACGACTGAGAAAGAGGGAGCGATCGGAGCCCGTGCTCGAGGTCGATAGGTCGAAACGTGACCCAGACCCCGAAATCTTTACCTTTGAAACTTATAGATGATGCCTCCCGCCTGGAGCTGCGCCTATCCTAACCCGATCCTATCCAAAAGGCGACCCGACCTCTGCGCAGTCGCAGTGATTCACCCTCGTCGTGACCTCTGGCTTAACTACTTCGTAGCTCGTACCTAGTGAACTAGGAGCCCATTCAGAAGATAATCGCCACAAAGAGCGCGTGCCTTGAGGTACCCACCATCCGGTCCCTTCAAACAACGTGGAACAGTCTTACAACACCGGGTCGCCCTCGATTCGCTCTTTCAATTATTCAATTTCGAATAACGAAGCCTGAATTGGTTCGTTCTATAGGTTACACTCACCTAATGCGAGATGTTTGCTCAGCCGCTCTAAGGAGCTTTCTTTTCTTACTACCATGTTTCGGATCTCGTCAATTAACTCGACCTGTCAACCTTCAGAAGCTTCTCAGAGGCTACTATCTGTCTCGTCATAGTTCACAGTTCGTCCCATACGAGGCGTCTTGTCTTCGGCTGAAAGAAGCCAAATGAACTTTAAAAGGCGCATACCTTCCATTATCAACGCCCATTGCCCTACACCGTTTCCAGCTGTAGAATATTAGAAATATGACTCGGTAAGAAATTGAGAAAGGCTTCACACACTTAACAACTGCAAGAAGATCGGGACCAGAATTCCTCGAAATTCGTCCACTCAAATGAATGAGCGAAATGATGTACAATAGTTGATAGAGCTATAAATTGGAACATGCAATTATTGATGCACAATGCATACACCGTCAGCCATGTACTTTCCATTAACTACAAATAAACACGCAGCATTAACAACACCATTTTGGGGTTTCAATTATTTAAAAATGCCAAAATTGAACCCATTCATCAATAAGATATCACCTGCACTTGATGGAATCACATAATGAAGCTAGTTTCTCTGTTATCACCGTATTACCAGCTGCCTCCGGGTACAATTTTATTCTCGGAGCAAGGTATCGATTTGCACTTCAAAGGTTATTCGGTTATACGTAAGTAGTAAAAATGAAAGTATGGTGTTCGAAAAGTCATATTCGGAACGGAGGTGTACCTATTATTTAGAAAAATGTTCGTAGTTCACACAGAGACACTTTTTGAACACGTGTCAACAAATTACATGAGTCGTGATTATCTCCCATGGAAAATCAAAGAAATTCTACAAAATATAAGAAAATGTTCTGCAGCTGAAAGGGGCGAATGGGGAAGACGCCTATTTTTTATTTTCGTACCTAATGGCCTGAATTCTGTTATTTGGTGTCAGCTGAAGACGGAATGACCAATTTTTCATGAAAATGCTCGGCATTCAGCATTTCCCCATATTGTACGCGGATTTCCGGCCAGCTAATAAAAGTTCTGAGAATGAAACATATTATGATATTTTTACCTCTCACTACTTTGACAGAAGAAAGCGGTGACTAGATGAAGGATACTATTCTTATAATTACATATTATTATTATTATTCATGAGAAATACGAAACATCGCGGCTAAATAAATAAAAAAATAGTGACTTTTATGGCTGGTGATAATCACTATGAACAATACAATATGGAATAATGTTTTAATTTTTATATCTCTAAAGCAGTAGCGTTAAGTGTTGAAATTTCGATCACGTCGTCTTATTTGCACTGAAAGAGCATTATTTGAACATATTTTTCATTGATTTTCCTGAATTATGCCGAAAGATATGGCGGTATTTGTCACTGTGACCATAGACAGACGTACGCAAGGACAGAGGAACACACTGACTGACAACAGTACGCACTGACAGTTATGTCAGAACGTGAGCCGAGCTCTCTAGGATCAGGCGTGGGAACCGTTCAAGGAAAGCTGACCAAGGATTTCATTTGAAAATCGCTATTTCTCAGTCGATTTCCTTTTATCTAAGGGACGTTTTGTGAAATTGGAACATACAAAGAGGTCAAAAATACAAAAGCGCTCATTAAAAATTACTGAAAATGCGAGGAAGTACTGTGTGAGACAGAGGTTCATAATTCCATCGCTTCAATTATGATTTAAGAAGACCATCGATTTGTGATAGTAACTATAACAACATTTGCGTGTTTTCTAACAAAGAACAGGTTAGTAACTAGATAAGTATAACTCTGTATGTAGCAACTATTGTAATTTTAATAAATTTTAGTTTTCTTAAATTTCAAATGAAAATAAAATTGTTTTTGTAACGATACAACTTAATGTGTTTGACAAGTACTGAAAAAAATTTATATCCCAAAAATTGCAGATTTTTGAAAATTTCCAAAATTGTGCACAGAAGCTGAGGTAACATGGGAACCTTAAAGATATCGACCCAGCATTGGTCTCAGCGTCCAAAAATCTACAGAAATTGACAGCGAAGACGCCTTTGCCTGAAACACGAATTTTCTCCGCCACAAAACCTCCCTAAACTACCATTAAAACTGAGGTAGCTATTTGGCTAATGAAATTGGGTTATTGTTGGACCATTATTGATTTTTGGTGAAAACATAAAATTTTGAAGGGGTTTTGAAATTTTGTTTTCTTGGACGATCACAATGTTTTATTATTGAATAATAAACTAAAATCAAATCACATCCAGAAAAATTGACTTAAAGAAGAATTTATTGACCCACAGCGTTCAAATATATTCATTTTTGCGGTTTGTAAAAATCAAAATATTATCAATATGCGAATAACCCGGAAGTACGGTACGTGACCCACCCATTAAACATCACTCACAATCCAATCGCCGTCCCAAGCATTTTAAGACCGTGAGCGTTTTTCAAATATAAAGCCATAGCCCAGCCTGTAAAAAGCTAAATAGAAAATACCTGTTGGTGAAATAGTGAAAGAAGCTCTTAGATGACGCTTGATTTTTTTTGGATATTGGGTCTCATACCGTACCTCCCGTCATGAGTCCTTTTCACGATTTGGCTAGTGCGTATTCTGTATTTCGATTTTTACTGGCCGCAAAAATCAATATAATTATTTGAACGTTTAGGGTTTTGAAATGTTCGGGACGGCGATTGAATGAAGTCCGATTTTTATCACGTGGGCTGCATGCGTGGGTTGCGTGGGTGCTCCCGCGTTATACGCAATTGACTATACCTATTTTGGTTTTTTCAGACAGCAAAACCGATTAAATTTAAATGCGGGGGACTTGAAATGTTTTGTTTGTTGTCAGCTGAATATCGTTTGATGTTTATTATTGGAGTCACACACCGTACTTTCTCATAATTCGAATTTTCCGTTATTTTATTTGGGCACTTTTATATATTTCGGTCTACTTGCTTTAAAAATTACTCCATTTCACAAATGTTGTTATGTATCGATTGGATCACACACCGTACCTCCGCCGTATGCGGTTTATTGAGTATTTCAATTTTTAGAGGCCGTGAAAAAATCAATATTTTTCACGGTGGAGGTCCATAGAAATTATCTCGGTTTACATAACTTGGATTGTATCGTTACGTTAAGCTCACATACTGCACTTCCGCATTGTATCAACCTAACTGGTGCGTTTTTCTATTTTTGGGTTCTCCTCGATAACAGCTGTAGAGTAATAACATTGCACCCTTAGTAGGAGCTTTTTGATTTTATAATTGGTTATTCCAGGGACCGACTCGAACATGGAAGTATTTTGTGATCTATGCACCACTGGTTTAAGTATAGAACTATGACAATTTCTCTCAATAAAACCTCCGTTCCGAACTCGACTTTTAAGACGATCAATATACTTCCATTTTACAACCTAAACATAGAATGCGGAAATGCTCGGCTCTTAATAAAATTTCGCTGGGTGAACCGAATGTTTTTTCTACCCTTCTTATTTATAATTAATCTCATGATTGAGTTTCAGAAACCGCATCTCTGTCGTAAACTACAATTCTGGTGCAATTTTTTTTGCTTGAGTGTATTATAAACTGTATCGTGAAATCGGAGCGAGTGTCCAACAAATGCGATCATCAAATCCTTGAAGTGTCCTAGTGTTGTTTGTAGCATGTGTTATTGTTGTAGATGTTTACGCAGTAAGTTGAAGTATTTCGAACTCAAACCAATGCTGAAGTGATTCCTTGAAAAACGACTCGGGCTAACCGCGTTAAAACTGATAGGAAATAACAATAATTAATAATAATAATGATCTATAATAGCGCTAAGAGTCGAAGAATGGAATAAAGTTGACTTTCTAAACATTTTCACTCGTTTAAACTGTTGCACAACCGATCGTCCCACGATAGAATTGTACAGAACAAGGATACTTTTGCTCGAGGAGAGCATGCCGAAGTCTTTCGTTCATAGAGTAGAGGAGGGGAAAAAACGCCGTTTTTGCCCAGGGCCACTAGGAAACCGAGAGTAAAAGGAGGAGGTGCCCCACCCAACAAGCCACAAGAATAGTCCGTCGTCCCTCGAAGATTAACGAGTCCCCTTTCACTAGGCCAGGCCAGCGCACGCGCAATAATAATCTCGCTCGTTCGAAACTTGAGGTTGGAGGAGCCCCTGTCGCCTCGCTATCATCTGTTGTGTCGAAGGAGCGCGGCACGCGATCGCCGTTCCAGGGTTGGTTCATTGGTTGAGGTGAGGAGCAAGGCCCTACCTTCCTATCTCCCAGCGACCACCCTCCTCTGCAAAGCCACCCTTACCAAACTGACGATGCTTTTGCTGCAGCTAAGTATCGAATCTACGTAGTGGTAGGTACCGTGCTCTAGAAAGGGGTCCCAGCCGGCCTCAGGGGCCACAAGACAGGGCGTGGGCAGGACTTGAACACAACAGTCCACTGCACCTCAGCCTTCTCGACCTCCGGTTTATTGTACGCGGTGTTTAAAACCCCGGAATTGAGCGGCTTATTGTCATGGGTCGCCCATTCTCGGCTTGGTTAACGCATAAAAGTCGAAACGATCAAGGGCTCCTTCTTTTCATCACCTTAGTTCCTTCAGTAAAGATGTGGGTAAACAGGACCATCTGTTAACCCAAGAGCGCCTTAGGCGGATCCCTTTTCAATAATCTTGTACAAATGTATGAATCCTTCGTCAATATGCTAGATATTGTATAGGTAATATTTCTCTAGATTGCCGATAAACTCTTAAACCGTATATGCGATCGCTGTGGAACCATCCACTTTGTGATTATACCTATCACGAACATTTTTTTGTGAACGTTTCCAACTAACTACTGATTGGTATCTTTAATGTAGAACCCCTTAACAACGACCGTAATGTTCACTATTTTATTTATCTTCATAACTCAACTTAAAGTCGAATTATTTAATCGTATGAGGATACAGCAGAAAAGAGTGTTGGTCGAGCATTCTGTAGAACGGTTTATATAGTTCCACAAATTATTGCGTTATACCTACATGGCGAATTTTTCCAAATCTCAAAAATTGACGCAGTTACGCGAGAACCCTCAAAGCTACTGAAATCGTTCTATGCTCGTGAAACACTCTTGAGCTGCGATTAGTTCGACTTTCAATTAAGTTATTAATATAAATACAAATAATTAAAATTACGATAGTTGCTAAGGAGTTTTCCCTCATAGTTACCGATGTGTTGGTGGGAGTAAATGTTCACAAATGGTCGGGACTCTTGTGTCACAAGTGCAAGGCCTAATAACAACTATATAATAGGTACTCTAACCATAGTATTATCTTTTGCAATGTTTTTGTATCATTAATTATTTTATTTTATTTTTTTTATTGGATAATAATCAGATTTTATGTACCTACCATGAAACGTGTAACGTTAAATAGACAATTTAGACAAATTTTTTTCTCGAGTGATAACAGAATCGGGAAAATCGAATGTAATTTAGAGAATTTAAAGATATTTGTTGAATACCACATGTTTCTTTCTACGTACACTGCGTTTAGAGAGAGCGTCAAATGTGCATGCGCATGTAGTTCTGAAATACGCCCTTCACCTCACAGTGGTACATGCATTGTTTTGCCGAATTCTTTCAAACTCGATATTCTTAGATGTTCACTTCCCTCGAGGTTCTGAAAATTGGAATTTTTATTCTACTAACTCCTTTCGTATTCGTGGGTACATCGAGTAAACTATCGTTGACTGCCTTTACTGTAATCGTTACTCTCTCTTCTCTATTCGATCGTACCTTCACTTCGCCAAGCGTTGTCAGCACTGTTGTGCTGGCTCCTGAGGATGATTCAGCATTCAGACTGTTTTTGGTTTATTATTCATTAATAAACCATATTAATCGCCCAAGAAAAAAAAAATTGTATAACCCACCTCAAAATTTGATGTTGTACGTTTCAAGGCATGTAGAATCCGAATATCCAATAAAACCAGTGGTGTGCATAGATCACACAGTACTTCCATGTTTGAGTCGGTAACTGGTATAACCAATTATAAAATCGAGAAAATCGTACGAAGGCCGAAAAGTGACCCTAGCGGTAGAGATCAGGCGTCATTCACTCGCCATGACAAATATTTTTTTAATACCTCTAGCGTCAAATGTATTGATTTTTGCACCCTGTAAAAAGCTCAACAGCGATAAACGGAAGGCGGAAGTACGGCATGTGATCAAAACAAAACAAAACATGATCGTTGTTGGTCACATTTAAAGCAGAGACCCGAAAGTTAAAAGAGCGCTAGAATAAAATAACTGAAATCGCGTTTAACGAGGAAGTACTGCATGTGACCCCGATAATGAAAATCAAGCAAAATTCAACTGTCATAAAGAAAAATTTAAAGTCTAAAGTATATTCACTCTTGTGGTCAATAAAAATCTCTAATGCACAAAAAACGGCATAAGGCGGAAGTACTGTGTGTTATCCAAACTGTACCAAACAAGTTCTGTGAACGTGGTCAGAGTTGGTCAAATATATAGCAAAGAGCCCCAAAAAGTACAGTAACCGAAAATGCGTTTTGCGAGGAAGTACTGCAGGTGACCCCAATAATAAAAAACGAGCAATATTCAGCTGTCATATAGAAAATTTAAAGTCTAATGTATATTCACTCTTGCGGTCTATTAATATCTCAAAAGTTAAAAAATGGCATAAAGCGGAAGTACAGTGTGTTACCCGAACCATACAAAACAAGTTTTGTGAACGAGGTCAAAGTGTTTCATATTTATAGCAAAGAGACCCAAAAAGTACAATAACGCTTACTAAAATAACTGAAAATGGTTTTACGAGGAAGTACTGCAGGTGACCCCAATAATAAAAATCAAGCAATATTCAGCTGTCATATAGAAAATTCAAAGTCTAATGTATTTATTCACTCTTGCGGTCTATTAAATCTCAAAAGTTAAAAAAGGCATAATGCGGAAGTACTGCGTGTTATCCAAACTATGCAAAACAAGTTTTGTGAACGAGGTCAAAGTTGGTCATATTTATAGCAAAGAAACCCAAAAAATACAAATTAAACAACTGAAATTGCGTTTTACGAGGAGGTACTGCATGTGATCCCAATAATAAAAATCAAGCGATATTCAACTGTCAAATAGAAAAATTTTAAGTCCTCCAGCGTTCAAATATATTCATTTTTGTGGTCTATAAAAATCAAAATGTTGCAAATGTGCAAATAAAGCGGAAGTACTGCATGTGACCCGCTTGATAAAAATCAGGCATTATTCAATCGTCAACCCCAACATTTTAAGACCTCAAACAGACAAATACATTGAGTTTTGCGGCCTGTAAAAATCAAAATACAAAACATGCACTTGTGAAATCGTGAAAAACGCTCATAACGTGGAGGCATTGTATGTGACCCACTATACAAAAAATCTAGTGTTTTCTGCTGGCCATAACCGACATTTCAAGCCCTCAAACGTAGAAAAATATTGACTCTAATAGCCTGTAAAAATCGAAACAGAAAAAACTTTGAACGCTTATATCTCGGAAGTACTGTGTGTAATTCAAAATCCGGAAAAACCTAATTTTGCACACTCACTGGGAGAACATTCTCTTGAAATTTCATAGGGTTTCATCCATTTTTCAGGGAGATATGGCGATTTATGTCAGTTTGTGACCACAGACAGACGGACAGACGGACAGACGGACAGACAGACAGACGGGCAGACGGACAGACGGACAGACGGACACACAGACACTTGTTCAGAAAGTGTTTCTGAGTATACTAATATGAAAATTTCTTCCATCAGGACCTCGGTTCCGAATTCGACTTTTCAGACGATCTCAATACTTCCATTTACTACGTAAACATGGAAGTAAAAAATTCTGTCCGTCCGCCGTACGCCGTACGCCGTCCGCCGTCCGCCGTCCGCCGTTAGCAGTTTTCCGGCCAAACTGTAAGAGCTAAAAATTTGAAATTGTCACCAAAAATCAATCTCAGTCCTACGACGGCCCAATTTTTGAACTAACTTGCTAGCTCAATTTTAAGGGTGTTTTTGGGGGGTTTTGAGGGGGTGAAAATTCCCATTTTCCAAGGTTTTTCAGAAAAATTTGTATTTGGTATCAAATTATATAGATTTTTGGACGCTGAATCGAATGAGACCATCGCGGGTCGATAGCTTTATTGGTTCTCGAGTTATCGCAGCTTTTGTGCCAAATTTGGGAGATTTTCAGAAATTTATTGACATGAGGGTATAACTCGATAGGTCTTGGAGCTATAAAAATCGTTCTATACTGATTGGAATGTTCGTCGAACACTCTCTACAACTATACTGTAAGGCTAAAAATTCAGATTTTAATTTGGAAATTAAGAAAAAACGCTGAAAATGATTGTACAGTGGTTTAATATTCCTTCGCTTCAAATAATATTTCAGAAGACTATCCATTTCAGATAGTCATTATTCAGAACATGTGTGAACATTCCCACCGAAAAACAGATTGGTAACTCTCGGGGAAATTTCCGTAGCAACTATTGTAATTTTAATCTATTTCATTTTTCTTAATTTCCAAATTAAAAACTAAAATTGTTGCCCTACCGTACAGCTGGAGAGAGTGTTTGACGACCATTCCAATGAGTATAGAACGATTTTTATAGCTCCGAGAACTCTCGAGTTATACCCTCATGTCAAATTTCTGAAAATCTCCCAAGTTCGGCACAAAAGCTGTGATAACTCGAGAACCAATGAAGCTATCGACCCCGCGATGGTCTCATTCGAATCAGCGTCCAAAAATCTATATAGTTTGATACCACGTACACCTTTTTCTGAAAAACCTTGGAAAATATGAATTTTCTCCCCCTCAAAACCCCCCAAAAATACCCTTAGAATTGAGCTAGCAAGTTGGTTCAAGAATTGGGCCGTCGTAGGACCGAGATTGATTTTTGGTGAAAATTTCAAATTTTTAGCTCTTACAGTTTGGCCGGAAAACTGCTAACGGCGTACGGCGGACGGATTCTACATGCCTTGAAACGTAAAACATCAAATTTTGAGGGGGGGTTAGAAATTTTTTTTTCTTGGGCGATTACAATGGTTTATTATTGAATAATAAACCAATAAAAATGATTAAAATTACAATAGTTGCTACGGAATTTTCCCCGATAGTTGCCAATCTGTTTTCGGTGAGAACGTTCACAAATGTTCGGAATAATTACTATCACTAATGGATAGTCTTCTTAAATCAATATTGAAGCGAAGGAATAATATACCACTGTACAATCATTTGCAGAGTTTTTAATTAACTAGGCATAATACTCTAGGCAAAAGTAGGTAGGTGCCTTGAAAAATGCGAATACTGTCGCTAGTTATTGGTCCTCCGGAAAATGAGAATTTTAACCCTTCAATATCAAATTGCGCATTGAAACAATTAACTTTGTGTACATAGTGAGCAGGTGTGGCTGCGTTTCATTAAAGGTATGGCCGAGCACGGCCAATTTTTAGATATAGAACATGCATGGACTCGCATGATTGCTTATGATCAACAATCAATTTCAATTTCAAATTTTCAATCTCAATTTCAAATGATATGTTAGGCTAGAAAGTAAGCTATTAACTGTGCAATAATTGCAGTAAGCTATACAATATTTTATTTTTAAAGAAAAGCCTTAAATAAGCCGGCACGTTATTTTTAACTTGCTGACTTTTATATTTTATAGCTCCAAGAACTCTCGAGTTATATATCATGTCAAATTTCTGAAATCTCCCAAATTCGACACAAAAGCTGCGATAACTCGACAACCAATAAAGCTATCAACCCCGCGGTGGTCTCATTCGATTCAGCGTCTGAAAATCTATATAATTTGATACCAAATACCCATTTTTCTGAAAATCCTTGGAAAATATGAATTTTCTCCCCCTCAAAACCCCCCAGAAGTACCCTTAAAATTGAGCTAGAAATGTGGTTCAAGAATTGGGCCATTGTAGGACCAAGATTGATTTTTGATGAAAATTTCAAATTTTTTTTTTAATTGGATTATTGGATTTAACATACCTTGAAACGAAAAAATCAAATTTTGGGGGGGGTAGAAAAAATTTATCTTGGGCGATTACAATGGTTTAATCTTGAATAATAGACCAAAATCCATGCCTGACCCAAAAAATTTTTAAATGTTATTTATTCATTTTTTGAACGGACGGTTGTTTTGCCAAATTGGTCGGACAAGAGTGCAAATTAAAGAAAAAAATAAGACGTTTAAGACGGAAAAGAAAGTTCAAGTTGAAAATTTGGTACATAAACTATCCCGCAGGCATGTTCATCTAATGCACGAACCGACGGCGCCTTCTAATTATTGACGTTCTCGACTTATTTCACCTTGAGATGCGTTTAAACCAAGAACGATAGGTGATTCACCAGACGGAACGTGGCCCTGTAATTTTGGAGAAGGGCTTTTCCAGATGGGACCTTGAACGAGCGAGTGCTGTCCTTTCGGGCGAAGAAATAAGAATTACAATTAACTGTAGTTCGTGTAGGATGATGAGAAGAAAGGTGTTTGAAAGGTGTTTCAATCGAAGTAGACGCGCCAAATGGCTTCATTTGATTGTTCGTGTGTAAAATCGGAGTCATCGCTCTTTCAAACAGGATGATTGCTCATAGTCGGTTACATTAAACGGATGAGAGTTGGACAGTGCGTGTATTAAGACCCTCATACGAGTAGAATAGAATGCCCCATGTTATCGTAATGATAGTAGCATGGGCAGAGTACCTCATCCATTGGTTTATTTCAGACAGTCTTGTAACAAGAGGTACCTTCTACCTCTACCTTAGTTCTCTCCTAATGGAGGTCGGAGAAGGGCGATGAAGAAAACCAACTTAGTGCTTGGTCGTTTTTTAGCCCCCTTAGATACACTTACACCTACAACAGGAGCTAAGATTAAAGTGAAGGTGGTACCGTTTTTTCAAAAAAGGCGACGAGTCGAATTGACTGACGAAGGCATTTCCAAACGCATTGGATGGGAAATTATCGAGTGAACCTCTGATGTCTCGAATGAACGTGAGACGGACGTTACTTTCCATTACCTTCTAAAGAACCGTGTGATCGGAGTCGTACAAGTATCGGAACGGACAGCAGACAGTTGTCTGCGCTTGTCAAGCGATCTCTTCTGTTCCAGAGCTCGGAATCTATTTATCATAATCCAAGATTACTTTATCGTAATTTCATTTCGATTCCCATCGTTGGCAACTCAAACGAATGGGACGAATTCCCACGACGATAACTCGAATCATACCTAGACGTCTCGTTTCCGTTTCGGGGCGTCAGAAACGTTTCTACTTGACGAAATATTGCATTTTTGTATTGATAAAGCTACAGGAAATTTTTTTTCTCTTCTACTAATTCAAAGTTATTATGGATGATAAATTAGCATATTTTTAAAAAATCGTCATATTAGAAAATTGATGACGTTCGGATCACAATTCGACGTTTATACGGCTACTATTGCAATAGCCGCATGATGATTACTTATTTTTTATTATTATTTGTGTATAATTTTGGGAAATTATACCAGGGAAAAACACTATTTAAATTCGTTTGTTATTTTCTCACTCGTCCGGTTGACGAAATACACTTTTCGAATTGAGGGTTTTAAAAGTGTTATGGTTCTTCAAAAATGATATGATCGATCGTGCGATAGCCTCGTTAGCCATTGTAAGGGAAAGGGAACGGAAGATATTTTCAAATCTGAAGACCACACCCTGCCGATGACCAGACGAAAATGGACGGCGATTTCTGCCAACCCTTGTACAAACGATGTGGAGCAGTCAAACCGAGTCGTTAGAGGAAAAAGGCCTGCTCAGCCTGGCAGGTCGGCCTGCCTAACTGCCAAGCTTTTTGCCTCCTTGACTACTCGGAAGACGGCGCGACGGCCGGCAGATGGCCCGGGCATGCCCAGGATTGAGCCAACTCAACGTCCGAAAGATGGACCTGATTGGAACGGAACGATGGAGAGTTCGCTAGCCATCTCGAAAGCGGTGATGAATGTTCAACTTTCCCTCAGAAGAACGAGCGAGTTTCCGTACGAGGTTCGGACGAAGTCCTTTGAAGATGGATCTTCTCATCAGTTCGAAACCGCTGCTCCGGCCCAGTTCGGTCAGTTCTATAAGCGAGCGCCGTTTCCGCTGATTTATTTCAATTCCCAATCCTTCACTTGGCGCATTTTTTCTAAGTAAACACAAACGTACCAAAAATTATTTTTTGTAGTATATAGGTACCCAAGAACACATTTCTGAAGAATGTAATAAGAGCTACATGATTTTGTAATACTTTCAACAAAACTCATTTTGGTTTACTATTCAGTGAAATACGATAATCCATTGTGATCGCCGAAGAAAACCAGATGTATGCATCACACAGCACTTCCATTTTTGAGTTGGCAAACAGGTATAACTTATTATAAAATCGAGAAGCTCATTCTCAGGCCACAATGGCACAATACTGTTACTAGAAGAAAATTTAAAAAAAAATTAAACAATATCAACATGAAAAAAATCTGAAAAGGAATAAATTTCACAGTAATCTAAGCGCCAACTATACATTTTCGGACTTCCTTAAGAATAAAAGGCAACGTTGTCTTTCTCTCTGCAACTGTCTGTTTGCTTCACGATCAAACGAATGATGACATGATGTTGAAATTTCACACGGAAGCTCTCTAAAACCCGCGCAGATGTTAGGCTACTTAGATTTTTTGTCACACTGCTCCTTCGAGTATAGAAAATGGATTTTATTGATTTTTGAAAGTGTTGTTTGAGAGGATTTCCTCCGGTTTTTGGTGCATAACCTTCCATGAAGATGTAGAGATGAACCAGCGGGGCGCATAAATCACACAATACTTCTATGTTTCTATGAGTCGGTAACAGGTATAAGCAATTAATAACAAGTAACTATTACAGAGGACGAAGCGGTAGAACTCAACAACTACCTACTGTTATTGAAAAACAAGTCGGGAGACCCAAAAACAGAAAAACGCACGAGTTAGATTAATAATGCAAACGTGTAGTATGTTGCCAACGTCTCTTGCCAAGTTTTATAAAATGGGATTACTTTCATATAGCAGGCACACCCAAAATGTATAATCACCCCTGAAGCGGGAACCTTCTTATTTAATGATATATTGCGGGTCTTTATGTCTTGTTTAACTAGGCGAATGATGACCAACAGACGAAATAATGTATTATGTTTGGTGGATGGTGGAATAGTTAGAAATAAATCCACCATTATTCCCAGCAATCCGTCTTTGTCGTGTTGTCTTCTTTTATTACGTCAAATCAGTTCTATTCGAGGTGGTACCCATCATAATGATGTTATACTTCATTTATGTGCATAAATTTATCATATACGTTTTACATAATTTTTCTATTTATATCATCATATCTTGATGATAAAAATGTACATGAGCTCGAGCGTGATTCCCCGCCGTTACCGATCATTCCTAGACCATTATAGATTATATTGATTTTTGCGTCATTCCCCCGTCTAGAAATCATTTCACGACCTCCAACATTCAAATCTATATCATTGAGGACACAGAGGGACATTCGGGGACTCCTTAATACAAAAAATGAGCGGATATCATGGATGTACGTTATGTGATTCGATGCTAAAACCGATCACTTTTGCATGAATTAATGGAATTTTATTTTGAAGATTTTATTTTGGTTATTCTAAGATGAAGACAAATACATTTTCTGACCTCTCAAGGGATCTATTCAACTTTTAGTTTCCACCAATTTGTTGATAAAACCAATTTTCACCAATTTTCAAACTTTTTTCTTGGGCGATTACAATACTTATTCATCGAAACCGAAACACTGCGTTTTATCATCCTACTTAGCTGTGACCGTAGAAAAAGCTGTCAGCTTCCTGATTATGTGGCCTTTTAGCTGACTCACACATGAAACTCCAGTACGATCTCTGCACAGAAATTTTCCCTGGACCGGGATGTGAGTTCAGCTCAGAGTAGTTCAGAGCATGTACTTAAAAACGAAGAGGAGGAATGGAGTAGGTACAGAGTACTCGCAAGGTTGTACCCTTCAAAGATAGCAATCGTTCGCGTTTTCAGTTTGATCGGAGAAGAGGAGGAACTCGGGTGCGAGCGGGAGGTCGTGACTTGGCTGGGGCGCGGCTAGTGATCACAAGGGGCGCAAGTCGCACACCCCAGCATCACTATCTACCGCCAGCTTCTTGGATGTTGTACCATAGATGTAGCTCCGCTCGAGGAGTTCACAGCGTCTCAGCAACTTTGCCGCACCCCGGCCACCGCAAATCTCTCCAGCCTCCACCGCGCTCCACAGCTCCAGATGTTCTTGATCTTCCTGACCCCTCGTGCGCCTCCGTGAAGCGATCGCCCTTCTTTTTTCATCTGTGTTGCCATCATCCCCCCGGGCACCCACCGCTGCCACACTAATGCCAATATTCAAACTAAACAAAGCATCCAAGCCTACTTGAGGGGTGATTAATCAATTTAATAACGGGGCAAATGACTATAAAGTGGTTTATTATTCATTTGCTTCGTTTATGATCCAACTATACTGGTTTATTATTCAATAGCCATTGTAATTGCCCAATGAAAAAAATTGCTGACCCCCTCAAAATTCTATGTTTTATGTTTCAAGGTATGTAGTAGCCGATGATCCAATAAAAACCGGTAGTGAGCATAGATTACACAGCACTTTCACGTTTGAGTCGATAACAGGTATAAGCAATGCTAAATCAAGAAACTCATGCGGACTATGTGAGCGAAACGATACAAGCCATGTTTTGTGAAATGATATCATTTTTTAACCGACTTCAAAAGGAGGAGGTAACTATGGTTGACTTGCAGTTTTTTTATAGCAACGAAATCTAAAAATGTGTCGCCAGCCCCTCCCCTTATGATTATAGTGAATTATCATTTCTATACATCAATTTAGCTATATGAATCAAGCGAAATTTCCCCCCTTTAACGACCATTCCTAGACCTTAAGTATTCAAATAAATTTTGCGGCCAAAAAGTATTCTAGATGCAAATAATATTTCGATACGGAGGAAGTACGGTACTAACACTAACGATACAAATATATCGTCATTCACCCCCCAAATAAAACATTTCATGACCTCTTAAATGTTCAAATATACATTTGAGGAATGTGAATATTCTTTCTCTTACACAAAAAAAAAATAATAGCACGGATATAATATGGTGTGTGACTCTAGCGATGAAGACCAGGAGTCAGTCACTTGCCGTTGCATACATTGAATACCTCTATCGTCACATTTATTGTTTTTTTTTTGCGGCCTGTAGAAATCGTAAGAGCCAAAAAACTGCATAGGGCGGAAGTTCTGTGTGTGATATTAAAAAAAAGTTTTGTGAACGTGGTCAAAGTTGGTCATATTCAAGGCAAAGAGACCGAAAAAATACAATAACGCTCGAATAAAATAACTGAAAATGGGTTTTACGAGGAGAAACTGCGTGTGGCCCCAATAATAATGATAATAATAATCGAGCGCTCTTCAGTTGTCATAAAGAATCATTTAAAGTCCCCCAGCGTTCAAATATATTCATTTTTGCAGTCTGTAAAAATCAAAATATAGTCAATATGCAAATAACGCGGAAGTACTGCATGTGACCCACTTGATAAAACTCAGGCATCATTCAACCGCCGCCCCAAACTTTACAAGATCTTGAACGTCCAAATGCATTGAGTTTACTAGCCTGTAAAAATCAAAATACAAAAAAAAGTTTTGAAAAAAATGAGGCCGACTTCAAAAATGATTGCGTATAAAAAACAAACTCTTAACTTCTCAGCAATTCATTCACCATCTACACATTTTAAGGAAATCTTTACTACTCGTATTGACCTGACCGCTTCCTGATTTATTGGACCACTTCAGTAACCAATATACAAGTAACCCAACAAACAACGAATCTTGTGTAATCCACTCACTACAAAAAACATTTTAAGACCTCGAACCTGAAAAATATGAACTCCTAAAGCCTATAAATTTGAAACAGAAATGTTTTACCGACTCAAAACATGAATGTAGCTTCAAGATTAGTTCATGAGTCCTACCTTCCTTTACTAAAATTACCGCAACGTCCTAATAAGCGACCGTGTAAAGTAAAACACTGCTCATAATTGAACTGTGGTTTATTACTCTTATGCTTCAATTACAATTTATGAAGACCATCCACTTATAGAATTAACTATCCCGAACATTTCCACCTAACAATAGATTAGTAACTATAAGAGAAAACTATTATTAACCGACTTCAAACAAGGAGGAGGTTACTATGGTCGTCTAGCGGGATTTTTTTTTTTTTTTTTTTTTTTTTTTTTTTTTTTTTTTTTTTTTTCGGTATGTGTTGTCCACCTGCGTTCAGCTCCTGTACGTCCGATCGGGTTACTTTTTTTTTGTTTGAAAGGGTTACTATCCAGGTAGGTCCCATAATTTTTTCAATGAGTCCGTCCAGTAGTTACGTCTCCAGACGCGGAGAAACGCCGGAAAACGTGATTTTCGCGAAAAAAGGAAGTTTTGACTTTGCAAGCTTATAACTTCTAGAATACTTGCTCAATTGTTTTGTTTCTGGTGTCATTTTGTTCATAATTTATCTGCCTACAAGGGCCTAGCTCCAATTTTTCGTTCGGATTCTAATATAGCGTGTAGAGAAGAAAGTGTAACAAAAAACGTGATGCCGATTTTCACTTTTTGAGGTTTTTCGAGCACCGTTCCCAACCACGTCGAGAAAAAAAATATGAACACTATTGCACTTGAAAGCACTTAGCTAGAGCTTTCTAACGATGGTAAAAAATCAAGTTTAGGTGGCATAATAAGGGAGCAATCGATGTTTTAATGGACCTGTGTTTGAGACCTCATAACTTCCAAACGAAAACTGTTTTTCCATAGTTTTTAAACTTAAATTGTTCACATTTGAGTCTAGTTTACGTGATTCAATTTGGTATTGATTGGAGTAAAAGTAGATACTTTTTAGGCCGTATTTCTAAAAAATTTGTTTCAAATCACGTTTTTTGGACTATTTATGCTTGTAGAAAAAAACTACGTTAGTCATAGCATTCTCGTTAGAAGATTTGAATTCAGCATTAAATTTTCAATAAATAACATGGTTTTGAAGGCCAAATAACTTCATTTTAATGCACAAACGATTGGCGAATTTCTGAAATTTGGTTCGGATTCTCTCATTCAGTGTGAATGCGGATACGCTTCAGGAAATCATCACTCTATTATCGTTAGAGAAATAAAGAACGAGTGAATTGGTGCAATTTAGTAACAGCAATGGTGTAGACAATTATTTGAGTTTTCTAAGGTGTATCAATGGGATCAAAGTATCCGGTATGTTGACCAAGAGACCCAAATCAGTGGATGGATTATTCCAAACGTTCAAACTCACTCTCAATCAACATAATAACATTGAAATAGTTAGGTAATCATTATACTTTAGAACTTCAACGTTCAACGGACTTATGAATTGAGTTTGGACGGTTAGTAGTAAGTGACAAGAACACAATAATGAAAGCTTGGAAAAGTTCTGTAAAGAGAGCTGTCCATAATTGTAAGTCACTAAAAAGAGAAAAATAAAAAAAACTTTTTAACAAAAAAAAAAAACCGACTTCAAACACGTTGTCTATAAAATACACTCTGAAAAGGAAAAAATAACAAAAATGTCCCAACTTCGCAGCAACTCATTCGCCAACTACACATTTTAAGGACTACTTTACTACTCGTATTGACCTGACCACTTCCTGATTGATTGGATCACCTTCCCTAATAATATAAAAATTACTATTTCTCATTTCCCAAATGATTAAAAGATTTTCCTTTCACCTCTGAATTGCCTCCAGATTGATCATCTTTTGGAGTCGGCGCCTCTCTGGCAAAATGACTACCCGATGGTTACAAATAAATATAAATTTACGATAAATTAGTAGGTGCCAGGTAATAAGTCTGGGTCTGGACGTAAAGATTCTTAGAGAAATCTGAATTGGTTTTAGGAAAAGGCGTGAATAGTCACCTTCAAATAGATATTGTTAATAATCAGTTCTCATAAATGCTGATTTGCTCTGTTCAAGAATCGTGAAAACTCATGATATTTATATTCATACTACTGGTAATTCGGAATCTATAGGCTTCTCCAGTACAATATAAGAGAGGCGCCGACTCCAAAAGATGATCAATCTGGAGGCAATTCAGAGGTGAAAGGAAAATCTTTTAATCATTTGGGAAATGAGAAATAGTAATTTTTATATTATTAGGGAAGGTGATCCAATCAATCAGGAAGTGGTCAGGTCAATACGAGTAGTAAAGTAGTCCTTAAAATGTGTAGTTGGCGAATGAGTTGCTGCGAAGTTGGGACATTTTTGTTATTTTTTCCTTTTCAGAGTGTATTTATAGACAACGTGTTTGAAGTCGGTTTTTTTTTTTTGTTATATATATTAACAATCGTAATTTGAATTATTTCTATTTTCTTAATTATGTAATGAAAAGTTGAATTACTCACCTAACGATATATTATATCTAAGAAGCACCAAGAAGTAACCAATACTCCATACGCCTCACATCCCAAGACATATAATTTCCGCCCTCAGACTCGTCTATGGAGTACAGCAAAACATATTTTCTACAGCCTACCATTTCTACTCAGAACTTTGGACGAAGAGATGATGAATCCTGGTAAATTTTCAAGATATGTGAGTAAGAAGAAAATATTTTGTTGGCTCATTGCAAATTTTTCAGAGGAACGTAATAAATTAATGAGCCGCCTATATGTGTAGTAGAAGGTTCTTATTTAATTTATTCTCTTTTTATACTTTATTAACATGAAATTGTGTGTTATTTCTTTAAGTTACCAAAAAAAAAAATTGAGATATTATTTTTTGTTATTAAACTCAATGGAGAGTGATTAACTCCCTCGGACCGTTCAGGACTACCCAGTCCTTGGTTTGAGGTATATTCCTACGTAGCAACTTTAATTTTGTAATACTACTCGTATTTGTAGGGAATTTGTATAGGGAATAAATTATTTATAAATTCTTTCATTTATTCACTCATTCATTCAGTATTTCTTGAGTTATACCATAATGGTAAATTCTTCAAAATCTCGAAAATGCCTACATTAACCATTAAAGCTATTGTTTCATTATGGTTTCATTCTATGGAGTGTCAAAAAATCTATATCATTAATATCAAACACACCTATGTTTACAAAAGCCTTGGTACTAATTCTCCTTCACTAAACCCTTCAAAAGTTTGGTTAAAATTGAGGTAGAAATTCGGCAAAAGAATTGAGCCATTGTTGACGGCGTACAAGCGACGGGCATGTGACAGTTCACAAGGATGCAGTACAACGTTCGCCATACTCGCTGTTCGCCACCCAAAACTGCCCAAAACTAAAGGCGGATAATCTATCGTCAGCAGGATTCCAGTTTCGGGTGGCTCGGTTCCGTTCCTCGAGGCAGTCGTCGACAGAGAACCTCGCGAACGCGGACCGCCGAACTCCACTCCTTTCTTCATAGCTAAATTTAAGAATTAACCTAATAGTGGTGGTTCTAAATTTCCTAAAAACTACCCCAATTTAGAAACGTAAAATACAGGATTTTTTGTTTGATTATTCAATAATAAGCCTTTGTAACCGCTCACGGAAACAAATGTCTAACCCTCTCAAAATTTAATTATTACCATTCAAGTGTGCGTAGAATTCGAGTACCTATCGAATAAAAAAAATTGTCTATCCTCGGCCGTCCTCCGAACGTCATCAACACTTTTCGGACGATACAATAGAAGCTACATACTTGAAATTTTCACCAAAAACCATATTTGGCCTGGCAATGGCCAAACGCTACCTCAAGTTTATGGAGGGTTCGACGCAGCGGAATTTGTATTTTCCCCATGTTTTTTTGGACATAGGTGTGTTTGGTATCCTTTTATATTAATTTATGAAGGTAATATTGAATTAGACCTTAATGGATTTGATAGCTTTGATAGTCCTCAAGTAATCAAGGCATATAATTTAGATTTTGCGAAATTTGGCTCAATTTGTTGGAATGCTCGGCAAACACTTTCTTTAGCTGTATCGGGAATAATTTAACCTTTAATTGAAAATAAAGTTGAAAATAAAATAATAAGAATAAGAATAAAAGAAAAAGAAGACAAATAAAAAAAAGAAGACAAATAAAAATAATTACATTTACGATGGTTGATAAGGGTTTTTCTCTTATGGTTACCAACATTTTGTTTGGTGGAAACGTTCACAAATTTTCGGGATAGTTACCATCACAAATTTAAATTTCTTAAATTATGATTGAAGCATAGGAATAATAAACCACTATACAATCATTTGCAGCGTAACGCCTGATGGATAATTCTTTCGTAATGAAGAGCAGTTTTTAAGCAAGGTCTCGTGTCCGCCAAGCGACGACGAAATTGACCTACTAAGTCAGTGTCGGTTTATGAATAAATAATTATAAAAGGAGACAGAGCAGGCGTATCAACTGAAGCGGTGCGGCTCTCTTATCCCGTGTATTCAGCTGTAGTTGCTGGTCTTAACCCAACAGCCGCTGCTCCTTATTCTCCGTGTATGCCTCGTCTTCCTCATCTTCGCTCTCTGTCCAATGCATTCGCTAAATAATAATACCCTCGTCTTACGTCCTGTTTCGCCTCACTTTGGAATGCGTATGCTGGTGCGTGCACTTGCGCAAGGTCCTGAAGGCTTCTCTTGGACCCATCGCCCGTCACAATCATAACCTCATCAACATCCAGAGCTCTGCTCCGCACGTCTGACACTGAGCTCGCTCCAACGTTACGTCACGTCGTAATATCACAATCAACACTTGTAGCGTGTAAGTGGATTGCAGTATAATATTTTCTGGGCAGAGTTACAAAAGCTATTTAAAACACTGCAAATTATTGTTGAGTGTTTTATTACCCCTGATATCATAGCTTCAATTATTATTTCAAGAAGACGGTCGTAACGGCTATTTGCAATCGTAACTAAGCTAAACGGATGACAAACGTCTCCTTCTTGCAACATATTGGTAGCTATAGTGAAAGCAGTTAGCGAACATCATGATTTTAATTCTTCTTCAGGTGGTCGCATTACTTCTTTTTGTAGGTTGAGGGGGAGAAAAACGAGGCGACCTCTTCTCCATTCTTTTTTATTATCCAGCCGAGTACTTTCGCCCGTTCGGGCTTCTTCAGGGCATTATAGGACCAAGGGTACCCATAGGTAGGGGGGCCATAGGTACCCTTGGTCCTATAATGCCCTGAAGAAGCCCGAACGGGCGAAAGTACTCGGCTGGATAATAAAAAAGAATGGAGAAGAGGTCGCCTCGTTTTTCTCCCCCTCAACCTACAAAAAAAATGATTTTAATTATTATTTGTATTTTTCCTCATTTTAATTAAATTAATCTCACATCAATTTTGATTCATTACAACTCTAATTATACTTATACCCACTATTTTACCAAAATCGTGATTTAAAATATTTTTCTTAATCGGTCAATTAAAATTTGAATGAATAGCACAACGATACAGCAGAAAAGAATGTTTGTCGAGCATTCCAATTAGTTCAGAACGATTTTTATAGCTAGTATAAGGCTCAAGTTATATTATCATCAGGTCGATTTCCTCAATTGTTAAATGTAGCTCACAAAAGCAGCGATAACACGAGAACCATTAAACCTGTCAACCTCCTTATATCAATTTGTATAGATTTTTGACGCTTGTTCCCGCAGGTTTTTAACTTCAGAACTGGGAGGATTTCCATAGGGATGTAAAGATAAAAATGGAGGAGATTAAAAAAAACTGATGTAAGTTACCTACTCTAAAATATAATTATGTTGGTTCGTTTACGAATCATTCGCTTTTCTTCCATTTATCTGGCAGACCTTCTTAGCAACGGCTGCTAGGGACTAAGAAGAAAATGTGAGGAAAGATTGGGCCATGTTTCTGGACCCGAGCAGCACAGCTGGAAAGAAGATTTTATTCTGGTTTCATCGGGTCCTAAACGATTTCGTGTTCCAGGCCGTTCGCGCTCCTTGGCAGAATTATGATTAGGCCATGAAATTCAGAGAACAACAGTGTGGTCTATCAGCAATACGGAGCCAACCTTTCTCCTGTTTGGCACATAAGTAAGTACTAGGTGGATAATTCACTATTGAGTATTTTTGTATTTTACAGGCTGCAAATATCAATATATTTGAGCGGTCAATGCTTCAAAAATTAGGGACGGCGATTGAATGACTGATTTTTATCGCGTGAGTCACATACCGTACATTCGCTTTATTCGCCTAAATTTTGGACTAAATTGGACTAAATTTTGGACCATTCGGACTAAATTTTGATTTTTACAGACCGCAAAAATACTGGGGGTAATATTTCAATATTGGGGGTCTTTAAATTGTTCTTTATACCAGCTGAATGTCGCTTTATTTACATTATTGGTGTCACCAAAATTGGGCGTTTTGTGTTTACTTATGGGTTTCTTAGCCAGGAAAAAGGTCTCATTTTCATAAGATTTAATACAAGATCATTGCGGGAAGGATTTTTCACGACCGTATTGATGCTTGATGAGAGAATAAGTAAGCTCGAAATAATTTTCATGATTTATTTCACTCTCGCCTTCATTTAGTTAATCTATCAAATTCAATACCCTCTAATATAAATTTCTTGATGAAATACGATTAGTTTGGTTACCTTTTCAAACATCGAAGTACTGTGTGACTCATGCGAACCAATTTTTTATTGGATATTCGGATTCTGCATGCCTTGAAACGTAAAACATCACAGTTTGAAGGGGGGGGGGATTTCTTGGCCGATTATATTGGTTTAATTATTGAATTATTAACCAAAAACAAATTTGATTGTTTTCAAACTTCGATATGAAGTGAACTCTTGTCGTTTTTTGAATTATTTAGCCTTTTTCAAACGACAGAACTACAGTAGGTTGATTAGCCTGTACGTGGTGATTTGAGCTGAAGAAGATGAATTACGGTGTTGTTAAACGAGATCAAAGGGAGGTTGTTGTAGGTGGGTGAAGGACTTGTGTATGGGTTTGGAAATAGCTATGAAGATGAAGACAAAGAGTTATGAGTGTGGAGGAAGTGCGACATTATTGAATCTCGATTTTCTATCCGCAGTAAGTGGGTGACTCTGACTACGAGCCGCTCGTCGTCGCGACAATAGAGGGAAAGTCGCTTTTTATTATTCATTGGTGAATCTCTTTTACATTATGATCCGCCTGAACTGAGCCGTTCGGCTCTGGTGTCGCAACCGATACCCACTTATTCAGATCTCTTGAACGCTATTTCTTTATAGCGAAAGGAATTGACAAATATCGTACCCGCTTCAGTGATCACAATAGTAAGATCGGAAATAATAACTACCCTTTCGACAAGATAACACATTTTTTTCTCAACATTTGATATCAGGTTTATTGAGCTTTTGCGGTTAACAAACCAATGGTATCCCATTAAAATCGCCCAAGAAATACAATGAAATATCAACCTCGATAAACATCGGGTTCCAGTTCAGAGTATTATAGAACCAATTTTTTTTCAAATTGAGACTTTTGAAATAGCAACAATTTTTTTTATTTTGTTAATCTCAAGAATTTAACATTATATTGTACAAATCTTAACGAACGATTAAGGAATGGAAGGTGAAGGAAAGGCTTAAGCACTAATAAAGCTATAAAATCATTTGCGACACTAGATGAAACAATCGTAGTCACGACTTTCACTTGTTACGAGATCAATTTAGCTTCCAATTAAGTCGTAAAAAATAATCATACTAACACAATTTTCTGCGATGCTTTTCGATTCCTTACCAAGGAGCAGGATGGGGTTTAAAACATTCATCACTGTTTGGTTATGTAACTAAGGAGAACATTTGGATAAAAGTGTTGTGAATATACGTAAAAGGTTGGATGTATAACGTTTCGAAGCATGCTGAATCAGCGTAAATCGAATTGAGATGATTGAGTTCGTACTTTTTTGAAATATTATTGCTGTACAAATTAAATTAGGGAAGGAGGGATTCGAGGGAAATCTTTTGTGTACCAACTCAGTTTTCAAGCCATGAAAAACCTCATTTATAACGGTATTATTTTAAGGTTTTAGGAGCTTGATAACGTCGTAATTATAATAATGCATCCTATAAAAATTTGTACTACTTTGAATTCCAGTCTGACACGCACCTCCAGTTGCAGATTACTTCCAATTTCCGGTCCAATTGGTAGATTACTTTCTTCTAACATTATTGTCTGTGTTGTCTGTGTCTAGGCGAAACCAGTGGTGCGCCTAGATCCATGTTTGAGTCGTTAACATGTATCAAATATAACAATTATAAAATTAAGAAATGTTAGCACACAACAGTCATCATACAGGACGGATACCTTAAGCATCATGCACTCATCGTTACTAACATTTTAAAAACTCAAGCATTCAAATATAATATAGACTATTGCAGCCAGTAGAAGATACCCATAAAAAGCTCATAACATAGAAGTACTTTAAACTTTAAAAAAAAATCAACTGATTTCAAATTTGTATGCCTACAAAAAAAAAAAAAAAAAAAAAAAAAAAAAAAAAAACTCCGGAAAGGAAAAATATCCCAACTTCACAGCAAGTCAAACGCAACTACATATTTTAAGGACTATTACTACTCGTATTGACCTCGACAGCTTCCTGACTGATTGGACCCCCAATCGTATAAAAAATAATTTTCCTTTTCCTTGTCGTCGCATTTCTTAATGTCAATGAGGTGTGAGAGGGAGAAAATCCTGGCGACTCATTCTCCGATTCTTTATTGGCTGACCAAGCACTTTCGCCCGTTCAGGCATCATCAGGGCGACGTGGAGCTATAGGGTCCACAGCCCACGGGCTGAGAATGAGTCGCCTGGTTTTTCTCCCCCTCAAAACCCATGGACATCAAAAAATGCGACGACGAGAAAAAGAAGTTCAAATTTATTTGTAACCATCCGGTAGTCATTCTATCAGAGAAGCGCAAACTCCGTTTCCGCGGAAGTAAACGGTAAGTGAATAACGCGGTAAAAATCAGTCGTCAACCAACCGTCTCCCCAAACATTTCAAAACCTTGAACGTACAGATAAATTGATTTTTGCGGCCTGTAAAAATCAAAATACGCACTAGTGAAGTACTGAAAAAAGCAAATTACGAGGAGACACGGTGTGTGACCAAATAGTTATAAAAGCCAATGGGCTCGCCATAACTAACATTAAACGACCTCAAATATTGAAAGTTGAAACTCTAATAAAATAAGTAGGTACTTGAATGTAAAAATCGAAACAGAAAAAACGTTGAACGAGTATGCTGAAATGCCCAGTGTGCTATCGAAACTTCAATGAAAGCTAATTTTGCATATTCACTAGAACATTTCCTGAAAATTTCGTTGAGTTTCGTTCACATACTAAGGAGATATGCCGATTCTTTAAGGTACCTCAATTTTAAGGGTAGTTTCGGGGGGTTTTGAAAGGAAGAAAATTTGTATTTTCCAACGTTTTTCCGAGTAAGGTGTATTCGGTATCAATTTCTATAGGTTTTTCAACGCTGAACCGAATGAGACCATTGCGGGGTCGATAGCTGTACTAGTTCTCGAGTTATCGCAGCTTTCGAAATTTGGCATGAGGGTATAAATCAGAGTTCTTGGAGCTATGAAAATCGTTCTATACTCGTTGGAATGCTTGTTAAACCCTCTTTTCGACAGTGCTGTTAGACGTAAATTAACTTTTAATTTGAAAATTAAGAAAAATAAAAATGATTAAAATTACCCTATTTGCTACTGAACTTCCCCGTAGAGTTACCAATCTGTTGTTTGATGGAAACGTTCACAAATGTGTCGGAATAGTTTCTATAAAAAACGGATGGTCTTCTTACATCACTGTGGAATAATAAACCAATGTACAATCATTTGCAGCGTTTTATCGTAGATTTGGATTGTACGTACCTTGAAACATAAAAGATTTCATTGTGAATAATAAACAATCATTGAAATTGAAATTACCTCGACAGGTACCCCTTCAAAACAGAAAGAAGCAACCCAATCGGACTTACAGGCGCCTAACGCGAAAAAAACCCTGCAAGTCAAGTCAAGTTTGAAGTCGGATAAAAAATCCTGCTTCATTCAATTGCCGTCCCAAAATTTCAAGACCTTGAACGTTCAAATGATTGGATTTTTCCGGCCTGTACAAATCAAAATACAAAATAGGCACCAGCAAATCATGAAAAAAGCTCATAACGTGACCCAATATTTAAAAAATCAAGCGTCATCTCCTCGCCATACCAAACATTTCAAGACCTCAAACGTAGAAAAATATTCACTCTTATAGCCTGTAAAAATCACAACAGAAAAAACTTTGAACGCTCATATCTCAGAAGTACTTAAGCTAGGTTCACATGTGTCCGTACAATGCGTTTCATGCGTATTGCGTCAAGTACGTCAAATGCGTTCGGCCTATTCATTGGCTGTCGAAATTTCGATGTGGGCGTGGTTTCTGCCGCAAATGCAAACGCATCCGATTACTTTCATTAAATATTTTCCGCAATGATTAGATTAGATGTCCCCACCACGTTTTGCCGGATTCAACGCAAACGCATAAAAAGCATTTTACGGACACATGTGAACCAAGCTTTACTGTGTGTCCGGAAGCAAAGTCCGGAAACGGCTAATTTTGCACAATTACTGTAAGAACATTCTCTGAAAATTCGATTGAGTTTCATTCATTATTCAAGGTGATAACGATTTTTGTCATTAATTTACTACACACAAACGGACACACAGCCAAAAGTTCAGAAAGTGTTTCCCTGAGTATAGTACGAAAACAATTTCTCCCAAATTCGACTTCTCAACGATCACAATACTTCCATTTACTACGCAAACATGGAAGTAAAAATTATTTTTAGAGGAGACTTCAATGGTAACCAGATGATCTGCCAATGGTTACCACTTGTTCGCTTCAATCCAGTTAATAATATTCAACCAGAAGTCAATCAATTTGTTATCAATAGTAAGCGTTATGTAAGCCACTTTCTTCAAAATAGCTTTAGATGGAGCTCAACTCTTAAGATCGCTGGTTTAAATCTCGTCATCTCGTCTTTCGTTGAAATGAACTTCAACGGTTACGACAACGGAATCTACATTCTAAACTACAGTGCTGTAATAGAGCAAATATCAAGCCATTGTTATTCGTATAGTTTTTGATCGGTATTCTACCTCTTTAGCAAAAACTAAGGAAAAAATCGTGCAACGACAAAAGTTTGCGTAGTAGTGTCGGTGATATCGGTAGCAGCGACGACCTAGCTCTTGTCCTCCCTTTCCATCTCGATGAACGTTGCGTCACTCGAACCCGCAAGAGTTGACCGCGCTCCGGTCTTGGCATGGCATCGGGATAGGACACAGGCTTAGGACTGACATAGGCAGCTCCAGCCTCAGGTCCTGTCGCATTTCAGTTCCGGATGATGGACAATAAGCACGGTCGGTCGGTCGGAGGGAGGATTCGTTACGCTTTTACATCTTGATCGTAGAGCATTCTCTGCTTTGGATGGATCGATTGAAGAACGTTGTTGAGCCACCAGGACCACGCCCTTACGAGATCGCAGGCTAAGGAGCCTTGGCGAACACTGAGGCAAGTCCTCGCCATCTACTCCGTCACTTTCCATCCCCATCACATCATCCTTTCGTATGTCTTCATCATCGGCCATGCAACTGGGTCAAGATGACGAGAAGCGGTTGCCTGACCGTCATTTCTATGGCAATTATCGAAAAGCGTCGTCGCGTCAAGACGGACAAGTATTTAAAAAACTCCCACAGATGGACGTCTACTTGAGCGAATTGTTAATGGACGACGAGCCGCTGTCAAGTTCATGAACTTATGGGCGATTCCTAAAAAAATCTGCTATTTTTCCAAATTTCCAAATTGAAGCTTGATGTTTCAAGTTTCAAAGCATGAGGATTCCGAATTATATTTAATAAAACCGGTGGTGTTTATGATCCATAAAAACACCATTTCAACAATGAAATACAATATATCAACAAAAATATTCATGCTTGTAATTGAAAGAATTCGACAAGAGTTTTCGACAATAATATGAAATTTATTCTACGTATCATCACGGGGGGGAATTCACGACATGTGTTTGAGACCCTATAACATGTGAACGATATTTTTGAACTTCTTTCCCTTTTCGTCACATTTTTTTATATCCAGTGAGTGTGAAGGGGAGAAAAGCCAGGCGACTCATTCTCCGATTCTTCATTCGCTGCCCGAACGGCCGAAAGTGCTCGGCCAGCGAATAAAGAATCGGAGAATGAGTCACCTGGGTTCTCTCCCCCTCACAACCACTGGACATTTTTGAATTTGTTTGAGATCTTAAGCTGTTCAAATATGAGTCTAGTTTGCGCAATCAAAGTCATGTGTTGGTTGGTAGAGTCAAAAATCCATGAAAATTGATTCCGAATACCTTTTTCTGAAAAACTTTGGAAAATGCGAATTTTCTCCCCCTTAAAACCTGTAACAAATACTCTCCATAAAATTGAGCAGCAATATGGTTCAAGAATTGGGCCGTTGTGAGACCGAGATTGATTTTTGGTGAAAACTTGAAGAATGTAGCTATTATAGGTTGGTCGGACGGCGTACGGCGAGGGACAGAATTTTTTTTAAAAGGATATTCGGATTCTACGTGCCTTGAAACGTGAAACATCAAATTTTGAGGGGGTTAGAAAAAAAATTTTCTTGGGCGATTACAATGGTTTATTATTGATAATAAACCAATAATTGACTAGATAGCACAGTTGTGACCCTATCGATGACGATCAGGCGTCATGCACTCGCTAGTATAAAGATTAAACACCTCTATCGTCAAATATATTGAATTCGCGACCTGTAAAAATCGTAGCGGTGGAAAAACGGTACTGTGTGTACCTATATACGATTTATGTCTTTATATCTTGATTTATATCTATATACGATTTATGTCACTTTGTGACCACAGACAGATGGACACACAGACACTTGTTCAGAAAGTGATTCTGAGTATAGTATTATTATAGGTTCCAAATTCGACTTTTTAGACGATCGCAATAGTCGCTTTACCATGTAAACATGAAAGCCCTGATCACGATCACATTTTCGGTCGGTTTTCAGCACAATTCTAGATATTTCATCATCAATTCACGTCTTCTCCACAATTGCTCGGACAAAAATTTCAAGGACGATGGTCTCTGGCGCAAACCCTATTCCGCAAGGTCTGCGCCTTTAGCCTACGCTATTGCTTGTGGGAAGGCACGTTACAGTTTTCTCACGCAATTCCGGTGCTGCTGTTGCGGATTACTCAATTCGACTGCTCCGTTTCCCAGATGTGCAGTACGGCTGTTGAGTCGGCTCAAAAGTGATGTTTCGGATCCCACAGCGGGCGGGGATGGCCTGGGATCGAGTCGAAATAACGTCATCTTCGTCAAAGCTAAACCGTTTCGATACCTGCTAATGACCTTGCTCCATTACCAGCACGAACTCCCATGTAATGTTGTAATGCATCGTGTAAACTGGCGGCGAAATGGAATTTCGTCGCTATGAGAATTCAGTTATATCGTTCATCAACCGGCGATTTCCTCACAGCACTCTTCAATAGGTAGGTACTTCCCATTAGTTCCGAAGCACGTTCACGCAGATCGCTTCGCCTCGTATCTTCTTCTATTCCCAGTCTGCGAAATCGAGTAGCAACTTGCAATAGGGACAGATTCGCATTACAAAAATGCTAACTCTGAACTGTTTGTTAACTGTTTCTATTCAAGAGCAAACGGCGAAAATTGATTTTTCCTACAAATAATTTTCGGTCTATTGGGTCAAATCTACGGTAAGATAGCGATTCAAACACAAAGGGCATTCTATCAGGATTTTATTCATGTCTCCAATGTAATTTGCCACAGAACTATGTTGTTGGGTGTCGATTCCTGAAACTTGGTAGCGAGTGGTTTTCGAGTAATTGCGGTTATTGTGGAGATTGATGAGCTTCGAATTTTCCCAAATCGATATAATTGGAATCGGCTTATCTTCGCGTAGCAATGAAAATATTGGATCGTTCGAAAAGTCAAATAATGAATGAATACCTTAATGATTCTCAAAGTTAATTTTTGCGTAGAATGTTCGAGACTGTTAGTAGTTTGGTATGAGGGCGTAAAAAAATATGTTTAATATTATCCTCGTTGAAATAGTAAACACTCTTCAGCTGTAGACTATTAATTTGATTTTAAATGAAGAAATATACAAATATTCAAAATTACGATTTTCACCTTGGACTCCGCCCTTAGTTACTGGACTCCACCAGTGCGTTGGCGGAAACGTTCCAAGTCTTGTGGATTTGTTAGTATAACAAGTGGATGGTCTTTCGAAATCGTGATTGAAGCAAAGGAATAATAAACCTCCGTAGAATAATTTGCAGCGTTTTTATTTGATATTCGGATTCTACGTACCATGAAACGTAAATTATCAAATATTGAGGGGGTTAGAAATTTTTTTGGAAGTGATTACAACTATATTACCAAACTAAATACACGCCGAACATTATTAGCTACAAAATCACAACGAATTACCATAACATCAACTATTATCAAAAGTCACGTCATGTCATGTAGGAGTGCATACTTGCACTCGAGTGACGTCTATGTTTGTTAACACTTCTTGTTAACATTTCTAGGACTATAAGGAGATTGGCTGACGTTCACTTACAAATCAATTTTACAACTTTACAAATCAACTGGTGTAACCATCTCGTTTGGAAGTCAGTTGACCAGAAAAAAAATTACAACACATCATGTACAATATTTTCACCTTACTTTTAATATTTCGGTTTGTGTTCATGTTTCACGTTTTTTGATACGTTTCTTGATACTTTTGTCATATTCTAAGTCCGATTTTGAAGTGACCCTTCGTGGCGAACTCGCTCGTTATTATAAATATCGTCCCGGAAAAGACGTCACATTTTTCCTCTCGCCTGAAACGGTGTGTCAATATTTTTTAGGAAGATAGCTGAGGATGAAATTCTAATTCCAAGCATTCCTACCACAATTTTAAGGGTATTTATGAGGTTTTGAGGGGGATAAAATTCGTATTTCGCAACGTTTTTCAGAATGTCTATAGATTTTTAGAGGCTGAACCGAATCCGAAACCATGAATCGAAACCATCGCGCGGTCGATAGCTATACCTATTGGTTCTCGAGTTATAGCAGCTTTTGTGTACAATTTTGGAGATTTTCAGAAATTTGGTGTCTGTGTATAACTCGAGAATTCTCGGAGCTATAAACGCGTGCTATACTCGTTGGAATGCTCGTCAAACACTCTTCAACTATATCGTTAGACGAAAAATTTTGCTTTTGATTTGAAAATTAAGAAAAATAAAAATGATCAAGAATACAATACAATAGTTACTACAGAGTTTTCCCTTCCACTATATAATATAGATATAATAATAGATTTTCATCGATTATGCTTCTGTCAAGAATACGGCGGAGGTGGACCGTTAGCCACCCTTGAGAAAGAGCTGGTCAGTGGGTGAGTTGAGCGCGATGAAACAAAGAGAGCACTGGGAGAAGGAGGAAAGTCCTCCCCGAGTGCACCTCCTCCTCCAAGAAGCCCCTCCCAGGCGTGCAGGTCGAGGTTCCTCTGACAGGACTGACCCCGAGAACGTCGGCTGGGCAGGGTAGACTGGAGGAGCGCCTCCACCCACTTGGACGGACCGGACCAGATCTAGAAAGGGGATCCGCCCTCTCGGGGAATCTCGTCCTCCCCGTGTGTCCGTCGCGTCTTCGCAGATCTCCACCTCTTCACCGCGTTGTGCAGCAGCTGCTCGCCTTCACTCTCATCCGCGTCTTCTCTCAGTCCAATACCGAACCTCAATGACTTCCCAGGCTCAACCTCATCCTTAGTCCCCTACTTCGCGCGTTCAAAATAAACGACGAAAATTTTTCGTATTTTTGCTCATTTCTTTTCGAGATAAGTTTATCAATAGAAAACCGACGATTACCGCGCGAGTGTCGGGACAAATTAGGGAAACGTGCGAAATCCGAACTTTCCCGACCGGGCCGCGCGTCCGTGGATGAATTTTGAATTTGTGAAATAGTTCGGAACAGAAAAAGTGCTACTACGGCGGAAGAACGTGCAATTTGGTTGGAATAGAATCAGTGATGTTGTGTCGGGTGTCCGCAAGGATATCGCTATTCAACAGCGTCGTCTCAGGTAACTATCGAATCTTAAGCTTTTATATTTTACTCGAAGAATAAAAATAATAATTTAAAAGCTGCGGAATCCTTTCATTAAAATTCTAAAATGAGCCCGGGAAAAGCCAAGCGCTTAAAATGTTTATAGACATGTTTATTATTTCTAATAGCATATATACTAAAATTACAATTTAGGAAGATGATCAATTGATTGGTTCATTCAGAACCAGTCTTGGAAAAATAGGACCATTATTTGAGCCAAGAGACCCCAAAATAGAAAAATTCGAGTGACTTCGATGAAAATCGCCCGACTTACCTATAAGAACATTTTACAACTTTGAGCATTCGAATTTACTGATATTTGCGAGCCGTAAAAATCAAAATTGAAAGACTTACCCCACAACTTAATAACGGCAAGCTTTGTACATCCACTAAGAAAATAATTTCATCGAATTCCATTGATTTATTGCGGAGATATGGGGACTGTTGTCACTTTAAACCACATACTACGCACGGTCGTTCAGAAAGCGTTTCTGACTATGAGACTATGATTTTTTTTCTAAATTCCCGTCCATTCCTGATTCGACTTGTCGGACGATCCAATACAACGATAACATAGAAGTTAACAAATCCGTAACGTTTGTTTGGTTGTCGTCGCATTTGTTGTAGAGGAGTTGTGAGGGGGAGAAAGACTAGGCGATTTATTCTCCAGATTTTTAATTGCTGGCCGAGCACTTTCGCCCATTCGGGCATCCTCAGGGCGACGTGGAACCAAGAGGTCCACAGCCTCATGGTTCCCTCACAACCCCCCCTAAATCCGTTATGGTTTCAATCGATTTCAAAAATCAAATATTGAAGCGTTTTGTTTCTTTGCGAGTATCTTCAAACGTGAACGTGAGGAGATTTGGTTACGTGAAATTATGGTGATGTGAAATCATGTCTCTAATGGTGATTACAATCCACGGTCGGCCATTAGATGCCTATAATTTTACTAACTAACCAAAACTCGCGTTGTCGTTTGAAAAAATAAGCGAAGAACCAAAACTTTCCGTTGATTTCAATTGAACCATTTATTGGTGGTATAGAGAATGAGGTACCTATTGAAAAATATGAATTCCGTTTCTCATCAGATCGTGGTAGCGAACTGATCAAAGAATTGATCCAGCGTTGGCGAAAAAAAAAATTCGATAATAGTTTCAAACATGTGATTTCCTCAGAAAAAAGCCAAAGGCGGACGGCTTCCATGAATTTTGGTTTATTATCAATAATAAACCATACCTAGTAATCGCCCAAGAAAAAAAATTTTATAACCCCCCTCAAAATTTGATGTTTTACGTTTCAAGGCATGTAGAATCCGAATATCCAATAAAAAAAATTCTGTCTGCCCGCCGTACGCCGTACGCCGTCAACACTTTCCCGGCCAAACCATAATAGCTAAATTTTTGAAATTTTCACGAAAAATCAATCTCGGTCCTACAACGGCCCAATTCTTGAACCAACTTGCTAGCTCAATTCTAAGGGTATTTTTGGGGGGTATTGAGGGGGAGAAAATTCATATTTTCCAAGGTTTTTCAGAAAAAGGTGTACATGGTATCAAATTTATAGATTTTTGGACGCTGAATCGAATGAGACCATCGCGGGGTCGATAGCTTCATTGGTTCTCGAGTTATCACAGCTTTTGTGCCGAATTTGGGAGATTTTCAGAAATTTGACATGAGGGTATAACTCGAGAGTTCTTGGAGCTATAAAAATCGTTCTATACTCATTGGAACGGTCGTCAAACACTCTCTCCAGCTGTACGGTAAGGCAAAAAATTTAGCTTTTAATTGGGAAATTAAGAAAAATAAAATTGAAAAAAAATTACAATAGTTTCTACGGAGTTTTCCCTTATAGGTATCATCTGTTTTTCGGTTGAAATGTTCACACATGTTCTGAATAATGACTATCTGAAATGGATGGTCTTCTGAAATTTTATTTGAAGCGAAGGAATAATAAACCACTGTACAATCATTTGCAGCGTTTTTATTCAATATTAGATTTAACATGCCTTGGATCGAAAATTGTCAAATTTTGAGACGTGTTACTATATTTATTTTTTGTGAGCTAAGTACATCTTTTTTCAAGATTGCGAATCAAACGCATGTTTACCACGCTGAGAAGATCATGGCGATGTCTATCAGCAATGTTGACCTTTTCTATAATGAGTTCAGTATTACACGAGTAGAAACACGCAGAAATAAGCCGGATGCTTGGCGCTTTTTCAAAATTTCGTGCAA
The DNA here is from genome assembly GCA_037159825.1 of Tupiocoris notatus. Lineage (NCBI taxonomy): Eukaryota > Metazoa > Arthropoda > Insecta > Hemiptera > Miridae > Tupiocoris > Tupiocoris notatus. The sequence goes on from JASJUZ010000338.1 coordinate 544,798, forward strand.
ACTGTAATTTCATACCAGATAATTGTATGAAAACTTGATTCCAGATCAATACCATTCACTATTGCTTGGGAGATGTGGGACTTAATAATCGATTTTATTAGGTCGGCATTGTTTATGGTCCCCTGCGGTTTTTACTTTCTCCTTTACGTAGTAAATTAAGGAATTATTGGATGGTTGGTAAAGTCAACTGCTGAATGTTGGCGAATTTCCCAGCACTATAATCTGAAAAATAATCTTGAACACGTAGCTGCATTTCTGCCCGTCAATCTCTGATAAAAAACGGTGCAAATGATTGTACAGTGGTTTATTGCTCCTTCACTTCAATAACGATTTAAGAAGACTATCCATTTGTGATAATATATATTCCGAACATTTGTGAACGTTCCCGCCGAAAAACAGGAGAAAACTCCGAAGCAACTATTGTAATTTTAAATATTTTTATTTTTCTTAATTTCCAAATTAAAAGCTAAATTTTTCACCTATCGGTACAGCTGAAGAGAGCGTTTGACCATTAAAACGAGTATAGAGAGATTTTTGTAGCTCCAAGAACTCTCGAGTTATGCCAAATATTTGAAAATCTCCCAAATTCAACACAAAAGCTGCGATAACTAGAGAACCGACAAAACTATCGATCCAAAAACGCGAGCTATGGAAAAATCTATGGAAATTGATGGCAAACTCACCTTTTTCGTAAAAACGTTGGAAAATACGAATTTTCTCCCCCTCAAAACCCCCCTAAAATACCCTTAAAATTGGGGTAGCGATTCGTTTAAAGAATTGAGCCATTGTCAGGCCAAAATTGGTTTTTGGGATCATTTTATCAAGAATTTAGCTTATATAATTTCGTCAGAAAAGTGTTGAAATCGTACCGAAAACGGCGTACGGCGGACGGGCAGAATTTTTTTAATTGGATATGAAACATAAAATTTTGAGTAGGTTAGACAGTTTTTTTTTCTTGGGCGATTACAATGTTTTATTGTTGAATAATAAACCAAAAGTGACCAAGAAACCTTTTTAATATAATTTACTTCAATTAATTTTTATTAAATTTGAGGACTTGTTACTATTTTGATAAATGTGTTAGAAATTATTATAATGTTTTAACGACTGTGGACCTCATGGTTCCACGTCGTCCTGAGGATGCCCGAGTGGGCGAAAGTGCTCGGCCAGCCATTAAAGATCTGGAGAATAAGTGCGGCCTGGTTTTTCTCCCCCTCACATCCCCTCTACTATAATGTTTTAGTACTCTTATTGACCTGAACACCTCCTGCTTCATTGTACCACTACCCTTAATAATGTAATAATTGGACGACGTTCTTTTTCAACTGTCAATATCCTCGAGACTGGTCTGTTTTGGAGTCGGCGCCTTCATAAAACCGGTCTTCTTAGAAAAGCTAACGGGATCTCAATTTGCAATCATATAATAGGAGTTTTCATGATAATTGCACTCGCTTTTTAGAAAGCCTCATAATTTTTAACACATTCGATTAGACGATGAACATCTAGCTGCTCGCTCTCAAAATTTGATGTTTTAAGCTTGAATCCGTATAAGTAGAACCAGAATATCAAATAAAAAATCAGATGCAAATGATTTAAGAGAGATTTATTATTCCTTTACTTCGATTATGATTTTTTTAATAACATCATGCACGTCTGTTCCTCACTATCCCGAATATTTGTGAACCTTTCCAACTAACAATGGGTTGGTACTACAAGAGGAAACTCCATTGCAACTAACGCAGTTTTTATTATTTTTATTTTTCTGAACTATCTAAATAAAAGTTGAATTATTTGCCTGACGATACAGCTTGGGAGAGTGTTTGACTAGTATTCCAACGAGAATAGATCGTTTTTTATAGCTCTAGAAAATCTCAAGTAATACCATCTTGCCAAATTTCTCAAAATCTCGAATTTGCCTCACATAAGCTGCGGTATCTCGAGAATCATCAAAGCTACCGATTTCGTTATGGTCTCATTCGATTCAGCATCCGATAATCTGTAAAAATTGATACAAAAAACACCTTTAACCAGCAACCGTCGAAAATTTAAATCCCGCCGGAAAACCCCTAAACTTGAGATGGTCATTTGTCCAAAGAGTTGAGCCATTGGTCAGGCCAAGATTGATTTTTGTTGTAAATTAGTGGCAAATAATTTAACCCTTAAGTATTTAATTAAGAAAAATAGCAATAATTAATAACCCTTATTAGGAGTTTTCCTAATAGATATTAATCTGTTGTTAGGTGTAAAACGTTCATAAATCTTCGGAATAATTACTATCACTAACGATCGGATTGAAGCAAATGAATAATAAACCATTGTACAATAATTTGCAGCATTTTTTATCCCATTCCTGATTCGAAGCAGTAATTTGGTAGTTCGTATAAGTAGAAGAGTCAAAACTATGCCGAGTGGATTTGAAGAATAATTTTCTTAGAAATACGGCCTTGAAAGTATCTACTTTTGCTCCTATCATCACATACTTAACTTAGAAAGAATTACTCCCCTGTCATGATACGTAAGACTAATTTCATACCATTGTTAAAAGCTCTAGTTGAGTGATTCGAATAACAGGAAAGATCTGTTATCTCAGCGAGGCTTCGTACACCTCTAAAAAATAAAAATTCGTATCACTTTTTTCGTAACACTTTCTACTCTACAAGCCAAAGTGGGGATCAGAACAAAACGTTGAGTTCGGCCTCTATAGACAGATAAATTATACACAAAATGACGTCACAAACAATGACATTGTTCAATTTTTCAAGAATTTACAACCTGGCAAATTCCATAGTTGTTGTTTTTGTAAAGATAACATTTTCCGGCATTGCTCCGATTCTGGGGCCGTGATTACCAGACGGATTCGGTGGACTTAGGTACTTAGATGGTAACCTTTTTAAAAAAAATAGTTCAGGCTAATAGGGGCTCAATGCCAACGGACAACACGTGCCGGAAAAAACACACAAGCCAACCTAAATAAACCTTTTCCTTGTGAAGTTGGTTGAAAAATGTCATAATTATCTGCATCGAAAATGAATGAAATTTAATGAAATTTGTAGGAAATGTCATCCCACTGAATGTGCAAAATTAGCTTTGATTGAATTTTGGATAAAATCGTATACATTCAAGACGATTTGTTATCCAACTCCTTGATCTGATGGCCACTTCGCTCACCTACTTGGTGGAAAAGTGGAAAAGTGGTAGGTAGGAGATAATGCAAGAAGTAGGATGCTGTGTAGGGTAGGGGGTAGGACTAGAACTGAAGTGTTGCGCGACAGGATCAAGAAGTAGAAGAGCTCGAGTCGAGGATTAACTAGAGGAGGTCGAGGCGGAGGGTCTTTTGACTGGTAACGGTGTGTGCAAGGCCGCCTTGGCGAGCAGCTTTGCCTTTTTTTTGAGATACTGTTCTCATCCAATTGCTTCAGTCCTTGATCTTTGGTTTTGCGGCCGGGAGGAGTCGCTTCAACCGCGTCAAGCGTAGGCAACCGGGGTCCGCCTGAGATTCACCCCTGACTCAGTTACTGGTCCGCTACATCCTCTATAACCAGATCGTAATAGATTTCAACCACTTCCTTGTTTGAACGATATTCGAACTTTGACAAAACAACTTCAAAACTATGTTCAAAACCTGTGTTTTGTACATACAAAACTCAATTGGTCAGCGTTAATTTCTTAAATTATAATTCTTTCGAATGCAAGCGCAAAACGGTTTATTAGTCTTATTGCTTCATTTTCTTGAGAGGAATACGTTTTCACAATATAAAGAACAATCTTGACGTTTTCACCTACAAAAAAATACTTTGATTACTCGTGGCTCAAAACTGCGTTTTCATTACCTGTTAGTTCACCATACCTACGATGATTTATAAAGCTTCTTTATTGTAGAATAGCGTAGAATTTATGTAACCTCTCAAAATTTACCTTGACTCCTTTTTTGTGATTCCAATAATCGCCCAAGAAAAAAAAAACAATTCTAACCCCTCCTGAAAATTTGATGTTTTACGTTTCAAGGCATGTAGAATCCGAATATCCAATAAGAAAATTCTGTCTGTCCGCCGTACGCCGTCCGCCGTTAGCAGATTTCCGGCGAAACTATAATATCTACCTTCTTGAAATTTTCATCAAAAATCAATCTCGGTCCTATGACGGCCCATTTCTTGAACCAACTAGCTAGCTCAATTTTAAGGGTATTTTTGGGGGGTTTTGAGGGGGAGAAAATTCATATTTTCCAGAGTTTTTCAGAATAATGTGTATTTGGTATCAAATTCTATAGATTTTTGGACGCTGAATCGAATGAAACCATCGCGGGATCGATAGCTTTATTGGTTCTCGAGTCATCGCAGCTTTAGTGTCGAATGTGGGAGATTTTCAGGAATTTGACATGAGGGTATAACTCGAGAGTTCTTGGAGCTATAAAAATCGTTCTATACTCATTGGAACGGTCGTCAAACACTCTCTCCAGCTGTAGGGTAAGGCAAAAAATTTAGCTTTTAATTAGGAAATTAAGAAAAATAAAAATGAAAAAAATTACAATAGTTTCTACGGAGTTTTCCCTTATAGGTACCATCTGTTTTTCGGTGGGATTGTTCAGAAATGTTCGAAATAATTACTATCACAAATGGATGGTCTTCCTAACTCAATATTGAAGCGAAATAATAATAAACCACTGTACAATCATTTGCAGCGTTTTTTATTTGACAACAGGATTTATTGAAACGTAAAATATCAATTTTAAAGGATCGGAAACAGACATTTTGGTTTATTATTCAATAATAAACCATTGTAATCGCCCAAGAAAAAAAAATTTTCTAACCCCCCTCAAAATTTGATGTTTTACGTTTCAAGGCATGCACAATCAGAATATCCAACAAAAAACGCTGCAAATGATTGTACAGTGGTTTATTATTATTTCGCTTCAATATTGATTTAAGAAGACTATCCATTTGTCATTTAAAATATTCCAAACATTTGTGAACGTTCCCACCAAAAAAACAGATTGTAATTATAGGGGAAAACTCCGTAGCAACTATTGTAATTTTAATCATTATTATTTTCCTTAATTTCCTAATTAAAAGCTAATTTTTTTGCCTTACCCTACAACTGGAGAGAGCGTTTGACGACCGTTCCAATGAGTATAGAAGATATAGAACGATTTTTATAGCTCCAAGAACTCTCGAGTTATAATCTCATGTCAAATTTCTAAAAATCTCCCAAATTCGGCACAAAAGTTGGTTCAAGAATTGGGCCGTCGTAGGACCGAGATTGATTTTTGGTGAAAATTTCAAATTTTTAGCTCTTACAGTTTGGCCGGAAAACTGCTAACGGCGGACGGCGTACGGCGGACGGACAGAATATTATCAACCGACTTCAAACAAGGAGAAGGTTACTATGGTTGTCTTGCGGGATTTTTTTTTCGGTATGTGTTATCCACCGGCGTTCAGCTCCTGTACGTCCGTTCGGGTTACTTTTTTTTTTGTTTGAAAGGGTTGCTATCCAGGTAGGTCCCATAATTTTTTCAATTGAGTCCATCTAGTAGTTACGTCTCCAGACGCGGAGAAACGCCAGAAAACGTGATTTTCGCGAAAAAAGGAAGTTTTGACTTTGCAAGCTTATAACTTCTAGAATACTTGCTCGATTGTTTCGTTTCTGGTGTCATTTTGTTCATAATTTATCTATCTACATTTATTTTCTAGTATAGCGTGTAGAGAAGAAAGTGTAACAAAAAACGTGATGCCGATTTTCACTTTTTTGAGGTTTTTCGAGCACCGTTCCCAACCACGTCGAGAAAGAAATATGAACACTATTGCACTTGAAAGCACTTAGCTAGAGCTTTCTAACGATGGTAATAAATCAAGTTTAGGTGGCATAATAAGGGAGCAATCAATGTTTTAATGGACCTGTGTTTGAGACCTCATAACTTCCAAACGAAAACTGTTTTTCCATAGGTGTTAAACTTAAATTGTCCAAATTTGAGTCTAGTTTACGTGATCCAAATTTGGTATTGATTTGACTAAAATTAGATACTTTTTAGGCCGTATTTCTAAAAAAATTGTTTCAAAATCACGTTTTTTGGACTATTTATGCTTGTATATAGCATAGCATTCTCGTTAGAAGATTTGAATTCAGCGTTAAATTTTCAAAAAATAACATGGTTTTGAAGCAGCATCTCCCCCTTCATTTTTGCATCTTTTGACCTTTCAAACTCGATTTTTCGGGTATTGGGACCTCCTTGCAATAATTTGTTGATGTAGGATCAATCTAAAGTGCTGGCAAAGAACACCAATTAACTCCATTGAAAATCAACTGATGAAAGAGCGGTTATCTCTCGGTGTGAGTCGCCTCGCCCTTGCAGTTCGAAACCAATTCTGATTAGTATCACTACCTACCGCTACTAACGACCGCCGGGTAGTTTGGTAACACCTCGGGGCGCGAGCTCCATCTCCAACTTGTTCACATATTATGTACGTGAGGATACGAAGTCCTTCGTTCTCTTGGCCACTCTCGCTCATTCACTGACGACCGCCACCAAACGCCACGCATCCTCTATCCAACCCTCATCCTTACTCTTTCACTGTAGCTCTCACTCTCATCGGCCTACTCCGCCCTACTAATACCGCGTTCTGCTCTCACTCTTGTGCAGAGTTTCGACAGCCAAGGAGAACTCTACCCATCTCGCGAAGACTCTTCCTCCTAGGGGTTGTTTTACAACGAAGTCGTTACTTCTATCAAATACCTATCCGTGGGCAGAGATGGGTGTAGGTGTCTCACTACGCCATCCAATTTTGGCAGAGCTTGAATATCACCAGCGATAGAGCGATTAAATTGTTGTGTTGTTTTATTAGGTATTCAACATGAACCATTGTGATTGCCAGAGCAATTTTTACTTCCATGTTTACGTAGTAAATGGGAGTATTGTGATCGTCTGAAAATAAGTCGAATTTTTTCTCACACCTTTGCCCACAAAACCTTCGAAAATACGAATAGCCCCTTAAAATATGGTAGCAATTCAAGTGAAGAATTGAGCCATTGCCAGGCGAAGATTGATATTTGGTGAACAATAGTTTCGTTAGAAAAGTGTTGACGGCGAACGGTCAGAAATTTTTTATTGGATTCTACATATGCCTTGAAACGTAAAACGTCAAATTTTGCGGGAGGTTGGAAAATTTTTTGGATGATTACTACAGTGGTTTATAATTGGATGATAAACCAACGCCAACAAGCAATGTAACTGGCAACAACCTTCATTCTCGCTAGTAACGTTACTTGTGGGCGTTGCCTGTACAGCTAACTCTCAGGTTAATTTTTTTGGTGAATCCACCATTAATGACGCATTGAAGCGATATTCGAGACAAATACTAGTCTTAATCAAACCGGTGGTGTGAATAGACTACTCAGTGTTTGAGTCGGTAACATGTATAATAACTAATTTATTACATTATCGAGAAGCTCATATTGAGAGCGCAAAATTATAGCTCTACAATTCTTATTGAAAAACTAGCTAGGAGAGCCCAAGAATAGGAAGTGTAATGCGAGCGGTAATGTGAGCGTAACATAACGATAGAAGCCAAGTTTTGTAAAATGGGATAATTTTTTTACCGACGTCCACGTCAAAGAAATCGATTTTTTGCGGCCTGTAAAAATCGGAATAGTCAATAAACCGCATATGGTGGAAGTAACGTGTGTGTTCCACCGACAAAACAAGTTTTTTGCAATGCAGTCATTTTTATAGCAAGGAGACCCAAATATACAAAAGTGCAAAAATAGAATAACTGAAGATGCGAATTACGAAGAAGACCAAACAAAATGCATAAATATATTATCAGTTGAGCACTGAAGTTCCAAACTATAACGATTGCCTAACTACTTTCAATGTTATTATGTTGATTGAGGAGTGAGGTTGAACGTCTGTAATAATCCATACACTCATTTGGTACACTCTTGGTCTGCATATCGGTTTTTCAGATCTCATTGATCCACCTTTCAATTGACCATACTTAAAAAACTCAAATTGCCTATTTCACCATTGTTGGTTATTGAAATGCACAAATTTACTCGTTTTTTATTCTCTCCAATGATAATAGAGTTCTTTTCTCAAGCCTATCCACAATTACACTGAATGAGAGAATCCGAACATTTCAGAAATTCGCCTAATGTAAGTACATAATAATTAAAATATTCGGCCGTCAAAACCACGCTACTAGTTGAAAATTTAATGTTCAATTCAAATCCTTAAAGAAAATTGCTATAGCTTGAGTAGTTTTTTTTTTCTAGAGCCATAATTGTTATTATTATTCTTTTTTTATGTGATATCGACACAATTTTTTATAATTACAGCCTAAAATGTATCTAGTTCCAGTCAAATAAATACTAAACTTCGATCCTGCAACTCTAGTTTTACCTGTAACTAGACTCAAATTTTATCAGTTTAGTTTACCAACAATGAAAAAACAGTTTTTATTCAGAAGTAATGGGGTCTTAAACAAGGGTCCATAAAAACATAAATTGATCCCTTGATATGTCACGTGTCCGCTGTACGTCGTCAACACTTTTCTGACGAAACTACATAATTGAAATGTTCACCAATAATAAATTGGCCTGACTCTGGCCCAATCTATCAAAATAAAATCAATCCAATACCTAATATGAACTTCACCCTGATATAAGTACCATGAAATTATTTTCTAAACTCACCCCGTTCCAGATTCGACTACGGTAGGAAACGGATTCGTTATTGTGGTCATACCTAACATTTCGTTTATCAAAGCCGAAGTATCCTAGAGGTAGAGCTAACAAGCAAATCAAAGGTAAAGTCTTTCTCGTGACTGAATATACGGAAACCTACTTACTTGGTAACGTGAACTCTATTATAACTCGGATTTATCTCTGATTGAAAAGCGTACCCAAAGTTATCTATAAAGATAACTGCCGGTTGTGCAACAATTTACTTGGTTTCATACTTGTATTTGCTTGTTGAAGGGAGTGATGTACGGTGTAATGCGAGAAAAAGATGCCGCCCCCAGGAAAATGCCATCAAGCGGTGCTTGTCCCGCTGCGAACGCCACTCCTGCAGCGACGCGCCGTCTCTCACCGCGATCTGCATCAACGGACGATGAAGACTCCGAGTGTTCAGCCGCCTTCAAGCGCATCGAAGGCGGTGGCTCGTACTCGTCCTGGGGGCGGCATCGAAGACGAAGTGCATCACCTCGAGTTGGCTCTGTGTATCCGAAAGCAGCCAGCGGCCCCGAAGGTTCCGCATCCTGCACCGCAGCGGCTACCGACCTTGACTCAGCTGCGCCGTTCGACCTTTCCGCGTCCAAGGACCGCATGAGCCCCGCCTCGCGACCTCGTCTTCCTATCGGCAGTCGGTCAGTTCTGTTTCATCATCTTTCCGCTTCCATCGCGTTCAATACTTACTCATTCGGTACTAATTTTCTTGAGCGATGGGTTTGAAATTTATTATTTTGGTCTGGTAGAAGCTGAGTCACCCAAAGAAATGTTGAGAGAATGTTCATAATGATTATGCATCGGCTTAATATACATTTTTCGGTTCAGTTATGATTTAAGATGAACACCTTGTAATTAACTCACCCAAACATTTGAGAACGTTTTAACATTTTGGTAATTAAAAAGGACTCTTCTTAGAAAATATCCCTCACTTCTGTCTCGAAAACGTTGAAAAATTATGTTTACCCACTCAGAAATCCCAAAAATACCCATGACATTGACCTTGCGATGCATAGTACATTGAGCCATTGTTAGCCCGGAAATTATTTTTAGTGAAAATTACAAGTATGTAGTAGGTAGGTACTTAATTATATTTTCCTTAGAAAAGTGCCGCCGACTTGAACGACGAACAGAAAGGGGTACTTATAGAAAACTTAATTTTTGGGCGATTATAATGGTTTTATATTGAACAACAATAATTCAAAATTCTTATTTGTAATTCTGTCAGTCCGCTGTTAGCTTTTTTTCTGAGGAAAGAACGATTGTTTGTTTTTCAAAATTCTCACTAACAATCATCTTTCTTGATTGAGGTGAGAAGAGTACGTGCGCAAGATCAATCTAGTATGAACGTGCAACTTGGTACGAAAGTCATTGAAGGCTTTGAAAGTAAATTTATATAGCTCAATTCCAAGTTTCAACTCAGAGATGGATTCGTCTTGTACGATCCGTAATAGCTGCTAATTTAGTCTCAAAGCTATGGGTCAGATAGGTAATAGAACAAAGATGACTAGAATCAAATTCAGTTTCAATTTGAAACATTGGTAGATTGAAAACTAGAGAAATATACGGGGTCTGTAGTTAACAAACAGAATTTGACTTGCAGGTCCCCATTAATTTAATGAGCTTCACCTTTGAGACGAGATGATGATATCAAAAGATGATTCAAGATATTATTTTTAAATACGAATATGACGAAATTAATAATTTTTGCCACGAAATACGATTTGTTATTCAGGGAGTTGGACGAACCACTCGACCTTCGAGTGGAACGGAAAAAGGCTCCGCAGCTAGAGGACGAAAACCAAAACCTCATCCTCGACCCACGTGGCCACCATGACGATGACGTCCTCGACGACGTCGATCGTGGTGACGATGTCGACGACGACTACCACGAAACGACCGACGAGGACATCGACGATCGCCATGAAATCGCTACTGTGGCGTCCAAGTTGCGACGGAGAATACGGACGCCACCGCCGTCAGGACCTGGACCGCCACATGGTCCACCGCCAGGCCCGCATCCACCGCATTATATGTTTGGGGCACCACCGCACCCCCCGCCCCACCCCTCAATGCCAATTCATCCAGCCGTTCTCGAGTCGATGTATCGAGAAAAACTCTACCATCATTCTCCTAATAATTTTATTCGAAGGTAAGAGAAGATCGAAGAGACGGTCGAAGTAATTGTATGTTTTCCAAGGAGCGTCAGCGTTCAGCAACTACAAAATCTCTAAATTATTGTTTTCGACTACAATTTTTACATACAAAAATTAAAAAAAAAAAACCTGTGGTGTACATTGGTTACTCAGTACATCCATGTTTGAGTCAGCAAACTTATATTACCAATCATAAAATCAAGAAACTCATTCTGAGGTCACAACTTCGTTACAATATTAGTGACAAAAAAGGCCGGGAGACCCAAAAATCGAAAAAATTCAAATAAATTCACTGAAAACGCGAACTACGCGGAAGGACGGTGTGTGAGCCATGCGATGAAAATTGGGCGTCAGTCAATCGCCGTAACTAAGTCAGTACCTATGATAAACATAGTAGTTTCTGGACCATTTCACTTTTTGTATTTTCGTGTATAATACTCTTAAAAACGACGGTAACAATACTTTCATTAACGTCGTACGTCGGAAACAAAATCATAGATCCTAAAATGAATTTGCATAACTAGCCGTGGTCTAGGGTAACATTCCGAAGTACTTCCGAAATATAACCGTTCAAAAAATTTTTTGTTTCGATTTTTACAGGCTATACGGAGTCATTATTTTTCTACGTTTGAACACGTTGTCAAAATGTATGTTTTGACCAGCAGATGAAGCTTGATTTTTTTTTTTTATTCATTGGCTCACACACCATAATTCCACGTTAATAGCTTTTTTCACTATTTCATTTGTGCTATTTTGTATTTTGATTTTTACAGGCCGCAAAAATCAATAATTTGAAATCTCAAGGTGATAAAATAAAAAAAGGGACGGCGATTGAATGACGTCTGATTTTCATTGCGTGTGTCACATACCGTATTTCTTTTTTACTGACCCAAAAATCAATATACTTGAACGCTGTGACACTTTAAATTTTTCTTTATGCCAGCGAATGTCACTTGATTTTATTTATTATTTGCATATCGTCACTCATCCTATTTCATCATAACACGCATTTTCAATAATTTTATTAAACACTTTGCGTATTTGGGCTCTAAAATTACCCCATTTCACAAATTTGTTTCATATCGTTAGGGTCACACACCGTATTTCAGTTATATCCACCTATTTTTTAACCGACTTCAAACAAGGAGGAGGTTACTATGGTCGTCTAGCGGGATTTTTTTTTTTTTTTTTTTTCGGTATGTGTTGTCCACCGGCGTTCAGCTCCTGTACGTCCGATCGGGTTACTTTTTTGTACTTCGAAATCTACAGTCCCTAAAGTCAATGTATTTAAGCGTTTAAGACGACCAATGCACTTGTAACTACCATTAACGTTGTCAATAACGTTCCCTCCTAACAACAGATAGGTAACTATTTGGGGAAACCCCTTGCCCCACAATCGTAATTTTAATTATTTTTCTTCCATGTTGACTTAGTAAATGGAAGTATTTTTAAATATCGAGGTAATTAAAAGTTAAATTCTTTTCCTAATGGTAGTGCAGCTTGAGAGAGTGCTTGACAAGCACTCCATCGAGTAGAAAACGTTTTTCATGGCTCTAGAAAGTTTCGAATTCTACCATCTTGTCAAATGTCTCGAAATCTCGAATATATTTTGTGGCATATTGGTGTAACAGCCCGTATAACTCGAGAACCAGTTAAGCGATAACAATCTTTGAGCGATAACAATCTTTGTTCACTGGTTAGAATGATCGTCGAACACTCTCTCAAGCTGAAGCGAAAAATCCGACTTCAAATTAAGTAATAATTAAGAAGTATGGAAACATTTAAAATTATGAATTTTAGCAAGGAGTTTGCACTTATAACTGCACACGAATTTTCTTAATTTTTTTCAATTCGATAGTTAAGAAAAATAAACCTAATTTTCATTGTTTCATTGGTATGAGGGTATAACTCAAGAGTTTTTAGAGCTAATCAAATCGACGCTTAAGAATAATAAACCACGGTACAATCATTTTTTATTATCTGTCTACTAATAACTCCAGGAATCGTCTTTTGAAATTAGTTTATCACTGCTGTGTACCTGTACGTGCAATACGTTGCGTTGTGTTCCAAGATCTTACCAGTTCATGGAACACAGTCGATCGCCACCTAATGCTGCAGCGGCCAAGGCGCTCGTCGATAGCGTGACTGCTGTACTTCACGGTGGGGTTGGCCCTCCACCGACGTCGCCAATGAAGTCGAAGGACCGCTACGCTTGCAAGTTCTGCGGAAAGGTAAGCTCCGACCTATTACTGTAGTCCTCGCAATCCCATATCTATCAATATTATCTAAAGTAGCCCAAATTCTGAGGTAAATTTAAAGAAGATTATGATACAACACGACTGATTGAACACTACGGAACTTCCCCACTTTTGGAACAAAATTGATTGAAAACCAATTTTTGATAGTGGGTACTTGTAAACAATTAAAATGTTTGGGAGTAAATTTTGCATTCGATTACTGGTAAATGTTCCAACTTCTATGGAGACATTATAGTTCGACAAAATAGGGGTAACTCGTTCTTGATACGTTCTTTCCGGCGGTGGACTCAAATGTCAGCGGCAAAACTCCTCCGATGTTATCCGCGGTCAAAATTTAAATTTTTTGTAGGACTCTCTTGGAGAGCCAACATTTACCAACATACTTAACGTTAAATACCTACCTATTAGAAATGTAAATTAAAAAAAAAAAATTATCAAGTTCTAAACCAGAGTATAATATGAACCCAATAGACTAACCGACTGTCTGGTGTTGCACCTATGATGGAAATCGCACTAGCTCGAATTCAAAATGGTATATGGTAAATGGTATATTTTGCAAAACGAGTTTTCTTTCATGGCTTGTTCCAGGTTTTCCCAAGATCGGCGAATTTGACCCGGCATCTGAGGACGCACACAGGTGAACAGCCGTACAAGTGTAAATACTGCGACAGATCGTTTTCAATTTCATCCAATCTGCAGGTAATTGAACAATATTTTTCCATGAAAATCCTATCGCTATATTCCCCCATGGGATTTCTTTAAAATATTGAATTCACTCTCAGCTGTTATCAACAATAGGAGTTTCAAATCGGCTACAATTTCAGTACGTTTTTTTTTTTTTTTTTTTTTTTTTAATATAAATATTTTCTATTGCCTTTCATTTCCCTGCGTATTTTGGTTTATTATTCAATAATAAACCAATGAAATCGCTCAAGAATTTTTTTTCTATTTTCTCTTCCAAGGTTTTTGGTTAGAGGTGTTTTTGGTATCACTTTTTATGGATCTTTGGACACTGAATCGAATGAGACCATTGCGGTATTGATAGCTTTATTGGTTCTCGAGTTATAGCAGCTTTTGTATTGCATTGGAGAGATGTTCACAAATTATCCACAAGGGTATTGTGGGCGCTGCAACTGACCACGTTTGGTAGCTGTCGATTAGCCCTGTTGAAGACGAGGGAACCGAGCTAACTACCAAACGCTTGTAAATTCAAGGATTTATCGAGACTTCCTCGAAGGAAGTCCCTTCGCAAAAATAATTGCGAACTTGGCCAAGCTCGAGAAGCTAATGCTTGCAAACGGGCCGACCTAGCCGGGAGGTGGCGCTGTGCGTAACAAACGAACCTGTATCAATCGAATAGCGAATTTGAATCAATCCTTTGTCATTTCTCAAGAAGTTAGTGGGTGTTCCCACAGGTATAACTCAAGAATTCTTGGAGCTATAAAAATCGTTCTATAGTCGTTCGAATGCTCGTCAAACGCTCTCTTCAACTATACCATAAGGCGAAAAATTTAGCTTTTAATTTTAAAATTAAGAAAAAGAAAAATGATTAAAATTACAATCGTTTCTACGAAGTTTTCCCTTATAGTTACCAATCTGCTGTTCGGTGGAAATATTCACAAATGTTTGTACAAGTCATTATCGAAAATGGATGGTCTTCCTAAAATCATCATTGAAGCGAAGGAATAATAAACCACTGTACAATCACTTGCAGCGTTTTTCAATCTTCTGTCGATCCTGATTTTTCCCCCGCTTATTAGTTTTGAATGTGTCATTCGCAGAGGCACGTGCGAAACATTCATAACAAGGAGAAACCTTTCAAGTGCCCGACTTGCGAAAGGTGTTTTGGTCAACAGACCAATTTGGATCGACATCTAAAGAAACATGATCCAGAATTGCTGGCTGCGGATTCGCCTCCTTGTAAGTAACAAAATCCGTTGATAATCCCGTTTCCGTGCAAAATTTGAAACATTTTCCCCCAGATACTGAAAAGCTCTCGCCATTGCTAAAACATATTGCCTCTTTTCCTGCATAAACTACAACTGGAACCTATCCTTATGAAACTGATAACTTGAAATCAATGCCAAAAATGAATCGGGACCAGATCTATTTGCCTCTTCACAGAATAAATTCGTGAAATTTCATTTAATCGCTATACTGCAATTGGACTAAGATACTTTTGAAACTAGCAGATCGTTCACATTTTCAAACACATAAATGATGTTTGCCACGTCAGGTTTTGCATAGAGAAGGCCATACTCTTTTCTATTATCGAGATCCCAATTTTCTTCATCACTGCGGAGTTTGCGATGGTTTTTTCACAGCTCACGGAACACATAGGCACATGAAAGATGAGGCGTTGTACTTTGAAGAAATCCGGTCATTTATGGGCAAGGTGAGTTCATTTTTTTTTTTTTCAAACGGTTGTGACCTCTAAATTTGTAGAAGAAAAGTATATGCAAACGTCTATATTATTTGTCTCTATTTTTAAACGAATATATAATGTTTATTAGGAAAAAAGCTTCCAGGAAGAAATTTCAGAAAATAGGATGATAGTTGTTCCCGTGAAGCCTAAATTTAAAAGATACGGGATGAACACGAAGAATAGTCAAGGCTTAGTAATATTGCAATATTACATTGAGTGTAACATTTATCGCTGACTTTTTACAATAATAAGCCTAGAAGCTTACGACACTACAGAATCATGACATACGCAGCATTTAATTAAATGCATCTCTTCAAGTAACTTGATCACTTCAAAAGATCGCGGTGAGAAATTGTATTACCTCTCACCCCCTTGGTATTGATGTATCACCGTGAGACAACGTACGTTTGAACCAAATGTCATAACTCAACTCTTTTTCGGCAGTTATCGTAAAAAGTGACATACATATATATTCACTGACATACATATAATATATATATACACTGTACATATATATCTTTTTTGGAACGAGACCAACAGTTCCATTATTTGCGAAAGTTCGCTAAAAATCTAGGAGTGCAAACGTCGTGTAAAAACCTTGCTCGGTTCAAAATTTACTCCAGTTTTTCAGTTAGACTGTGCCTAGTGAAATTTTCATATTTAGTCAATAAATTATCAGTCGTCTGGCGCGTTAGCGTCGCTTAGTTGAATCTTCAATCTCTGACCTTACACTCGTATAAGATGGAAAGTATGGACTGGCTTCAATAGGGCTGGAGCGTATTGGCGAAAAGAAAAAGAGGACCGTTGGGCAAACCCAGCCCAGGCTAAACGACGCCCCAGCCCGCCTCATAAATCGAAAGAATTTAGAATTTTAAGAGACCTTTCAACTATAAAATTTTATTATCAATGATTTAATGATCTTAAATTTGCGAAATAGATGAGCTATTCACAAGAATGCGCCATTTCAATGTTATAAGCAAAAAATGATGAGCTTCCATTTACTACATAAACGTGGATGTAAAAAGTTGAAAATCTCCAATTTTCTGGCTCACAAAAATTAAAGCACAAATCCTGCGATGGTGCTTACGTGAAATATTCATTACCGATGAAAGGTAATGAAACCCCTGGAAACCACTTCCTGTTAATGATTGGTCCACTGGTAATGCGTTGATGCGTTTTGCATTTTGATTGGCTTGGTGATAGCGTTGACGGTTGTCCACGGCTTCTTGAAAATTTGATATTTTCAAATTTTATTCAACGACTCTCAGCCCGATATTTCTTCCTCTTCAAATCCCCTACCCTCATCGCCAGAAAATCCTCTCCACCTGGGTCGACGTCGTGTAAGATTTTTTTATTTATGACGTGCAGTTCCCGCCCGAGTCAATTAGATAGGTACCTATGTTTCACCCCGAAAAACGTATTTCGTGCCTTTCCGTAAGGCCAAATTTTCCATACTTTCTAGTAACTATCCGCAGGGTGGATGTGCTGCGAGTTTACCGAATCAAACATCGAAATCTCGGAATCGTGGTCCCTCCTTAGCCCTAGGCGATCACGACTTTAGGCCATCACAGTTAGTTGACCTTTCTTCGAAGAGAGGAGTTTCCATTTTAAAATTATCTACAAATTTTCAAAAAGTACCTTTTACAGTAAATTATTTATTAATTTAAGTAATTGCGTCACTACTCCATGTAAAGAGTAAGAATTTCTCGATTTTTCCAAAACTGCATACCCATCACTGTAATAATAATAATAATTATGATCATTTTATTTTATTTTTCATTTTCAATCTCAATATTACACACTAGCTAGACTGGAACCAAAAAACAGACGATCTAAGGCCATCTCTTTTCGAAGTAAAACACACACTACTGACGCGACCGTTCCAGTGCCGACTATCAGAAGATTGAGAGTGCCAATTCTTGTCACTTCATTTTAGGTTTTTAATCGGAGGCGGATCTACCGCCGACATACTTATAGAATTTGATTCTCAGCTGCACAAAACGGATTTCGTATGCATGAGGAAAAAAGTAATTTCAACCAAATTTTGCCAATGAAAAATAAAATAAAATACACGGTTTGCAAGTTTTTAATTTTGCTCATAACAATTTCAAAAATAATAAAAATTGATGTATTTTTTCACGTTGAATCAATTAAGATCTTAACAGAGAAGATACAATTAAATGATTCTAGAGACATGGCAGTTTTCGTAAATTTTATTTCTAATCGAGCCAAATAGGTAGCATCATTTTCTTCGAAAGTTCACTAAAAGTTGAAATTGGCATACCTATTATCGGCGTACAATAATTGCACATTCGTATTTCAGGTGACTTCAAGGGCTCCGTCCGTTTCGCCGAGCGGAGCCAGTTGATGCGATTCCCCACAAACCTACGTTTTTTAGAATATTTTTTGTTTGAAGCAATTTTATTCTGTCGCTGCTTCCGGTGATACACTACTAGACATAAGATCTGCTCTAGCACTATTATCGATAGGATTTTAGTTTGTTATACTATTAACAGTAAGCTAAATTCAATTGATGAATAAGAATATAACGCTGTGTCGGAAAGTTTACAAGCGTGAATCGGTAGCGGAACCGAATAGTTGGTCAGCGCTTTGCATTTAACGTAAAATACATAGAAAAAGAAGCTACATTTTAGGATGAATTTACTTGATCCTGAATCTTAGTTACTGATGTTTCGTCAAAAATTATTCGAAAGGTCGAATAAATATGGACACAAGGAAAGCTAGTTAAAAATGATTATTATGAAGACATGTACGCGTCGTTCCAATTGAAAAAAACCGGCCCGCCGGTAGATGCAATTTCACCACCAACACGCAAAATTAAGGATCCTGGGTATCGTTCAAATCCTTTGGTATTGAAACAAGCTGTTCCAAACGGATCTATCGCACAAATTTATCACAAATTTCTACAGTAATATCAATGTTATTTTTGAACCAAGACCATCCTATCATCCGGTTTCTACATTGTGAAGACGAATCGAGATGAAATTCAGTGACATAAGACCTGTTTGACACCGAACTGTTTACAGACTTCGTTCAGATATTGAACTGTTAGAATAAACGTTAAAAGTCAGAATCGGTGACAAAGATGCGATGAAAGAGCAACCGCTCCTCGTGCATGGTTTGTGCGTCAAACTGCACCGACATCCTCTTACTGGGAGCAGGTATACGTTTTTACACAGCTTGTACTCCAACACACCCACGTTGCGTTCTATCATTTTTTTGTTTTAGTAGGTACCTAATCTTACCTGCTTTGCTCTACGCAAACTAGATCAAGTAAATAGGCTATGCAGTATGCGACGTTCTAATCGGTATTAAAATATTGATAGGATTTATGCATAGTATTGGTTTTCGTCAGTCATTTCTCCATCTGTATCAAGGAAAGCTACAACCAAGCATACACAAATTATTTCTTAGAACCGCATTACGTCATAGCCTACCATAGTCAGATATTGTCTCCCTGTTTCAAATAGCTGCTACGTGCTAACAATCGCAAAATTTTTTGAATAATTCGGTCTGTTACAGAATTTGGTTTAATTTTAAACGTGTAACGCTTTAGCCAAATGTTTTAATCGTTTGAAGATGGCCTCAACGGTCTTTGTTGTTACCTTCTAGATTTTAGCTAAACGAATTAGAATTGGTATCTTACGAATTCGAACTTGGGATTTTTACGACCAAAATTTGAACCGAGATAATTTTTATTTTCAGCTATTTTTACGACTATTACCCGAGTATGGCAAAATCATGTATTTCCGAGTCAAACTCGTTTGGGATGCGCAGTTCAGCCGAATAGGATTGTAAAACAGAAAATGAACTGTGCTTGATAACAATGATAGAATTCAAAGATAACAAATTCGCGGGATTTGGAGAACTCAGCGAATTAGGGGATCTTTGTCCATACCAAGTAATTTTCCGATAAACGGAGTTTTTATTTTAACAATTGACCCGTTATTTTACTCACTCCGTAAGGAAAAAAGAATCAAATATTGTACGTGCATCGATGACAGCAGCTTTTAACTGCCGAGCGAAAATCAAGTTCCTAAAGAAATAGAATAAAATTAATACATTTGTACCCTTCTTTATGCGTATGACCAATCCTCGCAGAGTAAACTCATTTTCTACACAGTGTTTTCCGCCCGGGTGAGGAACGTAATCAATTAAAGCTGTAAATTAGTCGCTTAGTTTTAGCTCACAGGAATTTCGTTACCTAAATATACATTAATGACGGGTTATTTTTCTGCGGGTGTGCTCAGAGGGATAGGAATGACAACACCGAGTTCTAAATATTGAAATTTTGAGATGTAAGGTGAAAATACGGTGCTAAGGTGCAGTTCCTTTTTTCAACCGAAATGGCATTTGAATACATTTTTCAGCACAAGAGGGTTTTATCAATGAATTCGAGATTTTAAATCGAAATCGTGTTTTTTAGCCTTTGTGACTGGCATATCAATTGTCAGACACGTCAACGACAACCACATAAAATGAAGTGATTAAAACAAAACATTCATCACGTTATTATAACAATTATGTACGCAATAATCAATATGTAAACAAAACCGACGTTCGGATACATCGGATAGTTTATCTTTGAGTGCTTTTTTTCATTAGAGTGGTTCATTAGACGGTAACCATGAGGCCCAAAGATTTTACAAAGTAACCAGAACTCCTCGAGTTCTGATTCGAAAAGCCACGCAAAGATCAAAAACTCTGATTTTTTAATAGATGATCTGACAAATGTTCCGCAGTTACGTGCCACTCGGGTATGTATCCAAAACCTCATCAAATTACTTGTCAAAAAAAAAAGGAAAAAGAAACCGGTGGACATCATTGAAAACCATCCGCGATACAATTTTGAATATACGTAGGATGAGAGAATATTCTTGCGAATATTCCATTTATTGTAACATTTAATGTTTTTCTGCGCGCCAAACGCAATACGAAACAATGACAAATCTATGTACGTCTAACGAAATTGGCAGTTCAAAATCAAATTCATTAACCTTTGTTTCGAATTCCCTTGGGTAGCAGTTAAATGAATTCATCTTCACTATACCCGTAAAGCCTTGCCGCTTGGTTGGGCCGATGAATAACTGCCTGTTGAACCTCACATGGAACCGAAACGAGGTGATTACATTTTTTGAACTGGCATTTTTGTTTAGATATCCAAACGCTTGATGTCAGGTGAGAAAATACTTTGTAGAATGGTTCTGAATTAGGTTAGATCTCAGTTCTCTGGAAAGAATTTTTTCGTTAGTAATTGAATCGGTGGAACTAATTTGTGATTCCCATACTATAAAGTGAATGAACTTGAGCTGCTGAAAAAATACATAACACTGCCAATTAATCTTGTCGTTATGTTTGAATAACTACAATTAAGGAAAGTGTGCAATTAAAAATGCTCATGATGTTAAAAACAATAGACAAAATAGTTTATATTATTTTGCAATGAATTTTGTTCCTCCAAGGACCAGCTCAAAATTTTGAGACGTCGATGTTACCTGCTCTCCTAATACTTAATTTTATACTATCGCCGTAATTAGTTTTAAAGAGAGTACCTATTTTTTCATTTCTTTTATAGAGAGTTTTGTTCAATTTATTGCAGAGTTTAATGATATTGAAATGTTTCATGTTTCTGTTAATAAATAGTGTTAAATGAAAAAGTGCTATTTTATTTTTTGCTCAAGTGTTGACGAATAAATGGAATGCCTCAATGAAGTGATGAGTATTGCCCTTCTTCGCGAACGGGAGAGGAAACAACTTAGTCTGCAACTATTTTCATTTTATTTCAAGGTATCTAGTATTATTAGAGAGTATTTATTTAATGAACATAATATAGCTATTAACAACCGATGGTTCTGATTTAAAAAGAAGTATCAAGCAATAAGGATGCGAAATTGGAAAGAAACTCAGTGGCTTGATAAATCACACGGTATTTCCATATTTGAGTCGGTAATAGGTATAACCGATAATAAATTTAAGAAACCCGTACAAAGGCCGCAACGTTTGCACTCTACAACTGAAGTTGACAAACTATCCAATATCCAAAAATTGAAAAACGCCCGAATTAGATTAGTTATGCGAAAGTGCAGTATATATGCGATCCTACCGGTGCAACCCTGATTTTGTAAAATGGGATCATTTTTATAGCAACGACACCCAAAAATATATAACCAGCCCGTAAGGGGGAATCAAATGTCGTTCACTCCACACATCGATACAAACATTTAAAAACCTCTAGCATTCAAATACATGGATTTTTGTTGTAGAAGAAGGCACGAAGAGGAAGAGCAGGAAAAAGCACGAAGATAAGGTGTGTGACACCAGTGGTAAATATCACGCGTAATTTGCGTGCCCTAACAACAAATTCCCCAGCATTCAAATATGTTAATTTTTGCAGGCTGTAAAAATTAAAATATGGTCAGTGTGCGAATAACCCCACGCAATAAAAATCAGTCATCATCCAATCGCCATTTTAATACCTTAAACGTTAAAATACTCGTATATTGATGTTTGTGGCCGGTAAAAATCAAAATAAGTGTGAAATCGTGATAAAAGCTCACAACGCGGAGGTACGGTGTGTGAGCTGAAAGATTATGAGCCATCTGCTCGCCATAACGAACATTTTTAGACCTAAAACGTTAAAAATAACACTCTTATAGCCTGTTAGAGTCGAAACATAAAAACTTTGTACGGGTATAATCTCGCATGCACATCGTGTTACCAAAATCCGGAACAGCTAATTTCACACATTCACAATTGGTACGATTTCTGAGAACTTCATTGAATTTCAATCATTTATGTCATTTTTTGACCACATACAGACGGACACACAGACATATGGACAACCGGACACTGAGTACTATGAAAATTTCTTCCAACAGGACCTCCGTTCCGAATTCGGCTTTTCAGACAGTCAAAATACTTCCATTTACAACGTAAACATGGAAGTAAAAAAGCGTGTATAATAAATTATAGTTCATACTCATAGGAGATAAGATTTTTGGTAGCCTGTGCCAACCTGCGGGATTCCTCTAATTCGTTTCGTCCTTCAACCCAATTTTTAATTTATTTCAAAAGAGGGAGGTTGTTCAAGTTGAGTCAGTGGATTTTTTACACAATGCTCCTCAATGTCATCGTTTTTTACTTTATTTAAATCCTAAACTACCTACGAGGACCGTTTGTACTTGTTGCACACCATACTAAAATTGAACTACACACTTCACATGCCGAGACAGATACCGGGTGCAATGTGAACACCTCTAATTTAATGCAGACATTTCCCATCACTTTGCTTGAAATATTGCAGCCATTTGTTGTTAAGAGTTATTGTGGTTAGGGCAGTACAAGTCTTCAACTTCCATAACTCCCAGTTTGGCCCAACACCACGAGGAAAAGGTTGGCATCCCTGGCAATTTTTCAGTCGTATACAATAAGAATTAGGTATTCTTTCCAAACAGAGCACCATACAAAAAAACTCTAAAAGATAAGTTCAAATAGCTTTTGCTCAATATCAGCCTCGATAAATGAAATTACTACTACTACTACTATAATTATTGTGTCACCGATTAGATAAATTTCTCGAGATTGTTCTAGATGTCATTTTACTTTCACATTGCGTACACACATAACGTTCGTAACTAAGCTCGTGAGTATAATTAAGCCGGATGTAATTGTAAAGTAATGAAATTATATGGACGTGTTTGGATAAAATCTGCGACCGATTTGCTGCCGAAATCGGTCGAAAGGTTCAGCGGATCGAAGGAGCAATTTCTCAACGTCGTAGAGACCGGAGTTCGATTTCAATCGCCACTCTCCGTTGAGGCTGTTGAGCTATCACAATTCCTCTTTGGCCGAGAGGTGGTGAAAAAAAAGTGAAACCACCCGTGGAGAATCGGCCGTTGTGTTGGCTTTTGCTGCTATGACGTCGTCTGTCGACAAGGCGTCAAGGCTGTTCGTCCTCAGGCCTCCCCCCTCGCCTGTGAAACATTCGCGATGCTGAGTAACGGTTGTCTTGCTATTGCCCTGCTCTGCTCGCGATAATAGCTTCAGCTGGGACATTGAAGAACCGAAACTGATACCTTAAGGATGAGGTAAGAGCGGCCCACACCCTTCCTCTCGTCAATCCATCATAACAGCGGTCCTTGCAACGATCCAATGAAGGACACTAGATACCAACAGATAGCACGATGACCTTGTGATACATATTCGATGTCAAAGCTGTGGATCTTGGAGGCAAAAACGTCGGCTAAATTAACTTCAATCCCTGAAATTGAAGCAGACGCGGGATCTTTTATGCCGAATTATAACAAAACAATAGGGAATTAAAGAGTTTTCGCTTTCGCTTGTGTTTTTCAACGGTGGGGAGTTTTGGTTACTTTGTAACATTATACGTCTCTAATAGAAAAAACAATTCACAGTCCATTATGGCGGTAACCATTAAATAATAATGCGTAAGATTTTACAAAGTAACCAATACTTACTCCCCACGACCACCGCGGAAAAACACCGGTAAAAGCAAAAACTCCCCATTGTTTTTGCTTTATAAAATCATACGCATCTAACGGTTACCGTCATATGGACCGTGACTTTGGTCTCTATTGGAGACTCCCTAATAACACGATAAACAATCAAAATCCATTGCCATTGGTTAGAAATGGGTACTAAGCTAATCTAATGCAAATACAAGCAAAAAAATATTATGCATTAAGTACTCCAAGTACCATAATTTCTATGCTTGCACATATGTACAACCATTGCAGCGTTTCTAATTGCACCATTCGATTCTACATGCCTTGAAATGTAAAACATCAAATTTTGAGGGGGTTAGAAAAAATTTCTTGAGCAATTACAATGGTTACAATGGCGATTAATAAACCAAAACAGCACATGTGAGCATCCGGGCCGCAAATAGGAAAGCGTTCGGAGAGAAATCCTTCGAGAGAACAGTAGAGCAGTCGGTAGCCTAATCAAGAGTCAACGGATAATGACGAGATGGGGCCGTTGAAATAATCCACGCAACCCGAAGGCGAGCGTACAGCCGGGCAAGACTGAATTTCGCGAACTCCATCTGAACGATTTTGGAAATCAGCGCGGTATCAATTCTCTGCAGCAGGAAAAGAAGATCATAGGGAGCTTGGATAGAAAGCGCAGGCACTTGGGCAGGACTATCTCTGTCGAAACGTAACAAAGACGTGCAGCATCTACGTAATTACAAATACCTCCAAGCTATTGGAATCACTATTTCTGTTGAATCCAATTCGGTAATTGCAGACGATCGAAACCGCAGACACGGCCCTGATGGTCGGACAAACCTCACAAGCTACCGCAAATGATCAAAATCGGAACAGCTACCGAGGACAGCTGCGCAACCGCGAACTCGCCTTCCTAACTATGCTTACATCTTAAGTACACAGGAACTAAACAGGGATTTCGACCATAATGATACAATGACCGATGGTAAAAATGAGATACGCTGAAATGAAAGTAAAAACAGTAATATGACGCTTCCATAATTGAGTCGGCAAAAATGGGTACCAAAATAGTGATAAAATGTCAATCAAATTGAATAAAGGACAGATTAAAGTTGGTAAATAGAAGCGTAAGAAAAATAAATCACGACGAACATTATTTCAAGCGGTCTTCTAGTCTAGCCTTGACAATTTTAGAACGGTCATGAAACATCCTTCGCATATCAATTATTATGATGATATAAAAATTCCTTAGCAACTATGGTCGTTATATTTTTTTCCTAATTATCCCGCTGCAAGTTAAATTATTTGATTAACGATACAGCTGAAGAGAGTGTTTAGTATAGAGTGATTTTTATAGCTCCGAAAATTGAGTGATTCGAATTTTCTCTTGGTTAAAGAATTGAGCCATTGACAGAACAAGATTGATTTTTGGGTAAAACTCGAGAGTTTAGCTTACGTAGTTTCGTCCGAAAAGTTCGAACACCGTACGGCGGACGGACAGATTTTTTTAAACTGCATAATATGATTCTAAATTTCTTGAAACGTAAAACATCAAATTTTGAGGGAGGGTAAAAAATTCTTTCGTGAGCGAACAATGGTTTATTATTCAATTAAACTAAAAAAGAGCAACATCCTCCTTTTGAAGTCGGTTAAAAAAGCTTCGATAAAAAAACATCAATAAGAAATAGGACAAGGAACTGAATTCAACTCAAAAGGACAGGACGATGAGACGCCAACGGCTAGCAATAACTAGGGGACATTTCGAAGACCAATTACCGGATGAAGTGGAGCAAAGAAGACGCTTGTCGCCGCTTTTGGCTGGTAGGAAAGTTTTCAGCACAAAAAAAAAATCGAAAGTTCTTCCCGAAAGATGAAAGGGAGGAGGAGCTGATGCTGTACAACGGTCGATTCCCTTTCGGTCGGTCGAGATCACGTCCTACGTCCGGATAGTGGTCATCGTCCCAGTAGCTGCCACAGGACCGCCTCCTAACCGCTGCCACTAGCTTCAGGGGTTTTACCATTGTCCAATCAGTCACACAGGGAAGAGTTGACCACTTGTTTTCACTTTCACTTTCCGGGAAACTTCAACGCGCTACCTGGGCGCATGCGCAAGACCAACGGCTACGACGTGATAAAGGCCCCTGGGAAAACCTGAGAGGGAGCTTGAGTTTTTCGCTAGTTTTAGAGGGAAGTAGTTGGCAGAGAAACTAATCGCATCGTCGAGCAACACTCGTCGCTTCCTTGAATTCCGGCTTGTGACAATAGAGCGGATTAGGAATTATTTTTGCTTTTCCTCACGATGAGCGGAACTGGTCACTAGAGAGGGAGACTAAAACGATCTAGTTTTCGGACACATAAATGAAGAGAAAATAGGACGTCAATATGGGAAAAATAATAGGAGCAGAAATTCTATACAACCTTTACTAAGTAAATGTGACGGTACATAGAGAATTTGTAGTTATTAACACTACATTGTTAATGAAAGAATTATTCGCCCATTCGGGCGAAAGTGCTCGGCCAGCCATTAAAAACCTGGAGAATAAGTCGCCTAGTTTTTCTCCCCCTCACAACCCCTCTACTACAATAAATGCGACGACAACCAAGCGAAGGTTAATATTTATGTTTGGTAAGAGATGAATTTGCGTATGCAAAGGTGGACGAGGAATTGTGACAAATAGCCTAACGCTACAAAATCGTATTTAGAACAAGCCATTCAAGTGGCAAAAAAAAGCTAATTTCTCAGCTCCGTTTATTGCATTAAATGTCTACACACATGGCCAAGATAAAACAGATAAAATATTGTTAATGAAAGAATTATTCGACACTGATTGACTTAATGATTCGTGATAAAACAGGTATTTATAGACATGGTTAAATTGGTTTTGAAATGTGACCAGCCTACAGCATGTCAAAAATAATAAATCAGGTATGCAACAGATCTATTTCAATAGTTGAGGGAAAATCTACTTAAAAAGAATAAGCGATTTTTTTCTATTCAGGGCAAGTCATATATTTTCTGTGGCTGCTTAGTACTAACATTTTTCCTAAGTGGACGAGAAATCGTACAACTAGCGCAGTCTCTCGAAAGTTCTGTATATTTAAGTGAATATCTCCTTCGATAACACACCCGTTGTTTAGTCTTCTCCGTGGAAAATGAAGGTTCATCAAAGGGGAAAGAGAAAAAAAATGTCTACTCAAAGTGAAAACGTAGCTCTTAAATTCGATAAAATTAGTTCGAGCTTACTTGTCGTTTTCTATCAAATTAATTGCACTCGCACAAATGAGAGAAAAATATCAATTTGAGTGATGGAACACAAATGAAATTTACTAAGTCGAAAAGCGATTGTCTCATTCGATTCATCTTTCAAATATATTCACTCTTGATAAATCTGAGGCTTCATGCAATTGCTGCCACAAACAATTCAAGACTTTGAACGTTCAAATATATTGATTTAAACAGCCTGTAAAAATCGAAATACACACTCGCATAATAGTCTAAAAATTATGTGGAAGCGCTGTGTGAGACCCAATATACAAACATTTAGTGTAATCAACTCTCTATAGCTAACATTTTAAGAACTCAAACGTAGAAAAATATTGACTCTTATAGCCTGTATAAATACATCGAAACAGAAAAATACTTTGAAAAGTTATATTTCAAACGTACAGTGTGTAATCCAAAATTTATTGAAGCTAATTTTGCTCATTCGGTGGAAGTACATTGCCTGAAAATTTCATTGAGTTTTATTAGAGAGATATAAAAATTTATGTTACTTTTTGACCAAAGACAACAACTTTTCTTCCAACACGAACTCCGTTCCAATTTCAACTTTTCAGGCGATTACAATACTTACATTCACTATGTAAACTCGGAAGTTAAAACGCATAACGTGGAGGTACGGTGTGTGACCCCATGGACGAAAAGTCAAGTGTCATCTGCTCGCCATAATGAACATTAAAAACACTGCAAATAATTTTACAGTGGTTTATCATTTCTTTTGCTTCAATAATGATGCAAGAAGACCATCCATCTGCGATAGTAACTATTCTGAACATTTGTGAACGTTCCAACAAAAAAACAGACAGCTAACCATAAGGGGGAAACTGTAATTTTGATCATTTTTTCTTCTTAATTTTCAAATTAAAACCAAAATAATTCCCCTAACGGTACAGCAGTATAGAGTTTTTGATGACCATAATGGTCATCAAAAGCTTGCAACGGCATGTATTTCTGTATATTATACTCAGATAATTCCGAGATTGAACCGTTCAATTTTTTTCTGTTTTGATTTTCACAGGCCGCAAAAATCCATATAATCGAATGCTCAAGGTCTTAAAATGTTTGTTACGGCGGTTGAATGGCGACTGATGACTCAGTGGCGTATTATTCATACTCAGCTACGGGGAGGGATCCCTCTATGAACGTCAACTCCCTCGACAAATGGAGTGCCTAAAATTTCTTCAGATGTTGTGAATTTCAAAGGTTATAAAACACGGGATGTATGAAATAGTTAATGAAAACCAAGAAACTAACTATATATAAATTGTCACCATACCTACTATTGTAAAGTAGTGATAACACATTCACGAGTTAGCTTAATTTGATGTGCCAAAAAACATATCATCAACAGCATACAACCGTAAAGATGTAGTGAGTAATTTCAAAATGAAAACTACTCTATTTTAAAGTTATCACATGAATTGAAATTTAAAAAAAGATAACTGCATACTAGCTATAAAAATGCTGAATTTTGCTTTTAAAAAAGATGATACTGGCAAACATGAGAGTACAATACTTTTTTTTAGTTAATAAAAGAGATTAATCCACACTAACCTATCACTTTTTTTTATCGTGATAATTTTGAGTAAATAATCGTAATAACTCATTTTCCTTATTGCCACATTTTTAATGTCCAGGATGCGTGAGAAGACAACTCATTCTCTTGGACCCTATTGTCCCACGTCGCCCAGAGGATGTCCGAATGGGCGAAAGTGCTCAGCCAGCAAATAAAGAATCGGAGAATGATTCGCCTAGTTCCCCCCCTTACACCTCCCGGACAATTGTAATAACGCTGATGAAAAGACGATTCTTCTCAGCTAACCATTGACACTAGAGTACAGTAGAGCATGGGCTTATGACAGATGAAGTTTGCGTTGAGCAGGACAAGCTAGATTCCAGTGTCAGATTCTATAGACTATTAACAAGAGAGCTATAGCAAAATTATTGTTGATGCATACTGGCTACCATGATAAAAAAAAAAGAGAGAGAGAACGATCTTGTTGCATTTTATGAACACTGTAGTGAAAGACTAAGGGAATCCCTGATTATTATCTGCAAAGAACGACAAATTAGAAAGACGTTTCTTTTGTATTGGTAATTAGTTATTCACTTCTATCAAGTGTTACTTCCAATGGTAAGATGAAGGTAACATTTCTAGAGGGAAGGACTATTTAGGAGAACAGGAATAATTACAAATGAGACAGCAAACATTTCTTGCTCAGCCGTTGGGCAGATCGTTGATAGAGTAATACTGATGATAATAATACGCTCACAGTTTTTATATAGCCTCAAATGAATAGATAGCCCATAGTACGTGGCCATTTTTGTACTTGTGGTGCAGGAAAAAAGGCCACTAGCTCCAAAACCAGATATAAGGTGAAAATAAGGTTTTCTTATACGGAGTGTTGAATAAAGAACGACCACCAGGGATAGAAACTAATAGGGATAGATTGAAACTAATTCGATTGGCAACAATTCGTGCCTTACCTTCAGTTGGTAGAATCGATATTAGTGACTGGCTCAGAAGATTTGAACAAGAACAAAAACACACCACAATAGTGGCATAAGAAGGGGTCCACTTGTAGAACTGATGGTGAGAGAGGCGGCTGGGGAACCATGAACCAGTGAAAGCTCACAATCAACACACCAACTGCCTATCTTACTCATTCTTAATTTCCCCTTTGTTATAATCTAGATTTATATTTTGAAAAGATATACACAGCGCCAAAATGTATGAAACAATGGCTGGTTAAAATTGTGATTATACATACAGGCAGTCGTGAGACATGGCGTTTTTGAATAACTGCCTTGATGGATCAGTCTATTAAACAAGAACCTACAGCAAGAAGAGCAGACAGAAAGGGATCAGTGAACACTGGCATCGATGTCCTGGTATTGGCCACCTGAAAGTCCATTAAAAAATTAATTAAGTCATACCAAGTACACAAAGTTGGTACTCGAAACTATAAAACTATCTGAATTCCTGCCAATTCAAAACTACAAACTGCAGGCACACTATAGACAAATTGGTACCAACTCTTAACAAATAACAGCATTTCATGGGTTATGCATGAATGTATGGAATTCATTTTGCATCACCTAACATACCAAAAGAAGCAGAGTTGCCGATGAGTCGACCGTCACCATTTCTGCTAGTGATCTCGTTTCGGATGACAAGGAATGAGATGAACCTCAAGAGCAAGTTGAAAATCCCCATCACAGCACTGAATTTTCCCATAGCTAGAAATCAAGCGAGTCAGGTAAAAAATAATTGCACAGTGGAGTTAGGTTCATCATCCGTCAATACTTCATGCGTTGCTGCTTTCTGCATTATGATTGACTACAAAAAGTGGGAATGCAATCACCAAGCTAATCAGAATGCAAAACCCATCAACGCAAAAGCAATGAAAGATGCCTGTGAACCTAGCTTGACAGTTGAATGTGAACTAAGTTCTTTGTTGTTGTTTTGTTGCATCGAAGGGTGAACTAAGTTGATTTGAGGTTGCTATCTGACAAGTTATAAATAGACAGTAGCATGTGAAGATCATCTCAACAGTTTCTGTATATTAAAAGTAATACTACCTTTCTATTCCTACCGTAACTAATAGCAATAACAACACAGTTACAATTGAGATTGATATTCAATTCGTTTCATATTACAGGTAGAATGACGTACCAGATACTGGAAAAAATGACGCAAGACAGAAAATGTCCAGCATGATTGAAGAACCGTCCACGAACATTGCCTGGAACAGAAACGTGACTTTATAAATGATGCGCTTCTTATTTAAGAAAAAAATTTGATGTGAAGATAAAGAAAAGTTGTGATACAGTAGAAATTCCATACTAGCTCCAGGTGCTCAGATTTATCCCTGTTGATCAAGCCGAAGATCAAAAGCAAGACGAAAACTGAATTGTAGAAAAGATAAGCAAATGGAACCCAAGCTCCAAGCATCGTTCTGCAACAAGTAAAAATACAATAAACTATCGAAGCATATTAAACTATGCAATTTTCACGTTTTCAATCTGGAAATTGACGTTCCTCAATTGTAAGAGCCGCTACTAAGCTCAAAATAGATTTTCTCCTAATATTAAAATTTCGAGTTGTCATAATGAAGATCGTCGTTTTTCAACGGGAAATCCAGTTTATTTTGAACTGGAAATGTACGTTTCTTAACGGAAATAAAAGTTATTCTACTGAGTCTTTCAACTAAAAATTGGCATTTCTCAACTGATAATTAACGTTTTCACCTCCATGATTACTTACTGAATAATTATTACTCCATGATTACTATAGGGAACGTCTGAGAGTGGATTCGGAAGGGATTTTAGGGGTTGAATCCTTTTGGCGAAAAGCTAATACTATGCAGTAGTGGCGTAGTTTTTACTAAGTCAAAAATCAAGGAAGAAGGGGTAAGTTAGTTGTGTTACGTAATCGACTTCTACATTAAAATCAAGTTCATCGAAATAGATACTTACAGAACAATAAGGAAAAAATGAGCGTAGAACATTCCCTGAAACAAAAAACAGTAGTAAGCATCAGGCTTTTTGAAATAAAAAAAATCTCCCAAGTCTCGAAAATTGGTAACATTCCAAGCAATTCTGAAAACAAAGAAACTTACCCTCAAGTTCATGAAGGGTATTCCAGAATCGCGAACCCACGCGTCCACATTGTTATCCATTTTGAGTATTAATGATTAACAGTGAATTGAAACAATCGTCAACGTTTAATAATAGGTAATTAAGAACCCTAAACAAAGTACGACGAAACTACCAGAGTGCCGAAGACTCAAATTCAATGTCACTGTTTATCGCGTAGTGTATTCGGTATCTCTTATCTATCGATACTGTTATCAGACGCTTGCTCTGTGCGCCAAAATGGAACAAGGGAACAGAAAGGTTCATTCCAATTTCATAAGGGCAACGCGTGATCATTAGCGGCTTCTCTGAGACACCCCTCTGTAAACACCATCTCTTTAAACCCCTCTTTAAACACTCGGCCTTTTTTACCAGACATACGACCTGGCTTTTCTCACGGACTCTTCAACTGGAAAAACACATCACTACTCTATAACTATAACTTTGTATACTTCACCACCAGAAATATATTTTGGTCACACTCACTGATTGATTTATAGTGAGCTTTTGATATAATTATTATTGGTTACAATTATTATCCCTATTTTATTGGTAATAGAGAAATCTTTGTCAACTTAGAGTATTTCCCACTTTTCGATACGACAAGAAAATCTTTCAAGTTATATTTGCCAGTCCAGAATTTTTCATGCCAAATTTGGAATTATATTGAACCTCCAAAATGTTGATTAAAAAGTCTTCGTTCGGTTTGGAATTCCAAAGTTGGTACCTATGTCAACTGATGTTGGTCCCGACCAAGGTAGATAGATTGAGGAGGTACGCTGGTAACTAAGGGCGACCCCCTCTCCAAATTGGTTGCTAAGGACGCTAAAACGTCACATTGAATCCCTCTCACGGGCGATAGCCTATTGCTGAACCTATTATTCGTTATTTTTCTATTGTGTATTAATTTATATGTTTTATGTTGCTGAATAAATTTGTCTTAAATCCTTAATTCTTAAATCCTCTCACTGACAAGTACATTTTGAACCCCTAGAGCACAGACCCGAGGCCCCTACCCTTTACAAAATTAAACCCTTCTTCTACCTTTCTCTTTTATTTGGAGGGTTGAAATTCTACCTGTTGAAGGGAGAAGTCTTTCCTACCATAAAACACTCGTCAGTATTTCTTGAATTCCCCTCAAGCAAACTACGAAACTACTTATTAATTTACAAGTTTAAACTCTTTTTCATTGTTTGCGCGTGTTTTGTACTTTTTTCTCTTCATTTTCTGGTGAAAACAACTTTCCTGAAAACTGCAGGTTTTTATCTGTATTTATAGGAGAGTAAAAAATCAACAACTGATAAGAGGTAAAATTGCAGAGGTACCCCTTGGTTTTTTTGTGAAACATTTTTTGATTCCAATTTTGTTCAAATTTAGCATAATGATTGATTATGGTGTGTATTTCCATGATTATATGCTTCATTCTTTTGCCCTAGGTACATGAATGAAGAGAATGTGTAAAGTTGGAGAATGAGATTTTTTGGTGTACATTTTACCGATGTTGTTGAATACCGCATAAAATTTTGAAAAATGGATAGGTACACTACTCGGAGAAAATCTTAAGTTAAATTACCGTTCGTTCGGTCTATTCAAAAATCTGAATTAACGACTTTTGGTGAAGTAATCCACGATGAAAGTTACAAATCTTGAAGAACATCGAAAGTTGGAATGGTCATGTCGGCTATGACTTAGTCGAAAATTACAAACCCACTTTATAATACAAAAGATAAAATACCCACCAACTGCAAAAAAACAACGGAATACGTTACATCAAAAGTTGCATCTCTTCAAATTGACAACAAGTTGATAGAATCTTTTTGCAAAATGCGCATACTGCTGAGGATTAAATATTTAAATGCACAAAGGGCACACAAAAATCCCTTGAACGATCCACTAATTTTCCAGATAGGAAGTATGAAAAAAAAGAAAAATAATTACTGTTAAAAATAAAAGTTTATAATGAGTTTTCAAAAACAATTTTATTTATTTCCCACGTCACAATTATGTTTTGTTTCAATATTCCTAATATGTTTTAATAATAATGATTAATAATAATGTTCAAAAGTGAACTAGTTTAAACTGGCATTGTTGTTTCCCTAATTTTTTTTTTTTGAAATTCTGGTAAGTCTGACCATCTTGATTCATTTTTTGAAGGTTTATATCACCCTAACGTTATTTACCAATTATTATTTACGTAAATAACCAAAACGAGCATTAAAAGATAAAATAAAATGCTCACAAAAATCAATAATCAGTTTTACTTGTGTATTAAGTAGGTGAAATCAATCCAATCTTCATTACCAAGTGGGACTTGGGATTCATTATGACGTCATACCCATTCGCACTTTTCATTGGCTACAGAGTTACCAGCGTACCTCCTATATCTATCTACCTTGGGTCCCGACCAACTAGGTAATTAGTTCTCCGTTACGCCGCTCTAATCGCTGCACGTACTGATCGAATTGTCTCTTCTACCTCCGTGCTCAGGAGATGTGAACGTACGCTAATATGCTAAGATCTATGATGGGAAATTATTATTGGTTCGGACGAACGGTCTTATGCATAGTAAATTATTGTACTTAATTATATTTATATATCATGATCTGGTACTATTGTACAAGTCCAGCTCCTGGCCTACCACCGCGTTCCGATGGGCAATCCTGCGTCCGGGGGTAGTGGCAGTACTGGGTTAAGCCGAGGCCGAGTCGGGACGTTGTCTGTTCGGACTTCGGACCATAGTTCATTAGTTCGGAGTTCGCCAGTTCGGAGTTCGAACAGTCTCGTGGTCTCGTCTAGCCATCTTGGCGTTAATGTTCTGTTCTGTAGCTCTGTATTTCAAGCCGTGGTTACTCCATATCCATAATTGAAAGTTCAATAATTATAATTCAGTTCAGAACGTTTTGTTCATCTAAGTCCGTGTACATTATCTTAGACCGAACTAGTACGCGTTTGCGCGTTTTAAGTACGTATGATTTTACAACTGAAAAAGCCAATAAGTAATGTAGGTATATAAAAGAGCATAAAATCTACCCGATATAGATTTTAATGGTTCGATTTAGTATACTAGTAATTTTTATTTTAAGTATTTCGATTTTAGCCAAGTAGTATATTATCTTTTAGTTTTATTATCTGCACTTGATTAGTGACTTGTTCAAGTGCCGAAGCCGTAAGGCCAAACAGTTCTCCGTTCCCTGAGTGGACCAGTTGCAATCCCAAGATGGAAATTCCAGATGGTGTCCTATTGAAGTAGCTACTTTTGGGTAAGGGCTCCTTTGTTCAAAAATATATTTTTTTTTTAATGTTGTTTTGAATGGGTTTTTTTAATTTAATTCAAAATTATGCTATTGAATTTAAGTTCGGTACTTAGGTAATGTTGTATTTTTATCAATTCATAAATAATTTACCGTATTATTTACACCAACAATGGATAATGCAACGGAAAACGTTACTGAAATAATACACTGCCATAAAAATATACCCTAACCTAAATGCCCAAATTAGAAAAAATGATGAAAACTGGCTTAGCTCAGCGTACGTTAATCAAGGCTAACTTACTAATATTATTAATTTAATTTCAAAGGTTAAACTTTAGAGCCAGTGTTGAATTGACTTATTTCCCTTAGGTTTAGGGGTACTTTTTCTGATTGGGGAAAATTTAGAGGGAAGAAAACCTCCAGTGGATTTTTTGGGGGGCTTTTTTTTACGACAGGTATTTTTTTTAAGGTTATTTGAAGAGACTTTTTTTTGTAAGTACTTCAGTTCTATTTTGTTATAAATCGTCTAGGACCAATTCATGGTCATCATAGGCGTCGGGTGAAAAATTATTTGGGGGGGGGGGGGGATGGGCACAACATGCCAGAGATCAAAAATCTGGAATAATCTGATTCGCTCTGTTTTTGTATCTATCCCTATCTTTCTCGTTATTGTTTCAATACAAAACAAAATTATTATAAACAATGTAAGCTTTAATGATAGCATTTTATAAAAGAAATAATGTATACAGACAGTAAGTAGGTAATTGAAATATTACTAGGCCGATTATTTAATTTTTTTTTTAAATGTTCGTAGCTTCGTTGGCGTCACGTATAATATACAAATGACCGTGCATCTCAAAATAATAACATTCAGTACAAGTATAATAATACGTATCAAAAATAGTTTTTAAACAGGATAATATTTAAATGTATCTTAGTAAAATTAAACCAGTGGTGTGCATAGATCACACAGTACTTCCATGTTTGAGTCGGTAACTGGTATAACCAATTATAAAATCGAGAAAATCGTACAAAGGCCGAAACGTGACCCTAGCGGTGAAGATCAGGCATCATTCACTCGCCATTACAAAAATATATAATACCTCTAGCGTCAAATGTATTGATTTTTGCACCCTGTAAAAAGCTCAACAGCGATAAACGGCGTAGTGCTGAAGTACGGTATGTGATCAAAACAAAACAAAACATGGTCGTTGTAGGTCACATTTAAAGCAAAGAGACCCGAAAGTTACAAAAGCGCTAGAGTGAAATAACTGAAATTGCGTTTAACAAGGAAGTACTGCAGGTGACCCCGATAATAAAAATCAAGCAACATTCAGCTGTCATAAAGAAAAATTTAAAGTCTAAAGTATATTCACTCTTGTGGTCTATAAAAATCTCTAATGCAAAAAAAACGGCATAAGGCGGAAGTACTGTGTGTTATCCTAACTATACAAAACAAGTTCTGTGAACGTGGTCAGAGTTGGTCAAATATATAGCAAAGAGCCCCAAAAAGTTCAATAACTGAAAATGCGTTTTACGAGGAAGTACTGCATGTGATACCAATAAAAAAAATCAAGCGATATTCAGCTGTCATGTAGAAAAATTCAAAGTCTATAGTATATTCACTCTTGCCGTTTATAAAAAATCTCAAAAGCTTAAAAACGGCGTACGGCGGAAGTACTGTGTGTTACCCAAACCATGCAAAACAAGTTTTGTGAATGAGGTCAAAGTTGGTCATATTTATAGCAAAGAGACCCTAAAAGTACAATAACACATAATAAAATAACTGAAAATTCGTTTTACGAGGAGGTACTGCAGGTGACCCCAATAATAAAAAACAAGCAATATTCAGCTGTCATATAGAAAATTTAAAGTCTAATGTATGTTCACTTTTGCGGTCTATTAAAATCTCAAAAGTTAACAAATGGCATATTGCGGAAGTACTGTGTGTTACTCAAACTATGCAAAACAAGTTTTGTGAACGAGGTCAAAGTTGGTCACATTTAAAGCAAAGAGACCCAAAAAATACAATTAAAATCACTGAAAATGCGTTTTACGAGGAGGTACTGCATGTGACCCCAATGATAAAAATCAAGCGATATTCAACTGTCCTAAAGAAAAATTTTAAGTCCTCCAGCGTTCAAATATATTCATTTTTGTGGTCTATAAAAATCAAAACGTAGCAAATGTGCAAATAACGCGGAAGTACTGCATGTGACCCATTTGATAAAAATCAGGCATCATTCAATCGCCGACCCCATCATTTTAAGACCTTGAACGTTCAAATACATTGAGTTTTGCGGCCTGTAAAAATCAAAATACAAAACATGCACTAGTGAAATCGTGAAAAACGCTCATAACGTGGAGGCATTGTATGTGACCCACTATACAAAAAATCTAGTGTTTTCTGCTTGTCATAACCGACATTTCAAGCCCTCAAATGTAGAAAAATATTGACTCACATAGCCTGTAAAAATCGAAACAGAAAAAACTTTGAACGCATATATCTCGGAAGTACTGTGTGTAATTCAAAATCCGGAAAACCCTAATTTTGCACAATCACTGGGAAAACATTCCCTAAAAATTTCATAGGGTTTCATCCATTTTTCAGGGAGATATGGCGATTTTTGTCAGTTTGTGACCACAGACAGACACACAGACACTTGTTCAGAAAGTGTTTCTGAGTATACTACTATGAAAATTTCTTCCATCAGGACCTCGGTTCCGAATTCGACTTTTCAGACGATCTCAATACTTCCATTTACTACGTAAACATGGAAGTAAAAACGTAGTTATACTAAGCTTGAGTTGACTATAAAAATCGTTAACAAAACTGGTTTTTTTTTCTTTGGATATAAACATTAAAAAAATTGAACGCTTGAATTAGTGAGGGGGGCGCGCGCCCCCCTCCTCCGACACGACGCCTATGATGGTCATAGTTTTCGATTTCAACTTTCAACAATCCACCCTTAAATCACAACCAGGTTTTTTTATAAGAGCCAGTTTACATTTCTTATGAGGCCCAACATCAAGTTATTATATTATTATGTTGCTTTGCAGGGATTTGGGACTATTCGCGGGGTTCGTTCTTCAATCCAGAGAATTTCGGGGATTTTTTGACCCGGTTTAAGGTGACTTCTAGAAAGGCTTTGGCAACACTGATTCAGGACGGTCTCCCTCTACACCGCCCCTCCTTCAGGCTGGAAACAAACCCCTTATCACTCCCTAATATAAAAAAAGAAAATTAAAAAAATAACCCTAATGAATGACTAATGATACATGATACAATAAACTTCATTGTGCTGAGAAGAATAGACCGACTGTTCATTTATCGGTTGATTTCCAGATTAGATGTTGAGTACGCACTTTCGTAAGTCATTTTTATTGTTTTAATTGTCGGCCATCCTCACTAACATTCGATCATCCGCCGAATCCGAAAGTCGACAGAATGAAACCGTGGTTTCCATTCATCAAACGTGAGTTATATTAATTATTTGATGAGTGCTTACCTCGCATTTTTATCGTTCTAAGCTCTCAAAAGGTTTCAATGCATAATTAAGTAGTACCTATTCCAGAGAAGTTGTTTTATATAACTCTTCTGATTGACGTTTTGCGACAACGGTCTCAAAATGACCCATTACCTATTACTGTCGCAAGGATGGAAAATACTTCTGTTTACTAAGTACATAATATATTTATATGGAAGTAAAGAAACACTCACTGTCACAGGCTATAGTCGCCCAATGTAATAGTTAACGCCGGAAATTCTTATTAACGACTATAGCCTGCTGATAATTGCTTCATCATTCTCCAACTGAACTCATTCATTAATCAACCTCATTCGTTATTTTCAAATCAATTCCTTAAACTTCTTTCGATGCGTTTTCCGAAGAATGACTCTTGCCAACTTAAGGGCATTTTTAACCCTTTTCGGACGAAAAGTTGACGTAATGGGATACTACATACCTAAGTCATAGCTTTTTTTGTGAAAAGATTTGAATTCTGCATGTTGACCAAGGCTCCCTATCAGTGGATGAATTATTGTAGACGTTCATCCTAATTTCTCGACGTGGGGTTGAGGTAGAGACAATAAATGCGACGTTATCTCATATTTTGTTTTTATATCTCTTCTAGCGCTTTCGCCGCTCTGGGCCTCTTCAGGAAACATCTTCTATATAAAAGTTTTTAAAAAATAAGCCCCAGTAATAGCTTCTCACTGGGCCTTATTTTTTAAAAACTTTTATATAGAAGATGTTTCCTGAAGAGTCCCAGAGCGGCGAAAGCGCTAGAAGAGATATAAAAACAAAATATGAGATAACGTCGCATTTATTGTCTCTACCTCAACCCCACGTCGAATCTAATGGATACGCGACAAACCACAACGCATCCTAATTTCTCAACCAACATAATGACGTTGAGAGTACTTAGGTGAAGAACTTCAGTGCTCAACTGATATAGGATTGTTGTTTGGTGGGTGAGTAGTAAGTGACAAGCTCAATAAAGAACGCTTGGGCAAATTCTGCGAGGAGGGCTGTCTAGGTTTGTATGACGCTAAAAACAGAAAATTAAATAAACTGAAAACCTGTGGTGTACATAGATCAACAGTACTTCAACAGGACCTGCAGTATTTTATTCAGAATGTTTACGGGCTGATTCATGCGTTTTTCTATTTTTGAATCCCCTAGCTTGTTTTTCAATAACAGTTGTTGTAGTTTACTAACGTGGCGGGCTTTGAATCAGTTTCTTGTTTAACTAATTGGTTATACCTATTACTTTGTCCCACACTCCACTGATTTGGTTATACCTATTACTTTGTCCCACACTCCACTGATTTAGATTGGAGCTAAGTTAGCCTCTTGCAGCTACCTAAATGCACAGAAGGGCTCACACTTCAACTTTTGGGTATACTCATACCAAGGTGTATGCACGTTCACTAATGTAAAAATGAGATTTCTGTCAATGAAATCCATGGTTTCAAGTAAACAATTAATGATATTCAATCAATAGAATATGATCTAAAAAAAAAACTGATTAGTTAATAAATCCTCAAAGTAAATCTTCAATGCACAAAATAACCTTTGATAATGGACTACCTTCAACAATGCACAAAATAACTTACAAAGAATCATTCCAGTGATGTTATGCACATTGGCGATGCGAATAAGACATAGAGTAGGTTTTGTTTTGTGCACCTAGAGCTTTGGAAAGGCTTGTGTCCTTTCCCGGTGACCAGAAAACTCGAAAACTCTCAAAAATCAGTGTGTTCAGTTATACCTCGGGCCGAAATGGGTTAAATCAGCATTGGTAGGGACTTGGTCAGTTATTTTTTTTTTCTTTCTCAAAAATCCAATCTCTAATTTAAAAAGTAATCATACGGATC
Organism: Tupiocoris notatus; assembly: GCA_037159825.1. Taxonomy (NCBI): domain Eukaryota; kingdom Metazoa; phylum Arthropoda; class Insecta; order Hemiptera; family Miridae; genus Tupiocoris; species Tupiocoris notatus. The sequence continues at coordinate 585,396 of JASJUZ010000338.1, forward strand.
GTTAAAATTGTACAATGTGGTCATGCATTGCAGATATTTCCAAGTTGCATTCGGCAACGGCTCAGCCATTAGCGAACCCGAAAAATGTTAAAACTGCAATAATGATGCTGAATATGGGCGGTCCCCAAAATGTCAGCCAGGTTGGAGAGTATCTTCTACGAATTATGACTGATCGTGACATGATCCAGCTACCTGTACAAAGGTAACACGTGCACCGCACATCTTATACAGAGGTAGCTCTACTATATTTCCTCCTAACTTGAACCAAAATGACAAGTTGTTGTTGTATTTTTAGCCAACTTGGGCCTTACATTGCGAGGAAACGGACTGCGGATGTACAGAAAAAATACAACGAAATTGGCGGGGGTTCTCCCATTTTCAAATGGACCAACATTCAGGTGTTTAGTAACAGTGTTGTTTATTTTTCGAATGTAGGTGACATAATACTGATTATCCGACTTCAAAAGGAAGTGGTTACTATGGTTGGCATGGGGGGTAATGTTCTGGTATGTTTTGTCCGTGGACGTTCAGCGATCAGATTTGTTTTTTATTTGAAAGGTTAACTATCTAGGTAGGACCCATAATTTTTTTAATTGAATCCATCTGGTAACTACGGCCCCAGATTCGTGAAGTATCGGAAATCATGATTTTTGCTAAAACAGCAACTTTGGACTATGTGAGCTCGATAACTTCTCAGAAAAGTGCTCGATTTTATTGTTTTTGACATCATTTTGTTATACATTTATCTGCCTTTAATGGTGTACCTCAATTTTTGTCGGTTTTCTGATATGGAGTGAAGGGAAGAAAATGTGACGAAAAATGTCATACCTATTTTAAAGTTTTTGAATTTTTGCCAGCTCATTCCCAACTACAACGTGAAAAAATATACCTAGGTACACATTTTTGTTGGTAAAATTACTCACATGAGCTTTCCATAGATGGTAAAAAAAAGTTTTGCTGGTCATAATAAGGGAGTACCTAATTGAGATTTTTATCTTCCTTTTTTGATACCCCGAAACTGTTTTTTGTTGTTTTGAACTTAAACTGTTCAGATTTGAGTCTAGTTTGCACAGTAATTGTTTGATATTGGTTTCATCAAAACTAAATACTTTTTACAGCGTATTTCTAAAACCGTGTCTGCAGTCAGTACTTCCACAGGTATAAGCATTTTCAAAATCAAGAAACTTGTTACTCGTCACTCATCATTACATTTTATCATTACATTTTAAAACCTCCAGCGTTCAAATTATATTGATTTTGAAGCCAGTGGAAGATACACCCAACAAAAGCTCATAACATGATAGGTACTTCACGGTGTGTGAGCCAAAGATAAAAATCGAATCATCTAGCAATCTGCTGGCTTATGGGAACATTTCAAGTGACATATCAAAAGTATTGACTTTTATGGCTTGTAATAAAGAAAATAATAAAACCGACTTCAAAAACTTTGTCTATAAAATACACTCTGAAAAGGAAAAAATAACAAAAATGTCCCAACTTCGCAGCAACTCATTCGCCAACTACACATTTTAAGGAATACTTTACTACTCGTATTGACCTGACCACTTCCTGATTGATTGGATCACCTTCCCTAATAATATAAAAACTACTATTTCTCATTTCCCAAATGATTTAAAGATTTTCCTTTCACCTCTGAATTGCCTCCAGATTGATCATCTTTTGGAGTCGGCGCCTCTCTTATATTGTATTGGAGAAGCCTATAGATTCCGAATTAGTAAGAATATAAATATCATGAGTTTTCACGATTCTTGAACAGAGCAAATCAGCATTTATAAGAACTGATTATTAACAATATCGATTTGAAGGTGACTATTCACGCCTTTTCCTAAAAACCATTTCAGATTTCTCTAAGAATCATCACGTCAATTCAGAGTTGAAAGGAAAGTCTTTCAATCATTTGGGAAATGAGAAATAGTAATGTTTATATTATTAGGGGAGGTGATCCAATCAATCAGGATGTGGTCAGGTCAATACTAGTAGTAAAGTATTCCTTAAAATGTGTAGTTGGCGAATGAGTTACTGCGAAGTTGGGACATTTTTGTTATTTTTTCCTTTTCAGAGTGTATTTTATAGACAAAGTTTTTGAAGTCGGTTTTATTATTTTTTTTAAAGTTTTTTTTTATTTTTCTCTTTTTAGTGACTTACAATTATGGACAGCTCTCTTTACAGAATTTTCCCAAGCTTTCATTATTGTGTTCTTGTCACTTACTACTAACCGTCCAAACTCAATTCATAAGTCAGTTGAACGTTGAAGTTCTAAAGTATAATGATTACCTAACTATGTAGGCCCTTGTAGGCAGATAAATTATGAACAAAATTACACCAGAAACAAAACAATCGAGCAAGTATTCTAGAAGTTATAAGCTTGCAAAGTCAAAACTTCCTTTTTTCGCGAAAATCACGTTTTCCGGCGTTTCTCCACGTCTGGGGACGTAACTACTGGATGGACTCAATTGAAAAAATTATGGGACCTACCTGGATAGTAACCCTTTCAAACAATAAAAAAGTAACCCGATCGGACGCACAGGAGCTGAACGCCAGCGGACAACACATACCGAAAAAAAAAGAAGAAAAAAAAAACTTGCTAGTCAATTATAGTAACCTCCTCCTTGTTGAAGTCGGTTAAAAATCACAATTGAACATCATGGCATGATGTTTTAATTCTTATTCCTCTAAAGCAGTGTGTGTTATGTATTATAATTTTGTTCACGCCCTTATTTGCACTGGTAGAACATTTTCTTAATAATATATTTCAAGACTCTGGGAAAATGGCAATATTATTTTGTAGTAAACCTACATATCTCCAAAGTAGATCTCTTAGGGATCTACGTAGGTTGGAGATATTAATTTATATAAAACAATAAAAGTTCAGTTGGGTTTTAGCTTTCAATCGTCTCACACTTGTAATACTACATATTTGTCACAATGACCATAAATTGATGGACGCAAGGACAGACCGACACTCGTAACCAAATTTGTATCTGCAAAATAACGCCATAAGGCGGAAGAACTGTGTGTTATCAAAACTATACAACAAAACGTTTTGTGAATGTGATCCAAGTTGGTCATATTTATACCAAACAGACCCGAAAAACACAATAATGCTTGAATATCGTTACTGAAAATGTGGTTTACGAGAAAGTACTGAGTGTGACTCCTATAATAAGAATAAAGCGACACTTAGTTGTCATATAAAAAGAGTCAAAAACCTCCAGTGTTCAAAAATATTAATTTTTGCGGTAAACATCAAAATATTGTCAATTTGCGAATAACACAGAAGTACTGTATGTGACACACTTGATACAAATCAGACATCATTTGAACACCGTTACAATCATTTTAAGACCTTGATCGTTCAAATTCATAGAGTTTTTGGCCTGTAAAAATCAAAATACAAAATCTGGAATAGTAAAATCAAGAAAAAAGCTGTCTCACCAAGAGAGTGGTGTGGGCAGGTGCCTTGTCGTGATGGAAGAACCAGTCCCCTGTTAGCCAAAGGTCTGCCCTTTTTCTCCGAATGTCCTCCCTCAGCCTCTTCAGAACCTCTAGATAGAACATCAGGTTCACTGTTTGACTAGGGGTCACTAATTCAGTGTGCTCAACACCTCTTAAAGCGATAAAACAGATCAACATTGTCTTGATGTTTGACTTCCCAACGAAGGTTAGTCTTCAATTGTAATTTCTCTTATTTGAAACAGGGAAACCACTCATAAAATTGTGTTTTCCCCATAACAGATTTTAGTGAGCATCACAAGACTTCCCATGGCCGTTTTCCCCAACAGGAAACAAAATTTCAGTGCTGTTCGTTGCTTCCAGCTGTTGGCCATCACACATTCGTGCAAAAACGGAAAAAAGGGTTTACTAAAAAAATTCTCCCAAACGATTCGTTGCCCCCAATGATGGAACTTTGCACGCTGACTCGTCAGACCCCAATCTACCAAAATGCCCCTCCTTCCTGCCACTTTCCCACGCTAGCCCAATTGCGGTTAGTTTTGAGTCCGCTCTCGTAAATGAGTAAAGTCTCTCATATCGTCATAGTAGGAAATGTTGTTGGTGGTTGACTTGCTGTGAAGCTTTAACATTTTTGCTACTTTTACTTTTCATAGTTGTCATGGGCAATATAATTTTTATGTTGGTTTTTTACATTTTTATTCTTCAGGGTGAGCTGCTGTGCAATAAACTGGACTTGATATCTCCGGCGACTGCCCCTCATCAGCACTATGTTGCATTCAGATATGTTGATCCCCTCACCGAGGAAACTCTGGAGAAAATGGAGAGGTGAGTAGATTCATATTGAAGAGTGTTTCACGGGCCATTTTTACTTTTAGTTATGGAATACCATTAAATGGTAACAAAAACCGTTCCTTATGCCTCTCATACCTGTCACCTGATAGTAAGTCCCTACCCAAAAACAATCACAGTGATGCAGGGTTATCGAGAAATCTGCCAATACGTTTGTGTTCTCATTGGCTTGGTAATAGCATTGTATCTTCAGGTAATCGATTGAAAGTTTTTTTTTTTTTCTATTGTAATAATGTCCTTGTTTCTCTCTCGTGTGATTGCAGGGATGGAGCTCGTCAAATAGTAATCTTCTCACAGTATCCTCAGTACAGTTGTGCAACAACTGGTTCTAGTATAAACGCTATTTATTCTGCCCTATCAAAAAAGTAATTGCTTAGCTTGTAATTATTTTATTACCTACCTGTTTTTTCTTGTAAGAGGTAAAGTTGTGATTTTGGAAGTGTACAGTAAGTTTTACTTGCAATTATGTATTTTAGGAAAGTTGACCCCAGCGTGAAGTGGAGCCTGATCGACCGATGGCCAGCTCATCCATTGTTGGCAAAAACATTCGCCGACCGCATTACAACCGAACTGAAAATGTTCCCCCCCGAGAAGCGAAAGGATGTAATGATTTTGTTTTCCGCTCATTCCCTACCTCTGAAGGTAATTGATTTTATCTACTTACTTTCAGGGTACATGAACCCTATTGACTGAGTCAATCATTTCTAGTTTTTTATTCAATAATAAGCGATAGTAATCGCTCACAAAAAGAAATGTCTCACCCAGTCAAAATTTGATGTTATACGTTTCAAGGTACGTAGAATCTGAATATCTAATAAAAAATGTCTTTCCATCAAACACTTTTCTGACAAAACTAAAAAGCTACATAATTGAAATGTTCACAAAAAAAAAAAAAAACTTTTCAAAAAATAAATAAAACCGACTTCAAAATTATCTGCCTATAAAATAAACTCTGAAAAGGAAAGAAACAAAAATTTCCCAACTTCGCAGCAACTCATTTGCTAACTACACATTTTAAGGACTACTTTACTACTCGTATTGACCTGACCACTTCCTGATTGATTGGATGACCTTCCCTAATAATATAAAAATTACTATTTCTCATTTCCCAAATGATTAAAAGATTTTCCTTTCACCTCTGAATTGCCTCCAGATTGATCATCTTTTGGAGTCGGCGCCTCTCTAATATTGTATTGGAGAAGCCAATAGATTCCGAATTAGTAAGAATATAAATATCATGAGTTTTCACGATTCTTGAACAGAGCACATCAGCATTTATGAGAACTGATTATTAACAATATCGATTTGAAGGTGACTATTCACGCCTTTTCCTAAAAACCATTTCAGATTTCTCTAAGAATCTTTACGTCCAGACCCAGACTTATTACCTGGCACCTACTAATTTATCGTAAATTCATATTTATTTGTAACCATCGGGTAGTCATTTTGTCAGAGAGGCGCCGACTCCAAAAAATGATCAATTTAGAGGCGATTCAGAGTTGAAAGGAAAGTCTTTCAATCATTTGGGAAATGAGAAATAGTAATGTTTATATTATTAGGGGAGGTGATCCAATCAATCAGGAAGTGGTCAGGTCAATACTAGTAGTAAAGTAGTTTTTTTTTTTTTTTTGGTTTGGTTTTATCGGGATTCGGCCAGTTACTGGCCGAAAACCAAACCAAAAAAAACTACATCTACGGCCGACTATCTAACATAGAAAAAGTAGTAAAGTAGTCCTTGAAAGGTGTTGTTGGCGAATGAGTTGCTGCGAAGTCGGGACATTTTTGTTATTTTTTCCGTTTAGAGTTTATTTTATAGGCAGATAATTTTGAAGTCGATTTTATTTTTTTTCTCTTTTTAGTGTTCTACAATAATGGACAGCTCTCTTCACAAAATTTGCCCAAGCTTTTTTTGTTGTGTTTTTGTCACTTCCTTACTACTAACCAACCAAAAAAATCATTAATCAGTTAACACTGAAGATCTAGACTATAATGATTACCTAACTACTTTCAATGTTATTATGTTGATTGAGATTGAGTTTGAACGTTAGGAATAAATGGAATAATCTATCAACTGATTTGGGATTATTGGTCAACATACCAGATGCTTTGATCCCATTGATCCACCTTACAAAACTCAAATAATTTACTACACAATTGTTTCTGCTGGTTGAGGGGGAGAGTAACGAGACGACCTCTTCTCCATTTTTTCTTTTTATTACGCCGAGTACTTTCGCCCGTTCGGGCTTCTTCAGGGCATTATAGGACCAATCTCGTTACTCCCCCCTCAACCTGCAGAAAGAAGGAACACGACCACCTGGAGAAGGAAAATACACAATTGTTGGTTACTGAAATGAACCGATTTACTCGTTCATTATTTCTCAAATGATTTTCCAAGTACCTAATGATTTTCTCAAGTCTATTCGCACTTTCACTGAATGAGAGAATTCGAACAAAATTTCAGAAATTTGCCAAACGTTTGTGCATTATAATGAAGTTATTCGGCCCTCAAAACCATTTAACGCTGAATTTAAATCTTCCAACGAAAATGTTATGACTAGAGTGGGTAGTTTTTTTCTACAACCATAAATATGCCAAAAAACGTGATTTTGAAACAAATTTTTTAGAAATACGGCCTTAAAAGTATATATTTTTAGTCCAATCAACACCAAACTTTGGTTACGTGAACTAGATTTAAATTTGAACAATTTAGGTCTACAAACTATGAAAAAAACAGTTTTTGTTTAGAAGTGATGAGGTCTCAAACATAGGTCCATAAAAACATCAATTGCTCCCTTATTATGCCACCTACAATTGATTTTTTACCATCGTTGTAAAGCTCTTGCTAAGTACTTCCTAGTGCAATAGTTATTATATTTTTTCTCGACGTGGTTGGGAACGGTGCGTGAAAAACCTCAAAAAAGTGAAAATCGGCGTCACGTTTTTTGTTACACTTTCTTCTCTACACGCCATATCAGATTGTTGAACAAAAATTGGAGCTAGGCTTTTATAGGCAGATTAAAGGGAATTAATGGTCGGTGTCGAGGCGTCAAGAAAGTCGAGATTGATAAGGTTGCCATGGAAACTTTCTCAACCGGACGTGCGCAGTACTTCATTTCACATCTCGATCAAGAAATCGAATTCGATCCAAAAAAGCGTCTAGAAATCCGTCGAGAAGTCGAGATTCGCATACCCCTAAAGTATGAACAAATTGACATAAAAAACATAACAACTGAGCAATTTTTCTTGAAGTTATATGCTTGCAAAAATCACGTTTTCCAGCATTTCTCCGCGTCTGGGGACGTAACTACTGGATGGACTCAATCGAAAAAATTTTGGGACCTACCTGGATGGTAACCCTTTCAAAAAAAAAAAAAAGAAAAAAAAATAGTAACCCGATCGGACGTACTGGAGCTAAACGCCAGCGGTCAACACATAGCGGAAAAAACCCACAAGTCAACCTTAGTAACCTCCTCCTTTCGAAGTCGGTTAAAAATGACCTGAAAACAGCCCAATTCTTTAGCCAAATCACTGCCTCAATTTTAACCTATTTTGTGGGGAATTAAGGGATTGGTATTTACAAAAAATTTTTGTTAAATGTGAGTTTGGTATCCATTTGTATAGATAATTGGACGCTGAATCTAATGAGATCATGGCGAAGTGGATAACTTTATGGTTCTCGTGGTATCACAGCTTTTGAGTGGCAAATTTGAGATTCTGAGAAAATAGACTAGAACAGGGGTGCTCAAACTTGAACTGTTGGCGATCTACATCAATATTGTTAGACTTCGATCGATCGACTCTGAGGGGCCCAAAATTCGTACATTTAACCCCCTCCACCCCCCTCACCACCTAGGAGTCAGGACTTGTGGTATGTAAACAACCTAAGCCCCCTAAACAAGTTTCTGAAGGAATTGCTTAGTTATAGTTACCTGCTCACGCACTCTACACCTCATTCCTTGACTGGACTAGATAGAAACATCGGCAGGAATTAAAGACGCGGCTTTTCTTTGACAAGTACCGCACGTTCCTCTGATGAAGCCGCCTTTTGCCACTAGCAAAAGGTTATGTCGATCAAAGAAAGTGATGAAGGTGTTATTCTGGTCTAATTGCGGATCGAATAAATGTTAGTAGTTTATTCATTTATTTTGTTCTAGTGACCTATCTATTTAACCAAATTCTGTGAATAGTTCTATATTTTTTCCTCAAGATCGACTCAAGAAGCACTCGCGATCGACCAGTCGATCGCGATCGACCGTTTGAGCACCCCTGGACTAGAAGGTATAACTAGCGATTTTCTAGTGCTATAAAAACCGTTCTATGCTCGTTGTACACTCTGCGTTCTATAGAAAATTAATTTAAATTTTAATGACATAATATAGAAAAATAAAAATTATTTAAATCTTGACAGTTGGTATGGCGTTTCCCCTTATAGTTACCAATCAGTTGTTAAGTTCTCACAAAAATGTTAGTTACTAACACACTGCATGACTGAGGAATAATGATCACTCGTAGCGTTTTTTGGCAAGGTCTTCTAGAAGTTATTAATCACCGATGAGAAATATCACCCAATAAAATATTTTTTTGAAAAGTTCAACGGCGATAGGATTTGGGCAAAACAACTGGCATTTCTTTGATAGCAGTAACATTTTTATTAAACACCTCTAAAATTCCACATCAGTTGCTTGGCAATTTAGAAGTAAACGCATTGTGTGGACGCATTGGATTATTTTTTATGAAAGGCAACGTTTGCATGGGTGGATCTTACGCGTCTCCTCATTCGTCCACATTGACGTATATTTGTGGTCTGTGCTTTAGCCTTCAAAACTGTGTGCTTCTTTTCAGGCTGTCAACCGTGGCGACCCATATCCAAGTGAGGTTGGCGCCACAGTTCAGCTCGTCATGCAAGAACTTGGGCATTCCAACCCATATGCGCTAGTTTGGCAGAGCAAAGTTGGCCCTCTCCCTTGGCTTCAACCTTACACTGATGACGCTATTAAAGGTTTGCAAAATGTGCTGCAAAACAAAAATTAATGGTCTCTGATAATCTATTAGGAAATTTATCTGACAAAGCAACGTTAGGAATCTTAACTATTATTATTATTTTTGAAACTGTGGGCGGTTACTTTTAATGCATTGTTCCAGTTTGAATGGAAAATGTATTGAGCAAATTCTGGTTCATTGTGTGAATAATAATAACAAAAAACCATTGTAATCGCCCAAAAGAATTTTGTTCTCTAAATCCTCTCAAAACGTTTGGAAAGTGGTAGTTGGTGAATGAACGTGGAAGAGCGGGGAGTGTCGAGAGTGGTTGGCAGAGATATTAAGGAAATATTGGAGAGGAGTGTTGAATAGTCAAGACTGCTGGAAAGTATAGAGGAAAGTGATGTTTCCAAGTTTCTAAATCCTAACTCCGCCAACATGGGCTAAGGTGCATACACGTTCAGCCTTCCGCATTTGTACAACAGTCATGGGAACCGCTCAAGCGCACCTTCCGCTGAATGCGCTCAAGCTCGTACTTGTGAGTCTTGTAGCTTAGAGACCATATTATGATGCTGGCGTATTCCATTACAAGGTGCACCATCTTGTAGAAAGCTTGATCACAGGAGTACTACTGAATTCATGAGTGCTTCTCTAGAAAAGTCCAGCATCCTCATGGCATTGTGACGATCACTGTTACGTGGCCATTGAAGGTAAGTTAGCCATCAAACTATAACCTTGATGGTAAATTTTCCCCAGGTCTACTCTCTCCTCCTTCCTTGTCGAAGAGCAGGCCTACTGAAGTTTTTCTGTAGAGCGCCGGCTTGAGAGCAAGCACCAGACGTAGAGGGGCTTGGTCTTGGGTTGGGCTGTGGATGCTGTGCAGGGCGCACAGCCTGGGCAGCTGCTTCAGTGGCATCATTTCCCTAAGGTAGGCGTTGATCACGAATTCACCCCCTACCAGTTTATTGAGAGCATGAGGGAGCAGACTGACTATTTTTGAACGTGTATATTTCCAAATAAGCGCAGCCACTAGACAAGCTGCGTCCTGGATAGGTTGAATCTGCTCTCGTTTGCCCTTCACCGCAGATTCCGAGAGCATGGTCATGCATTGGCCTAGTGTAGAAAATATACAAAAAATTGTATTCCGGGGGTTGTGAGGTGGAGAAAAACCAGGCGACTCATTCTCCAATTCTTTATTAGCTGGCCGAGCACTTTCGCCCATTCGGGCATCCTCAGGGCGACGTCGCCCTGAGGATGCCCGAATGGGCGAAAGTGCTCGGCCAGCTAATAAAGAATTGGAGAATGAGTCGCCTGGTTTTTCTCCACCTCACAACCCCCGGACATCAAGAGACGCGACGAGAAGGAAAAGAAAAATTGTATTGTTTTCTCTCATTGATTTTATCTGCGCTGGTACGCCTTTGAATGGCTTGGACATTAAGCTCTGAGTTCATTTTGTGAACAAGCAGAATGCAGAGGTTTTCAGACCGCACATAAATATGACAACATCGTGTCATAAATCTTTAATTTATTGTAAGGCTAGATTGTATATCTGCTACCACGAATGAGTGAGCATGTCTGACATAGGTGGTGGATCCTGATTTCCGGGCTCAATCCTCCGAAAGAAATCCCTAACCTTTCGGTTAGAGGTATCGACATTAGATATATGGTTTTTGATACACTTTTGTCGGGATCCAGGTATTTTCAGACAACTCTGGACCACAATGTCATCCCTGCTTTGTGAACACTGCCTGATCAACAGGTAAAAGGAATCACTCCTCTTGCTTTAACCTACTAAGACTGCCCTCGATTTAGGATCATCCTAGTCGATATAATTTATATTGAAATCGTTGCTCACCAAACAAAGGACCAGATGTTGCAAGGAGGAAATAATTCACTACATTTTGAATAGTGTGCATTTCATGTTGGGTCGGACGATTTTCTGTGATTTGGCCATCTGGCTGGCAAACGCCCATACTAAAAACAATTGATAAAATAAATGGTGCCAGATCTATTCAAATGTTGAAGGATGCAGAAAAATACAAAAAAAAAATACTGTTTGGCTCTGCAAACAGTGAAAAAAAGTAAAATTTTGATGGAGAATTGTATAAATGTTCAAAATAGAAAATAGCGACAAAATGGTGAACAGCATCAAAAGCCATAAATTAATGATGATTGTACAATCGGACCAGGGGTTGGACTGTTCAGGGTGCCCACTAAAGGAAGTTTTCCTTTCAAGTAGCTGGTGAACCGCTCTCCAGTCTTGCTTCATGTGTCTCAGCCCCAGGACAAGATTTTGAAGCATAATATTTCCATCTCAAATCATTCCCAATATAAACAACCAATTGTCTTCTAATGCTGGTTTACATTTTATTGCTGGTCTTCCAGGTTACGTAAAGCAAGGAAAGAAAAATTTCATACTGGTGCCAATTGCTTTTGTTAATGAACACATTGAAACGTTACACGAGATGGACATTGAATATTGCCACGACCTTGCAAAAGAAGTAAGCATTTATTTTACGATTATGAATAATAGAACATTCTTGAACCAATCGGTTCCTGATAGCTCCTACGTCCTAGTGGGTAGATTGCCGGTAAACAAATATTTTTTTTAAAACCTCATTCTTCTTATTTTAGGTCGGCGCCGAGTCCATCCGAAGAGCTGCTGCACCAAACGATCACCCACTGTTCATTTCAGCTTTGGCAGACATAGTCTCATCGCATCTCTCCTCTGAACAGCGAATTTCACCCAAATTCCTCACCCGTTGTCCCCATTGCACCAACGCCCGATGTCATCAGGCTAAGTCTTTTTTCTCAAATTTGTGCTCGCGACAATAGCATTCAAGTTATCCCTGCCGAGTAACCGATGATACGATCAGTGTTTAGTAAATTGGAGACAATTTCTAATCGAATAGTAATAATATTGTTCTTCCTGCTCATTTTACCTCCACGTCGATTATAGCTTGTTGGTAATAAACCTAAAATGCTGAAAATTTTACTGAACTCCAACAAGATGTTTAGAACTTATTTAAAGATATTAAATTTCGTCAACTAGAAGTAGTTGACATAACGATTGAGTTGGCGTTCATTTTCTCCATTTCGATTATGTTATTTTAGGTTTAGTTGTTTACCTTAGTTGTTTCTTTTTATTAGCTGATTTAGGTAACTTCCTCAAACATATTAGCTCCTGGTTTTCAGAAAGTTAAGATTCCAATGAAGAAAACTAAACAGAACAAATAGCTGTTCCGAACTATAGTGTAAAACCAGTGCATTCTAGATTGTGGCAAGTACATCACTCCTCAAAGAATATGGTAATATTTTGGAAAATGTTTCTTTAAAGATCATTTCTTGAATTGGGAAAATAATTATTGTTATCATCAGTTTTACCAAACTAGTGTCAAATATCTCTCCGGCCACTAAATTTGGAAAACTTCCCCAAAACTAAGAGCTCTAATACAAATACATGTTAAAATCAACTGGATATCCCACAGCATGAATTTTTAGAGCTCCTACTACTACTATTTCGTTGACATCTTCATCTCCTCAGCCATCCATTTTGCTTCCAACGTTTGTCGGTGAGTTCAACCTATTGGCTAGCTTTCATTCCATTTTAAACAAACCGCACCATGATGCAATCAAGTTCAAGTATTTGAAGGGCTGTCTTTTAAATGAGGTATTTTTAACCTACCTCAAAAGGAGGATGTTGTCATGCGGGTTTCTTTCATTATCTGTTACCTGCTGGCATTCAGCCCCTGTAAGGTCAATTAGATTGCTTTTCATTTCCATGTTCAGTAAAAGGAAGTATTGTGATCGTCTGTAAAGTTTAATTTGGAAGACATTTTCATAGTTTCAGGAACCCACACGTCTGTTTGTGCTCAAAAAGTGACAGAAATCGTCATATCTCCGGGGAAAATGAATGAGGCTCGACAAAATTTTCAGGAAATGTTCTTCCAGTGTATGGACAACAAAAGTTATATTGAACTTAGGATTACACTCTGTGCATTCGAGATAGAACTGGTCAAAGTTTTTTCTGTTTCAATTTTCGCAGGCTCTAAAGCAGGGTTCACAGGCGTCCGTCAATGCATCTGCATTGGCTTGGCAAACGCAATCCCGCGTCAGGTAGTCAATCAAAATGCACAACGCAGCAAAGTCAACGCAGTGAACTCTGCTTAAAGCAGAGTCCGCCAAATGCGTTTAGCGTCATAGCATTTGGCCTTCTGGATGGCGGGTGATAGCATTCCTCCGTCAGGTAGTCAATCCAAATGTGGATCGTAATGACGCTAAACCCATTAAATGCATTTGACGGAAGCCTGCGAACCCTGCTTACGAGTCATCTTTCAACGTCTGCCTCTTGTGTTTCCCCAGTTCCTACGGACGCCTTTTGGCGTTTCATAGTTTTTTCGCCCTTCTGATGCGATTTCTGACCTAACCTTTTCCATTCGGTTACCATCGTATAGGGGAGAAGTATACCTTTCATTTTCACCCTCTTCCGACAGATTTCGCGGCAGTAACACTATTGTGGAGGGCGAAACTGTCACCTCAGCCTATATCTTCTCCGTATCCTCAGGGGCTCTTTTCCCCTTCGGTCTGACGATTGGAACGTCGTTTATTTATTTATTTATTTTTTTTTTGTACGGATAGCGTAACATGTAATTAACTAAAAAATAATTCAGTTGAGAAATGATGTTGAGTGAAAGTGGGCGAAAATAGGAGAGGAAGACAAAGAGAGCGAGCGGCCGGCAGACTGAAAAATCCTTCGGTAGGGAGTTCACAACAAGTCGCTAAAGCGTCGGGAGGGGGGCCTCACTGTGGTCGGGCGTGCTTCGGGGAGAAAGGGTTAAAGCCATATTCTTACATATCCATGGAATACATATTTCTTCGGTAAATCATTTCAATTCAACGAACAAAATTGACAGAAGAAAACGGATCCTTCACTTCAAACTGATTGTTCGAAAATTTCGTAAAATTGCTTCAAGAACTGTATATCAAAATTGAAAACACAATTTTGGTGTGTAATGCCTTAGCAACTTGATCACTAAAATTGGGCGAAAGTGTAGATTAATATTTATTGATTTTGAAAGGATTGAGCAAAGATAGTGAGTTCAAGCAGTAGACGCCATCACTCATTGTGACAAGTACATTCAGGATTCATTCATTTTAGGACTATCAAATTCACAAATAAGGCAAATAGTGTTAGAAAACTCTACCCTCAATTTAGCCCCAGCAACCCAGTTGGCTAGGTCCTTAGAAAAAGCTCAGCAACAATCATTGTCGTACCTCAAATCCAACCAGATAACAGCGGCTA